>OU015748.1:48201746-48225853 GCA_907169655.1 Acomys percivali
CTCTCTCTCTCTCTCTCTCTCTCTCTCTCTCTCTCTCTCTCTCTCTCCCTCCCTCTCTCTCTCTCTCTGTGCTGGGTCATAGCATTAGGAAGGTTGAGAACCACTGATATATAGGCTTCCAACAGAAGATGTGGTTCATATTAGATCTGGATTAAGGATCTAGATTAAAGGTGAGTCTTTCTACCTCAAAGAGCTGGATTAAACCTGGATCTTCCCACTTCAAATTAATCAGTGTTGGGTTTTAGTTAATTCCAGCTGTAGTAGAGCTGACAAGAACAGCCCCTGCACTTCTTTTCTGTTGAAGCTCTGGCTGGAGATTTAGAAGGTTTAAGAAAGTGTTTAGGTAGATATTTAGAATATATATATATATATATATATATATATATATATATATATATAATATGAAATGGACATGTATGACTACAATATGAATATAATGTAAACACTATCAATTCACTTCAAGCAAATTTTTCTTATGAGCAAAGCCACTGTCCAAGGGAATAAAAGTCCTTTTCTTAACCAAAGGATGGTCAAAGTAGGATAAAGAGCAAGAAAGCCAAGGACCTGATGACTACAGTAGGCTTATGGGAAATTCTCTGCCATAAGACTGTTCCACTACACACACACACACATGCCCGCGCATGCACGCACTCACGCACACCCACGCACACACAGCTGTGAGGCCCCAAACATTATGTGGCCTAAATAGAACTAGACTCATGAGAGTTACAAAATAGTGGAAACATAGTTTGTCCCAAAAAGCTACTTGGAAATAGCGTCCATCTCCGCAATGTCCCTCTGACATATCACTGTCTCTCACTCGGAGACAAGAACCTGCCACTCAGAGATGAGGTCCCAGCATGTGGTTGCAAAAGGAGGCAGGATCTGAGTTCTGGTACAGCTGATGCTAAAACCTAGGTTCTCCTTATTCAACTGTTCTCTCCGCGGGGTTTCCAGGAACCTGGAAGCACCCAGCTGTGGCCAGGAGGCCAGTAGAGCTATAAGTAAGAAGAACTAACAGACCCTTCTTCCTGCAACGTTTTTTTTTCCTTCAATGTTTTGAAAACAACAGCCAAAATCAAGACCGCATTTTTTATATTAAAAAGATATATTATGAAGGAGAATGCAAAATTCACACAAGAATATTTCAGCATAAGACACACAGCTTCAAATAAACTTCATGCCAGCAGCCAGCTGCCTCAGGCAACACTCTCAGGCGTGTGTTCATCCCTCTGCTGTTAGGCAGCCTTCTGTGGGAAACGTGAAGCTATATTGACCTGTAGAGGAGCTGGAGAACTTGATCTTTGGGGACTCACAAGCTTTGGCTTTGAATTCTGGTTCTCGTTTGCCAGCCATGAGACCCTGAGATGTTTTCTTTTCTCCTTCCTTTAACTTGAGGGAAATGATTTAACGTCCCCTTAGCCTTCTTTTCCTCATTTATAAAATAGAAAAAAATAGTTATAAAGAGGATTAAATCAATTGTGTGTATGTGTGTCTGAGTATATGTATGTGTGTGTATGTGTCTCTTTGTGTGTGTGTGTGTCTGTGTCTGTGTGTGTCTTGTGACAGACATGCAGTAAATAATACTCTGGTGTTTACAATAGGGTTCTTTTTTTTTTTTTATCATTTTCACAGTAAATCTATCCACTTATAAAATTGGAAGAATGATACAGATATTTTAATAGTTTCAGGAGTTAAATAAAGGTTGTTGCCTACCAAGCACACAATACAGTGCCTGGAAAGTCACAGGAACACAGTTACCACACCAGCACTGTTGCTGTGGCACCATGCTGGCATTCCTACAAAGTTCAAGATGCAACCCTGATTGATTGGTGTGAGTTTCGTGGGTTACAATGAAACCAGTCTCCCAAGCAGGTTTCTACAGCACCCTGGGCATGAGAAGTGCTGCTACCTCTCGTAGCTCTCTTCACTGTGGATGCTAGGTCTCTCGCAGCCCTGAGCTATAACAACGATGCAGGCAAACAAACCTCCCAGGATGTAAAAGAGCAAGGCATTTCCAGAATTGTATTAAAATCCTGACTAAGGAACAAGTATGCAAATGGCAGGCTCCCTGGACCCTCATCTTACCCTAGGCACAAACAGCAAATGAAGTGGCCTCAGCCAGTTTCTCATTTTGTTTAGGCCTTTACAGCCCAGAAAGCACACACATATATACTACCCCCATTGATCTCTCTGAAGGATTTTTGGGCTGAGGTTGCTGTTTTTTAGCCTCTGTACGCCGATCAAAGAATAGAAAAGAGCATCAAATTAAGGAGGCTTAAGCTTCAGGTACAGAGTACCAAGCAGGGAGCTGCTTAATGGTGAAGCCTTGTTCAGAAATATTAGAAAGGAAGCATAAGATTTAGCTCCTGGTTTGTAAAAAACGTGTATGCTCACTGGCACATGAACATATGGTATTTCTATGTGGGCATGTGCAACTATTCAGGGGTATTATGTCTAGGTATGTATGTTGTGTGCCTGTGTGCATTTGTGTCTATGCATGTGTGTTTATGGGGTACACATGTGTGTGTGATATCATATGTATAAGTGCACATATGAGTGTGCCTATTGCAGTGTGCATGGGTGTATGTGCGTATACATGATTTAACATGTGGGCAGGTTTTGTGTGTGTGTGTGTGTGTATGTGTGTGTGAGTGTGTATGAACACAGTGGGCATTGAAGTCTGGCTGAAATGCTCCTTTAAAATTGCAAAGAATTCAAGGCCAAGAGTGGTTTCATTGTCCCATATCGTAACAAGGGCTCCTGGGCACCGTGCCACCCATCCACTGGGCCAGAGGACAAGCAATGCTGGCATGGTTTACCCACCTTCTGCTGAAGGTGCCAGGGACCATTTCTTCACTGACCATATTCCCCTGTTTCTGTCTGAGAAAGAGGCCAGATGGAGAAGGTCAGCAGAGGGCCAGCCATCCCCTGGGCTCTCCTCCAGTCTGTCAGCTCTCCATGAGCAGCACGGTTTAGCAAGGTAAGGCTGTGTACTTGGAAGGAATGCTGAGCATGGAGGAGAATGGTGGGTAAGTGGCAGGCCTTTCTCAAGAGAAAAAAAAATGCTGTCTCTGGCAACGATAGGAAAGGAAGAAGTAGAGAAACAGAGAAGAAGGAGGGCGAGAAAGAAATAGCTCTTGCCGTCTAGGTCCAGCAGAGTGTCTAAGCTGTGTTGTTAGGTACTCAGTGAAGGGCAGAAGGAGAGGAAGTGAGCTGCAACATTTCAGTACTGGAGGGAGCAGGATGTAGGGTTAAAAAAAAAATGAAGAAATCAGAGAAGAAGGTATCTGTTGAGAAAACAGGCAGAGAAGCAGGGAAAAGAATGAGAACATCACACGGGCGTGAGCAGCTTTAGAGGGGGATGGAAGAGAGGGAATAGCAGAACCCACCGCAGAGGATGGGTGAGCAAAGCAGGCTACGGGATTCCCATGGATGCTCACACAGCTGTGGGGCAGTGGTTGTGCCAATTCCACCCTTCCCTGCTCCTTTCTGAGAGGCTCAGTCTCCTAGTCATAGATGGAAATAAAAAAAACCTGATGTCCAGCTGAAGACATATCAGTGCTTTCCAGAGACCAGGCATATAGCCTACAAGACTGCCCAGGTTAGCCACTGTGGCAGGGTTGTAGAACAGATTGCCACACTATTATTGGTTAAAAATAACCTTTGTTCATTAACTCAGGGTTTGTGAGGGCCAAAAATCCAGATGTGGTTTTGCTCAGTGCCCTGCTCACAGCTGTTACAGTCCAGACTTGGGGTCTTCTCTCAACTCCCCAAGTCTTGGTGGAATCTTGAAACTGGTGGTTAAAGGACTAACTTTCGCTCTTTGTGGTAGCCACGCATACCCCTTGCTGTGTGGCTTTTTCTATAGATATCTTACTTAGATATTTCAGACAGCCTAAATAAAACTCTTGGCCACAGAGTGACATCCCATCACCTTTGCCATACTTTATCGGTTACAGGCAAGTCAGAGGCTCTCACGGAAAGGGGTACACAAAGCTACGATTTCCCCACTTGTCTGCCTAAGGAGTGACCCTGAAAGGGGGAATCTCCTTGGCCCTCACTTTCTTTTTCCTTATAATGGCAATTTAGAGCTGTTAAATAAATTATTACCTGCAGAGCACTTAGAATAATGCCTGGTTCATAGTATACATTATTCATCATTACTAAATGATTTTTTTTGAATTAATAGTTAAATTAATTTACAATTACACATCATGCATCAGTACTTAGTAAGGTGGGTGACTGTCACATGTTGACAGCCTGGTTCCAAAGGCTGAGAACAGTACCCTAGTCTCCCTGTGATATGTTCCTTCCCTGTTTATTCCCTCACAGGAGAGCAGACGATGGAGGTTAAGCACATAGAAGAGATGAGGTACCTAGACTTCTGGGGAGAGGAAGAACAGGATCTCCTTGCTTCCTGAAGGTCTCATGGAGCAAGCCATTCCTCTTGCAGTGAGCCTCACTTCTCTGGTTCTCTTTCTCTCCCAGGAGGATGGGGTGCAAGAGATGCAGAGCTTTCCCTCTCAACCTGCCTCTCAGTGAAAATCTGAAACAGCTCCTCCCCGACCCATCTTCCTCTTTCAAATGTAATTTATGCATAGCTTTTTTTATATTTGCGAAACATAAGAAACCTTAATGCGGAGACTGGTTTTCTCTGTTTGAGGTGGGCTCTGTGGTGACCACACTCACAGGCATCTATGTGAACAAGTTTGATTCAGTGTAGCTGACACAGAAACCACTTAGTCGTTTCTCCTACATCATCCTAAGTTAATGCTCCTGACAGCCTGCAGGAGGCTTTTCAGCAATTTTTCTATTTCAGCTTTTTTTCCCTTTGCCTCCTGCCACCTCCTGCACCTCCCCCGTCCTAGGCTATAAAATGCGCTTTCTGCTCAAAAGCTGACCAAACCTTTGCAATTTGTATCCATCGCATCTTAAGACCAAACTGAAAGGCAAGTGCAGCCTCTGACTGGCAATGGGGCAGCCCAGCCTTGCAGATTAGATTCTATTTGTGCCTGATGTGGAGGGATTTAACTGTTCCGGAAAGATAAGAGACGCTCTGTTTGCTGAGGTCCCTTCATCAGAGCACCTATGCCTGGGGCACTGCCAGCCTGCCTGTAGAGCTTCCTGCCAGGACTGGGGTGGCCTCTGTGTCCTGTGGTACGCATCACATAAGGAGTGATATCTAGAGCCTCAGGCTCCAGTCTCAGATGTGATCTCTGAACCCAAGGGATAGATGCCAGTCTATGGTAGACAAGTATACAGATTCTCCTCTCCTCCTCTTTCTTTCCTGCCTCTATCTCCCCCTCCCCAATCTGTCCTTTTGTCTCTTCATCTCTCTGTATCTGCCTGCTTCTATCTCTGGCTCTTATATTGTATCTTTTTCTATTTTTGCCTTTTTTTCAGTCTCTTTCTCTCACTGAAATACGCTCCTCACACACACACTCTCAAGCACACACAGGCAACATATGCACACACACACTCACACTCACACACACACTCACACACATACACTCACACACACATACAGAGACACGTGCACACAACACACACGCACACCTCCAGTGTTAGATCTTGCTCTGACAGACTTCTATCTTCTCCTCCCACCCCCTGCTCCTTCACCTTTTCACCCACCTCCTGCCCTTTGTCATGTCCCTGGCCACCAAACCCTGGCCACCAGGGTACATTTTCATTTGGACAGAGTCATCGGGGAGATTTGCAAGCTGACAATCAGGAAGTCATTCACCCCTAAAGCAATGAGAAAAATGGACTCAGCTTGACACCCCTCCCCCCCCCCCAGACACACACACCCTAGTCTAGTCCTGCCCCTCCTCCACCCACAACCCTGACTAAAGAGGAGACTCAGACTCCTCAGGGCCACTGCACAGAGGCTTTTTGGCCAAAGCCTACTGGGTTCCATCAAGAGCTGGATGGCCAGCAGGGGGCAAGCTGGCCTCACAGCTGACAGGCCAGGAGTCAGTGACAGACAGCACAGGGGCAAGGAGTGGCAGTGGCCACCCTTTCTTGGAGAAGCAGAAACTTAAGGCTCAAACTTCTCTGCAGCTGGAATTCTAACCACCAGAGGATTCCTAAGGCTCATGGCCATGCAGGACAAAGCCTGAGCTGCTGGGAACCACTAAAGCAGTAGTCACCTCTACGTCACACTTCTGCCATGCGTTTCCTCTTTCCATTTTGAAGAAGAGGTCATTGAGTCTCAGGCTCACTAACCTGGTGACTGTTACACGGCAGAGGAGCACTGGCTCTAGAACAGTCTGGACACAGATCCCTTGCAGAACCATGCACTGTCCATCCTTGTGGGTGACAATCACCTTCCCAATTTGTCTTCATCCCTAGTCTAGGGCATGAATTCAAGGGACACCAGGGCTATCCACATTTTCACGGGAGCAAAGCAGTCAGTGAAAGGCTCAAGCCCCAAGTATTTAATGAAGCCTGGGAGACACTGTAATGAGGAGATGGAAGAGCGGTCTTGGGCACATTCATTACTCAACATTGCAACCATAGGCCAGGTACCTGGCATTTCGACACAGATGAAGATGTACTAATCAGGTATATGAGTATACCAGGTATATTCTTGCTTCTGTAAGAAAATAATTAAATCAATTGAAACAAAGAAGGGTTTATTTTTTTGTCCACGGTTTCATGGTACAGTCTGTCATGGTAAAACATGGTGGCATCCTGTCACCTTGCGTCCACCGCTAAAGCAGAGCGAGATGAATGTTGGTGCTCAGATCACGTTCTCTTCTATACCAAGAAGGCTGAGGCCCCCGCTCACAGAACAGCACCAGCTATATTTAGGTTGAGTCTTCTCACACTGTGTAACTCAATCTAGAAACTCCCAAACAGACTTGCTCAGAGGTTTGTTTCCAAGGTGATTCTTCAGTCCCATCAGTTGATGATGTCAATCATCACACCAGGGAGGAAACCACGCATGGTTGTTTGTGGGCAGAGGTGACCTATAGATTCCCTGCAGATGTATGTAGGGGCCTCATGTGCATGTGTGGGCTCATGTACTGTTAGTGAGGTCCTCAGAGGGGTGTATGGGCAGAGGAAGTCTAAGAACATTGATACGGAATGGCCTGTTAGTCACTTGCAGCTGTAGTATTCTGACATGGAATGCCTTCTGTTCCCTCACATTGGAACTTAAGGGCTGTGGTAAGTAGCTAAAGAACTTGAGCTCAGGGGCTGGAGAGATGGCTCAGTGATTAAGAGTGCTGCCCCTTCTACCAAAGGTCCTGAGTTCAATTCCCAGCAACCACATGGTGGCTCACAACCATCTACAGTGAGATCTAGCGCCCTCTTCTGGTGGGCAGGCATACATGAAGGTGAAACGCTGTATACTTAAATCTTAAAAAAAAAAAAAAAAAAAAAAAGAACCTGAGCTCAGATCTGGATATTGGGATGTGGTATTTAGGGCTAGACAGCCAGAACTGTGGCCTTAGACTCTCCCTAGCCTCTCTGAACCTCCTTGCTTTTTTATCTGCTGGCAAAAAAAACCTTGATGCAGATTTGTAGTGTTTAATATTTGCAGGAGACTTTGGAGGAATTGGGGCCAGTGCCTCTCACTTCCCCCTGTCTCACTGGACGATAATATGTCACTGTCAAACCAACAGAATGCCATCTCAACTACTTGCCAGTCTTGACAGAGCCAAGGCTGGCTTCCTGCAGCTAGATTCCTGAAGACAATTTCGGGATCACTCGTAGAAGTTCTGGAGTAGTAGAAGTTGTCCCAGGTTATTTCTAGGACAAACCAAAGTGCCATAGCTTACCCACAATGGATAACAAGGAGGACAAGCTTCCTCTATTTCAAATAGCCTAGTTGAGTAGTAAGGTCTGTTCTGAGATCACATTGGTTAAAAATAATGACTGTTCTCAGTTCCTGAGGCAAAGGAAGAAAAAAATGCTGAGAGTCTAAGAGTATAAGAAATGGGCATGGAAAGAGAATAAGTTCCTGCTTTAAGTTATGAAAACCAAGATGCTAGTGTTGGTTATTTCTAAGAGCCTAAGATGTATTTGGTCATAGCTAATATAGCCACACCCTTCACCCTGTAATGCATTTTTAGTTGCTGTTGGAAGTCTAGTGATTAACAGCCACATCCCAATAGCCCACCTAGCACCTTCTGGCCTCTCCCTGTCTCTAGCTTTCTTAGACTCCTTAACCGATGCTACAGCATAGACTGTATCCTCTTAAAAGGTGCCTTCTGAGCAGAATAGTTGCTAGGGATATATCTAGGGACCAGACAGTGCTTCCAGGCAGTCTAGAGTAAAAATCCAGACCCAGATAACTGGCTTTGTTTTATGCGGTCTTCATTAATGGAAATTAATTGGATATCATTTCATAATGGCTTGATTTTTTTTCCTCTTTGCAAATATTGGTGGAATGTGAAGTTTGCTCAATGTGTGTTTGGATCTCATGGGATTTGAAATTTAAATTTTTAATAGGGTTCCAAAATCAGAAAATGCCCACCAGTCCAGGGAGTCCATGTACCTCTCAGTTCCCCCTGTCTCACAGGAAGATGATATGTCACTGTCACGCTATGAAGGGTCTATTGTCTGTTATTGAGCACAGAAGGTTGGAAGATCTGTAGCCATGCCAAAGCTCAGACAAGAGGGTCAGGTTATGAAGGGTATAGTGACAAGAGATGGCAGTGAAGGGAGGCACTGGTGGGACCAATGGATTCTGACATGGAATCAAAGTCAGAGACCTATGATCAAATTTGGAAGCTGGAATTGGAAGATGATGATGATGTAAATGGGTCATCCCTATCAGCTCCAAAGATGGATAAAGAAAGCTTAATGTGGACCAAACCCTCAATAAACAGAGTACTGAGAAGGAAAATAATCCATGAAAAGTCTTTAGTCCAAGTTCTAAAGAATCTGTAATCCAAGAGGGACTTAGAAAGAAGATTTGAATTAGGGTAGAAGCCCTGAGAAATGCTTGTGGCAAGATGTTGAATCAAGATGCTGTTGATCCTAAGGGTAGGATTATCCTGAATGTAAGCTGGTGTTAAGCTATAGGTGACTTTCTGCAGTGACCTTGTAACTCTAGCTTCAAGGACAGAAGAGAAGTAGGAACAGTAACATTGTTTCAGAAAATCCAAAGAGTTCCCACAACTGCTTATTGCTACACCCGGATGTAGAAGGCAACGTCCTCCGTTTATGTGCTACCCTGATGCTTTATTGCCTCATGATAGACTTTCAACAAAGAAGATTAGGATTAGATTTTAAGGGTAAGTAATGAGTTAGGTGAGCAACCCTTCTCAGCCTTTCTAACCCTGGTACCTGGACCATCCCAGTGTGGCTTGATCAAGATCCAAGAACTCTTATCTTAACCCAGTACCTGGAAGTTTCTATGAATAGTTATGGGCTCTAGAATTGGACTGGGATTCTAATGCTGGATGTCTACCAACTAAATGTAAGTATTTAAATAATAAGGACACGTTTTGAATTTCACTATATTGTAATGGAGGTAAAAAAAAAACTTTATTGAGTTTTAATGAAGTTTCAGTTACTACAATATTTACTAGGTACTTGGTGTGTTCAAGGTATCTGCTATCTCACTTACTATGAATTACTTCATTTAAAATAAAAAATAAAAGCCAGGCATGATGGCACACACCTTTAATCCCAGCAGAGACAGGTGGATCTATGTGAGTTCGGGGCCAGCCTGGTCTACAAAGAGAGTTCCAGGACAGCTGGGGTTGTAAAGAGAAAGGAGAATTCACCATCAAAGCGGCAGAACCTCCTGCCTTATCCAGACATAGGATGCTCTCTTCCTTTGGTGTCCCAAGGAGCAGGTGGCACTGCGACCAGGCCTCTGGAAAAAGGAGCTATCGCTTCCATGGTTGTTCCTTTCTCCTCCCCTGGGCAAGGAGAGCACACATGGCTCTATGTGGTTTGGACAGTGCTGCCATGCCTCTCACCATTCTAGAATAGGGGTCTTTCCTCAGATAGAGACAGCCTCAGCATCATCCCTTGGGTAAAAAGATCAACTTCCTGAGGCCCCCAACCCCCGGCCCCTCCATTTCCCTCCTTTCATACAGATCACTGCTCGGAAGCTTCAGTCTAGGGCACATTCTAAAATACTCCTTTAATCACTGTCACCAGATGGATGGAGGCTTCCATAGATTTTACTCAAGGGAGTGAGTACAGTGGAGATTTTCAGAGTGTGAGACAGTCAGTTGTGGGGGACACCCAAGGGTTAAATGAGGTTAAGGCCAAAATGATGAGAAGGGATGACGTGTACAAAGAATTGGGAATTTCTACAGATATAATACACCGGCTCCTGGTGGCTGGCCTGGACCTGCCATGGCATGTGCAGCCTCTCTGTGCTCCTTCCCACAGGGCCAGCAAGCTTCTAACCTAGAGCCTCTGGTGATGCTGGAGACACAGCTGCAACCTGTCCTTCCTCTGCCTTACCACCTCTTCTTCTCAGGGCTCATTTACTTTCATAACCTCTCATTTCCCAGTGTTGGTTTACTTGAGGCCCAGACCCTGTTCAATATTTGTATCCCCAGCTCTGCTGTTTGCTCTCATTTCCATATGTTTAACATACATATTATTTGCCTCCCACCTGGTCCCATAGATGTTGCTGGGTCTTTCAGCATCCATCAGGTCTCTGGGTACCTGAACAATCTAGACTCATCCCATTGGGATAGTGTTGGGAGTGTGGACAGCTAACTCATGTCCATTCTCTACCTATACCATATCTACACCTACTCATATCGAGAGCTCACCCACACTAACAGCCACATCTTATCCATGCCCATACATCCACATAAACAGGCACAAGTCTACTCAGAAGGAACAGGAGCTCTCCATTTGGCTTTGCCTCATTCCACAAGTTGTCCTTTCTTCCTTCAGGTGACATGACATGAATGCTTCTCTCCTTATATAAGATGAAAGGATGGTAAACCAAAGTGCACTTACGACACCTAACACTTGTACCATAGCCTACTCCAGCCTGCTGTGAATATTCACATTCACTTCAAAGTTGGTCATCATGGGAGTTTAATGTCACATAGCTATCACTCACCCACGGAGAGATTAAAGTTTAAGATCTGCAGTATAGGTTCTACTGAATGTATATGGTTTTTACATTGTGTAGTCAAGATATCGAAAGTTGAGTCATGGTAAGTGGGAGACTACCTGTCTCCCTGTCTACCTGTAACCTATCTCCTCTGGCCACAGCTATCACCACATGCTGAGCCTTCCTTATGCTACCCACTCTATCTTGACCCATTTGCTTTATAAATAGACTCTAGATTCTCTCCATTGGGCCAAACACTTTGGCTCTTTAAAAATCCACAAAACTGGGTCATCATGAGTCCCCATTACTCTAAGGATTAAACCCACAGAGTTAGCTTCAAGATCACTCTATAATCAGGTCTTTTATAATCTAGCCACAGTATACCTCTTATTTCCTGACCTATACCCACACAAACTGTCTCAACCATCCTTCCTTCCTCATACACAGTCATGGCAGTTTGTTAATATCTTTGCGCCTGTAGTACACTTCCACTTAATGTTATTTCCCACTAATCAGTAAATTCTTCTTTATGCTCAGTGCCAAGTTCAATACCAGGGCAGAAGTCGATAATCTTCTCTCTCCTCCTGACGTGCATTGTCTACACATCCATGATGTGGTGGCAGCCATCCTCCAAGTGCATCCTTGGTTGAAAGGTATTTATGTCCTTGTCCAATTGCATCCATCCTATACAATACCCACCACATGTGGACACATCATACAGCATTCAGAGACAAATACCACAGCTTTCTCCTACTGCATTAAAACATATCTTTCTTCAGGCTTCTCTCTCATTTCTGTCAGTTCCTTTCAAAATGTGGCCATGTACCCTCTACTAGTAATTATACTAGTCGATACCCCCTTGCCTCATTGAGCTACGATAGTGCGAGGTCTCATCGATACAAGACTGAATACTTTTCAGCTTGGCTTGTGATCAAGGCCAATGTGTCCTCTACCCCCAACTCCATTCTCTACAGTGCTATGTATCATAGTTGAGTTTTTCAAAAGTCTTTTTTCCTCTGCCAGTTCATTCCCTCTACCACTATCTAAGGCTTCCAAGAGCTGGCAATAATGTGTACATTTCGCATAAAACAGGTCAAGTTGCTTGCCCCAGTTTTTCAAACACAGAGCGTAGGCTTCCTAAGGAGGACCCCAGCAGCTCAATGTCACTTTAATGCCTTTGTCTCTGAAAGATGCCTCAGCTGCTTTCTCCAATAACCCACTAGTTGGGGGATTCTGAAGGAGTACAGTTTACCCTCTCCCCACTAAAAGATAGAGTTCGGTCTATCATTTCCACTGGAAGGCTTCCCACCTAGCCAGCCTCCTCACCTGCCTTTCCAGGCCTAGAAGCCCAGTCATCTTGGATTTTATTAGGACAGAGTTCAGGGACAAGAATTTGTTTTACTGTCCTCACTTCTCATTAGCCCCAGCTAAGGCTGTCTGAGATCTTCCAGTTATGCACACTGCAGGTCTCCTCCAAATGCCGAAGCTCTGTTTGCTTGGCAGGATTATCTTGAAAATGACCTTTCTCCCCAGAATACAGAAATAAGCTCTTGATGATATCTTGAAAATGATTCTTGGAAACAAATTTAGAGTAAAACCAAATGCTAATAAATGCCTAATTGGTGTCTTCTCTGAGAAATCAGAAAGTATCCTTGGAGAAGCTACAGTCATGCAATACGGAAGTCAGGAGACCACCTCTAGGCACATTAGCAGCCTGGCAGCATAAAAAGGCACCATGCCTCTCTGGGATTTGGTTTCTTTATATATAAAAAGACAGTTGTAGGAGAGGAGTCAGGATGACAATAACCAAAACGCACTATATAATAATAAAGACAAAATAAAAGAAAAAAAAAAAAGACAGTCATCCTCGTTTCTGTGATAACAGCAAAAGATAGAGACTGAGTGAAAAAATGATGCTCACTGGGTACCAATCACTGAATACTTGGCACACATTATATTAGGTATTTTGTATCAATCTCTCTAGTCCTTCAACTTCTGAAGCCTTGATATGAAGTAGGTATTTTACAGACTTAAATAGCCACTAAATCCACACGTGAAGTAGGCAGACCGCTCTCCATGAGGTAAACCAGTGGCTGAGCTAGGAGACCCACCTCTACATTCTCCACTTCTCCATGGCTTCAAGTACAAGATCCCATGCCAGTAAGCTTTGAACACCTTTTACAAAACAAGGCAACACCAAAAACAAAGGAGCTGGAAGCTAGTGTTAGAGTACATGCCCCAATATCATCTTCAACTCTGTTCTTTTAGCATTCCAGGACAGAGACCACAGAGGAGGCTGGAAGAAAAGGAAGGGCATCCTACACTCTTACAGACTAGCAAAAGCCTTTTCTTACCTGCAGGTCCACAATCCCACTAAGCCCAAAACTGCACATGGAGCAGCTGAGATTCATAGCCTCCCTGGGAGGCTGCAGATGGCTCATTCTTTCATTCTTCCCATTTCTTAAACATACAGCACATGAATTTTTTAAAGTAAAATTGATTTAAATTGATTCTATTTAAATTTTCTTTTATTTTAAAGTTCTCACAATGCCTCTTAGGAGATAGGCAGCCTCCGTGTATATTCAAAAACAGTCAGAATCCTGCATTAAACTCACATAAGGCTTCTGGTAGATTATTTTCTGGGCATTTCAATTCTAACCCTCAGCATCGTGTCCACTCCAACTTTTCTGTTAACTTTACAAAAGGAAAAGGTGTCCCAAACCACAGTCACTTCATGACCTGAACAGCCAGAGGCTGACATTTTTTTTAAACCTACCTGATATTTCCCTTACATTCCATACATAGAAGTCATTTGTACCTATATGTGTCTGTCCACAGTCTCTGAATAGAAAGCAGCTGTCTGATTCCATTAATCTATTTTTCTGATATTTTTTCCCTTGAGGAAAATCAACATAGAATCTATCCAGAGATACAACAATGACATTAAGGCTGCCATACAGTGAGTCACACCATCTTCCCTGTGTGTGGCTACTATGCTGGGCTACGGTCATGACTAACTTCTTCACTAGCCTACAGAGGCTAAATATGTGGAAAAATTCGAATGATCATTTCAAAATTCGTCATGTATCTTACCATATCCAATACCACCCCTCACATCTTCATATTCTTGTGGCTTTACAGACGTTACTTTGACTCCACAACTCTTCTCACTCCCTGTGTCACAGCCCTCCTTAAAAGGTTACACAGCATGTTACCTCAAGCGTTGTCTTATAGCAAACTTCATCTCAAGGCCTTAATTGTTACTCATAAAGTTACTTTTTAATTCAGTGGTATTGAGTTTTGTATATTAATGTAAATCATGGTCATGTCAAATACTAGTCTAATTTTATCACAAGAATATATATCCTGGTCTAAAAGATAGATATGAGTCTATAGATATAAAAGGTAAAACAGTTAAATAAAGTCTTCAAAAGCTTCAGAGACCTACAGAATATGGAATTTAAAGATGTTTTTTTTTATTATTCTAAAGATTCTTTGACAACAAGACAAGTTAACTCCTGGCAACACCCAGCCTGCCTCAAAGAAGAAAATGAGCATCAAAGAATCTCCTTATAGAGTTGGCTTCAAATATGACAAACCAGCCACTGGACAAAATGTCCTTGTTTCTGCCACAGACAGAATTCTGCCTAAAATTAGGCAAACTTAGATGCAGGCAGAGTCAACGGCCAAACTCTGGCAAGGCAGGATAAGCAAGTCCTTAATAGTTCCTGCCTCGCAAATATGTCTGTCAGATATATTGGGCCAGAAGGCTGAAGATGATGCTCCAATGTTATGGAGATTGTTGGGTGACTGTTCAGGTAGTAAGTAAACTGTCTCAGTCATTTTTTTTTCATTTTGGAAGCTCCTAACCTGCACTTCTGGTTCACTCAAGTATTTAAGTTTTATTCCTTCTCAAATCTCAGATGGAGTAGAAGACCAGATAGTTTAGTCTTTCAGTTAAGCTTAGTAGGTTAGAGGTTAAGATGTTTTTAGATCAAAATAGATGTTTTAAGTTAATAGAGATTAGATATGATAGATATTGATCTTCATTTAGAAATTTGGACCCAACAAGATAGGAAAGATGTTTACTTCAAGTTTGCTAAATACAAATAACCAAAGTACTATGAATGTTCTATCTATATAATTCCTGATTGTCTCATGGCTTTTCCCACTGTATATAGTTTATATGTTGAAAAAGTGTATATGTTGAAAAGAAACATAATAAAAATTATTTTAAAATAGTTAAAGTGACAAAAATAAAAAAGAAGTACACTTTGAACTGTATACTCCACCATCCCTTTCACACTATACAAAATCTATTTTATATTCATATATATATATATATATATATATATTTCTCAGTAAAGCAATGAATTGAAAGAACAGAGAAAGGGTAGCACTTTAGTCAATGCAAAGATCTTGTTGCCCAGTACTACTATTATCTCATATTGAACTGTGTATCTTAACTGGATTGTAAAACCTTCATTCCATGGCGCAAAGAGTAGATTTGCTCCAAGCACCTTGTAAGACCTCTGCAGCACTGCAGTGCCTCCTGCAGCCAATCTATGCTCTGCTCCATCACAGGGGCCTTGTGAATTATTGGTGATTCTGTTTCTCAGAGTCTGAGCACTGCCTGAGCTGTGTGCACTGGCTTCACCTCTTCACACCTTCTGTGATGACCTTACCCAACTTTCTTATCTGGTTGTTGCTTTTGAGGATTTTGTTCTTTTTTTTTTTTTTTTTTTTTTTTTTCAGGAAAGGAAGAATCAAAAATCAATAATGTGAAAAACCGAAACAAAGTGCTAAAAACACACTAAAGGAAAAGACAAACTGGACTATTGGAGTGCCAGAAGCTTAAATTAGAATACAATGGTTCAATGCTCCTGAATACCAGACTATTGCTTCCTATCAGATTTCCCCTTGAACGAGCAATTGTGAAGCCAGCTTGTCCAGGGGAGTAAGTTGTCATTCCACCAGATGAGCAAACATCATTGATTTTAATGTGTGATGGAAACAAACGCCATGGAGATCTTTTTCCCAAACCCCCACATAGACAGCATTCAGTGGAAAACAACATCCACATCTTGTTAAGTAGTCCAGAAAAACCATTAAATTAGAAGTGACAAAGGAAGGTCCAGCATTAGGTGGGGGATTATCCTCTAGGCTCACTGAACCTGACTGCTGTTCTCTTAGTCAGAAAAAATGTTGGGTCATGTAATATGGAGCACCAAGGAAAGGACAAGAAGAGAGATCCCCACCCCTTTGGACATTTTGGAAAGAAGAGTCTCGAAATCTACAATGCTACCAGCTGGAAGATGGTTCGTGGAAGCACAAGGCAACAACTGAGGACAATTGCTCTGATGGACCTTGTACTCAGCATCCAGCCACAACTTCTTCTAAACCTCAAGTAGCACCTTAAAGAGAGTTTGCTTTAGAAGCTTTCCAGTGATGACCTGTGATCATAAGCATGAAGCATCCTGAGCAGAGGGATACAGACAAGCAATGGACCTGTTCCACACACCCTCAAAACTGTATGTGGCATTCTATAGAACAGACACATGTTTTCTTTGCAACAACCATGGCCTTAGGTCTGTGGCCTTCTGTGTTCATCTGGTTAATCAGTAGGCATCAAATAAATATTTACACAATTCACTGAGTGATGTTCTATGACAACTGAAAAGGCAGCTGCTTATCTATTTTTTGTAGCTTATTACCCACTTTAATACTATTAAGAGCAACTACGAGTTAGTAGATATCAACAGAGTGGCTCTGTCAGAGTCCTGTGTGAGATAGATGCTATTCAATATTGATAATCAAGTAGGTGTCCCCTGTATTTCCTCAAATAATTTACTATCCTTTCATGTAGGGAAAAGATGCTTTTCTAATAGGAAGGGCTTGAATCTGGAAGCTGAGCCCTAAGATCTGTGTTTGTTATTATCAACAGCTCCCAAGGACCCACCTCAATATCTGAACAACCCTTGGGAGTGTAGACAGCCTCTGTATCAACATTTGCTGTCTTGTGGGGGGGGGGGCAGTGAGATGTTTAGAGCCTCAGAGAGCTGCATGATGAGGGAATGCACTTGGCCTCTGAGAATTAAACTCAGTAAAAACCATACACAATGGAAATGATTAGGCAAACATGGGCATAAATGCAGAGACTATCTGTAATTGTGTGAGTGAAGTGTTTAGGAGCACCCAAAAACTCCAGTCAGGGTGATCCATGAGTGATTTCAGACAGAAAAAAAATCAGAGTGAGATTATAGTTTGTTACAGGGAAACGTAATCAATCATATTGTGCCATTCTAGAATACAGACCACATCAATGGCTACCCTGTTGAGCTGAGGTGCATGCCCATCTGTCTGATGGGCAGAGCCTGACTGCGGGCAGAGACGCACTGGGCTCTGAAAGCCAATAAACATTTGAGCCATAAAATTATTTCCTCTGGTTCTGGTTCTAGGATCATCACATGTCATTCACTCAGGGAAGCTGCGGTGATCATTTTTTTTCCTTTTATTTTCCCATGCTCCTTGCTTGTGGAAGGAGAGTGGGCAAGAGCAGCTGGAGCAACTTGAGACCTATCCAATGTGTGCTAATGCCCTTTTTCCGTTCGCCCCTTGAGGCCCTTGTATATGTGAGACAGTTGCCCAGGTTCAGTTAACAGGGCATGGCCAATGGACACATAGTTCTGTCATCTGGGCCTTAGAAAAGCCAGGATGTGTTGGAGCAAATGGCAACCAGACCCTGAGGCCAGTGTTTGACAGACCATACTCCCAATGAAAGGCATGTGTTGAAGCAGCCTCTTTTTTTTTTTTCCAGAGAGGAGGCACTCAAGCATATAATCCCCATATGTTTGATGTTGGCTGGTTACATTATCACCTCCCATCAAGCTCAAGGTCACATAGCATGTAAGATTCTGGCTTTGTCCAACCAACCCCAAAGCTCTCTTGCTACAGACAGATCTGGTCTAGGCATGTCCACCCTGTATCCATGAGCTGTGTATATGTGTGATTTTTTTTCTATTCTTGTTGTCAGGTTCAAAAGCAGCTCAGGAAGCATGGCCAAGTGTGGTATCTATTAGTGTAAGTGTCTGCTAGAAGGGCTCAGAGGGGATCTCAGAGACTGAAGCAACACTCATAGACCCTGTATATCTCTGAACTAGGTCCTGGGCATAGACATTATGGTTGTGTTGTTGGATGTTGTTGCGGGACTCCAACCAGCTGGGGGCTTCCAAGACAAGAGCCTCTGACTCTTTTGCATGCTCTCGAGACCCTTTTCTTCCTTCTGGGTTGCATTGTTCAGCCTTGACGTGAGAATTGCACCTAGTCTTATTATAACTTGTTATGCCATGTTTGTTTCACCTCCCTGGAAGGTCTGCTCTTTTTTTTTTTTTTTTGAAAGGAAAGGGAGAAGGAATGGATCTGGGGGGAAGGTGAAGTGGTGTAGGGTATGGGGAAAGAGGAGGGAGAAGAAAGTGCAGAGGGGAAACTGTAGAGGAATATAATGTGTGAAATAAGAAATAACAATTTAAAAATTGTCTTCTAGCCTCCAGACTTAGTAATTGTGGCTCCTTTCACCCAGCCCCCCACCCCCACCCCTAAACTTCACCAGCTCATGGGTTTCTCTTCCCCCAACTTCTTATTCCTATGTAATCCTGCCATTTCAGCCACAAGTGCTCTTGGCTCCTTGTTTTGTAGCTTTCTCTGTTGATCCTCCTCTTGGCCACCCCTCCCCCAACTTCCCCATTAGGGCCTGGTTTGGTCTGCTAATCATGTTTAGTCTACTCCTTTCTCCCTGCTCTGGACACTTCCAGATGCTTCTGTCTCTGCTATCCCTCATATCAACAATAATAACCTTCCCCTCAATCATACCTTGGAGCTGCCATGTCCTCACTTTATGCAGTTGTTAGTAATGCTGTTGCCTACTCCAAGAACATAGAAACTAAAGATGAAAAAATTCATGTCACAACATCAAATGGTTGCACACACTTTTGATTCCCAAATATCCCTAAGCCCAGCCAAGGGTTTCCCTTCAATCCATGAAAAGATACTCACTAGAGGGAGGTGAGGAGGCAGAACATCTCAGCCACTTGCCTTTTGTAAATACATATCCAAAGGGGTCTTGTCTCACAAATCAAAACTTAAGGATACTTCTGAGATATTCCTTTTGCCTTATGTTGCATATTTCTTCTACTGATCGACCTCTGGCCATCCTTCTGGGTCCTCAGGTTCACTCCTAAGACCTTTGGCTTTCAAGTACTCTTTCTAAGGTTGGGAGAAATGGCTGTAGTGACTATGTAAGTGTTCTCTGAAGTGAGTCCCAGGCAAACGGCATTCATTGTCACCCACAGGCCTTGAGCCCCATAGGTAGAGAAGAGAACAGAAGCAGGTCCCTTGGCCATGGGAGGGAATTGTCAGGAGGAGGCAGCAGCCATGAGCTTCCAGGTATTTAAAGATGATCTGGGGGATGGATTTGTGCTTATCCTTTCTGGCAGACCTTCCACAACCACAACTGAGGAATACCCACAAGGGATCACGCAGAGAGATAAAACCATGACAAGACACACTGCCCCACAATTTCTTGAGCTTTATTTCTAGATAGCTAGGCACTCAGGACTACACCTTGGGCTTTCCTAAGGCTATTTCGTAAATGGTCTGTAAGTGCAGCAGAGGTCTGGGATTTCACGTGTGGGTTAGACTCAGATTCTAGGCTGGACCTTGTGCCTGGTCATTTTAGTCATGTGTAACTTCACCTTAAACTGCTCTCTTTACAGAACAGGGTTCTTGTTCCTCTCTTGATCCTGTCCCCTAAATCCCCAAGGCCCATCCGTTCTCCCATATCAATAAACTCCTTAGACTTTCACCTCTCACCCACTCCCTCTTAGGCAGTTTGCCTTTAAAAAAAAGCCATCACACTTCCTTATTTATAAAACCACAGCAGATCCCAAATCCAACCAGCATCACCCCCAAAACCTTTTTTTTTTTCTTGTTCTTCTTGGCCTTATATCACTCTGCTGTCTCTTAAAGTATCCACACTCAACCTGCTAAAAAAGCTTCCCTGTGATTTATTTATTTATTTGTGGGAAATAAGATTCCAATTACCACATATCCATACAGCAGAATGCTATGTAGCCATTTAAAATAATGGGGTAGAGACAAACTTAATGAGGCAGAAAAATGTTCACAACAATACATTCTGGGGGTGACAAAATTGCGTGTAGAGGTTTTCATTTTTTATGAAAAATGCTCACATTTTTATATAAAAAGAGACGTGTATTGCAGCCAACATTGTTGCGATTATATGAATGTATATGTTCACGGTGGTCATCTGGCTTCGGCGCAGTGAGATGATTGCAAATGAGACATTCTTATTTGTGCTTTTCTGTGATTTTCAATTTGATTTACAATGAGGAAATGTTACTTTTGTAACAAGGAAGAAAACAATCATGAACATTTTTTTAAAAAAAGAAAGGAAAACCTTGAGCTATCAGCCAAATGCCTTTTGTACAACCTGTGGCCCATGCTCCTGCTGTGGCCTTTCTGTGTTTATCCACGTTGGCATATACCACTGTTATTCTCAGCAAATGAGCCAACTGAAATAAGACTCAATTTGTTTGAATGAACTGCAGTTCTCGATAGTCCAAAAAATAAAAAATAAAAATCATCAGCCCAGACACAGGAAAGGAAATGGACATTGTTATCTCCAGGCTACCCTGAGCACAGGTAGGGACTGCCAATGGTCAAAAGGCCAAGTGTAACTAGATCCTTCTTCACTTTGTCTTGGAAAGCACAACGCTGTGGCTAACTGCACATTATTTTGTCCCAACTGGCAACTTGGGCTGGCATTTCATCTCCACCACTCACTGTGACTATTGACTTTCTGAGCCTTGGTTTCCCACCTGGAGATTGACAATAATGACAGCATCTGCTTAGCCTATGGTTTAGAAGACTAAATGCCTAAATATAATCAAATGCTTAGAACACCACTTTGGCAAGTACCTAACAAATGGGTGCCATTTTTAACCCCTCAACAATCTTAGTCCTTATAGTACTGACATTGTCAGCTAGTTTTAATTATTTATGTGTGATTTTCACTTAGGATCACGGAAATAGGTTCCAAAGGCTTGCAGAGGACTGAGACGGGACTGGCAGAGGTAGCCTATGTGGTTCTGTTGCTTCTATCATGGACATATTGACGGACACAGGCACAAGCCTGAGCAGCTTAGGCTTCTCCGAGAGGTACATATTTAAAAGACCAACCACGTCATCACTCTCAGCTTTGGTTCCAGTTGCCTTCTTGAGATCCAGAAAGACATTTCCTTAATTTCACTTTCTTTTTTTAACATTTATTGATTGACTGGTTCCAGTAGTCCCTGAGAACAAGGGCATGTTCCAAGAGTGATGATAAAATTTCTGAGGAAAATCAGAAATTCTGGTTTTCTGGCCCATTGACTAAGGAACAACCACTTTCCACTCCAACCTGCAAGGTGATGGATGTGTGAATCCCCTCTGACATGGACTCTGTGTAGCACTCTGGGATGCACTGGAGTAGCTCCAGTTCTCAAGTACTCTTCTCTCCTAGGGCAACCCAAACTTAGAGGGCATTCCACTTAACTCTGAACTAGCTGCTCCTTACGTTTAACCTAAACACCTACACTGTAGGCTCCAGTGTATTAATGGTCCCACTTCTAACCCTTAAAGTAAACACAAAGCCTAAACAGTTTCTCACCTGGTGAGATTTCAAATATCCATAGGCAGGGACTGTGCATCTTCTCAAGATATGTGCCCCAAACTTTCCTAACAGTTTCTTATATGTAGTGCTTTATTTCATTATCCTAGTTTCTTCCCTTGGCATAGGTCTTGCACAGCATGGTTGACCTAGCACATTGGGCACAATTTTGGAGACACTGATCAGATAATTGGTATGATAAGATGATTACTTCTGCCACTGTAGACACTGCACTCTGATTCATATAACCAGTGGACCACTTGCTTCTGAATGACTGTCATCAATCTGCTCTCCGCAAGGCCTTAGACTATTCACACATGTATTTACTTCACAAGTTCTATTTGTACATAATAATGGTCTCATCTATGGATGGGAGATTGTTCTTCGGAACCCACTGTAGCACATTGCATTCTCTATGGATGCAAAATCATTTTCCTGAACCTGCTGGAGTGTATTACATTCTCTTTGGTTAAATTGTATCATTTCATTCATTCCATTGTTTCAGAATGTTGAAAACTTTTATGGACATGATTCTGTCATCCAGAATATATGCTAACCATCCTCAATTTATGTCATCCACATATTTAATGGCTTTGACTTCTATTTTCATAGGAACCATTAGAAAAAAATTTGGCTAGCAGTGAGCTTAAATTAGAACATTGGGCAGTTTAGAAAGTTGCCTTCCATTCATCATCTATCTAAATCTTCATTAAGCTTTATCTGCATGGAAACTCTTTTTATCTTTTGTTAGTACTGCTTAGTGTGTGGCGTGTATGATCTGGCATATATCATAATATGCTGTTTTTGCTTCGTTCTGTTTCAGAATGCCCTCTTGAAATCCAGAAAGACATTTTCTTAGTTTCACTTTGTTTTTAACATTTACTTATTGATTGGTTTCAGGGAGGCGTGCTGTAGAGGTCATAGGACCACTCACTGGAGTCGATGCTCTCCTCCAATCATGTAGATTCTGAGGAACTACACTCAGGTTTTCAGCTTTGTTAGCAACCTCTCTTACTCAGTGAGGCAGGTCACAGATCCAGAAACACGTTTTATTAACCTACCAACCTAAAATCCTTATGAGGAAGGAAGAGGAGGAGGGAGGGAGGACAAGAATGAGACAGAGACAAAGCTAGAGAGACACATTGACAGAGAGAGAAGGAAGGAAGGAAGGATAATAAGGAGGATAGAAGGAAGGAAGAGAAAAAAGAAGAGATGAAGAAAGGAGAAATCAAAGAAGGAAGCAAGAGAGGGAAGAAGGCGGGGAGAGAAAGAGAAAAAAGTAAGTTTGGAATTCCTGAATTCCTCAAACATAAGAAACACCTGAGGAATGTGAGCAGGGCAACCAAGCAGTGCAATGTCTGGGTCCAAGAGACTTCATTATGCTTAGAGAAACCAGAGTTGGTGCCATCATTTGTTTATAATGAATTCAACTGTAAAGGTCTACGGAAGTAAATATATAACAGAAAAAAAAAAAAAAGACTGGGAAATAAATGTTACCTTCAGATTGGGATCACTTCGTAACTACACCCCTAAAGCACGGAGTACAGAGGTGAATACTAACTGGTAAAATTAATTGGTACATCTCTGAGGGACCAGCTTGGCTCCATGCTCCCTGGAGTTGGCTGTGGCTTCACCTGTAACCGGGTCATAGTTTAACTGTTTCCTTTAGCCCAGTCCTGCTTCTCTCACACCCTGATGGCAGAGCTCCTAAGAGCACAGTCTAATAAACATCATGCATACAAAATTCCCATCTTGAAGACTGTTCTTTTTTTTTTTTTTTTTTTTTTAGATAAATGATCAAAGATAGCATCAAGAAGCAGATTTTAACTTTAACTAACCAAGTGAAGGACTTGTTTGAAAAAAATTTCAAAACTCTGAAGAAGGAGATTGAAGATGACATGAGAAGATGGAAGGATCTTCCTTGCTCATGGATAGGGAGAATTAACATAGTAAAAATGGCCATCCTACCAAAAGCAATCTACAGAATCAATGCAATCCCTATCAAAATACCTACACAATTTTTTAAAGACACTGAAAGTTCAATTCTGAACTTCATATGGAAAAACAAAAAACCCAGAATAGCAAAAACGATCTTGTACAATAAAAGGTGCTGTGGAGGAATCTCCATACCTGATTTCAAATTGTACTATAAAGCAATTGTAATTAAAACAGCATGGTACTGGCACAGCAACAGGCTGGTTGATCAGTGGAATCGAATTGAAGACCCAGATATGAATCCACACACATATGGTCACTTGATTTTTGACAAAGAAGCCAAATCCATTCAATGGAAAAAAGATAGCATCTTCAACAAATGGTGCTGGTCTAACTGGA
>OU015748.1:48230853-48255636 GCA_907169655.1 Acomys percivali
TCCAGTTAGACCAGCACCATTTGTTGAAGATGCTATCCTTTTTCCATTGAATGGATTTGGCTTCCTTGTCAAAAATCAAGTGACCGTATGTGTGTGGATTCATATCTGGGTCTTCAATTTGATTCCACTGATCAACCAGCCTGTTGCTGTGCCAGTACCATGCTGTTTTAATTACAATTGCTTTATAGTACAATTTGAAATCTGGTATGGAGATTCCTCCGGAGCACCTTTTATTGTACAAGATCATTTTTGCTATTCTGGTTTTTTTGTTTTTCCATATGAAGTTCAGAATTGAACTTTCAATGTCTTTAAAAAATTGTGTGGGTATTTTGATAGGGATTGCATTGATTCTGTAGATTGCTTTTGGTAGGATGGCCATTTTTACTATGTTAATTCTCCCGATCCATGAGCAAGGAAGATCCTTCCATCTTCTCATGTCATCTTCAATCTCCTTCTTCAGAGTTCTGAAGTTTTTTCAAACAAGTCCTTCACTTGCTTAGTTAGAGTAACTCCTAAATATTTTATATTGCTTGTGGCTAATGTGAAGGGTATGGCTTTCCTAATTTCTTTCTCTGCAAGTTTGTCATTTGTGTATAGGAAGGCTACAGACTTTTTTGAGTTAATTTTGTATCCAGCCAAATTGCTGAAAGTGTTTATCAGCTGTAGGAGTTCTCTGGTGGAATTTTGAGGGTCACTTATGTACACTATCATATCATCTGCAAATAGGGATGGTTTGAATTCCTCCTTTCCCATTTGGATACCCTTGATCTCCTGTTGTTGTCTTATTGCTCTGGCTAGAACTTCGAGTACTATATTGAAGAGATATGGAGAGAGTGGGCAGCCTTGCCTTGTTCCCAATTTTAGAGGAATTTCCTTGAGTATCTCACCATTTACTTTGATTTTGGCTATTGGCTTGCTGTATATAGCCTTTATTATGTTGAGGAAAGTGCCTTGTATCCCCGATCTCTCTAAAACTTTAAACATGAATGGGGGTTGGATTTTATCAAATGCTACTCTCTGCATCTAAAGAGATGATCATGTGGTTTTTTATTTTCAGTTTGTTTATATGGTGGATTACATTGATGGATTTCCGTATATTAAACCATCCCTGCATGCCTGGAATGAAGCCTACTTGGTCATGATGAATGATATGCTTTATGTGTTCTTGTATTCGTTTTGCAAGAATTTTATTTAGTATTTTTGCATCGATGTTCATAAGAGAAATTGGTCTGAAATTCTCTTTCTTTGTTGAGTCTTTGTGAGGTTTAGGTATCAATGTGACTATGGCCTCATAGAATGAATTTGGTAATGTTCCATCCAATTCTATGTTTTGGAGTAGCTTGAAGAGTATCGGTATTAGCTTGTCTTTGAAGGTCTGGTAGAATTCTGCACTGAAACCATCTGTCCCTGGGCTTTTTTTTGGTTGGGAGACTATCAATGATTGCTTCTATTTCTGTAGGGGAAATGGGACTATTTAGCTTGTTTATCTGTTCTTCACTCAACTTTGGCAAGTGAAATTGATCAAGGAAATCGTCCATTTCCCTTAGATTTTCATATTTGGTGGCATATATGCCTTCAAAATAGGTACTTATGATTCTTTGTATTTCTTCAGTGTCTGTTGTTATGTCTCCCTTTTCATTTCTGATTTTTTTGATTTCAATACTGTCTCTCTGCCTTTTAGTTAGTTTATCTAACGGTCTGTCTATCTTGTTGATTTTCTCAAAGAACCAGCTCTTGGTTTTGTTGATTCTTTGGACTGTTTTCTTAGTTTCTAATTTGTTAATTTCAGCCCTGAGTTTGATTATTTCCAGACGTCTACTCCTTTTGGGTGTTTCTGCTTCTTTTTTTCCTAGGGCTTCCAGCTGTTTTGTTAAGTTGCTTATGTGCGATGTTTCCAATTTCTTTTTAAAGGCACTTAGTGCTATGAGTTTTCCTCTTAACACTGCTTTCAATGTATCCCACAAATTTGGGTATGTTGTTCCTTCATTTTCATTGAATTTCAGAAACTCCTTGATTTTTTTCTTTATTTCTTCCCTGACCCATGTGTCATTTAGCAGAGAGTTGTTTAGTTTCCATGTACGTGTAGGCTTTTTGTCGTTTCTGTTGTTGTTGAATTGCAGCCTAAGAGCATGGTGATCTGATAGGATACAAGGTATTATTTCAATCCTCTTGTATCTGTTGAGGCCTGCTTTGTGACCTATGATGTGATCAATTTTGGAGAAGGTACCATGGGGTGCAGAGAAGAAGGTATATTCTTTCTTGTTTGGATGAAAGGTTCTATATATATATCTGTTAGATCCATTTGACTCACGGCATTGGTTAATGATGTTATTTCTCGGCTTAGTTTCTGTTTCAATGACTTATCCCACAGTGAGAATGGGGTGTTGAAGTCTCCCACTATTATTGTGTGGAGATCAATGTGAGATTTAAGTTTTTTTAGCAGATTTTTTACAAATGTGGGTGCCCTTGTATAGGGAGCATAGATGTTCAGAATTGTGATGTCATCTTGGTTGACTTTACCTTTGATGAGTATGAAGTGTCCTTCTGCATTCCTTTTGATTAATTTTGGTTGAAAGTCTATTTTGTTTGATATTAAAATGGCTATGCCTGCTTGCTTCTTGTGACCATTTGCTTAGAATAATTTTTCCAACCAATTACCCTGAGGTAATGCCTATCGTTATAGGTGAGATGTGTTTCTTGAATGCAGAAGAATGTTGGATCTTGTTTATGCACCCATTCAGTTAGTCTATGTCTTTTTATTGGAGAATTAAGACCATTGATGTTGAGAGATATTAATGACCAGTAACTGTTAACAGTCTTAATTTTGATGTTGTTTCCAATCGAGCGTTTGTGTAGCTGTGTTTTTGCCATGGTATAGTTACCTATTTCCTGAGTAGTTTTGGTTGTAGCTTGGCCCTTTGGGATGGAGTTTTCCTTCTAGTACCTCTGTAAAGCTGGATTTGTGGATAGGTACTGTTTGAATTTGTTTTTGTCATGGAATATTTTGTTTTCTCCATCAATGGTTATTGATAGTTTTGCTGGGTAAAGTAGTCTGGCCTGGCATCTGTGGTCTCTTAGGGTTTGCAGGATCTCTGTCCAGGCTCTTCTGGCTTTTATGGTCTCTGCTGAGAAGTCGGGTGTAATTCTGATAGGTTTGCCATTAAATGTTATTTGGCCTTTTTCCCTTGCAGCATTTAATATTTTTTCTTTGTTCTGTATATTTTGTGTTTTGATTATTATGTGATGGGTAGTTTTCCTTTTCTGGTCAATTCTATTTGGTGTTCTGTAGGCCTCTTGTATGTTTATAGTCATCTCTTTCTTTAGATTGGGGAAATTTTCTCCTATGATTTTGTTGAGAATAGTTTCTGGGCCTTGGAGTCTGATATCTTCTCTTTCTTCAATGCCTATTATCCTCAGATTTCTTCTTTTCATGGTGTCCTGAATTTCTTGGATGTTTTGTGTCAGGAGTTTTCCAGATTTGGAATTTTCTTTAATGGTTGCTTCAAGATCTGTGATTGTATCTTCTAGACCTGAGATTCGTTCTTCCATCTCTTGGATTCTGTTAGACAAGCTCACCTCTGTGTTGCTCGCCTTCTTCTCTGAGGTCTCACCTTCTCGTTTTTCTTCTGTGTTTTATCATTGAATCCATTTTCGTCTTCAGATCTTGAATTGATTTTTTTATTTCTTTCACCTGATTGTTTATTGTTTGTATATTCCTGAGTTTCCTCCATTGCCTCTTTATAGATCTTCAGAGCTTGAACCGTTTTGTTTATTTCTTCCATCTGGTTATTTGCATTTTCCTGAAATTTTTCCAGTTCCACTCTATGTGCTTCTTTTATGTCTCTCACCTGTTTGGCTGCGTCTTCCTGTATTTGATTACGAATTTTATTTGTTTCCTCCATTAATATGATCATTATTAAGGATTTGAGGTCATTTTCTTGTATTTCCGTTGTATGTGAGCTCTCTGAGTTGTTTTCTTTGGGATAGCTGGAAACTGGAAATGCCATGTTGTTTTGGGGTTTTTTGCATATGCTTTTACGCTGTCCTTTAGACATCTTGCCGTCCTTGATTTTGTTGGATAGCTTCCCAAGTTGGATGTAGGGCGTCTGATGATAGATTCACTTGTTTTCTCCCGATTTCTGTAGGCTGGAAGCTCTGATGCTTCACTGGTGTGGATGACAGGAAGTTAGCCCTGTCATTTTGGGCTCTCACAGCCAGTGATCTTCAGCTCCCCTGTGCTGTGGGTCCTGCAATCGTTCTGGGTCTCTGGATGAGTGTTGTGTCAGGCCACAGTCTTCTGGGTTCCCTGCCAAGTCCAGCCAGGGACACTGGGCCCGAACCACCTGCCGAGCTCAGCTAGAATGTCAGGCCCTGAACCGTCTGCCGAGCTCAGCTAGGAATTCTGGGCTAAAAATGCACCCAGGGTCCAGCCAGGGACCCTGCTGGGACTGCACACCAAGCTCAGCTAGGGGATTTAACCAAAGTGCGTGCTGTGGTCAGTTATTGACTCAGGCCCGAACAGTCTGCCCAGCTCAGCCATGATTTCTGGATTCAAACTGCACACTGTGTCCAACCAGAGTCTTAAAGCCGGGACTGTGCCAAAAGCTCTAACAGAGTCTCTGGACCCAATCTGTCTGCCAAGCACGGTTAGGGACTCTGGCCCTAAACTGCACGCCGAGCTCCACCCAAGTCACCGGGGCGGAATTGTGCACTGAGCTCAGCTAGGGACTATGGACCCACACTGCACGCTAAATTCAGCCCAGAACTCCAGGCCTATACTGTGTGGATAGTCCAGCCAGAGTCTTGGGGCTGCTGAGCCTGTGTGCACTGCTCAGCTGGAATCTCTGGGCCTAATCTTCCTGTCAAGTCCAGCTAGGGCCTCTGGGCTGAATCTTCGTGCTGACCTCAGCCTGCGCCAGCACCCCAAATCTACCCACTAAGCTGTCTTGGGCAGAACTGCTCATTGATGTGAGTTAGCACCTGTGGTGGAACTGAGTGCTCTGCCCAGCCCACGTCACAGCAGGTGAACTGCGGCTGTGCCGAGCTGGTGCCCTCGGTGGACCTGAGCGCTCTGCCCAGCCTGTGTCACAGCAGGTAAACTGCGGCTATGCTGAGCTGGCGCCCCTTGTGGACCTGAGCGTTCCTCCCAGCCTGCGTCACAGCAGGGGAGCCGTGGCTGCACTGAGCTGTTGCCCCGGGAAGAATTGCTTGCTGTGCTGTGCCAGCGTCTCCACAGCACTGCGCACTGAGCTGTACCCGGGACTCTGGGGCCGAACTGTCCCCCGAGTCCAGTTTGTGTCACACTGCACCACGCTACCCAAATCCTGTCCGGAGTCCCCTCTCCTGCAGCAACTCCTACCAGCCACTACAATAACTGCCTCCACCGAAGGCTCTGAGCTGCAAACCTCAGTCACCGCCACTGGTGCCGCTGGTGTCGCCGCTGCTGCTCTGATCCAAGAAAATCCGCACTCCTCCCGTGTGCAGGGGCATGCAGGTCCTCCACACCCTGGTCCCCCCGAACCGTGGAGCACTCCTGTCATCGTGGTGTCGGGATCCCGGTGCTCCTGGCTCAGAAATCTGCACAACTCCCTGAATTGTTCACTGGAGCCTCCAAACATGGTCTACACTGCTCGCCACCATCTTGGATCCCTGCCATGTCTTTTTAAGAAAAAGACTTTAATGCCCAAATGAAGCTGCCTCCAAGTCAGGTAAAGAAAGCCTTTCATAACAGAAAGAAAGAAAGAAAGAAAGAAAGAAAGAAAGAAAGAAAGAAAGAAAGAAAGAAAGAAATTGACTAGAGTCTTGAACTTAAACTTCCAGTCTCCAAAACTGGGACAAAATATATATCTGTTATTTAGGCCACATGGTCTATAGTCTTCTTTTTTGTTATGGAAGCTCAGAGCTGACTAATACAGATGGCTTCAAACATGCTTTGAAAGATTCAGTGGTAGCTTTCTGTAACAGTCTAATGTTCATAAGAAGACTAGCTTCTACAGAACTGATTTTTTTTTCTAATAACAGGGAAGGCAGTGTCTTGAAATAATACAGGTTGTATGGTGCTATTTAGCCATCCAAAGCAAAGTGGACAAGGTGTCATGATGATTGACAGGGTCAGTGTAGCAGCCACATGGAAGCATGCATGGCCTGTAGAGGGCTGTGAAGATTAGAAGGCTCATGTTACTGAAAATTTTGGGGGTCCTATGGCTGGGCTATGGCAGGATACTCTTTCCACAGTAAAAGGAAAATTGAACAAGCTATTATTTGCTCCTTATCCCACAGATGAGAAGGAACAGCAGTGGTAAGTGACCCTCTTCCCGTGCAGAGTGAAGGACATGCCACACTTGGGAATACTAGACCAATCTGCACATGGCTGAAATTGTACTTTTTGAATGAATCCCTGAGCAGGAAACAGATGAGCATCAGGTTAGGCTAGAATCCCATGTGAGGAAGAAGCCTTAATCCCTGTGTTATTTATAGACTTGGAAGATCTGATGGTACTTGAGGTGCCTATCCAGGAAAAAAAGATGCCTGGTGGAGGTTTTTGCAAATCCTTATAGGAAAGTTGGTGCAGGTATCCAAGATACTATAGTAAGGCCTTGAATTGTGCAGTAAAGCCAATATACCACACAAACAGCAACCTCTACCAGGCTGAAGGGCACTAAGAGAAACTCAGCATCTGACTGCAGACTGTGAAAAGGCCCTGCAGCCACAGCTACCCTTTCTGAGCTGAGCTCTGTCAGATCCACCAATTAGCTTAGCCAACATGACAACAACACTGTAAGGTGGAAGCAACTCAAGGTCACAGCAGACTCCAGGCATAGCTCCAGGACTCCAATAAGCCACAGATGTAAACCATCCAAGCCCCTCCCTGCTTTGCCCATATCTCACTGGACCTGTCTTCAAGCTCTCTCTTATGACCTATCTCTTTGCTCACATCACATGTGGTAAACAACTACTGGGTACAGGAGATACAGGTTGAACTTGGCCCTACATGGGTTGCTTAGGTATATGAATGCAAACTGAAAACAGACTTTTTATTGCACTGTAGTACCTACCATTTGGGTTGGGTGCTGAAAGAAAAAAAAACAGTGAGGAGACACTCTATCTGCAGACAAGACTTTCAAAAGCTACACATACTTGTCTACCTTGACATCATGTGAGTATAGAAGACCGACTTTACAGTAAAGGAAGGCCCAGGATGCTTAAATTCATTTGCCCTGTTACTGTACCTCCAAAAACTGATAAAGTAAATCAATGCTATTTGAAGACAAAGTCTAGAAATAAAAGTGTCATGACACAAGAATATACATGGCTTCAGTTTGTCTTTGTTTGTTTTTAGTTTTGTTGTTGTTGTTTTTCTGTGAAGATACATATGACCAAGGCAACTCTTATAAAGGCAAACATTTAACTAGGGCTGGCTTATAGTTTCAGAGGTTCAGTCCATTATCATCATGGTGGGAAGCATGGCAGGGTCCAGACACACATAGTGCTGGAAGAGCCAAGAATTCTACATCTTGATCTGCAGGCAGAAAAGAGAAGACAGTGATGAAGGTAGTATCTGTTGGCAGAGTTTATAAGAAAATAGATTATAATGTTGGGACATATAATAAAGGGGAGACTAATGGATGGACCTCTGGGGATGGCACATAGCATGAATAGCCTCATGTCAAATGTTAATGTCCTCCAGAGACACTAAGATACAGTCTAAGAGACACTAAAGTACAGTCAACCCTTGCTATCAATGACAGTTTAATGTCATAGCCCTGCTTCCATCTCCCAGAAATGCTCATATCCATCAATGCTCAATCTATCTATAAAAAGGGCTTAATATTTGTATATAACCTGTATGCATCTTCTTGAAATCACTGCTAGATTATCTTTAAATGCTATGTAAATAGCTGTTTTACTGTATTACTTAAGGAATAGTGACGAGAAAAATGTTGGTACATGCTCTGTACAGGGGAAAAAATTCAACTATTCTTGATCTGGCTGAATAATGTCAGAACCTAAGATTTCAAATGCCTACTGTATTTATATAGACATCAGCTAGACTCCATTGGTAAGATCTTGACTTCGCAATGGGATCACAAGAACAATGACCCCTAACAGCAGGAATTGGAGCCATACACAGGCTCATCAGTGTGAACTCCACTTACCAAGGCATGGGACCTGACATAATCAGACAAATGTTCTATCTACAGTGCAGGGCCATTCTCAGAGGAGACCCACCTGATAGTGGATAGTGTGTGGATCATTTTAAGTTATTTACCTGGGAAAGAACAAAAGTTCATCTAGATGGTATTACAAGCACTTCAGGCATGAATCTTGCCTTCTCTGCCTGCAGGACCTCACCTGGCACAGTGTGTAAAGGATTGTCAGCGTTTAACCCAACCACATGGTACCTCACACAATATCCCATTATAGTAAGGGACCTACCTTAGAGAGAAGGAAGGCACATAACTAGAAGATTAATTTGTTCCATTTCTACACCTTTAAGAAGACTATAGATGGCCCTTCAAGGACATAGATGAAATGTCAATTTGGATAGAATTTTCTGAAATAACAGAAAGCCATTTTCTAAAGTATAACATATTACCATTCTGTTTAAATTAATGACAATTATAGATAGACGAGAGAGGGGGAGAAAGGGGAGTGGTATGGAAACAGGATGAGATAAGAGAAAAGAAGAAGGGAAGAAAGAGACAGAGAGAGAGACAGAGAGAGAGAGAGAGAGAGAGAGAGAGAGAGAGACAGAGAGAGCGAGAAGAGTAAAAACGAGAGATTGGCAGTGAGGGTGGTCCTGCCTTGTTTACCAGTACTTCCAGTGACCCTTTGAACTTCTCAAAATGAAAGTTCCCACTGAGGTCAAAGGAAGGATGACATCAGAACTTGTGCTTTTGCTGCTTCATGGGAACTTTGGGCTCATTGTACCATAAAGCAGCAGGCAAGGAAAGCCATCATTATGCTGGCAGTGTAATTAACCCTAATGACTACCAGAAGGTGCACACACTTTACACATATGCACAGAGAGAAATGGACATGTTGTTCCAGTAAGCATACTTACCCTGTAGTCCTTAGTGATATTTTACCTCATTTTGACATCAAAGGAAAATATGGAGCCACTACAACCTAAGAATTTGGGGATCAGATTGGATCACACAAGGAACATGTGTGGGTACAGGTCTTGTGAAAGAGAACAAATGGTGTCTTAGGGGAGATATACATAGACAGGTGGAAAGGGGCTCAGTGACCTAAGTGAGTACTGTAGTAGACACAGTGGTACACACCAAGATCTTCCCTCAGGCTCTTTACCCCATGAATGGCAATATTAGCTGCTGAGGGGCCGATGATGAGTCACTTCCCAGGAATTGCCATTGGATAAGGGTTCCAGGTTGTTCCTCTCCCTCCCTAGCAATTGAAGTGCACTAGTACTACTATCTTGTCCATCTGGGATAAACTTGAAGGCCTGTCTCAATCTCATAGCTTTGTGTGATTTCTGTTGGGGTCTTTTCAAGGACACATCAAGGCTCTAATTCCAAGTCTGTACATAGCTGATCCTCCCCTCTCTTACAGGTGTTACAAAGTCAATTTTCACTACAGTAATTCTCTTATTCACAAATATCCATCTCAGAATCAATTTCCAGGAAATTTAATGAATGTCTATGGTTAGAATCTGCAGTTGTATCAATTTACCTACTTGTGTGATTATTTCCCCACTACATTCATCTGGTTACTTGCTAGAATAGAGAAAGGAGCTTGTTTCTACCAGCACTAGAGTTTTTCAAGGTAAGTGAAGTGAAAAAAAGCAAATAACAACTGACTTAAAGGTGCTAAGGCAGATGGACCCAAGTTATATAATAAAAAGTGGAGCTGAATAAACTGGGAATTAAGATGGGAGTGGAAAGTGACTCATGATAGAAATGGGCTTCTTACATGGAAAGATGTAGGCTGGCTCTTCAAGCAGTAGAAGGATTTTGTCAATGAAGGTGAAAGATGTCAGCTTCCTAAAGTGGATATTCAAATTTATGATACTGGAGGTCAGAGAGTTTCTGGCAGTGAGTGGTTGGCCCAGCATCTCTTCATGAAGGGAGCATGACTAAGCTGATATGGAAAAGGTCATGAGAAATTTAAGGAATGAAGATGCCAGATATGTAATGTCTAGTCCATACAGATATTGGCAGTCTAGGATGAGGGCAGAAGCTGCAAAGTAGAAGATGGAGAATCAAGTCTGAAGAAGGACTGATGTCAAGGAACTTCCTCAAGTGAGGATTAGGATAATGGGGGTATTGTGGCATGGACATTTGGTTGAGCCCTAACTCGGCAAAGAAACAGGCAAACATTAGAAAACGAGTGGAAGAAAGTGCTCTCATACTCTCTCAAGTAAGAAATGGAAAGGGTAGGAAAAGGCAATCATTCTTTAATAAAGGTCAAGACAATTTTGGCTGCAGCCTAGAAGAGACACAGTCCAAAATACTGGATCACTCTGTGTGTCCAGAGCTGCTCATGCTGCAGGCAATAGAGTCAAGATTTAAATGTCAGCAACCTGACCACAGAGTGCACATGATCAATCCCAACAGGCTTGTCACAGAAGGAGAACTTAAACAAACTGTGCTTCTTATATTGAGCTGTTGTTGATGTTCCAACAATTAAATATACTTGGGAAGTACACTGTGGTCAGATAAGTTTGGTAGTGATTGACATAAGATCTTGGGTCACAAAATCTGTAGACAATACTGCTCTCTAGCTGGTAGACACCCAAGTGCTATAAAACAGGTAGATAAAATTGTACAAAATAATTATGTATTTAGAGACTTCAACCTTCGGGAGATTTGTGGATTCACTGTTGTCAGTTTCAGAGATCCCTTTGAATTCTTCGTTTCTACCCTCAAGTGAGTAGGAACCTCCAAACTGCTTTTCTAGTTACCCTTAATGGTCCCAAGTCCAAGGCTCCAGGTCTCCACAGCACAACATATCTTGAGCCTTTTTTTTTCAATCAAGCCACACAAGAAGCACTGTAGGTTAACAATGTATGTCATCAGTTCTTTGAGTAGCTCTTTAATAGTCACTTTCTTAAAAATAGTCAAGAGATTATATTATGTAATAATTTAAGACACATCCAATATACGAATCATTAGCAGGTTTAAAGATTATGTCTTACTTGACAAATATATTATGGTGTTTCGTAAATTTGATCTTCATTTTTATAAACAAAAAGTGAGATTATGATCGATGTTTCTGAGGACGGTTTGACATTCTTTCTGTGCATACAGAAGATAATGTGGATATCAGTGACATTATAGATTAGTTAAAATCAAAATAACTATATACAAGATCCTTGTGATATACTGTGTTGGCTCACCCTGAGACATGTGTAAAGAGATCACCTGTTTTCTGGCAATCAAAATTGCAATTTCTCACAGCAGTACATGAGTGACAGCGGGTCGTTTAGGCTCTGCTTAAGCACATTAAGGCTTTTTGCTTCAGTGGTCAGACACTTTCTGTGGCCTTGAAATATCAGCAATCAGCATCTCCAGCTTCACCTGAGAGCTTCCCTACTTCATAGTAGTCACTCTGCCCCTTAAGAGGACAAAACAAGCAAGCAAGCAAACAAATAACAACAACAACAAAACAAACTGCCCAGGGCTGCAGAAATTGGGTTCCTTCTGGAGCCATTTTTGTTGTATATTTATTTATTTCATGGTGTGATCTCTATGCACAAGATTTTGGAGTTAAGAGCAAGGTCTTAGCATCCCTGAGTCTGAGCTATCCTCAGATCAGCAGAAGTAGGATGTGGGCATCTAAGCATCTCTCCTACACGGTCAGTCAGCTACAGGCTGCAGATACCCACTCCTAAAGAGCCTGCAGCTGGGGGAGATGGGCTGTAGGAATTGATGGGTTGTTAATACAGTGAGACAGTTACATTGTTTCATTTTGACAGCGCTGCCACTTAATGTACTCATGGGCGGGCACCGTGACCTAATCTCATAGCTAATGAGGCTTGGCACACCCAGTGCGCTCTCTCTCTCTCTCTCTCTCTCTCTCTCTCTCTCTCTCTCTCTCTCTCTCTCTCTCTCTCTTTCTCTCTCTCTCTCTCTCTCTCTCTCTCTCTCTGTGTGATTCTTAGTTAATATCAGTGTCCACAAGCAAAAAAGCTCAGCCAGCCTGTGGTGTTATAGGCTGGAACACAGTGGTCCTTACATGTGGAAGGGAGATGAAGGTGTCTGGAGCCTCCCAGCTTCTGGAGATGAAGCTGTATTACACATGGCAGCCTTCTACACACTGAGCTCTGAAAGAAGACATTAGAAAGTGCCTCAGGATCTATTACTGAAGTTTTAAATTTTCTATAATTTGATTTCTCTTTGATTTTACATAATTAACATGTCACATACATTCATATTTTGATTCAGCACAGCCTTGTGCCCAGATGACATCTGTACCATGCTGTCAAGTTTACCTTAAGAGTAGTTCACTAACATGGTCAAAATACCCCCCACCCCAAAAATCAGAAATGAGAGAACTTTGTTCCTTTTTTTTTTCTTTTCCTGCTTGCTTTAAATAAAAGTTTCATGTATTTAAAAAAAAATACATTTTCCAGGTGTCTTCATTTTACAAGGAAGGAATGTGAAAGTTTACTGGAGGGGACTTCAGTCCAATGTTTCTGAGTCTGATGACCACCTGCTCCATAACAGAAAAGTCTTCCACAAAGAATCTCTTCCCAAAGGAGACTCAGATACCCACTATCCTGAGGCTTACCCTATGGTGTTGCTCTCGATTATTCCTCATCTAAATAACCTGTGAGTACTCAGGGTTGGGCCTTTTGTATCTGGGGCTTTTAAGAAGCCCACTTCATGGGACACACATAGCTTCTTTCCTTATTGTGGATGCAGCTTCCCAAATGACTGTTGTCATCTCCTAGGACTGGGTTTACCATTTCCTTTGTATGAGATGCATATGTCTTGTTTCTCAAAATTCTTTTATTTCTACTTAATAAGTTACATGGCTCACCATGTGCACTCGCATGCACACTTAAACACTCACTTTAGCATTCAGGTCTCTATTGTCCATCTTACTATATTTTGAGCAGTTCTCCCTTAGGGTTCACATCAAAATGGACTCTTCATCATTTCTAAACACATCCTCAGCATTCTTTTATGCTTAGTGTTTCCATTGCCCACTTAGGAGTTCCTCTCTATTTCTTCCCACAAGCAAACAACATGCTTTCAAACATATGTCAAATTTCCCTCTTGCAAGGAATATTACCTGAATATGGCAGCTTCTCCACCCCTCACTCCTCTGTTCTGGACAGAAAATGATCTATGATAATCCTTCTCTAAGATTCAAATGAGGGAGTTTATTAGTTTCATAGCAAACAGAAGAATTAATAGCAGATAGCGAGCAGGAGGCAGATAGCAGAACATCATCAAATCAGGTGCTTAGAGCATCCCATATGATTGAGAGAGAAAAGAAAGGTAATATTGTCATATTGGGGGGCTACACACATCAACAATTAACTTGGGGAAGTTGAGGCAGTTAGCTGGAGCACTCAGGAAAAAGCTTTCCATGGATAAAACTGCTGGTCTCTGCTTCCACGGGAGGCATTTTTAAATCATTGGACAAGCAACAATGACACTGTGGCTGTTCACTTTCTAGCAGCTATCAAATATGTGATGTTTTAATACCCATGCTGCTTCCTGGGTTTTTCCCTTCACATTACAAAGCCAGGAGACCAGTCTGTACCACAACAGAAGATCACAGACAACACCTCATATAAACATGCTTGGGTGTGACTTGGAAAAGGGACGAGCTCAATTCTGCTTCTAGAGTCAGCTACTCTATATGCTTAAATGGCACATGGCAATTTATGAACTTTATATTCATTGCATTCTCTGACCTCTGACGTTCTGCAGCTCCCACTAAGCCTCTTAATAACTTGCCTGCACTGCTGTATGTGCCTGTGTAGCTGAAATCTGTGTCTTTCCACGCAATATATGCATTGCTTATGGATGGAAGGAGGTTATGTCTATGCTTGGGTATCCTATAACAGAGGGCTGAATCCCCAAGGTGTTATTCATACTAATTGAGGGGGTGTAAAAAAAGTCTATGTCCACTGTGTCTCTGGATAGCATTTGTTTCCTGTCACCTTCTCAGGTCACTTCTGAGGGTAGCTCTGATTGTCCCCCAAAATCATGCAACTTCTAAAAGCAGTGGTCAGTGTCAAGTCCCCACTGACCTCGAATGACTCAAAGCCCAGTTATTGTTTTAAAGGGCTCAGTAAAATAAAAACTCCAGAGATTCAACAAAATTCCCTAGAATCTATCATCTAAAATGTGATACACCTGGGAAAACATGCCACAATTTAGACAAGATAGAAATATGTCCTAAGACTTAAATTTGTCAAATCTCAGCTCTGTATCAAGTCACACAGCATTCCCGAGTTCCAGTTTCTTGGCCTATTCACATTCCTATTATTTTGCTTTTAGCAGAAGGAAAGATTAAATGTCTTCACGAGCTTGAAAGTGCTTCGGATGATACTTGCTGTATGTCAAGCATCCATTAAATGTTTAGTTGCCTTGCCATCAGTCAACTGGCTGCAAGTACTGAAGAAATGGATCCATGCACCCCGAACTAGTGACTATTCTGTATTTTGCTATGGGGTAAAGAGGAATAATATTAAGATCCTCTCAAAGGGAGGGAAGGATCTTCCAGTTAGAACGTGCAAGATGTTGTTCTCTATTCCTTATGGCTTTGCTCATACCCCATCCTCTCCCCTTTCCGGAACGATTGTGACGCTGGCAACGCCCAGCTACTTCTTGCTCTGCTCATCAGCCCTTGCTTCACTGCGGCAAAATCTGCCTTAGAGTCTCAACAGGCAGCCAGTGGCGGGGGGGGGGGGACATTTGGATTTTCTCTCCCTCTCTGAGCCCTTTGAAAGTACTGTTCTAGGTTAACACGGAATGGGTCTCAAGTAGAATGCCCTGTTAATCTACGACTTACCCATAGAGCTATCCCTAAGGAAAGACATTGAGAAGAAATTGAAAGAAAAATGTTTTATTTTCATGTGTGAAGTTTCTTTTTTAATGTTTTAAAGATTATTTTGGTTTGTTTTTGTGTGTTTGGGGTGAAGACTGTATACATGTGAGGGTCAGTGCCTGCAAGGGCCAGAGGAGTCAGATTTCCCCTGAAGTTGGTATTACAAATTGCTGTGAGCTGCCCAGTTGGATGCTGTTAACCAAATTCTGGTCTTCCACAAAAATAGCACATGCTTCTAACCACTGATTCGTTTCTCCAGCCCCTAATCATGATTATGTTGATCTCAAGACAGCAAAGGATCTTTCGGGGAAGCTCAGTGTGTTAGCCCACTTCTCGGGAGCTTTATGCACTCTCCAGTGTCATTTTCTCCTCAAATCTGCAACAGAGCAGGGGCATCATGAGGCATATCTAGACCACACATTGTCCTTGCCTCTGGCACCTCACAGATTTCCTTCATTCTCCAAGAGAGATGGTATTTCAGAATTGACAGTTCCTCTCTCAAGCTACGCAGTAGCTGTGACAGGTGAGAAAGTCAGGGCTCCCCTCCGGATGGTGCATTACAGGCCATGATGGAGTGCTCAAGCTAAACTAGAGACATGTGACAGGAAAGGGAAGGGAAAAGACTCATTCCTGCATTCATCGCCTAAGTTCCAGACAAGCACTTCAAGAGCATCATGGCAGAGCCATGAAGCAAAGAAACCCAACTTCTCCAGTCCTAGACCTCTGGTGTATAGTCAAAACTCACAGCAAGCCCTGTGTCTTTCCACCCCTCCGGGAGGTCAGAAAGTACTACTGGTCAGTGCTTTGTGAAACAGAGATCTCTTGGCTGTTAGCCATCTCTGCTCTTATCTCAGGATGACACATGGATTTAGAAGCTTGGGGAAATCAATGTTCCGTTCTTTGCTTCCAGAAAAGCCATTTAGGGTGAATCATCTCCTAGCACACTCAGAAGCTTGATTTTTACCCAGCAGGTGTGATAAAAATCACTACAAACTGTGGTCAGAGGACAAAAGGAAGTGGATTAGGGCAATATCAGCTGCGATCCTAACGACTGACTGACCAATGATGGAGCCAACAGTGCAGTGAAACAGTGAGATCCTCATCAGGGAAAAGATCCAAGAGAGCCCTGACAGGGTCGTTCGTGACTGCATTCCTCACTGGAAGGGAAATTGAACTGTTTGGTGTCCTGTATCTTCAGACACTCATTGTTATATATATTTATATATATATAAATTCCTTGAGAATTTCATGTGTATGTACAATACATTTTTGTTAAATTCACCTCCAACATGTGCCCCCAGCTCCTCCTAGATTCACTTCCCACTTCTTTTCCCTTTCTTAACATCTTCTTTTCATATATATTTTTCATATATATGTACATATAAATGTCTATATATACATATACATATCTGTAATATCAACTGGATTGATCTTGTGTATTGTACAGGCTACCACAGCTGCAGTGATCTCATGAGTTCAGTTTTCCTATCTTTCCCTCCAGTTCTCTCTGACCTCTGATCTTTCTGCTCCTTATTTCTCAGTGGCCCCTAGATCAAATTGATCACACTTAATTCCTTTATCTCAGGTCATGTAAGAAGTACAAGGTTTGATATCAGATGGCTTGTGGCCAATATTTCTTTATTTCTACCTCCTTCTATACATATTCTTATTTCTGTCCCTGGTAGGGACCTTTTTGGGAAGTCTTCTCTTGCTGTGCTCTTTCATTATTATTCAGAATCAGCATCTAGGTAGGACAAGAGCAGAAATGGCTGTTATAAATTTACCTCCTGGTTCTTTTTCTTTCTGGCTCCTGACAGTTCCTCACCAATCTTTGAAGAGACTTGCCTATTCTTTCTGAAACCAAGTCTGAGGGGCAATGGGTCACCCTCATCATATACAGAAACCAATGATTGCTACTATGGCCTAGAGGGAGAAAGATGCAGGCTTGGATCTTGGCATCACTCTTTTACAGGCGCCAGTCAAGGTAGATCCATTCTTATCAGTAACAGGGCTGTAGATGCCCTATCTACCTCATAGGTGACAGGTGACCCTGATATATATTACGTGTTGTCAATATATTTTTTTCATGCTATGACAGAATACTGATGATCGGGTAATTTATAAATGCAGGAAGCTCATTTGGTATATAATTTGGGGGTCTAGAAATACAGGAGCCAGATGCTGACCTCAGGCAAGGATCTCATACTGCATTATAACATGCCAGAAAACAGAAGAGCAGGGGACAAGTAAGAACCCACAAGAAACATGTTGATAGATTTCAGTCTGGTCTCACAGTTGGCAGTGTAATCCCACGAGAATGGCCTCAATTCCCCTAAACAGCCTACTACACCGTAACTGATCCACCTTCCCATACTAAAATCCATGAAGTTAGATTGTAACATAAACTTTGTGGAGGGATACACTCACTTTATATCAAGTGCTTAGTGTATCTTATATAGCGTTTGTCTGGCTTCTCATGCTCCGTGGTCCTCCCTGGTCCTCACCTTAAGGTCTCTGCCCTTCCAAAGCTAGTCTCTATGGTTGCTTCCACCTCTCTCTTACATATTCAAGGACATTACTTCCACAGTTCTGCACCACCCTTGCATCATCGATTTTTTCATTTTCTCCTGAAATGGTTCCATCAATATGCAAAAATATTGCTCTGTTGCTATTCCTCTCATCTTAAAAAAAGAAGAAAAAAAAAGAAAAGAAAAAACTTCTTAGGACTCTCACTTTCTTGTAAGCCACTAACTTACTTTTCTCTCCCCTTTGCAGCCAAATCCTTGAAAAAGTTACTACTCTCTACCTCCCATTCCTCTTTTATTATTTTACTAAAGTCATTCTGATCAGTCCCCTAGTAGCATCAGTCCACTGAAATGCTCTTTTCAAGGTCACCTGTGACCTTTGCATTGCTAAATCAATTTTCTGTCCTCATTTACAGCGGCCTGGTAGGAAAAGAAAAACCTTCCTCATGTATAGCGTTAGTTTACTTAGTTGACAAGCAAGCTGGTTCTTTCCTGATGTCCTATTTCTAGCCTCACTGACCACACCCTTACATCTTCCTTATGGGGCACGTCTCTTCATCTGTACCTTCTAATGGTGGAGTGCCATGGGAACATCTCTTGGTTCTTTGCCTCTTTCTTTGGGCTAATCCCTCATAGTTTATAGCCTTATGTACATTTTACATGGTGCTTTATATTCCAAAGTTGCCAAGCTGATATTTTTATTCCTGATCTCTCTGTCTCTCTTAAACTAGCAGTTCACCAACAGACTAGCACATCTAGTCCTTATAATGTATATGTCACTGGTGTATTAATAGTGTGGCTGAAATCAAGCCCTTTATCTCCTTTCTGCTGTTTGTACATTTCAGAGTTCTCTCCAGCTATGCGAGTGACAAATCTATTATTTGCTTGCTTCATCCAGAAACTCCAGAGTGAGCCATGACTCCATTCTCCATTCTGTGTCCAAATCATGAATACATATTGTTTGTTCTGCCTCTGAAGTTATACACTCTAGCCGTTTCCAACGTTTGATAACACTTAACTGCTGGGCTGAGTCCTCATGGCTGCTTACCTAGGTGACTGTCATAGGTTCCCAGATGTTCTTCTAACTTCTACCAGGGCCCGATTCCTGTCTGATTTCAACAAAGCGATTTCCATCACTGGCTTCTCCTCCTGTGGGGAGGGAGCCTGAACTCCAGAAAGATAAAGACACTCCCAACCCAAATCCCGCTGGCAACTCCAACTTCACTCTTGCTGTCTCTCCTTCTACGTCGCTACTTCAATCACATTCAACAATTTATTTTTGCCTTGATCCTCCCAGGCACACTCCTATTTCAAGATCTTCGCACAAACTCTTTCTAGACAGAAGTGGGTGTGTCTTGCTCCCTCAGTCGCTTTCAGTTTTCAATTAAATGTCCCTTCTGCATGGCCCCGCCTCTACCATTGTACAAATAATCATACCATACTATTCTTTGGAACCACTTACAATTCCCTTATTCTCTTTGTTAACTTTTCTATAGGATTTACTTGCTTCTAACAGTATACAACCTCCTTATCACCACACCTCATGCTTCATGTATACTTCCCAGACTTTACGAAAACATACCTACCTATTTCTCAGCAACACCAAGACAAGAGTCTTATTTGTTTACTGGCTTGAAAAAACTGACAATACTGCGTGGAATACAGTAAACAATAAGCAAATTTCTGCAAAATGCAAGAATTCATTAGACTTTTGCATGCTAAGGATAAACTGGGCAGCAGACACTACTATTTGGCAAACATATCAATGGGGTTATATGCATCGGAGTTTATATTTTAAGAGGTCCGGATCATTCTTCTGGGTGGATGTTTGGCCTATTAATCAATCAATCAATCAGTCAGTCAATCTGCTGAACCACTGCACTCTTTACGATGAGAAGATGGGAGAAGTTAACACAAGGTCCTGCCCAGAAGGCAACACTTATCCACATAAAACAATAAGCAGACAATGCCAGGCAGTATATCATCAAGTGCTAAATTGGGTGTTATTGACTCTAAGTGCTGCCAGAGTTCAAAGAGGGGAGAAATCAATGGCACCAGGGCTGTGTACAGAGCTCTGAGCCATCACTCCTCAAGTTTCTTGAGGGCAGGGTATATTACATTTGTCTTTTCTTTCTGTTTTCCTTGCTTGCCTTTCTTCTTCCTTCATCTTCCCTCTCATTCACTTCGTACAGTGCTGCCCATCATGGATGTATTATAGCATTGCCTTTCTTTATGTTTCCCTTAACTACTTTCAAAATGAGTTTGAAGAAACGCATAGGGATAGAAAATAAATAAACATGCTTTGAGGTTAGACGGTGAAGAAAAGTGCAAAACAGGGCCAGAGACAAAAAACAGAACTAGGCATGAGGGAAAAAATAGTGCTAAACTTTCAGTCCAAAACCTGAGCAGGAAAACCTCATTAATTATGCAGTTCATATTGTCCGTTTGACAAAAACAGACCAATTGCTTAGCAGATGCAAAACTATTCTGGATACTTAAGCCCTGACTGTATCCATCCTTAGATTCCTGGTCCAGCAGGCACTTTACAATGTAACGAACATCATCTTCAAGGAGTTCTTAGTGCACAGTCAGCAGGGAGCTTTGTACACTGTTTGTTCCATCCATATTTTTCAATGTCATGGACTATTCCTATGTCAGTAATGCTGAATGTTATTGGAAAAATGTGTCCTAAGTACATACATTTAACAAGATGAAAGGGAATGGGAGAAATTCAAGAGGGGAACAATTTCTGTTAGAATTTCACAGAATATAAAAACATCACCACCCCCCTCTCACACACACACCCTACCAGAGTGAAAATGCTCTTACTATCTCATGTATATGCTGCTTTTTAAAAAACGTTTTACCTTTTTATTGATATTTGGTAGCTGTACACATGCACGGAGTGAGAACGACCATCTCAATAATCTGCACATCATGTGTAATGATCAAACCATCTCAATCATTTGTCACGTTTTTGAGACAACTCCAAGAAATACTGTCAATTACATATTTTGAAACACACAATTGATTGCTGTCAGTCATGCTCTCCTTCTAATTACAGAACATTAGAAGTTATCCCAGGAATGCAACAGCACCTCTGGTACATCAAAGCATCATCTCCCCTTCATTCCAACGTCTCATATTTTATTGTCTGCTTCCACAAACTCATCTAGTTCTATTATCCACATATAAACAAGAGCATATAGAATTTTCTTTTCACTTAACTTGATGGACTCTAGTCCCAGCCATGTTACCACAAATGACAGCATTCCATGCATTTTACTTTTTATGTAGGACTGAAAATTACTAAACTGCATACTTACCACTGAAGTAATATCTGCTTTTTAGTTAATTCTCTTGCTAGATTTTATGTTCATGAAGGCCAAGTACAAAATGCAATGTACCTTCATATATTTCTCATAGTACCTAGCAGCACCAGGTTTTGTGCTACATGAATATTTTTAATTAATTAATTTATTTATTTATTCACTTTATAGTTTGATCATAGCCTCCTCTCCTACCAGTGCCACTTTCCTTCATCTTCTCCCACCTTCTCTTCCTGAGAGAAGGGGAGCCCCCTCAACCTTACCAACCCACCCCAACTCATCAAGTCACATCAGGACTGACTGTGTCCTCCTCCCCTGTGACCTTGTAAGGCAACCCCACCATGGGGAAGTGATCAAGAAGCAGGTAACAGAGTCCATGTCAGAGTCCGACTCGGCTCCCCTTACTAGGGAACCCACAGGAAACCTGAGCTGCCCATCGGCTACATCAGTGTAGGCGGCGTAGGTCCAGTCTATGCATGGTCTTTGGTTGGTGGTTCAGTCTCAACAAGACCTTCTGGGAACTGGATAGTTGGCTCTGCTGGTCTTCTTATCGATCTCCTGTCATCCTCAGGTTTTTCTATGCTTCCCCCACTTTCCCACAAGATTCCCTATGCTTTGCCCAATGTTTGGCTCTGAGTCTTAGCATCTGTTTCCATCCACTGCTGGCTGGAGTCTCAGAGGATAGCTCTTATAGGCTCCTGTCTGCAAGCCTAACAGAATATTGTTAGTAGTTTCATGGGATCCCTCTCTCCCATGGGGTGAGTCTCAAGTTGGGCCAGGCATTGGTTGGACATTCCCTCCATCTCTGCTCTATCCCTGCACATCTTGTAGGCAGGTAAATTTAGGATCAAACTTTTTGTAGGTGGGTTGGTGTTCCCCTCTCTCTACTAGGAGTTCTGTCTAGTTAGAGGCTGTCCTTTTTAGTTTCCATGACCCCTGCTACTAGGAGTCTCATCTAGAGTCACCCTCATATCATCTCAGAAGCCTACCCTGCCCTAGGTCTCCAGTTTTTGACATAGATACCTCTGTCAAAGATTTGTGTTTTCTCTGCAGGTCCTCTGTCTTCCAGCCTTCACATTTCCTAGGTTTAGTCTCCACTCTCATATCTATGTTTCCTCTCCTACCTTGTTCTTTTTCTTTAACCACTTCCACTGTCTATTCTATTTCCAACCTGAGTGAGGTTTAAGCATCCTCTCTTGGATCTTCTTTGTTACTTATCTTCTTTGGGTCTATGAATTGTAATGCTTATCCTGTACTAAAATCCACTTATGAGTGAGTACATACCATGTATGTTTTTCTGGGTCTGGGTTATCTCACTTTGATCTTTTCTAGTTCCATCCATTTGCTTGCAAATGTCATGATTTCCTTGTTTTTAATAGCTGAGTAGATTCTAGGGTGTAAATGTACCAGTTTCTTTATCTATTCTTTGGTTGAAAAACACCTTAAACTCATTGGCACAGAAGACAACTTCCTGAACAGAATACCAACAGCTCAGGTTCTAAGATCAACAATTAATAAATGGAATCTCTTGAAACTGAAAAGCTTCTCTATGGCAAAGGGCACTGTCAATAGAATGAACTGGCAGCCTACAGAATGGAAGATCTTCACCAACCCTACATCTGACAAAGGGATAATATCTAAAATATATAAAGAGCTCAACAAATTAAACACCACCAAACCAAATAATCCAATTAAAAAATTGGGTTACAGAGCTAAATAGAGAATTCTCAGCAGAGGAATCTCAAATAGCCTAGAAGCACTTAAAGAAATGAACAACAAACTTAGTCATCAGGGAAATGCCAATCAAAATGACTCTGAGATTCCATCTTATACCCACCAAAATGACTAAATAAAGAACTCAGATGACAACACCTGCTGGTGAGGATGTGGAGAAAAGGGAAACACCCCTCCATTGCTGATGAGAGTACAAATTTGTACAACCACTTTGGAAATCAATCTGGTGCTTTCTCAGAAAATTTGGAAATGCTACCTCAAGACCAAGCCATACCACTCCTGGGCATATACTCAAAAGATGTCTACTATACCAAAGGGCATTGGTTCAACTATGTTCATAGCAGCTTTATTCATAATAGCCAGAATCTAGAATCAATTCAGATGTCTCTCAATGGAAGAAAAGATAAACTGTTGTACATGAATATTTTTAATTCACTTGCTGAGAAAGAAATTAGAAAAAGAAACTGTAATGCCTAGGACTATATCTAATCAAAAAGATCAGGAATCTCTGAAATGAGAACTTTAGCATGAGGAATAAGAAATTGAAAAAGTCATTAGAAGAGGTAAAATCTTTCTATGCTCATGGATTGGCAGAAATAGTATTGAAGACATGGCTATGCTACCAAAGATAATTTACAAATTTGATTACATTTGATCAAAATTACAATTATATTCTTTACAAATCTAGGAAAGTAATCTTAATATTCTTTATGGATGTGAAGGAGATCAAGACTAGTCCCAACCATCCTAAGCAAACACAACAATGCTGGAGGTATCATAACATCCACAGTAACAAACCTGTACTGTGCTGGCACAAGAAGGCACTTAGGTCAATAGAGTAAAATAGAATGGACTAGAAGATACGAGAAGAAGCCTTCACAGCTGGAGCCTCCTAATTTTTGACAAACTTATCAAATACGTTACTTGGAGAGAAAAGGTTCTAGGAAAACTTGTACTAAAAAGTACATTGAAAAAAACAAACGATGCTAGGAAAACTGGCAAAAAAAAAAAAAAAACAGAGATCAGAGTATATCAAAAATTTAAAAACTTGGAAAAACTATTTTGTTAGAAAATAGTTAAAATATTTTAGGTAAAACACAGGCAAGGACTTTCTGGGGAAAAGAAATCTCCAATAACACAGGAAATAATCCCAAGAATTAGCAAATGGGATTATGTGAAATTTAAAAAGCTTTCAGAGAAAACGTTACAGTTTTCAGAATGAAGAGACAGCCTAAAGAATGAGAAAAATATTTTCCAGCTATGAATTAGACTATTAATATACAAAACCTATGAAGAGGTGCAAAAATGAAGCTCCTCCAAATAAATTATCCAATCAATAAATGGGTTAATGAACTGAACAGATGATTCTCAACAGAAGAAATACAAATTGCAAAGCATATTTAGGGAAAAAGTCCATTATCCTTAGACAGCAAAGGAATAAAAAATAAAGGGCTTTGAGATCCCATCTGACTTGAGTCACAAAGGCTATTGCCCAGGCAGTGAATGACAGCAAGTGTTGGGGGGCAAGAAGCCGTTGTACTGCTGGTAGGAATCTAAACTGCCACAGTGACTATGGAATGACACTGAATCACAATTTGATCCCTCTATTCTGCCCTTAAGGATGCATATGGAGTTCACATGCTACAGAGATACGCACACATCTATGTTTATTGAAATGCTGTTCTCATCGAAAAGAAGTTGAACCAGCTTTAGAGGTTTAGCATCAGGTCAGTATATATAAAAAGGTAACACACACAATGATGTTTCATTCAATTAAAAAAAAAATGAAATTGTGACATTTGCAGGAAAATAGATGCAACTGGAGATCATTATGTTGGTTGAAATAAAAAAGACACAGGACAGATCTGATGTTTTCTCTAATATGAAGAATCTAGATTTGTGTGTTTGTGTGTGCATATGTACACATGTGTGTTTGTGTGTGCATATGTACACATGTGTGATTGTGTGTGGGTCATATAACTAAAAGGAACCATGAAAGGGAAGAAATTGGTCATAAGGGAGAGGAAATGAGATAAGAGAAAATGATAATATGCCTGAATGAATGAATGTATTCATGAATGAAATTAATGACTTATTTGGAAGAACCAAAGGGACTGGCAAGTGTGTGTGTGTGTGTGTGTGTGTGTGTGTGTGTGTGTGTGTGT
>OU015748.1:48255646-48265903 GCA_907169655.1 Acomys percivali
GTTAACCTTGATTTAGATCCCGTTCTGAAATGAGTCTGCATTATGACAGCAATTCTCAGAAATGAAGGGGTAAACTCGGTCAAGGTCATAATCAATAACAATATCTGGATGACTTGTTTTATGCCCCAGATCTTCAAAAGTTAATAAAATGATGATTGGAGAAGATTAAATCCATGTTCTTCTGTAAGAGCTACACATATATTATCCAACCATCTAATCTAACAAAATGACATAAAATGAACGCAACATTCTACAGAAGAGTTCTGTAAATTATGATGCTAAAGATGTTCTAATAAAGAGTTTAAATTATTTACCTCTGAGGAATAGTAAAAAAAAATATCAATATTTACCTGAGAAACAATATCTACCTCCAGAAAAATCATTCTGCTAACTTCTCCTGGTGCGGTTTGCGATACTCCTATTATTGTCTTAAGCTAATCTGAGAATTCACACTTAAATATGTTCATCAGATCCTGTTTGCTAATTTCAGATGCCTCTCCATCTGTGTTCTACGTCGCTCAGGGTCTGGATATTAAGGAACAAAAGGAAGCTAGGTGTCTGCTGTAAGTAATGTAGAGATGTTTTCCACCGGGCTCACATTGTTTTGCATTGTTCATTACCTAGGAACTGATTCATACACTTGCTGCCTACCCGCTCCGTGGTATCCCACTTACTGCTTGGATGATTTTCTCCCCTTCCACATTTGCTAACCCTTTGCTTGTAGCTGCTCTTTGCACTCATCCACAAAGTACACTATCTGACGTAGGATGGAGCACATTTTCCTCCAAGAACTAACCAGACTCAAGCTTGGATAAAACACATCTTCTAAACTTGGATGTGATAAGTTCCAGGCTTGGGATACAATTGAAAACCCCTTTTTCCTCTGCATCTTTAACATACTACAGAGATGTAATGTCATGTTGCCACAAGTGCGAATCTTGGGCACATTGGATACATTCAGGCTTTGTTCTAGAATAGTCTAGATTTTTAGAAAACAGCTATGTGCCAGCAGACAACAGACATGAAATTAACTGCTAGAAAATGGGCTCAGCATGGCTGAATTCTCTGCAGTTGAAAATAAGGTAAACAAGGAGCAGGAAGAGATTTAGTTCATATGTAATGATACTGTAATTTCGGGAAGGTAATTTAAATTTCACTCCTTTGTTGTAATCAGAATGTGAAGGTTGTGTTTTCTTTCTCGGCTCATTTTGGTCAGTGTGTTTGCCAGTGAGCCATCCAATTCCGTAAGATTTTAAATGCATAACATAAATTTGAAAAACATATCTTTTTTGAATTTTAAGCACTATGGTTGAAATTTCATAACATACCATGAACATGTTTCTGTTTCACCCCACTATTTCTGCTATTTATTATGCTTTTTCAAATAGCTCATTAATTTTTGTTTCTAATTTCTATTTATCTTTCACTTTCTGAGTCACTGATTCCCCTTTGGCCATTATTGTTTCTAAATTCTAATTTTCCTATTGATTTTTATTATTTTTCTTGTGTCTTAATTGTCTTAATTCTTAAATTGTTAGGTTTAAATCTTTTTAATTATTTCATTTTATAAAGAGATTATGATTTGCCTTTACCTTTGCTCCCCAGGAATTGAAAAAATGTTCATAAAAATGCACTTTGGGGAATTCATCAGAGTTTCATTTTTGACCTTGGGCATGATCAATTTTTTAAGAACATGTCATGGTAATTTAAAGAACAATATGTTACCTTAGCAACACATTTAAACATAAACATATAAAACTAATCGTGCATGTTATTATTCAATCATCACTTTTCCCATTTATTTGACTCAATTTGATCTTTAAAGTGATACTTTAAAGTTACATTCTTTCTGTGACGCAACTATTCATACATTCTCAAGTCATCTTTATCATATTTACAAGAGAAACTTTAATGACCATTATATCTTTATCATGAAGAATGACTCCATTAACTTGCCAAAAGCTTGTTTTCTGTTATTAATGACCATTCCTCATTGCATTGCCTTGATGTATCAGAACATGCAATTTCATTTTTAAATTTTATAGCTTTGTTGTAGTTGTGTCTTTTTTTTATTAATTTCTTTAAATTTTTACATGTGCATTTATATTATTATACATTTATACAGTAAACTATCTACAGCAAGAACCATGGCACAATCAGGAATTCTATAAATGTTACATTCTTAGTATTTTGGCTATTTGTATTTTGGCAACCTTGAAGAAAACATCTTTCCTATCTTGGTGCATCTGAAATTCTGAATGGAAATCAATATCTATCATGCAGTTACATCTTATAAATGGCACATAGGGAGGTTACATAGTCTGTGTTTGGTGATGTTCTATCAGTTTAATATATGTGCTTTAATATAAATGTTTACCTAGTCACATTTTTAAAAACACGAATATTATATTTTAAGTTACTTTCAGGGCTCCCAAGATGGCTGCGTGCACCAAGGTGCTTGCTCTCTGTCCTCACAGCCTACCTTTAATCTCCAGCCTGAGTTAAATTCCCAGAATCTACATGGTACATGGAAAGAATGAAATCTCACTTATTGTCCTCTGACCTCCACACAGGCACTGTCCCATACAAACAAAATAAATAAATAAATAAATAAATGCCAAAAATCCTGTGCACTCAGTTGCATCTATTATGCACACTTAGATTGGTAAAATGCACCTGCCATAGCTGAAGATCCAATATTGACATAATTACCAACTAAAATTGGGATTGTTTTCAGGTTTTCTTGGTCTTTACCAATTAATTCCTTTCCAAGGGATCCCAGGCAGGACCCCAAATTACTTGATGTTGTTGTGTAAATCTCTTTCTATCTGGAAGACTGTCTCAAATTTTCATTATTTTTGATAATCTCAGCAGTCTTGACATATCCAGATGAAGTATCTTATCAAATGTACTTTAATTGAAAAAACGATTGTGGGTTATGGGTTTGAGATAAAATGTCCATATATTTTAAATGTCATCTGCATCATGTCTTGTGAAGAAAGCCTCTCTGGCTGAGGAGATGGCTCAGCTGACAAGCTTCTTTGCAAAAACCCTCACACAAAGAAATGCCCTGGGTCTTGGGTATAATCCCAGCACTCACAAGACAAAGACAGGTGGATCTCTCGGGCTCACCCACAAGCTGCCCTCATCTACTGGGCAGGGTCCAGGCAAAATGAGAGACCCTGTCTCCAAAGTGAGGTGATGACTCCTGAGGAACATCCAAGGTTGTCCTTAGTCCTCTACATACTCACACACATGTATACACACACATCCATACGCACGAATGTGCACACACACACACACACACACACACACACACACACACACACACACAAGTGTATCTTATTAGTATGAATTTTTACCACTGATAGTAACGTAGATTGCCTAGCTGAGGTATGGCTGGTTAGAATGCCACATTTGAAAGGTACTGGTTTATAGCTATACCATGACTGCTGTATATCAATAAAAGGAGCAAGCTATTGACACACGAAACAACATGAATGGGTTTTAAAGGTATTACTTCTGGTCCAAAAGGTAGTCTCTAAATTCTATATAGCACATGATTCTTTTTATGTAATATCTTCAACAAAACTACAACTGTGGAAGGACATTTCAGAAACATCTAGTTTGGGAGTACTGCAATTAAAGCTGCTATGCAATTTTATGTGAAGATACATTTTCATTTTGTGGGGACAAGCTCCCAAGGATATAACTTCTAGTATTACAAATACGTAGTTAATTTTATAAGGATTTGCTATGCCATACTTCAGAGTAGCTACTCCACACATGCATTATCATCACCAATTTCCATCAGGTCTACATCCTTTCTACCTTTCCCAGATTTGACTTATTTCACCTTTTATCCTTTAAAAATATTATCCATGTAATAGGTATATGGAGATATATATGGTTTTGATTAAATTTAATATATGGTATTTAATGATATTAAACATTTAACATTTGATCATTTACTTTCATAACTCCTCCAATGTGTTTGTGTATTTTATTGGTGACTTGTGAGGCACCTTTGTATATTCTAGAGTGATACTGTTAATTGTAAACTTGATTGACTCTAGAATCACCTAGGGGACACATACATGAGTATTCCAGTGAAGGATACATCCACGGTGGGCGACAGTATTCCCTTGGTGCCACCTGTAGACATGGAGAAAGGGCTATGAGAGACATCATGCACTAATCCTGTTTCCTGGTTGTGGATGCAGTGCCACCAGCTGTTTCAAGCTCCTGCCATCTTGACGTCCTGCTATGATGGAATGTACCAAGTGAGAGTCGAGATAGACACTCTTTTCCTTAAGTTGCTTTTGCCAGAGTAATTTATTACAGCAACAGGAAAAATTAAGAGATCTATCTGTAAGTCCCTTATAAAATGAATAGTTTGGTAAAATGCGTTCTTTTTCCCAGCCCTCATCTTGTCTTTTTCATTTCTTTTACAGAACAGAGTGTTTTAATCTAAGGAAGGTCAACTAATATTTCCATGGATAATTTTTATTATTATATTCAACAGCTTTTCATATCTATGAACTTCTAAATCTAGACAAATTTCTCCTTTCTTATTCTGGTAGCTTTATGGCTCTGTTTTATATATAAATCCACGACTGTCTACAGTTAATTTAAATGTGTTTCATTTATCTTCTGTTATCTAGACATATGCTTCATTATTTTTACTTCCTTGGGGTTTGTGGTGGCTAGCTTTACCAACTTGACACAACTTAGAATCACCTGGAAAAGAGTTTAAATAAATGAGTACATATACTGGGCTGGCATTTGAGCATGTTTATGGAGGGTTGCCTTATTTAAATTAATTGGTGTCAGAAGACCCACTGTGGGCAGCACCATTCTCTAGACAGGGAGTCCTGACCTGTATAAGAGTAGAGAGATCAAGATGAGCAGAAGAAAGTGAGCAAGGGTACATGCAATCATCTCCACCTCTTCTTGACAGTGAAAGCATTTAACTAGCTGTTCCAAGCTATTGCCACTGTGGCTTTCCGACTATGATGGGACGGAACCTGGAATTGTAAGCGAAATAAGCCTATTCCTTCCTGAAGATGATTTTTACCAGGGAATATCATCACAGCAGCAGAAAGGAAACTAGGACATGATTCCTATTTTTTTCTGTATATACTTCTCCATGATTTCATGATCTGAGTTGTACAATTACAATGTTTAAAATAACTGAGTGAATTTTCCTAATTATCCATATTTAAATGAAATAAATCTATTGAGTGTTTGTAATAGGACAACCTGTTCTTATTTTTCCCTCTATACTATAAAGATGAGAATTTTGAATAGAGATTTTTGTCGATTGCATTATATTTTATAGTTATAACAATCAAAATTAATTCAATAATTCTATATTTAATTTTATTGTTTATTGGAACTCTATTTTAAAACACCGATGGCTATTTCAAATAATTTCATTGTTCTACTGATTATTATTCATTGTTTCTATAATTATGTAAATAATTTAATTTAAAATATATAAATGATTAGTAACATTTCTGAATCATATCTGAACATAACTTTTTGTGATGTTTACCTGGGAATGCCAATTTTTGGAAATAATTATATTCTTAGCAGGCATGATGGCATATATCTGCTATCTCAGCATTTGGAAAAACAAGAGTTTAAGCTTATTTTCAGTGACATAGTGAGTTCAAAGCCATAAGTAAATAAATGGATAAATAAATAAATAAATACTGTCTTGGAATGAAGGAAGGAACTCTAAGGCCTATTTTCTTCATTTTGCTGTGATTTTGTTTTAATATTCTATGAATACTGTATCTTTTTTTTTAATTTGGAAATATTTAAAATGAAGCAGGGTACAGAACCAGCATTATCTGAGAATTCTCAAACAAGAAAAAGCTGAGAGCTGGGAAAGGAAAACTAAATCAAGAATTAAATGTTGTCCCAAAGGTCAAGTAGGATAATTACTGAGAAAAAAAATTATTGGATTTGTAATTAGAAAGTAATTATGACTTTTGAAAGAGTGATTTCAGAGAGATTGTGAAACAAAAGCCTGTTTCTTAGATGTGGCCTGAGACTTAGAGCTAGCCTCCTGTGCAGTACCCACCTCCTGTCCAGGCTGAGGGGAAGTGACTCCTCCAAGGTTAACAGTTAATGTTGTGCAAGATCCCAAGGGTGCCAAGCAGCTGCACACTTCCTCTTGTCTGCTCTGTCTGACAGGAGCAGAAACAGGGAGAGAGGCACACAGGGACAAGGAGCAGAGAAAAGTCTGAATACACAGAAAAAAAATCTTTGACTGGCATGAGAGGCGTAGAATGGTAGGAAGGTAAGGAAATGGGAGCGCTATATGGTATTTTTAATTTAGAGGGGGGAAAAAGTGTCCTGAGGTCACATTAGCATCAGAAAGGAATCTATTCTTCCAAGGTCACAATGGACTAAGAATTGTCTTAATAGGCCCAGAAGCCAGCAAAGCCAATAACATTTTACATTTCTACCTTTACCTGAGAAAGTAGTGATGGCACCAAGACAGTCCAATCAGAACTGAGCTAAAGAGTATCTATGGTAGTCACTGCATCCTCTATCCCAAATGACTTAGAGCCATCAAAACCGGGCCAAGCACATCAACTGTAGACTTAGATACACGGGAAAGAGGGTGGGGGAGAAGACTCAAGAGTCAGAGAAAACACAGCCAGGCCCAGAGACTGTAGCTTTCTGCATATGCATTCTCAGATGTAATGAAACATGGCATTAAATGGACTTCTAGCTAGAGTTGCTCACATATCTTAGGTTCCTGGCAATGTCTATTTCAACCATTTTTATTTATATTTTACTGCTTAATTTCGTGATTTTATATCACACTTCACTTTATACAATACCTTAAATCCTAGTAAAAATAGAAAAGCTATAACTGTCCCCTCCCCTGCGATATACTCTCCCACATAAAAGCACAAGTCGGGAAGTATGTCAAACCCAAACAGCTTCACTGTTATTGTTGCAGGGACTCCGACAGTGATGGATCTGGTGCTGTCCTGCAGGCCACAAAGGGCCTGGGGTCAGGGAGCGTCTCTGTTGGTCCTCCGATCACTCCCGGGTTTGAGGTCTCCTAACCCAGCTGGTCAGCAAACTGGGACGGGCATCCATTAACATTTTCTCAGATTTCTGCAATGTACTCTAATTTATCCCTGTCATTTAGACCCAGGCAGTGGTCTTTAGCTTATTTCTGAGATCTTATTACATTTTTTATTCATAGAGAAGTAAGATTTAGGTATCGAAGATCAATAGCAACCTCCATCATGCTTACATTATTAATAAGAAAGATGTTGTATGAAGACTGCCTGGTATATTGGATTTGCTCGGCAGCTGGGCTCACTGCAGACAGGTAAAGCCCTTGCATTGCATTTCAGTCTGACTGCTTGCTCCTCCATAGTCAAGATGCACCATGCACCCTTTCTGGGAGTGTGGTCTCCATCACGCTCATGTTTTCACACCTTGGTTTGATACAAACAGCTGTTAAAGTGGGGAAGCCGCATCATTTATGCCAAGAGGTCCTGAAAAAGAAGAGATCTGTTTTCTTTGCAGTCTTGGATTTCTGCTGTTGTGTGGGCTGTCTTGACTCAACTAATCTCAGTATCATCATTAGGATAACAGTAGGAGGTGACTGAGTCTTTGTTTAACAAGCTTTTTTCTTTCATCTGACCCCAAAGTCAGGACTCCCTCTCCCATCACTTTGTCAGTACCAACTTGGTATCCATGCTGCTCTTATACGCTGCTATTTTGATATACAAATCGAACCCATGTTCTACATCGCCCAAATCAAGAACATACTCTCTTAAGCATTAGCCAAAGCAGAGGAAAACCTCAGAAGCCCAGACAGTTATTGCCCTCATGGGTTAAAAAGAATCATAACCTCTCCATCCTCAGCACTGACTACTGTGTTACTGTCCATAGTGGCCTGACTCTATAGCTGAGGAATATCTTCCGGTTGTCTGCACTTTGCTGTGGCACAGTACCAGAAAGAGCCAATGGTCGGCTTTCTCAGCCATGCTGTTAAATTACTTGTGTAAGCATTTAATGCCATTGATCACAGCCTTCTTGTTAGCAACTCATTCTCTGATAGCTCCTGAAGTATGGCTCTGTCTTGATGTCCTTCTCTGATGAAATCTTTTTCCCAATCTGGATTTCTTGTAATTTTTTTAACCAAGATTCTACTCTTTGCCTATTCAAAACAGCCGCCGTGTGCTCCATTTGTAATTTCATCTTCATCATGGTGCCAACTACCTCTGAAAGGTATCGGCTTTCAAACATCAACTGTAAATAAACGAGACTAGTGTGCGTAGCTGCGAACCAAGTGGCTATGTCACTTTCTGCTTGATATTGCACCTTGAGGTCATTTATGGCTAATATGTTCAGAACAACGCCAATGTGGCTTTAGGTATCCTATTTAATCCCCATGTTTCTGAGCGATTGACAGGATACCAACCAAGTGAATGCAACCCACTTGCACTTTCCTGTTACCTTCATCTTCCATCTTCACCTCCCTTTAGTCGGTCACACCTCTCCTACCCTGGCCCCAGGTGAATCTCAGCTTTCTCTTCCCTGTCATAGTCTAAGAGGCTCAGGATGTTCTCATGTTTCTGCAGGGATTTTTCTCATGTTTCTATAGGGATTTTCTCATTTTTCTAGCTTCAGAGCTTCCAACAATAATTGTTCCAAAACATGAGCATGAAAGCCATGTTGCCACACCTAGATCCCTTTAGTGGCTTTCTGATGTGCATGGGGAAACTCAAAATCTCCTAGTGCAGTCCTCTATCCAGGTTCCATCAATAACCTTTTCCTGCCACTCTTCATTCCTAACATTATATCCCACACTCATTTGTGGAAGTTCCATCTTGATGTTGCTTCTTTCTCTGATGGCCAAACGTACCTTCCCATGCTCACTTAGTCATCCTCCCTTCTCTCTATACCTGGCCAACACCTCTTCACCTTCGAGACTCAAATTCTGGTTACCTTTCCTCTCGCCTTACACATCCCTCATTCTAAGACACCTTCTCCCTCCAAGTGTGATAATGTGTTTGACTCTGGTAAGTGCCGCAATCCTCTACAGATGTCTATTACAATATCTCATTGGCCTGGAGCTCTCAGAAATGGCTAGAGCAGCTATCTAGAAAGTCCCAGGATGCAATTTTCCTTCCAAACACTATACCCCAGCCCTAACCCTGTGTCTACCTCACTAATGATGCAGTCACAAACCCTCTCTACCCTCTTCACCTTCTCACATAGGTTCTGAGACTAGAACTCAGGTCCTGCCAGACAAAAAGTTTTTATCAACTGAGTTCTTGCTTCAACCTCATAGTTCGTAAATATCATAATTCTAGTGATTATTTTTTTTCTGTCTCATCATACCACTATAAGGAAAGTTCTACTTCCTTATTATTTCTTTCTCCCTTTCAGAGAGGAAGTTCAAAGTTTAAAAATAAAAAGAAGAAAAGAAAAGAAATGCAATAGGCTGATGAGTGTCAACTTATTTTCTGAAAGACTACTGGTCTCACCACAATTTGATCTAACTACAATGTCACTTTTCTCGTTAGTATGTATTGGCATTAATCACAAAGGCATATCATGTCCTAGCAGTCAGAAGATAGTAATTTCTATTTTACACCACCTACAGTTTTTGTCCCTCTTCTCGCCTCCAAAGTCATATTTTCCCCCAAATTTCTCAGAGTTAAATGCTATAATTTTTATCAATCCCTAAGGATTTATTAACCAAAACCTATGTTCTCGGCATAGAGCAAAATTAGAGAGGAGTTTCTTGAGACAGGAATCTGGCTCTCACATTCACTAAGAGAAAATATTGCTGTTTCAACACTAGAGAGATGAGAATGCAGGCTTGCAAAGTTAAGTAACTTGTCTAACATCAAACAGCCATCAATAGCTGACTCAAGATCCAAGGCAGGTTTTTACAACTCTAAATCTGTGTTCTTAAGGAAGCTTCTTTCCTGCAATAACAACAGAATTCAAAGTGGGAGCTGTTTGCTGGAACTAGAGTGGAGGAGGGCCTTGCAGGTTGCTATATATCAGATCTTAAATGGCTTCCAAAGGCCAGAGTGTCAGATGTGGTCACTAGCCTACGGCACTGTTGGAGGGCAGCAGAAACTTTTAGGAGGTGAGGACTAGCGAAAGAAAATTAGGTAACTAATTTTGATGGTGTGTTCTCCAAAGTAACATTGAGTACCTGCTCTTACTCCTCTCTCTCCCTCTCCCTCTCCCTCTCCC
>OU015748.1:48266003-48280132 GCA_907169655.1 Acomys percivali
TCTCTCTCTGTGTGTGTGTGTGTGTGTGTGTGTGTATGTGTCTCACTATGGAACAAGCACTTTCTCTGCAATGTACTCCTGTCATGATGCTTTTCCTTGTCACTGCCTCAGAAACAACAGTCAAGTGTGCCAGCGGCTGAAACTTTCAACACAGAGCCTAAAGCAAACCTTCCTCCTAATAAGTTGATTATGCCAGTGTTTTTTTGTCACAGGAATAGAAAACCAACTAACACAGAGAAGATGGGGTCACCATCTAGACATTGAAGATCTTTGGGACTAGATTTAGGAGAAAAATAGGGAGTGTTTCAGGGGCTAGGGGCAAAGTAAACACATACACGGAGAAGGAAATGTGCTCTAGACATAGATGGGAAATGAAGGAAAATAGCTGTAGGCACAGCAACAAGTTGCCTACAGAGGGAGAGTGGTGGCCCCATAGTCTTTTGCCCTTCTATCATTAAGATCAGCCATACTGCTGGTGTATTCCAGACAGACAAAGCCCATGTATCTCCCTCATTTCCCTCCTACCCTGTCTCCCCTCTTCTGAACACCAACCAGTGGGCAGCCCAAACACATTTCTCAAAGTCTAATTAGCGTCAACAATAGTTCAAGCTAATCGGCATAATTAATGGAGAGACAAGGCAATGACTGAGAGCATTATAAACGGGCATAATCGGATGTGATTGAATCTGAAGCAGCAGCTAGCTATTCAGGAAAGCTGGAAGTGGGGATGTGTAGCTTCGTCCCCACTTCCTTTCATTCCTTTTAGCTGGGCTCCACTGCCACCCTGGCCCCCTGTCAAGTGGCATGAATACAAGGAGACACAGTCTCATCAAATCAGATTCCAGCCACAATGCAGGCGGTGACCTCTCCCAGAAAATTACTGTTATTAGACTTAATTATATAATGATTGTTTCACAATGGCCAGGGCCCCCCTCCTCTTCTGAGAACACCCACACACCCACAGTGAAGATGTTCTCAGAATGGAACTATGCTTCTGTCTGTCATGGTCTCTCCAAGTCCATGGTCATTTTCCTTCTCTTTATCGCTCTTCGGCGTCTCATTTCCCCTCCCTCCTGCCTCTTCCTCTTCGCCTGCTCTTTCCTTTACTCCCCTCATCTCTCTTTTCCTCTTTCAGTTTCTCCTCCCTTGCCCTGACCACCCTCTGTTTTGCAATCGTTATGTAAACACTAGGCCTCTTTGTTACTTTTATTTCATCCAACGGATCATCTTTTTCTCCACACATTTGGTGTTTGTGCAAATCAAAAGCGTGGAGTTCTATCATTTGTTGGGTTTCCCTGCCTCTTGACCTTTAGATGAACCTCCATATTTTACTGGAACATGACATTCCAAAATTTTCATGAGATGTTTGTTCCCTCCCCCAGCCCTCCTTCCTTGCCTGAGTCCCTTCTTGCTAGTTATATTTCTTTCTTCTCTCTTAAGTTTCAGTATTGACTGAATCTCAAAGAATACCGGACACACAATAGATGAAAATGGTAGCCATGGAGATAAAGCAAGCTCCTGTCTCAGAACTTCCGGCACTTTCCACACAAGCCCCTTTTCTAGACACAGCATTCAGATAACTGGTTCTGACATTTTAATGGTGATGAACTTCCTCCTTAGTTCCCAGTTGGAAATTGTCAATGAACTAAGCTATATTCCATGTGGCTTCTTCTTTATTAAATGGAAAATCCTTCAGAATTCCCATCATCTTTAGCCTGACTTTTATCACTTAAGCTTATAATCATCCACTTCAGACATATATTTTACCAACAAGATCTTGTAGGACAGGAACCCAGTCCCTGCCTTGGCCCGATGGTCAGAGCTGAGGGCTGAATTGTGAGAATCTAACAGTGATAGTTCTCTTGTACCCAAGGCAGATGATCTCAGTGATGGCTACTCTCTCTCCTCCCCATGCTGTGCCTATACCTCCACAAAGCCAGATGTCATGGGTTTAGTACGATGACACAACAGTATGGCATGCAGCCTGACCCTATCTATGGCCTTCCCTAGACCAACTCTGAGAATCTCTGAGAAAGAATGTAAGCACAATGTGGTCAGAAAGGAGTAAAAAATTGAAATAAACCAAAGAGTCTACAATCCCAGCACTTGAGAGGCTGAGGCAGGAGAATTGCCACATATTTCAGGCATGCAGGGGCTGCGCATAGTAAGTGCCAAATTAGCTTTTCCTAAAGAGTAAGACTGCCTCAAAAACTGTAAAACTAAGCAAAACAAAAACGAGAAAAGGAACCAGGTACCACATCCATGTAAAGGATGCCAACTCTAGTGAATCAGAGGAAAGGAAGAACAAGGAGGGCCTGCCGTGCAAGGGTTAACCCAGGTGCCCATGCTGGCACTTCATTAGATGAGTAAACATTTGGAGTTCAGAGCTTTCCTGGCACAAAAGATGATTTATTTCCCCTCTCACTTATATATGCAACCCAAGGGTCAGCAAGATTTTTTGGAATTCATACTACATACAGCACTGGATATTTCAGCAATAGTCTTTAAACACCACACCTCTGCTCTCATTTATTTGTAGGAAGCAAAATGGAATTAGGAAGAAGACAGGATTTAGAACCTAAAGGCTTGGCTCCAGAGCCCTACTACATAATGTGGCTCACAAGTTCCCTCTGCAAACCCGGTTGTGGTGATATTATCTTCATATTAATCAGCATCTTTAACCTGACCCTATGTATTCATTGTGTGTATTTCATAATAAAATATATGTTAAAATGTTCTATAACCATCTTGCACTGTACAAGTTGGTTTTTATGTTGTTATCTGCAGAAGCAGGATACATGTAAATTTTTCATATAATAGGGATAGACTGATAAGCATCTGATTCTTGTTTAATATAGAAATGGGTGATTATAAATAAGTGACTAAATCTGCAGTGTGAAGGTCACATCACATAGAGAATGGTGCAAAGTTCTCCAGGTTCCTTGAAGCCCTGAAAAGCACCATGAAGGTGACATAAAACACAACACCATGATTCAGGGGCAGGTTTGTAGCAATCCCACACATGGCACATCTCATTTAGCTGCAGATTCTCCTCCCTGTCCAGAGAGGCAGGCCAGCTGCTGAAGTCCTGTGTGAATGTCCATCTCTGGCTTTCCAAAGGTGACCCCTTCTCTTCCCATGCAGTGTCTAGCCTCTAGAATGACATCCAAAAAGAACATGTGCTATGAAACCGAGGAAGATTCGTAGCTATTTACCTCTTGTACATTTTCTGAGGTGTGTCTCCATTACCTAGGGAACCAGTTCGTAAGTATCAGAATGAGTTCCATAGAGGCCGTTAGGAAGCAAAGTTTGCTGATCAAGATGCTAATAGGAGATAAAGATCCTTCCTCCCTCCCTCCTGTGAGACTGGAGGTGCCTTTTAGCTGTGTGATGTGGACTACACCTGAGAGTGTCAATCACAAGTGTAATTACCCATAATGTATTTCTACAACCCACATGCTACCACCTTCAGGAAGCCAGAGTATTGGGGACATCTTTCTCAGTAGTTTTCCTGTAGTGTTCTGCCCTCCAGGGTAGGTTTGTGATGCTCTATTCTTACTCTGCCAATAGTCTCAATGAATTGGACACAGAAGAGGTGACAGGGTGTGAGGGAACTTCTCCAAAATCCCAGAGCCATACTATCCAATCCTCTCTTTCCTCTGGATCTCAGATAGTCAAATACCCCAAGGTGATATCTACCTTTGGAGACAATTTCAGGCTTCTGGCCCAATATATCTGACAGACATATTTGTGAGTGAGAACTATTGAGGACTTGATCACCCTGTCTCGGCAGAGTTTGGCCATTGACTCTGCCTGAATCCGAGCTCGCCCCCTTTTTAGGCAGAATTATGTCTGTGGTAGAAATGAGGACATTTTGCTCAGTGGCTCATTTACCACATTTGAAGCCATCTCCATAAGGAGGTTCTTTGATGCTCATTATCTTCTTTGAAGTAGGCTGAGTGTTGCCAGGAGTTAACCTGTCTCATTGTATATGTATCTTTGATGTTATGAATAATTTTTGGGTGACTATTCAGGCAGCAAACTGTCTCTGTCATCCTCTCATTTGGGAAGCTGCTAACCTGCACTCCTGTATATTCAGGTAATTAATTTTATTCCTTCTCAAGTCTTTGATGGTGTTGAAGACCAGATAGTTCAATTTTACAATTAGGCTTAGTTTAGAACTTAAGATTTTTTTAAGTCTAGATAGATGTTTTAAGTTGATAATGACAAGATATGATAGAGATTGATTTTCATTCAGAACTTTAGACTCACCAAGATAGGAAAGATGTTTTCTTCAAGGCTGTCAAATACAAATAGCCAAAACACTATGAATGTAACACATATATAATCCCTGATTTCTTTCATGGTTTTTCTTGCTGTAGGTAGTTTATTGTATATATGTATAATAATACAAATACAAATAAAAAATTGTAAAAAAAAAAAAGGGGGGGAGAGAGAGAGAGAGAGACAATTTCAAATTTCCCTAGGAGATCCTCACACCTCCAAGGTAAGAACTACACAGCAATCTCCTCTGCACAACCTTCTTTTAAGAAAACCATTGCTGCATATTTACGAGGAGATTGGGATAGATGAGATGGCATCCTATTGGGACTCTAGGTGAGTGAAGTATGGAAGAATAGGGAAATAGAAAGACCCAGAGGGTCCTAGAAACTTACAAGAAGAACATCATGAGGGGCAGATCTGGACCCAAGGGGATCTGCTCAAACTATTGCATCAACCAAGGACAATACATGCAGTAAACATCGAACCCCTACTCAGATCTAGCCAATGTGCAGAACATTATCCACAGTTATGTGGAGAGTGGGGACAGACTCTGACATGAATTCTGGTGCCCTATATTTGACCGCTTCCCTGTGGTGGGTAGACCTGGTGACACTCAGAAAGGATAAGCAGGCTACCAAGATGAGACTTGATAGATATTCTATGACCATATAGTGGGAGAGGAGGTCCTCCTTGGTCACAGACCTAGGGGAGGGGAATAAGGTGAGAGTGAGAGGGAGGGAGGAATGGGTGGATACAAGTGAGGGGAAAACAATTGAGATGTAATCTGAATAAATTAATTAAATAAAAAATAAAATTTCAAAAGAAAAAAAGAAAAAAGAAAACCATTGCAGTGAGTCTCAGCATCTGCTTCAATCTCCTGCTGGATGGAGTCTTTCAGAGAGCATTTATGGTAGGCTTCTGTCCTGTTCCCAAACTTTGGGCAGAGTACAGGGAGTCTTATGGAAGAGATGGGGGAATAGAAGGACCTGGAGGGGACAAGAGCTCCACAAGAAGACCAACAGAGCCAACAAATCTGGGCCCAAGAGGGCCTGCAGAGACTGATGCATGCAGAGACTGATGCGCCACACAGAGATGATGCATGCAGAGGACATAGACCTCCTGCTCAGGTGTAGCCAATAGGCTGCTCAGTGCCCATTTGCATGCTCTGGTAAGGGGAGCAGGGCTGTCTCTGCCATAGACTCCATTGTCTGCTCTTCAATCATTTCCCTCTGGTGAAGTGTTCTTACCAAACCACAGAGAAATAGGATGCAGGTAGTTCTTATGAGGCTTTACAGGCTGGGGTCAGAGAAAGGCTTCCTTACTCTGAGGCTAGGGTAGGGACATAGGGGGAATGAGGGAGGGACGACCAGGAGGAGATAAGGGAGGTGACTACTATTGGGATGGAAAGTGAATACATTTTAAATTTTTTAAATAAAAAAGAAAGAAAGAAAACCATTGTCTCTCCATTCATTGTAAGAAGGAAGAGAGTAGAAAAAAGAAAGCTAGCAGAAAGCGAATAAAGGAATATGTACCTACTATTATGTATTAAGCACTTGAGTAACTTATAGCATCTCATTAAATTCCCCTGATATCTAGATCTAAACTATCTGGTCTTCAACCCCATGAGAGACATGAGAAGAAAAAACTTAATTACCTGACTGAACAGGAAGTGGAGGTTAGCAGCTTCCAAAATGAAAAAAATGACAGAGACGGTTTGCTGTCTGAACAGTCACCCGATACTCTCTATAACGTAGCAGTATATGAGATATGAGATATGATAGATATTGATTTTCATTCAGAATTTTGGACTCACCAAGATGGGAAAGAGATTTTCTGCAAGGTCGCCAAAAACAATTAGCCAAAACCCCTTGAATGTAACATTTATATAATTCCCAATTGTTTTGTGTTTCTTCATGCTGTATGTAGTTTTTTTATTTATATGTAATAATATAAATGTATATGCCAAAATAAACTAAAGTAAATCTTTTTAAAAATTCTCCTGATATATCTGCAGTGCCAAAAATCACCTCATTCTGCAAGACCCGCCATGGTATCAAGAGCAGTGACCAGTACAAATATGTCCTAAAGAACCTCAGAGTTCCTGTTCTTAAGATTTCCTTGTCAGCTTTCCCTTATGGAAAATAGACCTGAGAGAACCAGCAACACTGCCCAGCTTCCCATGCCTGAGAATTAATGCCCAGGCCCCAGCCAGTGTGCGTCTGCAAGGCTCAGGGTCCCCCTGGAAAAAGATGTGGTACCTAGGCTCAGTGCTAGCCATTGCTCTGAAAACAGCAGAATATTCATTCAATCTGCTTGGAAACCACCAAACATTCATCCTGGGACACTCTCCTGTAAGAGCCCCATTCAGTTCTAACTGTCTCTCAGAACCTCAAATTGTTGATATATGTATTCTCTTTATCCTCTACTGGAAATAAACTTAGCTCCTGATGGCAATGTAAGGGAGAATTTAAGAATGTTAAGCACTTATAAATGCTCTATTTATTATGCCATGGATTGCCTTTGGTTTCTGAGATTCTTCTGTCATTGTGTGGTTTTGGAGAGGGCTGGGTCCTCTTTGCATATTTCTTTCCTCTTCTCCAGGGAGCTTGTAGTACTTTAAAACTGTGTTACATAATAGATAGTATAATCACTGTAAATTAAATGTGTCTCTGCCAAGTTCTGCTTCATGTTAATTCCACTGTATAGTGGCAGATGTTTGGGAAAGGAGCTATAGATTGTAGGGGGATGTGGGTTTCCAGATTGAACAAGGATTCACAGCCACAGGTACTGTGTCCCATCTGCCGCATCGTTCCAGGGTACGCTGGTGCTTTGGAAGGGAACAGAGGCAAAGGATGTCATAGTGCTCCTGAAGGGGCCTAGGAAAGATCAACTTTGACTCCCAGCACAGTGGCCAAGGCAAATTTCCTAGAGACCATCAGTAATTAGTGTCCAGGAAAGACCTAGGTCTAGAGAAGCTCAGAACCGTTCTCCCCAAATTATTACGTACCGCCACCAAACCTGGACCAGTATGCAAAAAACAGGCTGTGGATTTGCTTAGAGAATTGGGGAAAGGTCTTGTAAGGACAGACAGCCTTTCTCTGTTAAATTAACTTGGAGGTTGAAGAATCCTTCTTCCTTTAGTGAGGGAGAAGTTGGCTGGAGAAAGAAGTGACAAGACCGACCCAACCGAAGAAGAAGAGTCAGTTAGAGTTTATGGTACCCAGAGATGCTCCTTCTGGTAGACATGGAAGACCAAAGACACTAATGTGAAAAAAATATTCCAGCATTCACAAATTAGGTTTGCTTGTTTGTTTATTTATTTATTTTGGATGTCTATTACTTATTAGCTGGTATATAATAAAAATTATAAACTTCACTTGATTCATATTATTTATTATGATACCAAATAGTTGCTCCAACACTCAGGTTATTACTTTCTGGATAGAAACTGAACAAAGCATCAGTTAGTATGGTGAAGTCACATGTATAGTAACTGACCACACCTAAACTGTGACATAAGATTCCCTGTAACCCTAAGTGCAAAGTCAAGTGAAACTGAGAGGAAGGACAGAGAAACAAAAATGAGTTGATCTCTGCAAGCATGGGAATGTGTGGTGATGCCAGCGCCTGTCCTGGTGTGAGGGAACAGCACGCTAGAGAGATGGGATGGTCCACTCAACAGAAAGTAAAGGACAGAAGGACAATGTTCCATACAGATTGTGCATATCAGTCAGCTTGGGCTGACATGCTAAGACATCATGCTTCCAGCAGAGCTTTATTGCTTAGAATTAGCCTCATGAGTTAAAGTGTGTGGAATCTCTTCTGGCTTGAATGTGGCCACTCTCTTATTGTGTCCTCATTTAAATTATAGACAAAAAGAAGTAACCCTACACATGCACATACATGCGCGTACACACACACACACACACACACACACACACACACACACACACACACATCAGGTCTTTGAAAATCTCTTTGGTTTTATTTTTTGGGGCAGATGTATATTACATGTTGCGCATATCCACCCCCACTGTAATCTCCTTGCTATTTTCACCTCCCTTTTGTCACCTTTGTTCCAATCAACATTTTTCCTTTAGCTTTCAAGTCACATATTCATACATGACTTTATGCAATTACATCAAAGTCTGTCAACCACAATAAGAGAAAAACATGATATTTTTCTTTCTGAGATTGTCTTAATTCACTTATTACAATTACTTCTAGTTGCATCTATTTTTGTGTAAGTCACGTAATTTCTAGACAAAAAAAAAATTCTCTATTGAGCACATATATATTTTCCTTATCTATCTCTCTGCTGTTGGGCACCTAGATTATATCCATAACTCAGCTATTGTGAGCAATGCTGCAATGGACATTGATGTGCAAATATCTCTGTGATAAGTTGTGACATCGCTTCTTATAAAGATAGCAATCTTGTGGACCTCGCTTGGTTTCTATTACGTCTCTTCAGGCTGTATCTCCAAGAAGTCACACTGAAGGCTGGAACTGTAACTTGGGGATCTAACAAGGCCAGGGCCGTGTGAGACACATCAGCTTTTAATCCATAGCAGAATGATTTTATCCTTGTTTTTAAAAATACAGTTTTTGTCTTTGTAAGATAAACAGTAAGATATTTTGGACAATTTCTCTTTGCATACCACTAACTTGTGAGTATATTTTAGTGGCTATCTAAAGAACTAAGTTGAAAATTATTTTAGCCAATTTGCCTCTCAGGTCCCTGACACTTAGCAAAGGCCATATGCACAATGGTTGTATTTAGACCCATCTGTTTAGCCTTGACGGTTGGCTCCAAGCATTCTAGCATGATAACTGAAGGGAGTGGGCAGAGGAAGATCCCAGGAATGGGCCAACACCTCTATTGCATCCTTGGCTTTCCAGTTTCTACTAGTGGCCCTTTGGATTTGGGGACCATCTTTCCTTCCTTCCAAGTCTTTTGATGCTGAGGCCTCCTGGGTGTTAGGGCAGCTGCCTGAAACACAGAATTACATCAGCAACAGGCTGCAGAGCCATTGATATGCAAGAAAGAGCTTTGGCTGCTTTTGTATCAGAGCTTCACAAAAGCAATTCTCTGTGTTGATATAAAAAGGTGTCGGTGATGGTATAAGTACTGTATTACCAGCAGAGATTTATCTGCCTCAGAGCCCAGCCTCACCTACCAAGGGAATAAACAGCTCCCTGCTTATCTGTTTCACAGAGCACAATATTTGTCAGGTCATTTCTGTCTCCAAAAGGACATTTTCTTTGCCTTCCACAGTTGCTCTCCAGGAATGTCTGAATATAAACAACTCTTCCTAATAATGATGATTGTGGATGATAATGGGAGATGCCCCTACCCACACTCCTTCTTCACTTGGCTTCTGTGAAGGCTGCACAATAGGGACAAAGACCAGAGGGCTTTTGAATTGGAAGCAAGTGAGGACACTGAACTCCAAAGAGATCAAAGCTCAGAGAGGGGCAGGGAAAATCCTTTTGCTTTAAAGGGTTGGTAAGAGATTGGCCAGTTTAGATACATAGTTAGTGCAGCTAGCAGTATCCTGACACCTTTTATGAGATCCTAGGCTGCTATAGAGGAGAGTGCAGTCACAAGCCTATTTGTCACTTTGAGGGTCTCCTTGAAAGGTGACAATGTGGACAAATTTATCTTCTAATGGCCAAGGCACCCTCGTTTCGGTAAGCATATCCTCACTTTAAATGTCAAGGGTAGAATTGCAGGACACTTGGCTCTACTCCTTCTGGAAGTAAAACAAATCACTTGGCCTCTCTAAGCCTCAGTTTCTTTCCCGATACAATGAGGATGCTAGGAGTGCCACTTCTATTTGATGGAGGCATTATGTTATAACATGGAAAGACTACAAAATGTGCACTTTAACAGTTTGTACCTGGAAGCTGGCATGTGCTCACAAAGTGTGTCTACACACGATGCTAGAAATCTGGGCAGGGAACAAGCCATAGTAAAATTTCTTGGCAAGGACTATCAAAGGATGATACCATGTATCTAAAGACTGACGACTGGAAATATGACTGTGTGACTGGGAATAAAGAGGGAGAAAAGTTGCAGGCAAGAGCTTATGTGGAACAAGAAAAGGGATGAGAAGCCGGGAGGGTTGTCTGTTCTGAGGGACGGTATTGATGGGCAGTCCTCTTGCTTGACTATCTAGAAGTCACCCTGCTCCTCCATTTCTTTGTCACTAACATCAGAGCTAATATCAGAAGCTGAATGTAGCAGCGTCTTCCCATTCTCTCGCCAGTGAGAATGCAATTCTATCCCAAACCTGGAAGTTATGGCCAAAGCCTATTGCAATGGATTTCCCTGGCTATTTAAAAGAGCTATCCTAAGATAGATGGTCACTTTCCCTGTCTTTTGATGTGGTATCTTCACATATCGAGTCTGGAAATGCTTTAGGTATCTTAGGACCAAAAAGGAAACATTTTTTTTAAATAATCAAGTCAATATTTTCAAAATAGAAAATTAAACAGATGGAAAGTACCTGAACTTTAGTGCTGGTAAATTCATAATCCTATAGCTCCCTGTTCCTACCATTATTGCTTTGCAAGATAATAAAATGCCCCTACCATTCAATTTGATTTTTGTGCATCCTTCCATCAGCTTCAGCTAAAAGCACTCCATGATACTACACCAGAGGACAGCAACACTGTAGCATCTGTAGCCAGAATTGTTGCGTCTGAAGATACCTCAAGGCAAATACATGCATCTCCATAGTGAGCTGTTAAGGAAGACCTGCAGCTCCAGAAAGGGCAAGGTCTGACAGCAACTGTGTGGACCTCTCTTTGAAACCATGAGCAGAGAAAGTGGTAACACAGCCAACATGTTGTAGTGAACGTTACTAAAGGGACAGGACAGCTTCAAGGTCAATAATTGGAGGCCTTTGGTTAACTTCCGTCTGAGCATAGACATCACATTGACTTCATCAGGGAGTGGAGGAGGCATAAAGAAGAAAATAATCCAGTAAAGAAATTCTGTGTGTTTCAGGTCTCTTGGTAAAGGAAAGGAGAAGGGTGAGTTGGTCGTTGAAGAAAAGAGTCATTCCAAGGAAAGAGACATCAAGGATGGTAGTTCAAGCATGTACAGAGAACAAAGAGCCAGAAAGAGGGGCAAGTATGGAGGGTAAGAGGCCTACTGCTCATCATACATACATAAAATGTGGAGGGCATCCCCTCATTGGAGCCTGAGGGGCGAACATTTAGAACTATGAAGAAAGATGCTGAGCTGGAGAGGGAAAAGCCAGAGTTCACAGCCCCTGTCACTTAGGGAGTGTTCAGATATATTACTACCCAAGGTTCCACTTGGACCCTGTACACCAAGCACTACTGTCATTTCTACTCTAAGCATGAAGAGCCAGAGTTTTGGAAGGTCCATGCTCAACAATCAAAGTTCTCACAAGCTCAATGGCAAGTCGTGTGCCACTTCAGTATACTTGTAGAATGTCTGACATCACCTGAGGACAGGCAGGTGGAAGAAGAGTGGTGGGTCTCATGCTGGCTGACTTTGAGAACCTCTGTGTAGTTTCTAAAAGTGCAAAGTACAAGACTCTACTCTTGCCATACTGTTGCTCTTGATCTAAGATGGCCAAAATAAGTCTGTTTTCTAATGGAAAACAACAACACTTAAAACCTGGTAGTTTACCAAAAATGTAACTTTACTTGGCCCATGGTTCTAGAGGCTGGGAAGACCAAGAGCATAGCTTTGGCATCTGCTTGGACTCTGGTAAGGGCTTCATCACAATGCAATGGAGAACACTATGTGCAGGCTAGAGCAATGGTGTCACCTCACATCTGTCAGTTAGGCTACCATGGGTACCCCATACTTGAGACTTCATCTAATTCCAATGGCCTTCCAAAGAATCAGCCTCCAATATACAATGTCAATTTGGGGGTTACACAATGACAGATAATTGCTGTAAGTTTGTCTTGCTAAGACTGTGGCCTCTCCTTGGGGAGTCACTATTTTATAAAAATAAAGAATCTGTAGACACTTGTTTAATGAAGACTCCATGGTGCTTTTGAATACTGGGCATATGTCTTTCTCTAAATTACTTATAGAAAGGATATAATAAAGCACATAGGAAGGGGAGAGAACGCAAGAGGTGAGAATTCAAGTATATTCTGTTATCTTCTTCACATGATTCTGTTGACTTGAAAATCCTGATGTCCTCATGTGTGAGATTTAGTTCTCAAAATAGCATATATTCCAGTCTCAAATCTGATTGGCTTTGTCTTCAAGGAACATGCACACTCTTCTATGTGCAATTCTTGCCCTAATAACTGTTCTCAGCTAAGTTTTAGGAGTAATTGTTACTGTGTCAATCAGATTTCTGTTACTATAATAAAATGTCTGAGATAATTACTTATATATACTATATAACATATTATATATTATAGTAATATATAATATAATATAATATAATATAATATAATATAATATAATATAATATAATATAATATAATAACATATAATGTATAATAGGCTTATATACATTTATTTCATCTTATGGTTTTTTAGGGGTTTCAGGTGAAGGTGAGGAATACCCATTGACTGGCCTCATTTGCTTTAGACTTGCTAAAATGAGCACACCACAACAGAAGAGCATGGCAAGAAAACTTGCTAATATCAAAAACTGGGCCTGGGAGGTAGAAGGACTCAACATTATACAGTTTCTTTCTAGGGCATGTCTTGGGTGTGTGTGTGTGTGGGGGGGGTGAAGATCTAAACTATAGCAATGACTATTTAAACCACTTTAATTTATTTTGACCAGGGAGTAGATGACGTGATTGGGGGTTTCTAAAGATAGGGAATCTAGCCTGGTAGCTAGTCTTCGGCAGCATGTCTCAGGTTCTTCCTGTCAGAATATGGCTATGAACTTAGCATAAGTGCTCACAAGGTCATTTCCAATAAGAGCAGTAGCAGCAAGTTCCTAATGATTAGGCCAAAAAGGACATGATACACTTGGGTGTGAGTTGACACTTGGCATATGTGAATGGAGTTAAATATCATGAATAAAAAGTCAGCCAGAAAAGCAAAGCACTATAACTCTCTAAAGGAGAGGGGAACGTATGACCTAAGTTGGGACTGGAGAGATGGCTCAGTGAGGAGCAACACTTGCTGTGCAAACATGATGACAAACGTTTGGATCCCATTGTCTGCTCTCAAAGCTCGATGTGGCCTGTGGCCCTACCGTGCTGAAGAAACAGGATTACTGGAAACTTACTGGCCACCCACTGAGCTTCAGGTGAAGTGAGAGGCCCAGAGAAACAAGGAAGACTCATATAGGAGAGCACCAATGTCTTCTTTTAGCTTCCCTGAGTGTGCGTGCATGAGTGTATGTCCACACACATGAGCACACACATACACTGTGTCACACTGTCTTCTAGAAAGTCAAATGCTATGACACAGATGGGGAAAAGTTTTCCCAGCCACCCTGCTTGTTATTTCTGCTCTATACTGTTTATTATTGTTCCTCTTTATTCTGTGCTTCTATCTGCCATAGAAAATCAATACAGGGATAACATTTAACATATTCTCAACTGTCAATAGCTTGTCCTCAAAGGAAAAAGAATGACAAGGAAACCTTCTACTCTGTTGTCTGGCTGCCCTAAAGGCATGAGCAGCCTGGAGCTGCACCTTCCCACACACCGTATGTCTGCCCAGTCCCATATATTTTACATGCCTGCACAATGCATTTTATGAGGCATATAAAAGCCAGATGGGAATTATCTCCTTCCTTTGTATGGGCTGTCTCTCTCTCTCTCTCTCTCTTTCTCTCTCTCTCTCTCTCTCTCTCTCTCTCTCTCTCTCTCTCTCT
>OU015748.1:48281867-48293456 GCA_907169655.1 Acomys percivali
CACACACACACACACACACACACACACACACACACACACACACACACTCACACAGGAGAGGCAGAGACAGACAGACAGACAGACAGACAGACAGACAGACAGAGACACAGAGACAGAGAGAAGCGGGCGGGGGTTGGCCACCCCTAAAGTTCTGTGCCATCATTACCCTATCACATCTTGCAGTCAGGACAGATTGTAGGTCGTAGATTTTGTGAATGGGATGTCCCAGTTCCAATGCTAGGAGCCATGCCTGGTTATAGAAGACAGCCAGTTCAGGCTTCATATCCCCCAGTACTAGAAGACTTTGCTGGACTTCAGGGAGCTTCCACTGTGCTAGGTTTCTACATCACTCCCCAAATGTCTCCCATTTCTAGTTGTCTCTCCCATATTTTACGCCTGACACTGCCTAGATGGCCAGAGGCAAGACACCTCAGAGACCCAAGATAGAACCAAACACAACTGGCAAAAGAAAATTAATGAAATGATCCCTAATAATATCCAGCTGTGTTTGTAGATTGGTGCCTAGCCTAATTCTCATCAGAGGCAGAGTCAGAGGTAGAAGCAGAAGAAGCCTTCAGAAGAGGGTGAGGACAGGTTGTAGGAGCCAGAGGGTAGAAGACACCATGAGAACTTAGCCCACAGAATCAACTAAGCTCATAGGGGCTCACAGAGACTGAAGCAACAAACGCAGACCCTGTATGGGTCTGAACTAGGTCCTCTGTGTATATACTACAGCCCACAGCTTTGTGTTCTCTTTGGACTCCCAACAGTGGGAGGGAGGAGTGTCTCTTCCCCTCCTTTAACTCCTTCCAGGCCCTCTCCATCAATTCCTCCTCTGTTTTCTTAAAAAAAAAAAAAAAAAAAAAAAAAAAAAGCAGAAGTCCCAGGGATATCCACCAAACACATTATAACAAATTACAATAAGACTAGTTTGAAGTTTCTCCATCTCACAGATGATAATGTTTTGCCCATAAGGCTTTGTCCCTCTTAATTTATATAGCCATCTGGTTCTCAGTCTATACCTACAGAAGAACCTCTCACACATGAGAAGCATACACATGTTCTGCACTGATACATACCAGGCAGCCAAGCCTGGATATCCATGGCAATTCCTCTGGGTGGAGGGAAGCCCTTCCTTCTGCAGAACAAATAATTCATTTAAGACAGTCTTGGTGAAAAACTGATGGGAGCACACTTATTTCATGTGAAATTAGGGACTTATAAACTTTGGGCCATGAGAGGGGTTTTGAGGGTGAATGTGTTTGATTTGCTGGGGCTATGGGTGACATGGATACCTCATCTACATGTAACAACACAGCCCTATCATAAGAAGGAAAAGCAATATTTAATTATTTTACGGATGGGGGAAGAACTTCAGGTATGGTCAAAGGTCTTTGGTTGAAAGTCAAGACACCAAGACATCTCATTAGCATAGGATGTGTGTTTCCAGGAATCCTCAACTGCAAATGGAATGAGGTGTTGTTGTTGTTGTTGTTGTTGTTGTTGTTGTTGTTGTTGTTGTTGTTGTTGTTTGGGAGTAGTGTGTGTGTGTGTGTGTGTGTGTGTGTGTGTGTGTGTGTGTGTGTGTGTGTGTCTTTTAATGGCAAATGGGTTGGTGGGCCTGTAATCTCCCTGGGGGCTATATGATGCTCATTAGAGGATCTGGAGTTCCACAGATCAGATGGAGAGGGAACTCAGCTGAGGAAGGGAGTATGTCACCTTGTACCAAGCTCAGAGGCAATCCAGAAGTGCCAGACTTGGACCTTAATACAGGGTCCCACATTTCAAAGCAGAATAAACCTCTTGTCTTCATTGTTGGATGTCAGTGATTTTTCTCACTCCTTGGAATGATACAATGATCAATGCTAAAAGATTATCTACTCTGACTGAGGCATGGTCCTGAAGTTGTTGTGAGGTAAGCCCGCCAAAGACCACACATGGATATTCTTAAAGCTGAAAGAAAAGATGTTATTGGCAGCCAATTGCTGCACAGAGAACTTGTCCAAATCATGCATCCCTGAACCTTACAGTTCTTTGTCATTTACACGGAAAACCTACCTCCTGGTTGTTGCATTTTAGTTAGCAAAAAGCAGAACTTACAAAAACCAAAAGGCAAGATTAGTACATTTATGGACTAGATCTTTGTTCCTATTTTGGCAGTTGCTGGGGCCTATTGCTGGGTTTTAAGATCAAAATTATAACTCTAATGTGGTATTAGTTATGCTAATGCATTGGGGGCTCTTACATTCCCAATTGTTTTTACGGGCATGAGTCAAATCATGGACTCATATTGATATAGATAGTTATATCGTGCCCTCAGAGATAACAATTTAAAAGAACTTTTTCTTTGCATTACATAGTTAAGTAAGCAGTTGAGCAAGCAGGATCATATAGTGAGAGCTAGGAGCAAAAGCTCAATGACCCAGTAATAGCCCTAAGTAGAGAAGTTAACCAGGAGGGCCAGGAGAACAAGACTTGATACCTGTTGCCAGATTTGTGACAACGTTTTTCTTTTCTTTAAAGATATTTCTCACAATACATAAACTTTCTCTAACTTCCCCTGGCTGGCTGGCATAGAAGCAAGAAGTTTTTCCAGCTGTCATACAGAGATCTCATTGTTTCATACAGAGGAGGTCCAGTCCTCTGCCATTCTAAAGAACAAACTCCACTAAGGCACTTCCCTTGGTTTTGAGACAGGAAATTGAATTTCCCATATGGCCTAGTCCTATGTCTACCTGATCACTGACTGGTTAAGTGCTCTTAAAGTTTGTATACCCAATAATTAGGTCTGAAGTTCCAACTGCAGCAGAGTCCACTATGCCTGCCCACACAAAGAGGGGAATGAGGAGGAGGCAGCTTGTTGTACATGGGGAAGCCCAGAATCTACGTTTAGATGGGACTTCTCTTCTTCTCCATTATAGATGAACATCTGTGGTATGACATACATGACAATGCAAAGAAGTGGAATCTCCTACAGTGCAAATAATTCAGAAGATGCACACTTGGTTAAGCCATTTGTGAAACCGTGCCAGTTAGTCTCTGGGGCCTGGAAATATAAGGACCATCATTCCTAGGGTTAGCCTGTAGTTTTTTGACTACAGGAATCTGCAGAGGGGGAACTATCTAGGACAATGGCTCTCAACTTGTGGGTTGTGGCCCCTATAGGCATCACAAATCAGATATTTACATTGTGACTCATAACAGTAGTAAAAATACAGTTATAAAGTAGCAACAAAATAATTTTATAGTTGTGGGGTCACCACAACTTATGGAGCTGTAGTAAAGGGTCATAGCATTAGGAAGATTGAGAACCACTGATCTAAGAAGTTTTTGTTTTGTTTTGTTTTGTTTTGTTTTGTTGGTGACACGAAGCAGGCATTCTTTCCTTGGAGGTCCTCCAGATTAGCCTAGGTCAGTTCCATTTAAAGATGTCAAGATTGGAAGAGGAGATTATTGTTTGATTACTTCCAGTACCAACATAGTATGTAGTACTGTGTGAGAATGGTAAAGGAACTCTTTCTAGAATGCCAGTGGAGCTGATTTTTGATGCTTCCTTGATATTTAGCCCATAGTTACCAAAGGACTTCTTGCAAAAATTGGAGTTTGAGGTCTTGCCACCTGAAGGATCTCCAAGGATAACAAGATGGGCCTATTTGGGCCAATGAGCCAGATGATCTCTGGGTGTAGGTTTCTTTTGGATAGTAAATTTGCTACCTGTGTCTCAACTACTTACATATAACCTGACTCGCTGGTTCTATTGATTTCCCAATAATGATTTTCAGTTTCCTGTCAGGACCTAATCTTTATATATATGATATTGCATTGTCCAAGACCACAGGTAGGTTGTCATGGTTTTCTTTCTATGAAGAAGCCAGTGTGCCCCAGAAGGACTCAGTTTCATAACCTCACTTAATTCCTAGACCCAGGGTCTTGGCTTATGAAAGTTATAGGGCTTTCCCACATGGAGACCAAGACAACAGTGGTTATAGGGCATATGCCAGTCTTATCTTTAGTGGGTCAAATAACCTGTTGATAAGCCAACTATTTTTGCCCTCTGTAACATCCTTCAGCTGGGTGTGGTGGATCCATAGGGTGACACTGGTGACCTGACCTTCACTGATGTAGGGCTGGTGGGAACCAAAGACTATGGGTCTTTCCACACTGGGTTCAGGCTCTGGGTTGGTTCTCCTTAACCTACACAAAGTCAGCAGGAGCTGTTGGCCACCTTAGACATGGGCAAGGGTACAGCTTCTTGAACCATCAGAAGAATAGTCCTCTGAGCTTATTGCAGAGTCTGTAAGGACTTGAGCAGGGAATGGTTAGTAATGCCTGACTTATAAACTTCTCTAGGTTTAGGATGGAAAGAAAGGAGGCTCGCAAACATAATTTTAAATGGAGTGAAACCTTGTCTATTTGGGTGTATCTAGTCTTTAGGAGGGTAAAAGCAGGAGGTTTGGCCAACTTTCCTTAGTCTCCAGACATTTACTTTTAGTAAAGTTTCCTTCAAGGTTCTATTCATCCTTTCTACCTATCCAGATTTTTTTGGAATATAAGCACAATATATAGTTTCCAATCAAAATTTAGTACCCTTTCCATATTTGGGAAGAATTTATGCAGGAAGGTCAGGCTGTTGTCAGGTCTCAGGAAGAGGGACAATCCAAATCTAGGAATCAACTCTTGGAAGTGTTTGTTGGTAGCCACTGAAGATGGCTCTGCTCTGGGAGGATAGGCTCCCAACCATTCAGACAAGGTATCTGCGAAAACTGCTAGCTCAGGCACAAGTTCCTTCTGAGCATTTCTTCCTCCTTTGGGTTTCATTTTTGCAGAAGTAATACATCTGAGCACAATGTGTGTATATTATCTAGTTGAGGTATGTAAACCTTGGCCTGAATAACTGAGCGGTTTTGGATGCCCTCAGATGGTTACCATTTATCTTCTGAAAGCAGCAGGGAGTATGGGTTTCCCCTCTGTCAGGAACCACCATCCATTTGCCTCCAGTTTAGACCCGTCCCTTTGGGCCCACTCGGTTCCTTCCTGTGTTTAGTTTTAGCATTAAGGACATAGGTTTAGTCAGGGTAATCAAGACCTAGTGAGGCCCCACTGGACCCAGAGGCACCTTCTGGGTGGCCAAGTTTGCTTCCTGTTTCCTTGTGCCTCCACGGAATCTCCCCTTTTGTGTCCTTTGCAATGGACAGTGGTTGTTTCTTTTGGTAATCATATGGCCTCTAGTAGGGCCAGGATTTCCTCTTGGTATTGATTTTCTTCTGATCAGGGTGATGAGTCCTTTTTCTCGATACAGTGCTCCATGAACATGGGCTATGGCAAAAGCATACCGACTGTCCATGTGATAGTTTTGTTCTTCTCTCAGTGAAGTGCCTTGGTTGATTCTAGAAACCTCTCCCTTTGTGATGAATGTACCTTCTTGCTGAAGTACTCTAGCTAAGGGTCTGGGACCACAATGCCCTGTCCAAGGTGATATGTGTGACCCTGACATACCTGATTGCATTCTGAACAAAACCACTCACATCAGTGGACAGTACTATAGCACGACATCTGATAGGTCAGGTCTCGTGGAGTGGACCATATCAGTCATTTCCAGGCAATCATGTAAGGGCTCTGTTGGGCTATCATCTGGCAGAATACTGGCTGGGGTGATGGCTAATGTTGTGCAGAGTTGGGTACAGGCCTGTTCCAGGAGAAGTGCCCAATAATGTGTTATTTGGGTGTTCAGCATCCAAGCTCTGGGGTACCTCTATAGAGTGAGAAGTTGTCAGAAACAGGTCTTGGCCCAAAATCAACTTGTAAGCATCTTTACCAGCATGGCTGTAGTGGAAAACATCTGAAAACAAGCTGGCTAACCTGAAGAAACAGGATCAAGTCTTTTGAGTAGGTAGGCCACTAGCCTCTTCCGGGGTCCCAGTGCCTGTGCAAGGACCCCCTTTGCAGTACATTAGACCTCATGCATGTACAAGTAATAGTACTTAGATGCATCCGGGAGAGCTGGATCTGGTGCATAGATGAGTTCTTTTTACATGGCCTCTAATGCTCCTTGTTAGAAATCAGTCCATTGTAGCAGAAGGATGCCATTAGAAATAATATCCAGTGACTTGGCTAGCTCCATGAACCTGAGTATCCACAAGTGGCAATGCCTGGTGGGCTTCAGAGATTTCTGCACTTGTTTCTTTGTTTTAGGTACAGGAATCCATAGGATTACCAAGATTCAATTCCAGGACAATGGTAGTTTGTATCTTTCCAAGTTGCATGCCAAGTAGCTGACATAGAATGCACTCAATTGTGCCTCTTGGCTTAGACTCTGTACCTAAGGGGCTGCCTATAGTGTCTCTAGCATAACTTCAATGGTCTTTTTGCATTCCTCCTCTGCTTCTGAAGCTATGAGGAGGTCATTCACATACTGTACCAGGGTGCTTCTAGGAGACCTCTGGAAAAGTCAAGAGGTCAGCATTTTAGGCCTTGTCAAAGAGTGTGGAAGTCTTTGAACAATTCTGGAAACCTAATTCAGGGCACTTATCCCTTAAATCCTTCGTCAGGCTCAGCCCATTCAAAGATAAAAATGGTTTGTTTTAGAGGTGCCAACAGTAGGTAAAATAAGACATCGTTTTAGTCTGGAAATATATAGATTGTTGTGGCAGGAGACTCAGGAGGCTGGAGGGGTTAGGAACCACACTAAGTTTCCACCCTTTTGTTGCCTTCTCTAAGGTACTGTACTGATCAGTAGTCATGGGTGCCAGGGTTTAGGACCAGGAGCAGAATAGTGTACCAAGGGGAATGGCAGGAATGGGGATCCCTGATTACTGTAACCTGCTAATGTGTTTCGCAAGCCCACGAATGGCTTCCCAGCTCATAGTGTACTGTTTGACCTGCACTGAAGTAAGAGTACCCTGTAACTGGATGACAATCATCATTCAGTAAATGGCTGTTGGGTTATCTTAGGCCAGACTTCAGTGTATTGCTGGTTAATTTCCGAAGGTATCCTGAACCTTGAGGATCATTTTTAGGGTAATGGACTTGGTTGGAAGGGTATTCCTTCATTGGGGGTATGTCACAAGAATATAGGTTGAGAGCCGAGTAAGATTAAAAATAAGGAGGGCAGTGGATTTCCTAAAGGATATTGCAACCCAACATTTTTGTAATAAGTCTCTCCCCTCCCGATGAGGGAAAGTCTAATGTATCTAGGAAGGAGTAGGTGTAGTGCCTTGTCCCAAGCCCATTGTCCATGACTTCATCCAGGGAAAGAGAACAGTCTGTTCAATTGCCTCAGCATCTCTGTCAAGACTGAGTGGGCCACTTCCATGTCAACCAGGAGCTTAACAGATTTACCCCTACCTTTAATATTATCCTGAGCTCTTTGAGGCTCAGTTGAATGGAGCTCTGGACCCGTCAGTCCTTTTAAGAATGAAGGATGAGGCATCCTTCTTCCACCTTCCAATTTGGGCATTCATTCTTCCAATGTCCTCTTTGCTTACAACAAGCACATTGGTCCTTCTCTAGCCTCTTCCTTTCCTGGTGTTTCTGGCTTCTTCCTTTGAGTCCATCTTGAGTGCTTTCACTATTGCTCTGGTCAATCTTTTGTTCTGCTTTTCTTCTGAGGAGTCACAGCTATTGTAAACCTTTTGAGAAATCTCCAATAACTAACCAGAACCTATTCATATCCCCAAACTCTCCTACATTCTGAAGTTTCTAATATCTGGGGCCAGCTGCATAACAATATCAGTTGATCACTGTTTTTGTTGTTGTTGTTGTTGTTGTTGTTGTTGTTTGCATGTCAGAGTCTGTGGGGTGAACACCTGATAAGCCTCACGTAGGCACTGCAGGACCACAGTGGAGAATTTTGTTGTTTTTTTTTTTTTATTTTCTCAATCACCTTAGACAGAGTGGTAGGTCTTCTAGCAGATGCCCTTATTCTCCTAAAAGGGCACAGTGAAACTGTCTAAATCTTTTTTTTTTTTTTTTTTTTTTTTTGGTCAGTGTTAGGATCCCCGGCAGAAGGGAGATCCTCTCTACTGGGGCTCCACTGTAATGATCAATCACCCAGCTGAAGGCATCTTTCCTACAACATTCAAGCTAGATCCTATCCCACTCTCTGGTCATGAAGATGGTGGCCAGGAATTGTTAGCAATCTTGTCAGGTCAGCTGGTGTGTGTAAAAGACTTTCTCAAGAAGACTATTGAAAGCCTAAAGTTTTTCAGAGAATGGTCAGTGCTAAGAATTTAAATTATACATATGATTGGTTGCAAAGGAGACATAAATTATGAAAGGGGTAGAGAAGAAACTGTAAGGTCTTGGGCATACTGGAATCACATCCCTTCAAGGGAAGATGAGAGCTGCTTCTGCTCCAGAGAAATTTATCCTGTAGCTCCCAAATCCAAAGTCACTCCACATCTGTGAAGGAGAGAGGGGACCTGAGGTAGAAGAGACTACCTCTTCTTCCATGATTAGCATGGCCAGAGGGAAGTAATTCCCACTCCTTGGGTGTGGCTATGTCCCACACTGAAGCATATAGAGAGAAAAAGTCAACTTCACATTGTGGGGCTGAGAGAACAGGCAGAGATTTTGATTTATCTGAGTGACCTGGACAAACCAAGATGAATCTGATCCCCAACAGGAGGAACAAGTTTAAGGGAGGAACATGGGTCTTGCACCAGAGAAAGTCACTGGTCAAAATAGGAAAACTGGTTGGGGTGGTTGAGGTCTCCAATCACCATGTTCCAGACAGCCTGGACCATCTGGGGGTCCAGAGATTCTTCACTGGACCTCCTGACTCCATGACCAGCCAATCGATTTTACAGAAGATCTAGAGTTTTCTTGGTGAGCAACAAATACAATATCCATCTTTGTTCACAAAACACTCCTTGAAAATTTTAAAATATGTACTTCAGCAGTACTTAGGACTGCATACTTCTACTACCATTGTATTTGATATCTCACATGAATCCCAGACTTAGGAATTGGGTCATGTCCAACTTTCCTAAGTCACCAAAGTCTTTCAGGTAAGGATAAAAAAAAGGTTAATCCTTTTCTTTGGTATGATGATGCAAGGACTTAATATGGTAAGTAGAAAGCTGAAGCCTATGTCTATATGTATGATGTTCACCCTTCCTTTTAGCAATAAACATTTTTATATCAAGTTGTCTTAAGGAAGTAGGGAATGTAGTTAATCATAAGTTTCCATCTGATCAAGTTTTATAATGAGATTTTCGTCATGGAGTTTGTACTTCTATGGATGTTAATATACAAATGCAGAGTTAGACAATAAATATTGGAATAAAGAAGACAGATGATAGATAGATAGATAGATAGATAGATAGATAGATAGATAGATAGATAGAAGGTAGATAATAGATTGATAGATGGTAGGTAGGTAGATAGATAGAGAGATAGATAGATAAATAGATAGATAGATATTAGATAGAAGAGAAATGAAGATGAATTACTTTTAGGCATATTTATTCATTCTGCATCCCAATGCACTTAATAGAAGCCAGTCCTTGCTTTCTGAGAAATTATACATTCAGACACAAACCACTGCAGTGAATGCCAGGAGGATGCTGTGTCCCACCTGAATGCAGATAAGTCTGTAGTCCACAGAGTACAGCCAAACACTGCTGAATCCTTGGGTGGAAAGCTTTGGGCCAAAGATCTGAGTTTGTTGAGCTTCTCAGAGGCCATGGTTGCTGTAGGCCAAAATATCATTAAACATTCCCTGCCAATAGTTTTACACAGCAGAATTCCTTGGCCCCAAACCCAGTGGGATGCTATGATTCTTTGTGTTTATTGACAAAAGCCAGGTATCTCTGCCAACACCTACCCTGACTTCCTCAGATCTCTTAGCCAGTATCCACAAGCTGGAAGCAAAACAGCTCTGTTTCAAGGCAAAAAGCAGAACCCAGAGATGAAAACCCAGGCATTCCTCAAAGCAAGGTGGTACACGGCTCTCCTCTAGCCCCTGAAGACAAGAGAAGACGTGACAAATTCTGAGCCAGCCTAAGAATATGGCCAGTGGCTAGCAAACTAGCAAAGAGAAGAACATGTTTTAGAAGAAGGGGCATTTATTCATGGACACCTGTCAGAGGCTGTCATTCCTCTTGCTGAAGTATAGTCTGCATTTTACCACGACATAAATCAGCTCATCCTGGACTTAATAACTCTTCTTTATGGGTTTCTTCCCACTCATAAATAAACCTCATTCCATATGGATATTCTGTGCAAAGCTTCCTTGATTTGCAACACTGTTCATTGGTAGAAGTAGATGCCAGTCCCATATTACAAAGGAGCTTTCCTTCGGTCACCCACTTATAGGAGAGCCCTCCCTTCCTTAGGGCCAGGTCAGCCTTAAAGAAGGGTTCCTTCTAAAATGTTCCCATTGGGTAAACAAAAAGAGTCTGTCTTCTAAGGTGGAGAAGACTGTGGAGAATTGGTTATTTCTTCCCAGAGATGGGGATAAATGCCAGGTTCAGCTCAAGTACAGCAGAGCAGGAAGCCACACGCTTCTCTCTAGGGACCAGAGTGATGTCAGTTGTGTGATGTCACTGTGTGCCTGGCCAGTTTTGCTGACATGTTTGAGGTTACAGACTGTGGTAAGGTAGGCCAGCTAACCATTGTCACAGCCTAAGGAAGACTTGGAATACTGCTTGCTTGGAGCATCAAGCTTTCACTCAGGCTTTCAAGCTCTCCATAGAGCTCGTTGACAGTCTGACTCGTGCTACCCTTCACAGTTGGATTGGTTTTGTACACCAGCTTATATTCTTCTATATGTGACAGGATAATGAACTTCCCTTTTTAAAGTTATGCATCACAGTATTCAGGGTTTTGTACGTTCTCCGAAAGGCCTCCATAAATATTCAAATTCTAATTTTAAAAATGTAGTTGGAAAGGATGCTAGCAGGCATCATGTCCAACATCCTACCAAAGGAAGTAAACACCCCCACATCCACCCTCACAGACAGGCACTTGGGCCATCCCATTTCCTCTAGAGCAGGGACTATAAAGGGATACAGCTCTATTTCAAAGACAACTCTTAGACGTCAACATATATCATAACTAACTCTTTCTAAACAGCATTTTAAAAATTGTGTTATCAAGCTCTTGCAGCACTCCATGGGAATTCATCATTTAAAGGAAATACATTAATAAAATATTTAGTGATATATAGGATATGCATTGAAATACAGCAGTCACTATAATTATAAGAACCAACATAAGCAAAAATGTAGGACAATGACTTTAGCTTCCTGAAATAGAAGTACTGAAAATCAAGATTTGTGTTCATCAAATCCAGAAGATGACAAGTGTTAGCCAAAGTGTACAGTTAGTGAATCCTCTGTGTATGCTACCTAACATGGTTGAGAACTGGGGGCAAGGCTTGGTAGAACCTCAAGTACTTAACAATTACCACATAGTTCAATAATAACTTATAGGATGAAAAAAATTGACTGAGATAAAATATACCTACACACCTACAAATATCTTCCAATCAACACTGTTCACATCCAGGTAACAAATAAATAAACATCATATATATATATGTGTGTGTGTGTGTGTGTGTGTGTGTGTGTGTGTGTGTGTGTGTGT
>OU015748.1:48325961-48349522 GCA_907169655.1 Acomys percivali
ACACACACACACACACACACACACACACACACACACACACACACACAGCCTTGTCAGAATAATCCAACAGAACTATTAAAAATACACTTCATGAGTCAAGGGATAGGTACAGAGGGAGCCATGACTTGCGGCGCCTAAGTCCCTATGTCTACCTCATGTCCGATTATTGTAATATCTTCTCCTTTTATAGAACACCTTTAATTGGCTGTAAAAAACAAAGCTAAAGAGATGTGCTCAGAGCTTGGCATGAAGGAGAATGTCTGACAGAGAATGTTGAGACAATTAAATCCATTGTTAGCCTTCCAATTTACAAACTGGAATCACCTGCGCAGGGTGTGCCTGGCTCATTTCCCCCCTCCCCTCCAGCCTTATTAAGGATTCTAGGCAACCGACTGACTCCTTCTGAGCATGCATCAAGTAAACTCCCTGATCTGCACGCTGATTCACATAACGCTTCCCTAATAAAGCATGGGGCACAGCTGCCTGAGCACATCTGTTTTCTCACAGATCTCTAGCAAATCCTAAGAAAGCAGGAGAGGCAGAGGCAACCTTGACCCAAAATGTCTCTATCTTCCTTCTGCCAAAAAGCTCGGTGTAAAAGGCATGGTCCTTTTCTGTGAAATAAAGTGCTAGTGTCAGAGCTGGGCTCAGATATGGAATTCATCATGAAGTTACTTGATTCCTTTTTTGAGTACCACTGGATGGCTGTTGAGGATGTAGAGGAAGGAAAGTGGTAGTGACCGCACGGTATGTAGTAATACCCTGGGGGTAACTTATCCATTGTAAGGATGCAAAACCCTAGGACCATCAATAGCTAAGAATCTGTGAGAAGATAAAAAGCCAAAGAGTAATACATAGCAAAATAGTCATGAAGCACAGACTCCAGTGAAGGATTAAGAAATGGGGGGAGGGGGAGACTGTTGACTGCCAATAGGTCAATATATCATATTGGCTCTCGTATAAATTCAATCCGCAGTTTACTTTGAGTGTGTTGTGCCTTTCCCCGTATTCATTCTCTCTAACTGAGCCTGGACCCTCATTAGTTTTTAAAATACTATTTACCAGCTGTTCCACTTCTGCCTCAGGTTCCTCAAAGGCAAAGTGTTGTGCTTTACTCAGTGACAACGGGCAACCCAAAAATCCCTAGGCGGAAGAATGCAGCCCCGGCCACAACACATGTTTAGTCTCTTCTATCCTTCCCCAGAGTGCCTATGTCTGTGACCGATCTCTGCTCTCCTGAAGCTCTTCTGATTCTTAATTGTCATTTCTGTCTAAATGAATTATTCCTTAATACTGTTTCAGGTTAGAGACTATAAGCAAAATGGTCAAATGCCTAACACAATGTCATATATGCACTAGGGGCAGAATTGCCGTCTGATAAAATTATTTCTTACTATTGGCAGATCACAATTTGTAGACAGTAGAATATATTTTTCTGAAAGTTCACGATTCTTATGTTGTGCATATGCACAGGCACGTGCTCACCGATGGTCAGGCAGGACCATGTAGCCAGTGGAAAGATAATGTATAATTATTCCAGCTGATCATTCTAAGACAAAGAGTTAACACACCTGGTAGACCCACCTCTGAGATTAAAGGCTAACTATACCTAAATTCAGTTCAATATTCTGAAGCAAGAAGATGAATGGACTAGGGAGTGGGGAGAAATGTTTCCCTAGTCTTGAACCCCATGTTCAAGAGGTTATTGTAGATGGATCAAAAGTTCAAGATCATTGTAGGCTATGTAGTGACTTTAGATGGATCAAAAGTTCAAGATCATTGTAGGCTATATAGTGCATTTTGAAGACAAATTGGCCTAAGTTAGACCCTGTCTCAAATAACAACAGCCTCAAACAAAAACAAAACCAGATGAGTGGAATCCCTCATACTCAAAGGGCTGATTTAAAGAGGTAGATAAAACCAGCTCAAGGGCATAAAATACCAAAACAAACAAACAAACAAAACAAAACAACAACAACAACAAAACCCTCTAGACTGTGCACAGGGATAAAATCTTTCAAGAAAAGAGCACTGTGAATAAGAAGATTGGTACTTCTAGTGAGGTCCATGACCATCTGCAGAGTGGAGGAAGTGTTATCCTTAAGTGGCAAGAACCCTAGATTGACCCAGATATTTGATTCTTAAGCTTTGGAACCCAAGAAACCTACACAAAGTGTGTTACTTCCCACCCCATCCCTTTCATTTTATAACTGTGAAGGTTCTCCTCTATTATTAAATAGCTCACATTTTATCATATGTCCTATTTTCACTAAAGAGAACATTAAAATATTTCAAGACTTCAGTTTTTATGAAAACCTACAAAACTTGCATAGAGATAACAAAAAGTATCATATAATTTTGTTCAATTTTGCTCAAGTGGAAAATTTTAAAAACCAGAAAGAAATGGCTAATTTCACGAAAAATTAAAATTGGCAAAATTGATTACAGAGAAAACAAACAACTTGAACAGAATAATTACCAAAGAATTTTGACATTGGAAAAACAATGTCAAAAAGCTCCTCCTGCAAGAAAAAAAAAAAAGGGAGAGCCAATGCATTTTACAGAATAATGTTGTGTAATGTGTAACATATGTCTGCAGTGCTACTTTACACTGCTCCAGATCATGGAAGCAGACCATTTCTAAATGACTTCTCTAAAGTTACAGCAGCATAGATTATAATGTCTGACAAATTAAGCACAAAACAAAACTGCAGACCAGTTTCCCTGATGAATGTCAGTGCATGCTTCCTGAATGGAATACAAAAAACAGACCCAGGCATGACATTAAAAGAATAATTAACCACAAGTAAGTGGTGATTTCTCTAAGAATGCAAGGATGGCTGTCTTTATTAATATAATTAAATCAGGATAAAACTTTCATAAATGTCAAAAGACCTTTTTTTCCCAAATATTCAGCATTTTTTTCTTGACTTAAATTATTTAAAGACTTGGTGCAGTGGCACACACTTGTAATCCCAGAACTCAGGAGGCAGAGACAAGCAGATCTCTGTGAGTTCGAGGCCAGCCTGGTCTACAAAGCAAGTCCAGGCCAGCCAAGGCTACACAGAGAAACCCTGTCTCAAAAACAAAAACAAACAAAGTGAAGCAAAGTAAACAAAACAAAACAACCCCCCAAGTGTTTTAAGCACACACTTCCACATTATGAAAATAACTTCATATATCTCAAATCAGAAGTTTTATTCTTAATGATAAAACATTATAATCTCCATTATGAATGTACGGGTCAAATGATAGTATTCAACTTTGTACTGTCAGTTTATATTAGTTAAAATATTATCCAATCTAACACAAAATAAGAATATAAATAGAAAGAAAAAGGAAACATTTACACCATTTAAGGACCATATGACTGAGTAGCAGAAAATGTATAGGAAAATAAACTAAAAGTTTAGTTATGAAAGATGAAAGAATAATGTAAAAGTTCTGTCTTTTTCTCATATCATTGGGAAGGAGGTCTAGCAATAGAGATATCCATGTATAACAATTTCTGACAAGATGAGTCAACCCCCCAAAGACTTTAACAAGTGTATAAGATGTAGACTAAGAGACTATTAACCTTCATATGAAACAAAAGGGAAGACAAGCAACTGTAAAGATAGGGCTAATTGCTGTTGGGAGCACTTGGTAAGATAAAGACCTTAATCCCCTTTAAATTACTCTATAACTTTAAAATTAGCTTACCAACCACATCTCCTTTATAACAGGCTAACTCTTATACACAAGGTAATTTAACAAATTTGTAAGAAACACCAGTAAGAAAAAGACAAGGGAAATCCCACAATGGGACCTATCAGAAATTAAAATGCGTTATTTCAGAGGTACAGCATTCAACATAGTGCATGGTACAGAATAGCTTCTATTTTCCTAGTACAAGGAGTGTAATTAGTATTGCTCCTGTGCGCATGGGTGTGGAGTCCTCCACTGGGTCATGGGCTCAGGACTCGGTGTATTACAGGAAACAAAGAGGACATGAAACTGGGAGGGCAGCGTGTTGGGGGACAAGGCTGAAGGGAAGTTGTTAGAGGGAGACAAGATGATTAAAATGCATTGTACACATGGCTGAAATTTTCACAAAGTAAAAATATTAATTAAAAAGAACAAAGAATAGAGAGAACCCGGTCAAATATACTTAAGAGTGAAATATTATATATGAAAATTACTTTGCAAATTAGTGTGGAAAGATGAATTATCCAATAAATACTCAAACAAAATAATGACATTAGAACACCTGCTTCACATCCAGGACATTCATTAGCACCTTAAGCATAAAATATGTACTAAAAGGAAACAAGAAATATTTAAAATTACTTCAATTTGCAGAATCACTGAAAAGATTTACCTACAATTATGGCTCTTGACATACTCTCCTAAAAAAAAAAAAAAAAAAAAAAAAAAAAAACAGTGAAAAGGTGTCAACATAATACTTCTATTCAAGATGATGTTGGAAGAAATCATCAGTGAGGTAAAAGAAAAATCAAAGTCACCTAAATTGCAAAAGAAGAAATCAAATTGTCCCTCTTTGAAGATGAAATGTACTAGACCTAGAAAAACATAGACATGAAAACCATTAGGATTATTAAACAAACTCAGTAAATTTGCAAAATACAAAAATCAACCTACAAAACCTAGTAGCATTTCCAGATCCTGATGATGATTGATCTGAAAAAGATACTAAGAAAACAACTCAATTTATAATAACTATCAAATAATACACCCACAAATTAATTTAACTAAGACACAACAATTATAAAATTTATGTAAAATGACATAATACTCCAAAAAAATCAAAGTCACAATAATCTTGAGAGGAAAATAAGTGAGAAGTAACAAACCACTTGACTTCAAAATACACTATAAAGCTATAGTAAGCAAAATAACATTAAAGACATTAAAGCAGGCCCATAAGCCAGTACATCAGAATGATTCTCAGAAATAAATATAAACACCTACAACTAGTTTTCAACAGAGTTGCAAGGAATACATATTGGGGAAAGTACAATCTTTTAAAAAAATAAATGTTAATCCACATCATGAAAGTGAGTAGAAAACACAAAAATAGACCCACATAGGAACAGTCAGCTCATCTTTAGCAAAGACAACAGAAGAAAATAAACGTCCTTTTGACAAATGGCATGGAACAACTAAACAACCATGTACATTGAGACTACTATTTGCTAGCTATAGCTCCTACATCCCTTACAAAAATTAATTCCAAGTGGATCATGGGTGTAACTGCAAGACTATAAAACTTTGCAGTACAGTGTGAGACATGGTTTTAGATAATGTGCCAACAGTATGATGCATGAGAGAAGTTTTGTTTTGTTTTGTTTCTTAATTTATATAATGCCAAGATTGAAAAAAAAAACACAGATGGGGATAACAATGCCTTCAGAAGACACATATAATAATAGACTACGAGTCAAGAATAAAATTAAACCTTGAGTTGCAAAAATAAGAAAAAGCTGGTTAAAAAAAAAAATCAGACAAAGTCAGGTCTGGTCATACATAACTTTACTCCCAGTACTGTAGAGGCAGAGGCAAGTAGATCTGTGAGTTCAAAGCCACCCTGTCTACAATGTGAGAGCTAATTCAGCCAGGACTCCATAGTGAGACTGTTGAGAGAGAGATTAACTGACACCTTACCAAAGAAGACCTATAGAGTGGCAAACAAACATATTAAAATATTTCTACATCTTATGCAATCAGGGACATGCAACTTAAAATAGAAGAGATGAGTACACACCAAGAAGAGAGTTAAAAACCTGTGAGACTGTAGCTCAAATGGCCAACATCCAAAACACTGACAGGGACATGGAACCATGGGAGCTCTAATTTGTTGCTTCTGAGAAGGCACAACGGTAAAGCCACTGTCCTAGCTGGCTTAGCTATTGCTGTGATAAAACACCATGACCAAAAACAACTTAAGGAAGCCAGGGAGAAAGAAGACAATAATCCAGAGGCTGAAACTAAAGCAGAACCACTGAGGAACATTGCTTACTGGAGTGCTTTTGCAGCTTGCTCAGTGTGCTTTCTTATATATCCTGGGCCCATCTGGTCAAGGGTAGCATGATTATAGTCTGTGTCGACTTGACAGAAGCTAACTAGCATAGCCACCTTGAACACAACAATAGTTCCTTATAAAACACAATGTTTAATAAATAATTAGCAAGTACACTTCTTCTACCCAAAGTCAATAAATGCATATGTCCTCACAAAATCTGCACGTGGATGCTGATATTGATTATAGTACTGTTCATAACTGCCAAAGATGCCCTCTGATTGAGTTGATAAACTGTGATGCATCAAAGTTATGGAATTTAGCGTTAAAAATAAATACATTATCAAGCCATGAAAAGTCATGAGAGAAACTTTAAGTGCATGTAATAAAATAGAAAGCACCAATCTAAAAGGCCACATAATCTCTTTTGGTATTTTTTTTTTAATTTATTAGTTAATTTATTTATTTTACACCTGGTTTGCTGCTTCCCTCCCTCCTCTCCTCCCAGTCCCTCCCTCTTCCCTCCCCTCCCCTCCATTCTCCAGTCCTCCCTCTCTTCTCAGAAGAGGCTCAGAAAAAGAGAGGTATCCCAGTGATATCAACCCACCTTCGCATATCAAGTTGTAGTGAGACTAAGCACATCTTCTCCTACTGTGGCTCAACAAGGCATCCAAGTTATGGGGAAAGGATACAAAGGTGGGCACTGGGGAGTCCCACATGAGAACTGAGCTATACAACTCTTACATATGTGCCCAGGGCCTAAGTCCATCCCATCTATGCTCGCTGTTTGGTGGGTCAGTCTCTGTTGGCCTCTATGGGCCCTGGTTAGTTGGTTCTGTATGTTTTCTTGTGGTGTCCTTGACCTCTCTGGCTCCTTCAAGCATTTGTTCCTCTCTTCCATGGAATTCCAAAGCTCTGCCTAATGTTTGGCTGTGGGTCTCTGCATCTGTTTTCACTAGGTGCCGGATGAAAACCTCTCAGATGACAGTTATGCTAGGCATCTGTCTGAAAATACAACAGAGTGTCATTAATGGCGCCAGGGGTGAGTTCTCATGGCATTGGTCTCAAGCTAAGGCTATCACTGGTCAGTCATTCTCTCAATTTCTGCTCTATCTTTAGCCCTGTATATCTTGTTGGCAGGACAAAATGTGGGCTGAAGATTTTGTGGCTGGATTGGTGTCCCAGTCTCTCCATTGAAAGTCTTTTCTGGTTACAGGTTTTAGTATCTATATGCCCCATTGCTAGGAGTCATAGCTGTGGTTATCTCATAGATTCCTGGAATTTTCTATTGTCATAGACTTTTAGCTTATCACAGAGATGCACCCCCAATGGATTCCAGTTCTCTTTCCCTGTACTCTCTCCCTCTGTCTTCCCCACTTGATCCCTCCTGTACCCCTCCCTAGCCCCTTCCTCACCAGTTCGCTCCCTCCTTCCATCCCAAATGTCTATTTTATTTCCCTTTCTCAGTGAAATTCAAGTGTCTCCCCTTGGGCCCTCATGGCTACTTAGCTTCTTGGCGTCTGTGAGTTGTATCATGTTTATCCTGTACTTTATCCCTACTATCCACTTATAAGTGATAGTATGTGTGTCTTTCTGGGTCTGGGTTGCCTCACTAAGAATGATCTTTTCTAGTTCCATCCATTTGCTTTAAAACTTCATGATGTCATTGTTTTCTTACTTCTAACTATGGCATTTTATAAAAGAGAAGAATTTTGAAGATAGTGCAGAAAGAAAGTGGGAAAGAGGAAGAGAAGAAGGAAGAAGGAGAGGGATGGGAGGGGGAGGAAAGGACGAAGGGAGAAAGGGAAGAAGGGAAGAAAATCAGGAGCTGTATAAATTGGAGAAATGTCAGTTTTCTAGGGCAATGAAGACTATTCATCTGATAATGTACAGTAATATAGGATGGGCATAGGAGTGGTTACATGTCAGGACACATCTTTTCATGCTCATAGAACATACGACGTGAAGCACAAACCCCAATGCAAACCATGAAGTTTTTATAATAGTAATGTCAATGTAGTTCATCAGGTGCAAAGGGTGTCAAACTGTAGTAGGTGTTGTTTATAATAGGGAAGCCGTGCACGTGGCCAGGCCTAGGAGCTCTGTGGAAAAGCTTTATACCTCCTGCTCAATATTGTATAAACCTAAGATAGAATTTAAACATGACCATGAAAGGAAGGTGTAGTGCATTATGTTTAGCATGTTCTGCATTCATTTACCCACAAGAAAGCAGTGTTCATGAGGTTTTGGTATGCACAGACTTCTCTGAGACATACTGAATTTGAAAAATAGGGAGGAACTACCCAGCTGGGAGACAGACTGCACACGAGACAAGATTCACAATTTACCACATATTATGTACCATTATGTACCCTCTATGTATTTTATAAGTACTGTCCCATGTAGAGTTTTCTGTGATCTGGATGACATAATCATCTGTGTGACACTTTGCATGCACACAGATCAAGGACGCCACTCCACTTCTTACCACACCTTGTCTTCTCCTTCCTCCATGCTGTTTCTGGGTGTGTTCCTTTGAACTTTGAACTTCAGCCTGTTCATTTACCTGCACACTCTCTCAGGAACTCTGTGCAAACCAGGTGCAGTCATACCACCTCCCAGGCCTTCCTTCCCTCCCCCATGATCTCCATGGGGCTCCTTTTCAGTTCCCTTCTTCAGTATAATTCCTTGAGAGCAAAGTCTGTTCATTGTAATCTGAGTATCTGTTCCCTCAAAAGTCAGTGAGATCCAGGGGGTAATTTAGGAAACCCACTTGCCATGTAATCACACATACACACACACACAGAGAGAGAGAGAGAGACAGAGAGAGAGAGAGAGAGAGAGAGAGAGAGAGAGAGACAGAGACAGAGAGACAGAGACAGAGAGAGAGAGAGAGAGAGAGAGAGAGAGAGAGAGAGAGAGAGAAGGAGAGAGAGAGAGAGAGAGTTTTATCTATGGGAAACAGGCCCTTACATAACACCAGTCTCCTAGTGCACTGTGACCTTGGAACGTTGCAGGCTCCACAGCTCTGAATAATACATTTATTTCTATTGTTCATCAGTTGCTCAATCTAAGGTGTTTTGCTATAAAGGCTGAATGGACTAAGACATAGGTTATGTAAGTCTATATCTTTAAACTTCACAATGCCTTAAATGTAGTAGACTTATCAAATTGATGGTTGTTTCTTTTGGCTTTACTGATCAGCTTACATATCCAATAGCCTTTGGGGATCAGGTGTAAATCAAGATTCTAAAGGGAACCAAAGAGTCACTCTTGCATAGTGATAGAAGACTGACTGGTAAGGCCAAGTTCGTGCACTAAGACCCCAAAGACACCCCCAGGGCCCATTTCATCAGTACTTGATGATCACCAGCCAGGAATCCACAACTCCCACTGTCCCCAGACTCTCAGGCTCTCTGTCTTCCAAGGCTGGAAAGCACACAGTTGGATTTATTCTTTAGCCCAGGCACATCTTGCTTCTGACTTTCAAGCTGCAAAAGGATTCAATGGAAAAACAGGAGTAGGGAGGGGGGAAAAACCACTTCCAGCAAAATAACTAGACCTGACAGGAGAGTCTTTAAAAACAAAATGCAATTCTGAGTGCATCAGAAAATGCAAGGATGGCAGGTCCAGGGGCTGGGGGCCTAGGATGGCAGAGCCCAGTCAAGTAGAATGTTCTTTCTTTAATCACTCCTCTTTCACCTCAGATAGCATCACCAAAAGCCCAGGCAAGCATAGCGCTACAGCTAGAATAAGAAAATGTCAGTGACAAGCACAGCAGGGGAACCTGGGGACACCCAGGACACACTGCAGGGAGGCCCCAGAGAGGATGAGTGACACCCTAGCTTCTTCTCCCAGAGCCCTCTCTTGGGTGGGGAGGGTTAAATTATGCATTCTAGGGGTAAAAAATCCTTTTCCTTTTTTCCTGCCCCTCTTTTGATCTCTTTTGGTGCAGGGCTGCTGTTAACAGAAAATACAGCGTGTTTGAGACAAAGTGTGCACAATTCCTCTTCCAGAAAGCAAGCCTTTGAAGAAAAGACTAGTGATCAGAATAAAGAGAGGCAGTGGGAGGGAGGGGCCGCCGAGGCGCAGGAGGAGGGAAAGAGGGAGGGGTGCAGGCTACCAGGGCAGGCTTTGATATCCCCACTCAGCATCATTCTGTGACTTCTCTGCTTCTCTGCTGGGGGTGAGGGGAGTTCTCTTGCAAGGAGGTGAAATGGTTAAGAAGAAAGGTAAGGCATATATCTTTGAAACAACAGCAAAGCCAGCAATCCTTCACCCAGTCCCATAGGGCATTGTCTAGAGCAGGTGGGTGAGAGGGAGAGGCTAGCTTCATGCTCAGTGCTGTCTTACCTGTGGCTAGATGCATCATATCTCACATTTACACATATATATATGGTCACACACATATGCTCCTATGGTCACTCACACACATTTATACATTTGTTTCTCCATATACATGTGCATACCCCATACATACACGCATGCACTCATATCCATTTGCGTATATGCTCACATCTCACACTCACACTCACTCTGATAAACTTGCACTATCACAAACTGAAGCAAGCACGTACACACGCACGCACACACACACTCACACACACACGCACACATACACACACACACACACACGCACACATACACACACACACACACACACACACACACACGACAGGCTCATACATCCACAAGTATATTCTACACTGTCTGTCTCACATAATCATATACTTGAGACCGCAACACAGAAACACACACAGTTACACACCTTACTATTTGACACAATCACTTAGCTGCACGTACACTCACACCTGCACTCATAGGTTATGCATGTTGTACATACACATTTTCTATTCACCATCACACAGATACATGCAATCTCATCTTGGATGTATGTCTTGAGAAGACTGCTTTTGCAGATACAATCCATAACAGTTTTTATAATTCTCCTTTTCTGGGGTTTCTGGCATCATTTTTCCCAAGCTCTGCATCTCACACCTGAGCACCAGATCATATTTTTTTCCAGCTTCTTGCATCCTTAAACCTGTGATTCAGGTCAACCTCTCCCTATTACTATTGCTCTAGACTGCCTTACCTCTTCTCTTTACAATGCCTGAATTCAATCAGCTAAACTAAGCCAAGGCAGTAATAGCCAGTGACAGTTTACTAAGCAGTGGTTCTTGGTGAGACCTGAACTTTCATGTGAGACAAGCCTCTTTAACCTAGGGGCTGCAGCTGTCATCTGGGCTTCCAGATGCTGTGGCAGATTGGTGCAGACCCTGACACATAAAAAGGCAATGGGTCCAGCTATCCTAGGAATTTCTCTAGGTAATAAAGCAGAATGGAGGAGGCTTCAAGTTTCACTTAACCCCACCAATTAGCAGCCCTCACAAAGCTACTTAGATATTTGGATTCTGTTTTGTTGTCTATGATGTGAGGTTTGTAACTCCAAAAATGATGGTCTCAGCACAGAACTCCCCACACTTCCTATAATGTAGCCTGCCAACCAAGTGTGTGTAACATTTTTTTTTTATTTTATTAATTTATTCTTGTTACATCTCTATGGTTATCCCATCCCTTGTATCCTCCCATTCTCCCCTCCCTCCCATTTTCCCCTTATTCCCCTCCCCTATGACTGTTCCTCAGAGGGATTACCTCCCTCTGTATATGCTCATAGGGTATCAAGTCTCTTCTCGGTGACCTGCTGTCCTTTCTCTGAGTGCCACTAGGTCTCCCCCGCCAGGGGACATAGTCAAATGTGAGGCACCAGAATACATGTCTAGTAGGAATCTCACACTTAGCAAAATGAGAACTAAACTGATGGCCTCCTATTTGTAAAACAATAAAATACCAATTGTTTCATTTTACCAATAAAGACTCAGGATCCAGATGCTGGGGTGAAAACCTACTAGTTCAGAGACCCAGAGAAAACACCCAGATGCTCTTCCTACTCAGCCTTTGTCCTCAAGGCTAGATGTCTCAGCTTATCTTCAGTATATGGGGAATCCTGATGAAATAGGTTCTAAGGACACTGAAGGAATGGACTTGTTAGTGAGTTGATCACTAACAAGGATCAAGGAAACAAAGAACAAAACTTCTTTCTTCTGTCTTCATGTAGGCTTCCAGCAGAACGTATTGCACAGGTTAGAGACTGGTCTCGCACTTCCAAAAACCTGAATTAAAGGTGTGTATTTCCACCTTAGAGATCCAGATTAGAAATGGATCTTCCTACTTTGAATTAAACAAAACTCCCTCACTTATGTGCCTCGTTTGGGTGTTTTAGTTAATTGCAGATGTCGTCAAGTTGACAACCAAAAATAGCCAGGACAAGTCTATACCTTGTCAACTTGACACGCAATCATATCTCTTGATGTCCTGATGCAAATATAAACAATAACTAGGCCATAATTACCCCTAAACATGATATAACTATTCCTTATACAAACCCCAAACACATTATAAATTTGAAATAGATGGCAATGTTCTTTGAAGGACATTCTTCCATATCTCTAACTTAAATATGGTAACTATTTATATTCTCTTAATTTATATTATATCACATAATATAGAAATTTAGGAGAGAAAACACACATATCCATACAAACACATTCTTTTTTAAGCTGGTTTTTAAAAATATTTATTTATGTGCCTGCACATATACCTGCATCGGATCACATTATAGATGTTTGTGAGCCACCATGTAGTTGCTGGGAATTGAACTCAGGACCTCTGGAAGAGCAGACAGTGCTCTTAACCACTGAGCCATCTCTCCAGCCCCCATAAACAAATTTGTAACAAAGTACCCCAGAAAAACTCATGGCAATTATAATCTTCATTTTTGCAACTAGTTACACAGTTTTAGTATTTATAACTACTTTTCTCTACTACCCATTCTATAATTCCTGCCCCTTTGGCAAGTACCTCAGCAGGTCTTCACTCTTTTCCTGTAGAAGTAACCCATACCTTTATTCCAGGAGAATCTGTGCCCTTTGTCACCCTGCCTGGATTGGGCTGTTGTAGTTTCTCATGACTTTAGTAACAAGACATGTTACTACCAACAGATGCCCCAAAAGGTCTCCTGCATTCTAGACATAATCTTTCTTACCTCCACTGTGGAGAGCAATTCAGTGTCTCCATGGTAATCTGAATTAATCACCCCTCCTAAGACTGTGATTTCTTTATTAGCCTGTGGGCTTGAGGGCATCAGAAGCCCAAAGTGGCTGGGGGCGGGGCGGGTTCTGAGCTTCCAGTTCAATGGAATGTTTGTTGTGGCTCCTGATAGGAGCACTACCCCCTCTGGAACCAAAATTTCTAGGCCAGTAGAAGTTAAAGCTGTGGGAATAAGAAGCAAAATTTTTCCTAGTGGGCCACTAGCAGTGATAGTGAGTGGAACTCTTCCCTTTTCCACTATTTGATTCCTGGCTATAGGAGAAGCTACATGATATATTGGACACTGATTCAAATTATATACCACTTTCTGGAGAACTCTGATCCAGCCCTCAAGTCTGCTGCCACCTTATTGGTGCTGTCTTCAAAAGTCTATTCTATATTTATTTTTTATTTAAAAAAATTTTAAGTAATTTATTCAGATTACATCTCATTTGTTATCTTCTCACTTGTATTTTCCCATTCTCCCTCTCTCCCTCTTTCATCCTTTTCCCCTCCCCTAAGTCGGTGACAGAAGGGGACATTGTCCCCCGCTATAAGATCATAGCCTATGAGGTCCCTTCCTGGCACCTTGCTTACTCTTCCTCTGAGTGTCACCAGGTCTCCCCACCAAGGGGACGTGGTCAAATAGGGGACACCAGAGTTCATGTCTGAGTCAGTCTCTGCTCTCCATACAATTGTGGAGAATGCGCTGTCCATTGGCTAGATCTTGATAGGGGTTCCAGGTTTCCAGCATGCATTGACCATGGTTGGGACAGTAGTTTGAGCTGACCTGCCTGGGTCCAAATCCTCCAGCCTGGCTATTCTATATTTAAATCAGACCAGCTGCTACAGCATGGTAGGGAGCATGATATGACTAGTGAATTCTATGATCACTGGCCCACTGTCACACTTCTCTGGCTGTGAACTGAGTTCTTTGGTCAGAGCAATACTGTGTGAAATATGATGGTGGATAAGGCATTCTGTACATTCACAGATAGTGGTTTTTGCAGAAGCATTACATATAGGAAAGGCAAATCCATTACCAGAATAGATACTCTAGTAGATACTTTTTATCTAGATACCCTAGTATGCCATTTTTAAGCAGGTAGTGATTCAATGTAGTCAACCTGCCTCCAGGTTGATGGCTGGTCACCCTGAGAAATGGTGCCATATCTATAGCCCACAGTTGGTCTCTGTTGTTGGCAGAGCAGCTGTAGCCAGGTCAGCCTTGGTGAATGGAAGCCCATGCTGTTGAGCTCATACATAATGCCTATCTGTGCCACCATGGCATTATCCATGGGATGGCTGGGCAAAGAGGCTTGCTCTCCACAGAATGTGTCATTCTATCTATCTATTTGATTACTGACCTCCTCCACAGGTGAAATCACCTTTTAATGAGTATTTACATGGGACACAAGTATCTTCCCATCCTTTGCCCACTTGGGGAGATCATCTGCATACTTCTTCCCCAGACGCCTTTCTCACCAATTTTCCAATCATGCTCTTTCCGAGTTCCTGACCATCCAGTCAATTCACTGGCTACAACCCTTGACTCATTAAAAAAAAATCTAACATCTGGTCATGTATTCTTCCAAACAAAATGTATGACTATGTGTATTCCTCAAAGTTCTGCCCACTGTAAAGCTTTTTCTTTGCCACTGTCTTTCAGGGTTGTTCCAAAAATAGGTTATAATGTGTCAACTGTCCATTTCTAGGTGGTACTTGTATAACATGCAGGACCATCAATAAAGCAGGCCCTAGTCTTTTCTTGCACAGTTAACTGATTAGGGAACACACAAGGAGGCTATAGGTACATGCTTAGTAGAAAACGGCATTGTAATGATCGTAGAAATCTTAAAACATTTGGGCAACTTTTTCATGTAACCTGCTTGTGCCTTCAGGATCTGCCTGGTCCCAATCACATATATACCACTTCCATTTCATAATGGATTGCTGCTTTGCAAGTCCTACTTTATGACTCAGATAACACCCAGATCATGGTGGGTAGCCCAGATCACATGGTAATTTGGTGGCTCGTTCTCAAACATTCAGTTTCCACTAAGACCTAATAGCAGGCCAAGAACCATTTTTCAGTGGGAGAAGAATTGTCTGCAGATGATGGTAGAACCTTGCTCCAAAATTTCAAGTCTCTTCTATGATTTATCTATAGAGTTCTGCCAAAAGTTCCAAATGATACCCCTAACTGCTACTGACACCTCAAGCACGAGTGGGTCTTCTGGATCACGTGAACCACATGGTAGAGCAGCTTGCACAGAAGCCTGGACCTGTTGAAGAAAATTCTTCTGTGCCAGGCCTCACACCGACTTAGTAGCTTTTGGAGTCACTGGGTATATGGACTGGATCAACATACGCAAGTAAGGAATATGCTGTCTCAAGAATCTAAATAGGCCCACTAAAGTTGTACTTCTTTCTTGGTGATGGCAAGGCCAGGTGCAATAACTTATCCTTCACCTTAGAAGGCATTTCCCTACGTGTCCCACACCACAGGCCTCCTAAGAATTTCACAAAGGTAAAAGGCCCTTGCATTTTGGTGAATTTATTTCTCATCCTCTGATGTGTACATGTAGTATTAATGAGTTGAAAGTGGTTGTTGCCTCCTGCCTACTTGATTCAATCACCATAATATCAAAAATATAGTGAACCAATGTGATATTTTGTACAAGAGACATATGATCTCCAAACTAAGTTATGACACAGGGCTGGAGAGTGAATTTATTCTTGAGGTAAGACTTTAAGGGTATGCTGTCCTTGCCAATTGAAAACAAATTGCTTCTGATTGTCATTATGAACAGGTACCCAAGAAAAAGACATTTGCTAGATCAGTAGTCTTCATGCCATATACCAGAAGATGTGTTAATAGGCTCAAATAAGGGTACAACATCTGGTACAGCAGCTGCAATTAGAGTCCCTACTTGACTGGGTTTTCGATAGTCAACTGTCATTCACCACGATCCATCTGTCTTCTTGGAAAAGGTGTACAGTACAAATTTTAGGTATTTTATCAGGGTCTTTCCTCAGGGGAATCATCTCTTCATCCAAGGGCTTCTGAGTCTACAAATTGGCTCAAGTCTGGAACTAGATTTTCTGGCCAAAATCCCCTTTTGCTATGATCCAATGTAGACTTTCATTTGTTTGACGAATTTTCCTCTCATACAGATCAAACAAAAATTCACTAGACTTCTTACCTATTTCATGGCAAGAAGCACCATGATTGATTAGCCAGTCCCAAAGTCCATATGAGTCATGCCACATAAAATTCCTTTCTCCTGTGTTGACCATTACAAATTAGGCCACTGTGGCCAATGCTTTATCGGCGTGCCCCATTATGATAACTGCTACCAAATTCCCTTTAGAGATTCAGTGCTGCCACCTGGATCCTCCTCCACTCCGACATCTCAAAGTTGTTTTCCACACACCACACTCTAATATTCTGGATGTACTATCAAAAGAGTCACTGGAAACCACTTCCCACTGTCTCTTCCTCCAAGCCACCATTGCCTTTGATGACTAATCTTCAAGGTTCCTAATCTCCCTCCAAAACAGCCTCAAGGATGCTTTGGGGATGATGCTGCTTAAATTCCAGAATTTGTACCACTTAAACTTTGTAAAGGATTTCCACATCCCTCAGAATAAGGGCAAAATCTCCCCAACAGTATACAATGACACTGTGGTCTGCCTTGGGCATGAGTCCCCTATCTAATCCCTATTTAGTCTTCTCTCTGGTACCTTTCCCCACCATGTGAGCCTAATTGTCATTCTTCTTCTTGTTCTTTTCCTAACTTAAAAAAATTCCTTGTGAATTTCACACCATCTACACCCTCCAATCCAACTCATCTCTCCATCCCTTTATATCTACCCTCCCCCTTTCCAAGGTAAAATAAAGCAAAAACAAAAACACCCACCTCGCCATGGAAAGTGTAGTATGTCACACAGTGTACCCTTTTGTCCACTCTTTTTTACTTGCAAATGTTCATTGTGATGAGTTATTGGTCTGGTTTGAGGCCTCTGGCTTCTGCTACACTATCAATACTGAAACCTCACCAGGACTTCTCTCATATAGCGTGTTGTTGCCCTGTGTCATGGAGATCATACAGCTTTGAATATGCAGGACCTGCCCCTTCACACACCCCAGCAGATCATAGATAGGGTAGATGTTGGGGTGGGCCAACTCAGAGAGCTGGATCTGGGCCTGGGTGTCATTCTTCTTAATTCAGCAGCCACCTTCAGGAAAGCTATTTCCCAGGTAGCCTTCAAAACATAAGGAAAAAAAGCCTCACATCTATTCTATGACTTACCTCAGCTGCCACACTATCAGTCAATTCCCTGTTGCCTCCCACCTACCCACCCAACATCCTCTTTGACACCTATTCTCTTCTTTCTCTTTGACTTATTCATTTCGGTTATTGTTCATCTCCATCTATTTGAATTGATTGCTACATGAGTATTGTTTTTGGTGTTTTGTGGATGAGTGAAAAGTGAACAATGTGATATTGACTCCATGCTTATGTGGTATCAGGCATATGAATATGCCTATGTCCACTAACCCTGTATTTTCATCATGACTTATGAGGAGGGAACTCAGGAATCTCAGTGGGGTAAAAACAGATATCTGCTTGTCTTGCTAGGAGTATTCAGTGAGATATCACATGCTAAGTCACATAGCCAACACAGTGAATGGTGCTGATTGTCACCGCATTCACGTCCTGAGCATTCCCTGGTGGTCAGGTCAGTGTTAAGCATAAGCAAAAGACAGTTGCTGGGGAAGAAAGAAAGCCTTACTAAAACAGATCCCAAAAGCAGTCTAGGTAAGGCTTTTGATGAAGTGAGACCTCTGGTGTTTAGGGTAGTTACTCTGTATCCAACTGAGCAAAGGTCTATTGGCTAACGCATTTACATGAGCCTACAGGAGGAGGCCACTTCCATGTTTTTTGGGAGAAGGTGAGAGGATTGTGGCTCAGTTGAGTGCTGTCCAGCTCATTCTCACTCCTTACTAGCCTTAGTCTTCCCTCCTGTATGAGCCCAAGGCAGCTGTCACCTCCCATCTTAGGCTCTGGTTCATCACCAGAGCAATGAAAATGGTTATCATCTAGTTATCTCAGGACATCCTACAGCCTCCTTTATCCTCAGAAGCTGTCCTCCTTCTTGCTGTGGTCTGAAATGCTAAAGGGTGCATGCAGACTACCCCTCTTGGCTTCCTGCCCACTGCCTGGAATTAAAGAAGCTGGGAGTTGCCTCTTTTTAATCTTCTCCTGCCTCTAGCAGGGGGCAGCTGGAGCTTTCTTGGAGGCTGCCCACTGCCACGTCCCCCAAAAGTGCTGACTCCTATGAGTCTCTGCTCATTGTCTATGCATTGAACTTCAAACACCGGAGAGGCGCTCAAGCAGCAAGGTGGGGGGATTTGGCCATTATGTTTTCTCTTGCTCTCTTTCCCCTTCATCTCCCTCAAGACAGGATTATGAGTTGCACCTATTAATTCTTGTCTGGAAGCAACAAACCAATCTTTTCTCTTGGTGGAGTTTTATAACCTCCTCTGCTGAGATGGAGGAGTCTGGGGCCTTTCCTCTTCCCCAAAACTGCATCGAGATGGAGGGGGATGCTCTGTGTCAGCCTGCTAAGGAGGTGCTGCAGGAAGCCCAAGGGTAGAGATAGTAGGAGAGAAGGAAAGAGAAGTGTGCTTAGCCTGTGGGACTTCTAGAAATCCTGTGAGCTGCTCCCCAAGACAGCCAAGGCTACCAAGGAGAATATGCCAGAGAACTTATTTATTCATCTCTGTGCTTTTGATAAGTAACTTCCCATATTCCAGGCACACTGCTAAACCCCAAGGTACTGGGCTAACTAGGAACAGCCTGGAAGCCACTCATTAGACAGATTGAACAAGAGACAGTAAAATTCATGCTTCCAGTTGTCTCATCATAGAAAACAGGAGGCATTCGAGTATTCTAGAGAGACTGGGGAGGCTCACCCATGCAGTCACGCCCCACGGGGGCTTGTGAGAGCTAAGTAATAACCGTAAAAGGAATAAAATATGCACAGGTACAGGGGCGTAGAATATAAGGTGTTTTTCCAGTCATGTGTCCTACCAGATGGCTACAAAGGGAATGATCATAAAAGAAGTGTAAGAGATAACTAAAGAGAAACATGGGACCTATACATTACGATAAGGGTGGGATGCTGATGGCTGATGCCCTAAGAGTGTGGCCAGCATTGTTTATTCCAACCCAGGAGGAGGTGAGATGGGGGTGTGTCTGGGGAGCTGTACAAGACAGAACTATAAAAGATTTCTCAGGGGGGCTCATAGTCATCATCTAGTTGGGGTGGCCAGAAATAAGGTAAGCAGTGGGTAGGCAGCAGAGCAGTGCTGGGTTTAAACAGTGGAATTAGTCGGTCTTTGGAATGATTCCGTGACAGTGCTAAGCGGAAGCAGGGAGGAACAGAGGGAGAAGATAAGGGAGGGAAGAATCCTGAATTACTCATTTTGGTGCCTGGGTGGATGATGGTGACATTTGCTGAGTAAAAATATCCAGCCCAAGACACGGATTTGCAAAGGAATGGCAGGCTCGTTTTTCAGAGCATTGGAGTCCCTGTTTGAGAACCTCGCAGCAGGAGAAGCTCAGAAACCGTTTTAAGAGCTGAATCTTCAGCTCGGGGGGGGGGGGGAACCCCAATGTGTATGTGGGGGATGAGGGGGCAGAGGAACAGAAACAGACCAACCAGACACAGAAGCTGAAGCCATAGGGATAGATGCAACTTCCCTTATTAGAGAGACTGACATGGGGTTAAGCAGGAAATACTAATGATATACACAAAGGAGTTCTACAGAGGAGGCTTAAACACACTAGGGCTCAAAAAGAAAAGTACCAATGGACATGTCCCATGAAAGCCTTCCCTTACCAGGAAACTGGGACCGAGGGGAGGACATCCTATTGGGACTCTAGATGAGAGAACAATGGGTGAATAGCAATGTAGAAGGATCTAGTGGGTTCTAGAAACCTACAAGTAGAACATTATGATAGGCAGATTTGGGTCATGGGGTCCCGCTCAAACTAAGGCCCTAGCCAAGGACAATACAGGCGGAAAAATTTAAACCCCTACCCTGATCTAGCCCATGGACAAGACAGTCTCCACACTTGAGTGGAGAGAGGGATTTGACTTTCTCAAGTACTCTGGTGCCTCACATCTGACTATGTCCCCTGGCGGGGGAGACCTAGTGGCACTCAGAGGAAGGACAGCAGGTCACTGAGAAGAGACTTGATACCCTATGAGCATATACAGAGGGAGGTAATCCCTCTGAGGAACAGTCATAGGGGAGGGGAATAAGGGGAAAATGGGAGGGAGGGGAGAATGGGTGGATACAAGGGATGGGATAACCATAGAGATGTAACAAGAATAAATTAATTAAAAAATAAAAAATAAAAAAAATAAAAAAGAAAAGTACACACTTGGTCTCAGGGGCTGTCCCTGCGCTGATGGTCTGTCCTTGATTTTCTGAGAGAAGAAGCTACTTGTTGATAGGCTCTTGTGGTGCCCCACACTCTGAAGATTTCATCCATTTGGACCCAGAATCACTGTGACAAATCCATTCCTATCCTACCATCCCAGAGTAAGTCATGACGCAGATAGCTAAGCAAGGCATCCCTTCATAGTCACTGTTGGAAGCAGACCATGACCGAAGCCAAGACATAAGCTCTTTCTCAGATCTGGCAGCAGTCACCAACTCAGACATCCACACCTGGTCCTATCTATGGATTCTGCATTGATTCCTACATCACGTCCTTACTCCCCTCTGTTTCTATGTTCCCATAGATTTCTTTGGGGCCTCTCGTAAGCCTCACACACTTCCAAGTCCTGGTCCTATGGGTTCTGTCACTCTACCCTAAACTCAGTGATGTACTAGAGGTTGAGTTCCTACTGCTGGGATTATTGGGGTTCATCCCTTCTGAAGATTAAGCCCTGGCTCTGTTCCTGGGTGAAGATACCCTGGTGCAGTCCAAATTTTTGGCTTGGATTTGAGATTTAAATCTTATTCCTCTCAGGAGAGAAATCTAGAAGTCAGCTAGCAGACCTCTTTCTGTCTGTTCTGTTTACAATTGGTCTACCTCAACTTTACCTGGCCTTTATACATGAACTTGATCTTAGCTACCCACTTGCCTCTCATGCCTCCATGCTTTCTTCTCTTCTGCATCTATTGCTAAATCATTCCCATAACACTGCCTTGGAAAACAATGGACATATCAATTGTTCTTTAATGGGAATGATGGCTTTAGGGATGTGCAGTGATAGGCTGTTTTGAAGGCAGGATTCTGAAATTTGCCTTTCCTGCTCCAAGCTTCTTCTCTTTCTTGATTCCCTCTTCTTTATGTCCTCTGAAACTATTGAAAGCTCTCTTCAGGGAAACAGTACTTCCCAGACACAGTACGGCATTTGCACATAAGAAATCACAGCAATCATGACAGCATGAAGAAGACTTTTGAAAGTCCAAACTAGACAAAATCCCAGGACAGAGTAAGAGAAGTAGCCATGAAATCCCAACAATAGCTGATCTGCTTTTGATATCTGACATCTTCTAGAAAAGAGGTCACTTTTCTTTAATGATGTGACCCCAAGTAGATGAACCATTCTGCAAGGCATACCAAACTTACAAGAGTAGCTGGGTAACACAAACTGAACTCAATGAGGGAGAGAAAAAGAAAACTCGAAGATGGATGGGTAAGGGGTTGAGGGTGGAGAAGATGAAATGATATGAGTTGAGCTGTGTACTATCAATATAATCAAAATACATTTTATGATATTATCAAGGAATTAATAAAAATATTTTTAAAAGACAAAACACCCACACCATTATCACTTATCCTTTCTCTATAGAATTTTTTTAATTGTTCTCCATTTTGACTCAGTGAATGGTCTAGTCCAGGAACATGGCTATTGATGTGGGCATTCATGACTCAGCCCTAGCTCTTGAGAGTGATAGACTGTGTAGAGAAGCAAGTATTCAAGTAGCAAGCAAAGCAGGTGCTTGCTTCTAAAGCCTGTACTCAACCCCTCCTGGATAAATGAAGATCTTTTCAAGTGAGGAAAGCAAAACATCCATTCATTGAGCACACGCAGTGAGTGTCCAGACCTGTACAGAAGTCAGAATGAGAAGGGCATCTCTGTTAATCTTTCTGATAAATCTGAAAAGGCAAAATCTGAACATACATTACACTGGAGAGATAAAGCTTGAGAAGAGGCAAGAAGGCAAAAAAGGGATAGTGGGTTTTGGTAATGATCAGGTTAGTTTGGCATGGGTCTAAGCTATAGAGCCTACAAGATGCTGTCCACTTTTACCTAAGTTATCATATGAGTATTAGAGTTGGACTAAGTGACTGAGCTCTGTTCTAGCTCTTCTTATCACTTCAACACAGTATTAGTCTGTGCAGAATCAAAGCTTAGCAACAGGAGGCCTCAACCATCCTCTTGGCCCACAGTTCTCTAATGGAGATGCACACTTATCTCTTTCTTCATGGAGGCTAAGTTATCTCAATCCACCATGCCAGGCACTCAGACTTGAAGATATAATCTTCAGATCTGTCAACAATGCCATTAATTCCCAAATGTGATGTTCTAGAACTCTAGAATGGGGCAAGGAGAAAGGAACACTGGGTGAGCAAGGAACATACAGTGAGAGCAGCACAGATTTTTTAAAATTAATTTATTCTTGTTACATCTCAATGGTTATCCCATCCCTTGTATCCTCCCATTCTTCCCTCCCTCCCACTTTCCCCTTATTCCCCTCCCCTATGACTGTTCCTGAGGGGGATTACCTCCCCCTGTATATGCTCATAGGGTATCAAGTCTCATCTTGGTAACCTGCTGTCCTTCCTCTGAGTGCCACTAGGTCTCCCCCTCCAGGGGGACAATATAGGCAGTAAACTTTAAACCCCTACCCAGATCTAGCCAATGGACAGAGCAGCACAGATTTTGCTACAGTTTAGCCTCTCCAAAGGAAGCAGGATGACTCAAGTCCTCTGGTTCTCAATGTTTCTTGAGCTGTTGACTAGAGTAGAAAGAACCCCTGAACTCTGACTTGAAAACACAAAGCAGAGATGCTTGTAATTGCTACAGAGAAGAGGTTCAGGTAGTTATCGCTGCACCTCCATTTCACATCTGCCTTCTCCCCCAGAGTGTTGTAGACTCTACAGGAGTGTGATGAGCACAATTCAAGAGCTATTGATCAGCTAGGATGTTTCTCTGTCAACATAAAGCAAGATGCAACTCCATGTTGTTGAATTTTACAGTCTGACATAGCATGAAACCCTCTCCAATGACATCACAAACTCATAGAATCAGTGTGTGTGTGTGTGTGTGTGTGTGTGTGTGTGTGTGTGTGTGTGTG
>OU015748.1:48353561-48365872 GCA_907169655.1 Acomys percivali
GAAGCTATCCTGCCAGGTTAATATGCATTGAGTTTAGAGGTATATTGACTCTCGTCTTCTGGGCTCTGGGTAGTCGAGACAAAGAGCTACAGCAGGCCAGAATCTCAGTGTATTGGACTTAGAGCTGTGATCCAGATGAGGTACCTTATTGGACCTTCTGCCCTGGAGAGGGAGATCCTCAGAGGAGCCCCTCCTGAAAGAGGACTTTCCAGTTCTGCAAAAGCTGGCAGACCTGGGGAAAGGGAAAGGTGGTCTATTGTATAAGCGCAGGGGAAAGAGAAAAAAAAACCTGAGAAAGCAGAACTAAAAGAAAAAGCTTGGTGACACACAAACAGGATAATAAGAAATAAGGGTGTATTTTAAATCCTGTCCTCTCCTGGAGAAACATGTGAGCCAGCAGTCCACACCTGCCTTCACATTACGACAATTCTCTGTAAGCATGGAGAAGCCTGGAGCTTCAAGACCAATGATAAAACCCAACTTTGGGCATATACTCTTTGCACATTTCATGTCCTGCATCAAGACCTATGTGCTTATCTGGGTTTTCCCTTTGTCCAGGGCTCTGGTCAGACCGGCCTAAGTTACTCCTTACCAGGCCCACTGTGCTTTCCTGCTTTGCTGCTGAGGGACTACAGCCTTTCTCCGTACTCCACACTGTTCAGGAAGTGATGCTTTCAGTCAGCGATGATTAACCACCCGAGCGAGTGGCACAGATAGTAAGTGCGGTAGTTCGTTTAAAAATAGCCCTGTAAAGCCCTTGATGCACGCAGACAGGGCGGAATGACACTCTGAGTATCTCGAGGAGGAGGACACAAGTAACGCAAATGCTGAACTAGATGACCTTTCCCCACACTGGCAGCTCGGGGCTGTAAGAAGAAAGGAGAGCTGCCGAGAGGAGCTCCCGGCCACAGAGGGGCTTCTGCCTAAGTCTGACAAGAGGCTGTTGGCAGTGAGCGTCACCCAAATGCGGTGGCTACAGAGGTGGGGGCTGGAGAGAGTGTTCCAGGGGGAATTTTGGATGAATAGGCTAAGGCTTGTGAAGGAAATTCCATTGATATGAACAGTGAGCTATTGCAGGAGGGAGAAGGACACGGAGGAAAGTGGAGGCAGTGCTGAGGAAGTCAAGGCAAGGCACAAAGGCACGGAAACTTTAGTCTGTATTTCCACCTCTGCCCCGATGAAAGGTGAATAGGGCTAGTGCGGATCATATATTCCTTAAGTTCCTAAGGAAACAGGAGGCCTGAGGATGCTCTGGAATCCAAGTGCTCAGAGCCAGAAGCCCCTCTCCCCCCCGCCCCGGAGCTGAGAGTACAGCAAGTGAGATCAGTCAAGGTCACTCAAAACCAAGGAGGTGATCTGGGACACTCTCTGGTCTAAAAAGGGCAAGTGCAGATGGAGAAAGGTGTCTTGACAAAGGTTAAGGTGTGGGAGACACTGGACACCCTGTGTAATGATAGCCAATATCCCATTGCAGATTCTAAATTGTTTCTTTGAGGCAACAGTAATAAATCCATTGGGAATCAATAAAGGAAATCCATGGGAATTCCGGCAATATAATTACTACTGCCAACAACACTGCTGAAGGTAGAGCCTCTCAGAACAGGTGTTTTTCCTATGAACACAATCCCAGTGTTTGGCGACTCTGCCAGCACCAATATTGCTGTTTGTTCATACGCGTTCCTCTCTCTGACTCTTAGCCTGCCCATCTCTCATTATCCTAAGCACACACACTCTTATATACCCTGTAGAGACTACAGACCTTCCGCGTAGCTACTATTCACTGTGGCAGGGCACCTGTCCAGCTCTTCGGGAGCAGACACCTGAGACCCTGTATTCTTCCTCATTCCAGCTTCTCTGTACCCTAGCAATTTCACAGGTGAGAAATTTTCCCTGAGCCTATGTAAACAGACATCTGATTAAACCAGAGAACTTTGGAGATGAACACCAACACAAAGATTTTCATATTCTTTATTGTAAATAGCCCAAATATTTGGTCCCATTTCCAGTTTAAATGGGCAAACCATAATATTGATGGCTTGCAACAGATGCAAGATGAATTGAGCTTCTCCACCAGCTAGCCGAACCACTTTTAATGGGGAATATATCGAAGCTATAAATTCCTGCAGACAGGATTGCTATGCAATAGCATAATATATCTTCTATTCAATCTTTTATACATTATGTTTTGTCCTGCATCCCCGTGGATATATTTATGGATCTGGAGCTTTTCAGTGAAGACACGCAAAGCACCTCCTCTTCTCCTTCTCTGCATTTCGATGGCCCCTGGAGATGGACTTCATTTGTTCTTGTTCTTTATCAGAAAAGCTGGAGTTTGGTCTTTGTTCTCAGGGCTGAGCTTCCTCTGTGAGAATGAGGCTTTGTGACTCCAAACCTCTCTGGGGGTGTGTTTTGTCCACTAGGAGGCAGAGATGCTAGGGGGAATGAATGGATACTTACAAGTGGGAATAAATGCTGCCATTGTGTTTCTCTTCTGGCTAGTGGTTGGTGACCTCTGACCTTTAGCCATATTTCCCTATCACAAGTGTTATGACCTGCTAAACCACAATTCCTCTGCTGCTGACAGTGCATGCCCTTCCCCACTGGCCATAATGAGACTTTTGTTGCGTCTGCATTTCTGTCGTCGAAGTATTGACAGAAGCCAGTTTGTTTCCACTTTAGAGAGATCTCAGATATGATACAGTCATGGTGTCCAGATATGTGGCAGAGATGCCATGATGAATGAAGAAGCCAGAATTAGGGGAGAATACAACTTCAGAATCCTTCCTCTCATAACACACTTTCACTTGCCAGACCCACTCCATAACAGCCCTCCAGCCTTCAAAATAGTGGCACCAGCCCAGACCAAGCACTCAAAGCCAGAGTCTGTGGGGAACATACCAGATTCAGACCATACTGAAGGCCAAATGAACCTACGTCAGTCCCCACCCCATGAATTAGATGGAAACAAAATATAATAAACAGCAACAGGAGGAGAGAGATGCTAGTGGCAGCATCTTTGAGATGACTGACCCTGGTCTGCCTCTCAGCTTGCCAATTCTCAGCTGCTTGGCATGTGCTTTATTGAAAGCCCCAGTTTCTTCATCTAGAAAAACAGGGGTAATAGTATTTCCAGTGGTGTGCTAGTAAATATTTAATAACCCCATTGAGTTTATTACCTTTGTTCTTAATGCATTTTATCTAATGGTAAGTTCATATAACTTTATTTTTAGCAACAACTTTCTTTAACAAATAACCTACTATCCAGATTTCTGAAACTGTAGCGATCAGCTTCTGCAAGCAGGTAGGAGGCAGTTCTCACACAACCCAAGTCCCACAGAGCATGCTTATGAAGGCCAAGTCTCTGCCAGCTTAGCACATGGTGCCCAGTGCAGAGGCTGTAAGCACTAATAACAATGAGACACATAAAAAGAGGGACAGCATATTTTAACTTATGGATAAAAACTTAAAGACAGGTGCAAAAAAAAAAAAGCCTATTTCACAAATTAAAACTTGCTCAGTGTGACTTTTAACACATATGAGAAAGGATGTGATATACCCACACACCCCAAAAAAGTGAGGAAAGGAGAGAGGGGAGAGAAGGGGGTATTGATGCTGAGAGGTGTTTTGGACCATCTTCAGTATAGGAGCCGAAGGAAGAAATAAAATCAGTGACCCTCCCTTCTGTTTCTTTGGAGGTCAGAGCATCACAAGGCCCTGGATTTCTGTTATGTCTTCAGTGTCATTTGAATCTGGTGTGTTCCCAATAGTCATCTGTCATGATTTCCAAATACAGGCCTAAGGGGTGTGTTCCAAAATTAAATAGAAGTAATCTTTGCATCGCGTACCATAACTAGTCCACTGTTTCCATCCTTCCATTTACAATGGCAGAAGCAGACTATGAACACATCTGCACAAACAGCTGTGCTTTTAGCTAGTTCATTAAAGAATGGATGGCAAGGAAGATTAATGGAGCTCTGTCCTTGGGTAAAATACGGTACTGTTAACAACAACCTTGTTGGCTGTTGGAAGGGTGAGGTAATCCATGTAAATTGGTTAGCACAGGGAGTATTTCCTGCTGCTAGTGTAGTTCTTGCTGGACCTGGGGAAGCCATAACCAGTGATGTAGATGGCTGGCAACTGTTTAAAAGCAATAATTGTCTAACAAGCTTTTTACCTTCCTTGGATTATGAGCCTACGAGATTCCATTCACTGCTTTCTGGATCCCTACACTACCATGTCATCCATGGAAAGAGGAGTCCTTTGATCCAGTGGCCCAAAGAGCCATGGAAGCTACATTCATACATGGGCATTCTGAGGCTGGTTAGCTCATCTCTTCCACACTCTGCCAATTTCAAGCACCGCAAACCGCCACAAAATCAGAGATTACCACAATCCTCCCTCCCCTGTTCCTTGCTTTTCCTTCTTCCCTCTCTTTCCCTCAGGCATTTTCCTTCTCCAGAGGCCCAGAGAAAGAACACAGGGTCTGGAGTCAGAGTCTCTGCATCTACTAATAGCCCAGGGGCTTATTAGCCAGTGACCCTAGTTGCAAGTTAGGATGATAAGAGTGATTTAAAATATTTTGTAAACTGATTCATATTCCAGGTAGAATGGTGACTAGGATCTTGGTGTAGTAACATGTAGCCTGGAAAATATCTTAGACCTAAGGCCTTGTGGGTGTGCAGCCCTAGGTAGAGACAGGGAATGGTGGTTTGGGGTGGCTGTGTAGAGAGAGCTTCTGGACTGGACTGAAAGCTTTGCTCTGCACTGAAGCCGGAAGTAGTTGGGGAAAATAGGGTGAAACCAGATTACGAGCCCAGACTTTACAGTGCAGGTAATAGGATATTTAGGAGCTTTGAGCAGAGGAGTGACATGTAATTGAATTTGCTGAATCTTGTCAACTTGACTTGCTCTCCTGTCTCCATTACCTCAAGTAAATAGAGGCAGTTCTCGGGGCTTAACTTCCAGTGCGACTCTGCTCTCTCTCTCTCTCTCTCTCTCTCTCTCTCTCTCTCTCTCTCTCTCTCTCTCTCTCTCTCTCTCTCTCTCCCAAATAGATGTAACAGGACAGTGAGTGAGAGCATCCAGGGTACTCCAGAATTAATAGCCAGGACTCCCATAAGGCAAGAAGATGCCATTGAGAACACTGTATTCTGATGACAGCTTTCAGTACTGAGAGCCAGATCTTGCTCCTGGCCAGGGCTAGTGATGGGTGGCTAAGAGGCTCTGCTGCCACCAGCCATCCTTCCATCTGTGTGCCTTCCCCTCTCACTTATGAGGACAATTGTGGCTGTTGGGGCAAGGCCATGGAACCCTGAGTTATTAGCGTACTGGAGTAAGCAGTGGTCTTTTCTTGCTCCCACTGAGTGACGCGGGTCTGTCAGCTCTCTAGTGCTAATAAAAAATACCTGGGGTAACTGACTTCCAAGGAAAACAGATATTTTGACTCAGCATTTTGGAGTCTTCAGTACAAATCCCATTGCTTTGGCCTTGATAGGATATCATGGTGGGAATGCTTAGGGGAGGCCCATTCACCTCGTGGCCAAGAAAGAAAGAAGGAAAGAGAAAGAAAGGAAGGAAGAAAGAAAGAAAGAAAGAAAGAAAGAAAGAAAGAAAGAAAGGAGAGAAGGAAGGAAGGAAGGAAGGAAGGAAGGAAGGAAGGAAGGAAGGAAGAAAGGAAGGAAAGGGAACAGAAGAAAGGAGTCCCATTATCCAATTCAAGGACACAACTCCAAGAACAATGAGACCCTTTAAGTACCCACCACCTCCCAATAGTGCTGCATTGGAGACCAAGCCATAATCTATGGACCACTGGGGTAAATTGCAGTCCATACTACAGCTGAGGGAAAGGAGACACTGGCTGAGACTGGTTGTGATAAGGACAGCAGCAGCTGCTATGTGAAGATCATAATACGGGATTTTAAGCACCACTGAGCAGCTCAAATCTATGTATACTCAAACCTGAGTGCTGCAGCCACCCAGATGTGTAAACGTGACCATAGTTCCCAACCTTCCTAAAGCTCTTCTTTGTCACTAGTAAAACTGAGACAGTGGTAGACGCACCAGGTGTATCTATAAACCAGGAAGAGGAGGACCCTTACTGGAACCCAGCTCCTGCCAGATTCCAGGATGATGAGAAAATAATTTTCTGTTTTAAAGCTTCACAGTCTATGGACTTTTGTCTTGGCAGCCCAAACGAGGCAAAACCCCATGCAGCATGTCAGAGTGGAGCTTTGTCCAATGAGTAAGCACATGCTCTGACTATTAGTGGATGTTAATTTCTGTGAGGTACCTGTGAAATGCTTCCATCCCTGCCTGAGTAAAAGAAAAAATATTTGCACAGACAGGAGAAGAGCAGAGGAAGGAAGGTAGTGGGATAGCTTAGATTCAATCCTCAGGCATGTCTCCTGATCAAGTGATAACCCTGATAGATGTCACCTCACCATACTCCCTCTACAACACAAGATGCCCACCACATGAGAACACTCAGTAGCTGCAAGTCATGAGTCAAAACCACAAGAGGAAGGAAGATCAAGAGGAGACCCTCACAGTCACAGAGAACTTAGACCAGTGTTGGGACACTTGCCACATGGCTTACCAGTTGACCACAGCCTGCAGCCAGCCCGACTGAGCCTAAGAAGCAAGTTGCTCATAAGGGTGAGTGGTGGCTATCCCGCTATGAAGCTCACTGCTTGATCATATCTTTGGGGGTCCAAGGTGCCTGGTTTTCCATGCACGAGCTCAAGATAATACCAAGATATTCCAAAAAGGAAGGGGAAAATCATCCTTAGCCAACATGATAGCTGCTCATTTTGGGGGCAACAATGTAATTTTCTTGGATTGACTTCTGGTGGTGACCTTTCTAACCAGGCAGATTTCCCACTTTACCAAACTTAGCCTTCTCTGAAGTCCTTTCTACAGGTCCAGTGACCTAGCCCAGTGGTCAGGTAGGTTGGCTGTCTAGTGGATACAGCAATAGGCTACACAGGAAATGTGACCACCTATGATGCATGCTCCCAAACCTTCCCTGCTCTCTCCTCCCCATTCAGCATGCATCTGTTTCTTGGCAAGAACAAGGCTCATCCTCTGCTCCCTTTTCTCCATGCCCTGCTCCCATTTTCTCTGCCCTTGAGCCTTTATGTGGTGGAACAGGGTGAGACTATGAAGGATATCCAGGTTTCCTTCATAGCCAGCTCTGTCAAACACCACTCCCTAGATGACAGATGGAGCCCTAAGCAAGTAAGAAAACCACATGTAGGTTGCATGTATGCTGCTTTGAGCCCATTTAGGTATAAAAGAAACCATTGCTTCTTACCAGGATGCTTTAATTGGTGAGCCTATCTGTTGAACTGGAGAGCCACTGACATGTAGAGGGCATGGCAGACATGATAGCTGGTCTACAGTCAGTGGGACAGTCCCACTCAAGTGGACATACTGTATACCTTGCCTTAACATATACTCTATGTCTTAGAGGCACTAACGTAGAATGGGCAACTAATTTTTTCCCATGTTTTTACACTAGAACAGCCTGTCCTTCATTGGGAGCTGTTATTTCTGTTTCATGCGAGGTCATTCTGTGCTGTTTTTTTTTTTTTTTTTTTCCTACTCAAGAGCTTAATTCTCATCCTGATAATTTTGCATTTTAACATCCACCTATGTCTTCCTGCTTTTCATTGCCTTCTCTTTTCATGTAGAATTACTTTAACTGATTTTTAAAGTCAAACATACTCATCCTCCAAATATAAACACCCATCTTGTATTATTGTGCCCATTACTAAGAGTGTGTAAAATTTTAGATTTTTTTTATTTCAAAGGTATAAAATATGCCCTAGCCTGGCTTCATCCCACCCCATAGCTTCTCCTGTTAGCTATTTTATGTGTATCCTTCCCTAGGTGATCTGTATGTTTAGAAAGAGAGAGTCTTCATTTTTCTCACACAAATGCTTACATATTCCCTAATGCATATTCCCTATGTTACAGGGATATTCCTCAGTCAGTACCTGGAATGTTCTATACCTTTCTGAATGAAAACTTACCATTCCACTGTGGCATGATCTCCATTATTTAACAGCCCCTGTTGATGGATATCTTCTTAACATATGCAATGATATGTTTAATAGCCCCACGCAAATAATGTCCCACATCAGCACAATTGCAGCTACAGAACATATTCTAGAACTGGAATTAATAAGCCAAAGGATATGTGCATTTACTGTGGATGAAGAGTATATGATTTATATTCCCACTAACAATATGTCAGGAAGCCCTGTCACTCAAAACGTGCCACTGTGAGTGAATACAAGAAGACTCTCCCGTGCTCACAGTCACAGCCACCAAGCTTCCGAGTGGTGGCATTACTTTGGGAGATTCTGGAAAGTACAGGACATCGGAACCTAGCTTGAGAAATGGGTCAGGTCACTAGGGGCACGTTCTCGGGGGCTGTACCTCATGCGCGGCTCCTCTCTCTGTCTCTCTCCATCCTGTCCGCCATGCCTGAGTAGCCTCTGCCATGTGTTCCTGCAGCTGTGATGTGCCCCTTTGCTGTGGTTCCTGAATCAGCAGAGACAGGTTGAAGCCTCTGAAACCATGAGCAAAATTACCCCTGTTCAACTTGATTTTCTCAGGTGTTTGGTTACAATAACGAGAAAACCAAGATATTTGCTTAACAGATTATATCGACTTTTGCATTTTGGTCAATATAAGTATCTTATTATAATTTAACTTAAGTTTCTTATGTATGAGAACCAGTATGTTTTACTATTTAGGGTTCATTTGTATTTACTTTTATTCTCCGTATCTTTCTGTCATATTTCATTTGGACTAATTGACCAGTTCCCTTATTGATATTTGGGCACACATAATAAATATGATGTTACAAACATTATGTCTAATGTTATTTACTTTCTAATTTGTTTATTATGTTTTCCATGAAAACATTTTATATATAGTTCAAATGTCAATCCTTTTACTTTTCTGACTTTCTTCTTCCTCTTCTCTTTCCTCTTCCATTTCTTCCTTCACCCCCCTCCTATTCCTCCTCCTCATTCCTCTTTACTGAGTTTTTTTACCGAACTATAAAGCACCTTTCTTACTCTGATATGATTAATAATAACAATAGAAAGTTCCTATGCAGTATTTTGGATATTGTTCTGGTACATTTGTGGTTCTTTAGCTATTTATTTTAGATCAGAGCGTGATTTAGACATTCGAATGTTTTCTGAATAGCTATACAGTTACTCTAAAGTTTGTTGAAGAGTTTATTTTAATTCATTCATTTTAAATGAACCTGTGACAAGAAAGAAAGGAAGCATAGGGCATGGGGTAGAGACCTGAATTCTGACATCTGGTGGCAGAGAGTTGAAATGTCAGGTTAGAATAGAAACCCTCTGTGTGTCCTCTATTGTTACTAACACAACAGTCTCTATGCACTGTTGCTGATGGACCTTCAACTCTACTGAACTAATCTTTTTCATATCTATCTATATAGATTCCTGCCATTATAACAGTGTTTTCCTGTTCCCTTTTAATCTCTGCTTGGCTATTTGTGTATAAAGATTTCTATAACCTGAACATTGTTTTCGGTGAGGCTTCTTACTAAATTATCTGAGAATCTGTAACAATTTGAAGTTGGTTCTTTTTGGCTTTTCCTCATATTAAATTCATGGAACCTGTAATTACTAATAATGTCACCACTTTTAACTCCAATATTTATAGCACTTATTTCTATCTCTTATTTAATTACCTTATGGGATATCTTCACTAGTAGACATTCTTATCTTGATGTTGACTTTAATGTGAAGATTTGCCATCTTACACCATTACACAAAATCTTAGCTTAGAGCTAGAGGTAGATTTTTTTAAAACCAAATTAAGGAAATATCTGTCTGTTCTATCACACTAACACTTTTATCACGAGTTAAGTTTGCATCTGATTCTAAATGCCTTTTTTATAGTCTATTTTCTATCCATAAATGTTGTGAATCAGAGCTAGCCTGATGGCTTGGGAGGTAAGAGTGACTGGTATTAAGCCTCATGGCCAGAGTTCTAACCCTGGACCCATGTGAAAGAGATATGACTCTCACAAGCCATTTGTGACTTCCACACACCTGCTATTATACACATACAAAGCAAAAAATAAAATAAAATAATAAAAGATGCTGTGAGCCATATGCTTTATTACATCTTACAGCTCTACACTGCCTACTTCTACATGCTAGGCATGTAACCTCTTGTAACCTCTACATAGTAAAAGCAAGTGCATTAAAGCAGGCCCTGCCCACCTGGAGCTTACTGTCTACTCAAAGATTGTCTGGGACCAAACAGATGTGTAACAAGTTGCCAGTAGGGCTGCAAGATTAAACTCCTCCATGCTGCATGATCCGTGCATTCCTAAGTGAGCTAAGCTTTAGCAATGAAGATGAACAGAAAGTTCTCAGATTTACCCAATCTGTTACCTATGGAACTCTAAAGGGAATTTGGCCAAACATCCTTGAAGATAGTAATCAGAGGGGAAAATACACTTATGTTCCTTGATAAGGTCAGAAAGTTCAATAAACTACCTTTTACAGAATTGTGTTAGAAATTTTGGGTGGGGGAATAGCAGGATTAGAGAATAGTTAAGTGCTTCAAAATGTACAGCGCAACATTGAAACAGGAGAACACAGAGTCGTTCACTAGGTAGGGGCTGGAACACACAAGGTGAGAGCTGAGATTCCTGTAAGGTCTGCAGCAATCCCCCACTGCACCAGCATGCCCAGCCCCAATTCCCATCTTCTTCTCTTCAGCCGACTTTGAAATCAGGCAGAGAATAGCTTCCCCCATGTTAGCTCTTCTTTCCCTTCTTAGGTACCAAGGGACTCTCCTTAAATATGTCCCTCATACCAGAGTAGCGCCTGCAGTAGGTCACAGTATCATGGTGCACAATTGTTCACATGTCCCTTATTTTGTTAGCTCGACTACTAGCTCCAGGCTTGGCCACAGGACCAACTCTGGCAAGTGTGGACTAGAAATGGAATAACAAGCATTGACTTTAAACATGCTGTGACAGAAAAGAATGGCTCAGTAAATAAAATGCTTTCCGTGCAAGCTTAAGGACCAGAGTTTGGATCTCCAGGCCTCTGCAAAGGCTGGGTGGGTATGGTAGCCTGCCTAGATGTAATTCCAGCCCTCAGAAGGATGAGATAAGGGTCTATGAAGGAAGATGTCTGGCTAAACTAGCCCCATATTTCCAGGCTGAGATTCAACTGAGAAACTTTCCTCAATGAATAAGGTATAAAGCAATAAAGGATGTGCACACACATACATAAACCTGCACACATAGATACATATTTGCCCCCTCTCTCTGTCTTTCTGTCTCTCTGTCTCTGTCTCTGTTTCTCTCTCTCTCTCTCTCTCTCTCTCTCTCTCACACACACACACACACACACACACACACACACACACACACACACACACACACACACACACACACACACACACACACACACACCTTTGGAGTTGTCAGTGTTTTGCTTAGAACCCAGAGACAGCCTGGACAACAAAAAGATGAAATGACTTAGAGGAAAGTTCTTTAGCTGAGCCCTGCCCCCCTCACCCCCAAACATCCAGTTTGCCAAGGCCTGACTTCTGAGTAAAGTCAGCCTATAGCATTGAGTTCCAGACTAGCCATGCCCACAGACGGACCACAACTTGCCAAAAGAAATTTGTGAAATACCAGAAATAAAACTGGGAGATAGTTTGCTACCCAGCAAGCCCTGGCTGATATATCTTACCCTCCTCTTCAACCACAAGCATGTTGAAGGTCAAGTTTATATCTTATTTACAGAACACAAGATCTATCACACTGTGGGGCACAAAGTACTAGATTGACTCAAACACCCTGACATCAGAAGGAGAGATTCCGACTGTGCCCTAGCCTAAGCCACATCAGTCAACAAGCTCCCTCGGGTACAATCTGTTCCTGTACCATCGTTTATTACATTTTGGGGGCTGATTTGCATAAATGTCTTCTCCAGCACCTATTGAGCTGAATGAAAGCAGAAAGTCCTCTGTGCTTACTCACCGCTGTGTCATTCAGTACTTAGCACAATAATTTGGCAGGCCTTCGGCAAATATCTATTGAAAGAAATGAACCAACTCAGCCTGGCATTAAAGCATACGGTGAAGTGGCCTGATCTACAGCCTTGCAGCCTCTCTGGACTCCTTACGAGTTTACCTGTAGTCACACTACTCCAGAACAGAGATGCAAAGAGAGCAGCTGGAGAAAACGTGTGTGTGTGTGTGTGTGTGTGTGTGTGTGTGTGTGTGTGTGTGTG
>OU015748.1:48371415-48384345 GCA_907169655.1 Acomys percivali
TTGTGAGCTGTTTGTGCATTGAAACTCAGTAACATTCACATGTATTAAAATGTTTTGGCTCAGGGCTGGACAGATGGCTTAATTATTAAGAACACAACCATTTTGGTCCCATACTGGCATAGTCTAGTGTTCTACCAATTAATTCAAACCCAGAACAGAAGGTTTGTGTGTGTGTGTGTGTGTGTGTGTGTGTGTGTGTGTGTGTGTGTGCAAATCTATATGTATATATATGAATACATGTGTGTGCATGTATATCTGCATGCATGTATATACATAGACATGTATATGTGTGCATGCATATGTGTGTATGTATGTATGCATATGTGTATGTATATTTGTATCTGTATAGGTGTTCCTATGTGTGTATCTTTATGTGTGTTTGTCATTTATGTGTAATTCAATAAAAGTTCCAAAGAACAGTCATATGGGAGGGGAATAAGGGGAAAATGGGAAGGAGGGGAGAATGGGAAAATACAAGGGATGGGATAACCATAGAGATGTAACAAGAATAAATTAATAATAAAAAAAAAGACACCTTGTTTTCTAAAAACAAAGTGAAGGATGAGGTAGGAAAACTTCACAGCCATAGCTTCCTTTCCTCTGTGCTCTTAACCACATCCAGGAAGAAGCAGCTACCTACAGACATTATGTAGGCATGTAACATAGAGTTCATCTTCATCAATGGAAGCGGCACTACTGAAATTCTGGCAATTTCATCTGGAGCTGACAACATGGTAATTTATATTCTGCACAGCATAACCAAGGAGCTTGTTATGCAAACACAGGCCACTGATTTGACAAATCTCCTGGAAACAGAATTAATGTCTGTATTCTGTGCAAAGATGTAATTTATTTTAATATTTTAAAGAGATAATATCTAGCTGTCTATATGTACTCAGAGAAGGAGATATACACACACGCACACACACATAGATATATGTATATTTAAATAGCATCAAGCATAGGGCTGGGGCTGCGGCTGAGGCTGGGATGGGCGGCACTGGAGGTCAAGGCATTCTCAAGGAAGAAACACTGGTGATTAAAGCCAGTGTTTCTCCCTTTCTCTGTTTCCTTTTCTACCTGTGGTGATCATGTAAATATTATTCTTTTCTGAAAAGGCTTTATTTACGGTGCTGGAGCAAGGAATGCATTTCATGATAATTGAGGACTTTTTAATGGTGGTAACTTGAGTTCTACTCAACTACAGAAAAAATTTCATTTGGATAGAGAAGCTCCAGTGCTTATGTCCTAATAATGCCTAGCTTTCATAAAAGGGAAATTTTGAGTGGGGAGGAAAGGGGGTGAGACAGAGTCTGTCTGTGTAGCCTTAGCTGTCCCAGACTTGCTCTGTAGACCAGGCTGGTCTCTAACTCATAGTCATTTCCCTGCCTCTGCCTCCCATTCGCCTGCCTCTACCACCCAAGTGCTGGGATTAAAGGCATGTTACCACCTCACCAGGCCTAAAAGAGAAATGTTTAACACAGAATAAATCAGGGTTGGCCTGCTACAAGGAGTAGACTGGGCAGTTGGAGGTCAGTAGAATCCTTACACCCACGATAGTGTGTGAGAACAATAAAGTCTGGGGCATGCTCCAAAGGGATGCATTATAACTATTTACCTTGAAAAGATGCAGCTTCTTTTCAGGAGAAGGCACTCTGAGTCCTGGGGTGTGGCTCTCTCCCTCCTCTATATACTTACTTCCCACTCTCCTCTTAAGACAGTGATTTAAGAAATTAACCTTCTCCATCCTGCCTCCGCAGGTCCTGAGTCTGATCACTCTCTCCTCCCTACTGTGAACCCTGTTGAGAGGAACCTCATCAAACCTGCCACATCTGTTGTTGATGCTTAGCTAAGGGCCTAAACTAAAAAAAAAAAAAAAAAATCAATGCTCCATGGCCCAAAGGATGCATTTTGCTGTTCCCTTTGTTAATGCCATGTCAGAAAATGTCACCGGGAAGCTAGGCAGCTCCTGAGTGCATCCATATCCATCTGGCAGGTGAGGAACAAAAGGATGGACCCAAAGGGAAGGAGCTGTTTGTGATGGACAATAGACCTCCTGAACTCTGTTCTTTTCTCCTGATAGGAAAAGCGAAAGAAAGAAGAAGCAAAGGAATGGCCCTCCCACCATATAGTGGCACTGATAACAAGTGCTGGGTCAGATCCACTTCCATCTTGCATCTACATATTCGGTCCAGATATGTTTATCTAACAGCCCTGACTTACCCCCAACACACACACACACACTTCATGCCTTGACCCTAGGTCCTTGCCTGATGTTCCATGGACCTCTGGCTCTTGCTACCTCTTTGCTGCATATAATTCAAATGTATAGGTAACTCAAAGTTAGCAGCTGCTGATGTCCCACAGATAGCAGGTATGCCTTATCAATAACCAGAAAGCCTAGTACAAACCCAACCTGATTCTAATGGCTGCTGTCTGTCACCTTAGGCAGGTTGGTTAAGGCTCAGGGCCAGCACCATAAGTTCCTCTGAGCCTTTCTCACACTTCTCTCTTCTCTTAGATAAGGTGATAGTAATTGCCTCTTCCGTTCTGCTCTTTCAACTCTCATTATTTCTGTCCATCAGTAATACCTTCCCTACTCTAGTAACTCCTTCTGTGTAAGTCTCTCCATCCTGCTTAGGAGATGCTTAGGAGTACTGAGTGGTCCATTTAGTTGCATCCTCAACACCCATCTCAGCAAACAACCTTAGCTGGTGTCAATACACATCAGAGAAAATGGGAACACGTTCAAAAACGAAAGGAATTAAAGGCAGACACATCCCTAGACACCCCTGATTTTTTCTGTACGTGGTGAGTAAGAGGAAACCCGAATGCGCAAAACTGGCTTTACTTGAGTCCTTTTGCTTCAGAATTGGGCAGCTCTTCCCTACTCTATTAAAAAAAAAAAACAGGCATATTAATTTAGGCTAAATACAGGCCTGGGTTTTAAAACTATTTGAAACAAATTGATTAAAGTCACATAGAAACACTCACTCCTTGGAGCCTTTTTCAGGCTAAGAAATACAGTTCATGTGCTCGTGGTTATAAAATAATCAGGATTGATGGGATGTGATTCTGTCTCAAGATGTCAGTGTCCAAGGTGCTAGTAGCTGGAAGACAGTTCATTGTGTACAAAGAAAATCAACATCACACTGAGCCAAGGAGTACGGGGTGGGAGGTGTTATGTTAATTCAACATCATTCATGGGATCGATGCAAGCAGTCTAGGCATCTACCCATTCACACACAGCTGCAGCAATAGAAAGCTTGGAATCTTTGTTCAAGTGGGTCCTCTTTCCTATCCCACTGTCTTCCACCTCTGTCGTCTCAAACTTTTCAGGAATTTCTCCCAGGCCTTCCTGAACTACCCTAGAGCTGTAAACCTTATGTACAAGAGACCTGGCACTACAGACATTTGCCCAGAATAGAAGTAGAACTCCAAATTGAACCAGCAAACTACGTTACTGAAGGTGGAGGCAAAGGATGTAGGCAAGATCCAGAACCAAATACATCTTATCTGGAGGGGAGGAAAGAGGAGTTTTTTTTTTTTCCTCAAAGCAACAAAGAAAAAAAATTCTCCATCAGGTTGAAAAGACGAGGTAGAATTTGCCATGCAAGAGGGTTTGCGAATAGACAGTTTTTATCTTGACAGTGGTGTCCTCTTAACATATATTTACTTTCTAATTACCCAGAGCTGTGTAATTAACCTGTCACTAGACAGCGCTTGCCACACTAATGAATGGATAAGAATTCTGAGTATTAATAACCAGCCAGTGGAGGTGAGGCGATCCTTGCTCTGATGACTCACTTGGTTCATCTTGGGCATGGCTGTGTCTTCCTTGTGCCTGGATTTCTGCTGCTGACGCATCAACGAGAAATAATTTCCCATTTTTTTTTCATGGAAGGGTAACCTAAGACAGCATCAGATTAGAAACAGATGCTGTGGGTGGAACAGAACTCAGGCATTGTGGTTAGGATGGACCATAGGATGTTTACCTGGGACTGTGAATGGCAGAGAACAGCAAGTTTGGCAGTGCAGATAGGGATGGGGGTTATGTGTAGGCCTGATTCTCCTTGGGGGTATGAGCGTGCTGAGCAGAGTCACTCTGGTCTGACCACAGCCATGGTGTTGCTGTATGCCAGCCTTATTATTTATATTCTGGGCATTGGGTATACTTCAGAATTTTTGTTGCGTTTTAATTTCATTATGGTTTATTCTTTGATATTACTAGTAAATGAAATCTAGTGAATTTGGCTGTCTCACATCCTCCCCCATTAGCACCTCTTGTCCCCTCTCTTTCTGCCACTGAAATACCTTTTACTTCAGTTTTGTTTTTACGATAAGGTTTCCTACGGCCATAGGTGCCTTAGAGCTTGGGACAGAGACTAACACTGAAGCCTGACCCTCCTGTATTCACCTGCTCATGCAGAGACTACAGATGGATATAAACCATGCCTAATTTATGTGGTTCTAGGGACTGGACCCAGGACTTTGTGCACACACTCCGTCTTAGTTCAAGTTCTATTGCTCTAAAGAGACACCATGACCCAGACAACTGTTATAAAGGAAACCATTTAGTTGGGGCTTGTTACAGTTTCAGAGGTCTAGTCCATTGTCATCATGGTGGGAAGCATGGAGGCACGCAGGCAGACATGATGCTGGAGAAGGAGCTGAGAGTTCTACATTCAGATCCACAGGCTGCAGGAAAAGAGAGTCTCTAGCCTTAGAATGGGCTTTTTGAAACCCCAAAGCCTATGCCCAGGGACACACTTCCTCTAACAAAACCATACCTCTTAATCCTTTCAAATAGTGCCACTCCCTGGTGACCAAGTATTCAAATCTATGAAGCCATGAGGGACATTCTCATCAAGCCAGCACACTGCAAAATGAGCTACATCTCAATTCCTATTTTCTGTATTCTAAAGCTTGACATGGAGGGTCTTGTTGAGCCCAGAAGGACTTCCTCTCTCAGGATAGGGTGGTTCCTAGAAATAACTCACAGGAAAGAATCTTTCACATGAAATCCAGCCATTTCAGTGCACTGAACACATAACACCAGGCATTTCCTTTATGGGGTCTTATGCTTAGGAACATTATTTTCCTATTCTAACTGCCTCAGATCTAGGTATCAGACAACCAAGGATATCTCACAGTCCTTTAAAGCCTGCTAAACTTTTCACCAGCTAGTCTTACACTGGCTTGCCTTTCCTTGTCACTTCTTTCCTAAGAAAATGACAATGATAACTCCACTTTACAATCTCCCACTATGCCTTTGTCTCCTAGCCACCCCCAATGCTTCTCTCAGAGGATCCCTGTGACATACTGTGCCCTCCTCTCTGGAGATGTGTGAAATATCATCTGGTTGAATACTGGGCCTCTCTGTAACCCAGTGATAATAAAATCTAAACTTCAAACAAGATGTTGGGAAGGCTGTGATATGAGGCACACGAAGGGATCCAAGGCCCATTCCCAAACACTACTTATACCAACAAGACGTGATTCCGGTAGGCTGTTGGGCCACCACTCCAGTCACCCTTGCTCTGTGCTGTAGAGCAGCTCAGGGAAGAGCGTGGTAGAATACATAGACAGGTAGGATTAGAAAACAACACTAGGAGCCTAAGGAAGATGAAGGAAAGCGGACAGACTGAAACAGTCAACACAGATTCAGCCCTTTCCATGTTTACATTTTCAAGTAAGGGACATGAGTCTTGGTTCCATGTCTGGTGCAGACCACCTGTCATGATTTAGGAAGATGAATTCACCGCCCTAAACTTCTGTTTCCTCATCTGACAAATGAGCCTAGTCATGTCAAGTGTTTATTGTCCATTATAAAGGTGCCATTGGATAGACCATAGTCTGTTGCATTTATCACACACACACACACACACACACACACACAAACACACATGAGAGAGAGAGGGGGGAGAGGTGGGAGGATGGAGAGAGAAAACTTCAGGATATATTTAGATATTTAGATGCATATCACCTACTGCATCAAACTGTGGAAATACTCCATATATTCAACTGAACTCAACAGCTAATTACTAAGTTTTAAGAATGAATTCATTATCATATATATTTACTGCACAATGTGATGGCTTTCCTAATGTTTTTATTCAACTGTATCGCATACTTTGAGTATCCTCTACTACCTTCCCCTCTTTCCCTCCTGCCACTCCCTTCTCCCTAAGTGATCCCCCGTCTGTTTTGGTGCCATATATAAATTCCAGGTTCCACCTATGAGAGAAAAAAAATGTAATATTTGTTTTTCTGAGTCTGGTTTGTTTTGTTTGATATGATGATATCAGCTACTATCCTTTTTTCATACAAACGACATAGTTTTGTTCTTCTTTCCAGCTGAATGGAACTCCGCTGTGCATCTGTACTACCTATCACATTGTTGTTTTAACTTTCTAGAAAAAAAAAAAACAAGAAAAGATGCAATTGTGTGGACAACTGTACTACAGAGGCTGGTAATATTTAATAATGTCAGCATTCTGTTTCTAGACACAGGATGTCTCCTCAGCAGGGCTATCCCCTTGATGGTCAGTGAAATAAGGTTCTCACTTCATTACCTGCTCTTTCTAGCATACCACACAGGCCAAGCTTTACTCTTTCTTTTATGAGAAAGTTGGACAAAAACAAGTGTCAGAAATGGGAAAAGAGAAGCCCAGTCTCAGATCTGAAACTTGCCCCACCCCAACTACAAAACTTGCTCTGGGGCCCTAGGGTCCATTTGCTATCTGGATGGCCCTTTTCAACCACTGAAACTGTCCTTCCAATCTTTCTCTATAAAGACAGTGGGATCCAATGTATAAGTTTCTGGTGAGTATAAGCACAGAGCTTAAAGTCACCACCTAGAAGCAGGATCACAAGCTACCCACAGCACTCCTTACCTGAACAGATGGATTTATTCCCCGGGAAGGTGTTATCCCATAATATTCACCACTTCGTGCCTATATTGTCCTATAAACATGTTACTGAGGAACCTAATTCTGTAAAAGACAGCCCCTTCTCCTTTCTCCTTTCTTCTTCCACCTTGCACAGTTCTAACATCATTCTTTCTATCAGAGCACTTGGTGAGCTGGACCAGTCACTAAAGGCATCTGTTGCCAGCAGAGAACAGAAGAAAGATCCTGGATCCTCCTGGTGCTTTCCAGCCTCCAGGAAAGAACGAGACATGGGGCATGTGTAAAGCCCAATTCAATACAAGGTGCATGCGTACAAGCTGCTTTCGCTCCTCCCCCATCCTCCTTCCCCACCTCATTCTCTAGTCTTCCTCCCCTAGGACTTTTCTCCCAAAACCAAAGCTCTATTTTAAATCACAGATCCAACTGTTTCTAGTCCCTCTGATGATCTCTGTACCGTAGAGACTATCGCCTCGGCTTTGTGTGGCTGATGCCCCGAGGAACTGCTGCATTTAAAGACAGCTCTAGCTCTAGCTGGCTTGTTTCTGGTTTTGAATAATCTCTCCCCCTCCCCCCAAGGGAACAGCCATGGGATCCAATAATACGTTAGGAAGGCACAGTGAAAGAGAAGCTGTAAGCAAGTCCCAATAGGGATGAGCCCCTAAAAGTAGGCAAAGGGCCTCGTTACTACACTACATATTCCTAGGTGTTTCACTGATAGAAGAAAACCTTGAACTGAGTCCATGGCTAATGCTGTCTCTAGGGACTTTCTACTCACAGGTTCCTGGGCCTTCCATAGCTGTCCTGGCTCCTGAGCCCTAAGATGCCCAGAAGAAGGGATGATAGGCCACTTGTTCTGGCAAGAGGCCAACCTTGCACAGCTGTCAGGTAGATCATTCTCTGAAGCTCTCCTATCTGCTGTCCTCACCAGGTGTTTATTTCTCTTACCCACTGCAGGTCTTTTGAAAGAGAATGGCCCCCATAGGTTCGTATACTTGAATGCTTGGTCCTTAGTTGGTGGAACTGTTAGGAAAAGATAAGGAGGCATGGCCTTGTTAGAGGAGATGTGACACTGCAGGTGGGCTTTGAGGTTACAAAAGCCCTAGCCATTCCTAATCCCTCTTTGCATAGTGCTTATGGGTCAGATGTAAGCTCTAAGCTACTGCTCCTGTGCCATGCCTACCTACCCGCCACCTGCCACCTTGCTCCCCTTTGTTATGGTCATGGATGCAGCCTCTGAAACTATAAGTAAGCACCCAACTAAATGCTTACTTTTATAAGTCGCCTTGGTCATGGTATCTCCTTACAGCAATGGAACAGCAATCAAGATAGCCTTGCTTAACCACCACATCATCCTGCCATGCCGCCCCATACAGCTCCTGGTTTCCCAGAGCATCCAATCTCCCCTATTGAGGAACTTCTTGTCTGCCTCTCCTTCTGTTTCCTAGCACAGATCCTTTCTCTGCTAAGTCCAAATCCCTCTCAACTAGGTGTCACGTCATCTGAAAGGGGCCTGATAAATTAATCCCGCTAAAACATGCCGCAGAAACTGACAGCACCTTAATGTGCTTTTAGCTTAATGCAGTTTAGACCCTCCCCGGGGTGTTTGCATGTCATGAGGGGATTCCTTAAGAAATAGTAGATGGTCCTTCAAGAAGGAAACAAAGCTGCCTCATGTACCATAGCAGAAGGAGTGAACATAAAGGCACACAGGAGCTTTAAAGGTCACCCCATCTAGCTGAGGACCAATCAGATTCCTCAGGTGTGTGGTAAGAGATTATTCTGATGGGCGCCCTATTAAGTCCTGAGAGATTAAGGAGGGAAGGGAGCTGAGAATTTTAGCAGTGTTTTATTTTAATATTTAACATTTACGTTTGAACGGTGTTCTAGGGATAAAACATAGGCAGGCTTTATACTTTAGATGGAAAACAAGAGAATTCCTACAACGTTCTCCCCAGAGAGATTGCAAAAATGGCTTTCCTAAAGCAACGGACCACATGACAAATACCATCCTTAGAAGAGACATGTAGAGTCATTTAATAAAAAAAGGCCCCACACTTGACCTCAGATACAATTAGCACCCCACACTGGACAGGATGCCCATAGACAGAGATTGGCCGGCACTAGGCACATACAATTTCACTGGGCATGGAGAGAAATTTAAAAAGCCATAGAGGTTACTGTTTGGGCAAGTGAAGAGAGGAGCAAAGGGCCCAGATTGTAAGAAGAAAAAAGACACTAATGAGCAAGTAACGGGTGGCAGGGTGGACAGCAGGGCACGCATTACCCGTGTAGCCATCATCAGACAGCTCTCTTAATGCACCGCCCTTTTGGCTTCCATCCACAGCACAATCCCCTTTGATTACAAACAGTTACGCTCTCTTTCCAGCCACTTGCTTAGAGGGGCTTCAGGTATCTCCATTTTCCAATCTCAACCTCAAAAAGGAATTTGATTATGATTATCTCTTGACTTTATGGCGGGGTATTAGCTAATCAGATTGTATAATAATGCGCCTTAATTGTGGGTTCGGGAAATATGCTCAGTGAGATTTACTAGCTGTATGTTGGACTTGTTTCCACAGGGAGCACACAGTATTTACAAGGAAGAGCCAGTCTTTGCCCGCCTTTTCCTCCACAGCTACATTTTATAGAGGACAGCAGTCCAGAAGCACATGGCATCCCACAGCACCACAACAGACACAAATGAGTTCAAGTGCCCTGTTCTTCTCAAGTCCTCCCCTCCTGTCCCAGCCATTGCTTCGCCACTTGATTGCCCCCCCCCCCAAAGACTCCGGCTGAGGAGTCAGAGCATGCCTTCCTGTTGCAACCTCCCAGCTTCTTGCCCAAGCTCATTAGATTCAACCCAAGTCCACATTCTCTGCTGTACCATTCCCTCCCTGTTTCCCCAGCAGGAGAATTGGAGGTGACCTTTAAATGTCGCTTGAAAATGCCAGCTGATGCTAACTGGCTGCACAGGCAGAGTTTCCCCCAAAGCTAGCTGGAGAGGAAAACCCAGGCACAGGCATGGGAAGGCTGGCTTCCTAGGACAGATGAGGGTCTGAGTTTCACCAAACACTCAGGTGTCCATGGCCAGACTCTTACTTTGCTGGGATATAATATCTATTTTTAGACATTAGAGAAAAGGGCCCCCTCACCATTTAGGACTCCTGGGAGTCAACCAAGGTCTCAAGCATCTTTCAGGAATTCTGAAATGCACTTAGTTAACATATGTATGCGTACATACGAATATATATATATATTGAATGAGCAAGTGATAAGACAATGTAATTATTATAACAGCAGCCTTGGAACCCAAGAATCATTTCACTATTAAAGATTTGAACACATATGCTCAAGGAAGTTGATCACATCATCTACCCAGCTAATAAGAAGTGAATCAGAAATTTAATACAGTGCTACCTAATTCCAGAGCAATTTTCGGTAGACAGTCCTATGTCCAGTATTTTGCTTCTTTCTCACCGCACCAGAGATGTCTGTAGCATCTCCTGATGGCTTCCCTTACTCTCTGATTTAATTCAGCAATTATTTACTCATCAATTAACATCCTCCTGCTCTGCTGCCGGAGGACTCTACTTCCCATTACCCAGCTTTATGTGTTTGCCAGAACAAATTGCCTAAAGGAAGAATGAGAGGGAAATCCCTTCTCTCAAGGGATACCCTATTACCAGGACAGAGTTACCCAGGGCCATGGGGGACTAGCATCATGCTCTTTCATCTCCTAGAAAGTGGAAGTCTAGGACCCAGTAATGGGATCCTAACGAGTGGCCAGCAGGAGCAATAAAGAGGGAGAACAAAGGAGTTGGGGACAGCACAGGGAGTAACACATGTGATCTCCGGGCCAGATTCTGGTGCAGTCTAGTCTGTGTGTATGTATCTGTGTGTGTGTGTTCATATTCATGTGTACATATAGATTTTCATTGTGTGCCTGTACATGTGCGTGCAAATGTGAACACAAATAGGTCTGTGTAGGCACGCCAAAGCCAGAGGTGTTCTCTTCTATTACTCTCTATATTTTGAGACAATGTCTCTCACTGATTCTGGCACTCACCGTTCAGCTGCACTGACTGGCCAGTAAACCCCAGCATCCTACAGTCTCCAGTTCCTTAGCACTGTAATTGAGGAATTGGGCTCTTTAAAACACTAGTAATAGAGACCCAAGCTCCAGACTTCACGCTTGTGTGTCAAGCACGTCAACTACTGAGCCATCTCCTAGCCTGCCATTCTGTGCTTTTTTTTTTCTTTAAAAAGTGTCCAAGTGACTCAATGAGCATCACACTGCAATCAGTTGGTTACACTGTGGCGTGCTGTAGAAGTCCATTTCTCACCAGGCATGCACAAATAGCCACAAGAGACTTCTCACATGAACCAGGAAGAACTAATCCTTGGCCCCAATCCAGATAGCTCATCTTTGCCTCCACAGGAAGAGTCACATAAGAGAGATCCAAATCAACATAAACAAAGAATGCACAGTTAATAAGGAAAAAACAATTCACCAGATGGCTTAAAGCATTCCCCAGCGTTCCGTGAGCCATCAGCCTTCTTTTAAGGGTCATGAACCAAACAAAGTTTTATTACCACAGATCCTCAACTTACAAATACTGGCAAGAATCAGACTGGACTCTGTGATTTCCCACACCGAGGAGTATTTTATAGGTGCATTCTCACACTCATCTGTTTGTCCCTTTGTGCAGTAAGCCATTTGCTCATTAATCAGAATCCAGTGACCACTCATTGCATGGTTGGTCTTTTGAAAGAATGAGAAGGCGAAAGACACTGCACATGTCACCAAGAAATTTATACTCCATCTTGCCAAGGGCAGTAGTGATGGGGCCAGATGCCTTCAGCTCAGATCAGGCTAGATTTAGGGTGCTGCGACCTCCATAGCTACTGGGATCTTCCAGAAGGCTAGACTAACACATCCATGTATCCACCCCTGTCGTATCTTTACCTTTGACATTTATTCACAAGCTTCACTTTTCTCCATTTATAACATAAAGACCCTTTACAAAGAAATTTTCTATATATTCATCTTTCCCCATATGCGGACCCTAATACCCTGAGATCCTTTAAATTATGAAGAAAAATATGTTTAAATCATAATTAATGGAGAAATAATTTCATTTCTTTTATTTTTGAGGCTATAGTATACCATCGTTTGCCTCCTCTCTTCCCTCTCTACAAACTCTTATGTACTCTCCCTGCTTTTCATTAAATCCACAGCCTCTTATTTCACAAATTGTTATATGTATATATATATATATATATATATATATATGTTATATATATATCCTGCTCAGTCTGTATAATGTTACTTGCATGCATGTGTCTTAAGGATGGCTATTTGGTATTTGATAGCCAATTGGTGTGTTCTTCCTTGGAGAATTCTAGTTATTCAGCTCTCAGTATTCCTAAGTTGCCTACAATTTCTTTAGGGTTGTTGCCTCATGGACTTTTCCCCATCCTCTTTGGCATATCTCTTGTTGTGCCTGTTTGGCTCATGTTTAGGCAGCCTTATTGGTCAGACTTTATGGGTATGACTTCTATTATTACTAGACTACAGTCCCACAGCAAACTTTCTGAACCTTTGGCTATTACAATCTTCTAGAAGGTTTAGTAATAATATTTTGGTGAGTGAATATTAGAAGTTCTAATAGAGTATGGGAGGAAACAAACTAAAGACACCTCATCTCTCTGCTCACCAACAGCCGTGAAAATAAACTTTCAAAAGCCGGTCCACACTCGGTATGACCCTTAGAATTCTGATGTTCTGTAACTGAGCAAGCCCACAAACACAGCAAGTAGGTAATGGAAGTGTCAGTATATTCCAAAAATGTTACATAAGATTATGAGGTCTGGTTCCACAAAATATGACAGGAAGATTAGATTTTAAAGTGGTTGGCATAGTTCCCGTGATGCGTGGCTATTTCTTCATGATGGCTCTGGGAGTGACATTCTGTGCTTATTTCCAGTCCCATCAGAGTGAGACATGGAAACGCACAAA
>OU015748.1:48385539-48424962 GCA_907169655.1 Acomys percivali
TGTGTGTGTGTGTGTGTGTGTGTGTGTGTGTGTGTGTGTGTGTGTGTATACACTCGTGTGCATGTGCACACATGAGGGTGCCAGTGGTCAAACATAGAATGTAGGTGTCTTGCTCAGGGCTAGACGTCATTTTTTGAGATAGGGTCTTTCATTGAATCTGGAGCTTGTCACTTAGTCTGGTCTAACTTGCCAGGAAGCCTCAAGGATGCATGTCTCTACTTCCCCATCACTGAGATTGCAAGTGCTTGCCACCATATTTAGGTGTTTTGTTTTGTTTTGTTTTGTTTTGTTTTAGAAAACAAACTGATACTGAGTACCAAATGAAGGTCCTAATGCTTGCAAGGCAAGGCAAGGCAAGGCAAGGCAAGGCAAGGCAAGGCAAGGCAAGGCAAGGCAAGGCAAGGCAAGGCAAGGCAAGGCAAGGCAAGTATTTTGCTAATTGAGCCATCTCCCCAGGCCTCTTGCTAGTTCATTTGCCATGTGAATTCTCTCTTGCACAGACTTCACCCTAGGATACCACTGACCATGAGATCCTCACCAAAGGCCAATAAGAGCACCACATTCCTGAACCTTCTGAACTGTGTGTTAAATAAACCTCTTTTCTTTATAAGTTCCCTAGTTGTATATACTCTTAAGTAGCAGAAGAAATCTGACGTAGACAATGTGAGAAGCTGTTAAAGGAAGGTTTGATCATGTGGCCCTCATCTCTCACCCCTTCTCACCTTCTTCGCTTTTATTGAGTCTCCTTCCTTTCGGTCCCTCGTGGGTAAAACCCCGTCTGGCACTTCTCTGAGCTGTCGGGCAGATGGTAACATTAGGAACAGAAGCAGAGTGAAGGAGTCTGGAATCTAGTTCTTACTCTACCGTTTATTAATGCTGGGACCTCAGCTGAGCAATCCATTTCTTCCTGAGCCTCAATCTCCTTATCTGTAAGTGCCTTAGAGGGTAGGATTTCTTTGTCAAGAAGGACAAATGGTATTCTAGAAATAAATCAGAACACACAGGGTCTGCCATAAAAGACCAAACTTCCAATTCATCCATTGCACCCCAAATTTACTCAAGCTGGTTTAAGCTGGTGAAGAGGTCTTTACTAAGCCCTGGTGGGGATGGAACAAAGGACATCCTCTTTATCTGGATTCTGCTTTTTCATGGAAGGAAATGCATTTTCCCTGCTGTTTATGGTCATCAGGATTCAAACACACAAAAGGAAAACCAGTTTCTTTTTATGCTCAAAAATGTCCTCCCAACCCTTGCTCATCAACTCCCCAGTCCTTGGCCCCTGCATCTCTGAAGGAAGTTCTCTGGATCTCTAGAAGTGCCTCTGCCACCATCTCTCATATCCTGGTGCTAAGGCTATATTTCCAAATCTCAGACATAGCCTGTAGATTCCACCTAGTGGAATGAAGGGGTCTGATTCTTCAATGTATGACAGCTTCCTGTGTGCCTTTCTAGCCACAATTAGGGCTTATCCAACATGGATATACTTTTCTTTTTGATTCCTGTCATAAGTTAAGATTAGGCTCAGTCTTGCCCCCTCTCCTTCACTCAGCCATGTGCTTCAGGGTTAATCCTTCTATCTTCTTCCACAGATATAAGGGCTTTAATTTGGTTGACTTAAGCCTACTATGGCACTTTCTCTTTGTCAGTGGTTGGGCCACTCAACATATTGACTCCAACTAGTAAGAGATAAAGAAACATTTGTTCATGGTTTAGGAAGAAAATGCAAGAAACCCTTTTCTGCCTTTGGATGTTACAGGTAGGAGTGCCCAAGTCTGGGTCAGATGCCAAGGATAAATTCTGTGTGAAGATACATTGAAACAGTAACTGAGCATTTGACACAACTAAACTGTTGAGTTAGCTATCCATCCTGCCTTAGGACCACACACTATATGATATATTTTATTTTTGAGTTCACTCAAATTGAAGTTATTTCCCCCCTGGCATCCCACAGTACTTAGCAGATCACTAATTCCTACCACTTTCCAGTTAGTTTCTTCAGTCTCTGGTTACTACCTCATCAGTTAGATGAGTGGAGTGGGGTGAGGGAGACATTGCAGCGGACAAATGTCATTGGATGTTCTAATACAGCTGCTGAGAAGACAGTTACCAGGACCTGCCAATCAGGTACAGCTCTCAGTGGCATCCTACATATTGTCAAAGAACATGCAAGCTCTGCAGAGGCAAATCTCAACCTTCCCCAGCCAAGCACCTCAACCCTGCAGACTGCTCAGTGCACACGGCCCTTCCATTACATGTGGTAGGACTTGTGCTTCTTCCCTTGTTAGCTACTTCTATGGCAGCCAGTGACATGCCAAAATCTCCAGCTTGCTTGCTTGACCTTGGTGCCCCCAGGCCTTGTGAGCCCCTGGAGTTGTTTACTGCCTCCTACATTCCCTGCCAATGCCTGGAACAATGCTGTTGCTGGCCATCCCAACTATTTGATGAATTGGATGATCCTCTGTCTGCTCAGTATACAAATCCTATTGGGTGGTGCTGCAGCTTGGCATGCTGGTGACAGCAGGCACTGACAACCTCTTTTCTGCTTATTTCCCCACCTCTCCAGTTCCAAGCTCAATAGCCAGTCAAACTCTTCACACTGTACATTTTCCAGATAACTACACAATATGAATAAGACTCCCCCTAACTTTTTCTACTGGAACTCAGAGTCAGCCCCCCTGCTGCTGACTCCAACCATACCTTGGGATGAGTAACACTGAGATCATTAAACAAGATTATTTAGCAACTCACAATTTTTTCTGACCTGTTCTTCTTTTGTATTCAAATTGTTATTCAAAGGCAAATCTTAGCTATACAAAGGCATACACATACACACACTAGAGATTTTTTATGTAAGTGTGTAAAAGTAGGGTATGTGTGTATGTGTGTATAACCAAGACCATAAGGCTTCTAAATGCACTATTTATTCCTTACATTCTTATTTCCCTCTGAACATAACAGTGTTTGCATGACTATTGCCTAAGGAAAGAAGAGCTGTGACTTAAATATGTTAAATGTTGGTTTTCTCCCAATCAACAGGCACTAGAATATTCTTGAAGATGAGATGTAGAGGAGAAGAAAGCAGCTGAGCTTCTTGACAGAAAGTCCAGATTACCCTATACTAATATTACTCAGAATTCCAAAGAGAAAAGCCCAAAGCCCAACGAGTGACTCCAGACAGAGGTAGCTGCATTCTCTTGGAAAGGATTTTATGCCAATAGCAAATGACTGCCAGGCCCCCAGTTTAAGCCCCTAGTCAGTCACCATTGTGTCACTTCTACCTCAAATCAGATGAGGAGCTGAGCCAACTTGCCTCTTGTTGGGTAGAAAACAGATGGCCGGATCAGAGAAAGCTGACTGAAGAAATCACAAAACAAGTATCAATCAACCCAAGCAACTCAGCATTAGCACGCAGGCGCTCTGCAGCTCTGGGCAGGGCTCTCTGGTGGCGTTTTTAGCCGCTTTCCTAATTAAGGATGAGCTGTGGAGCTCATCAGCCACCCTAAGTCCATGTTAAATGTGCCAGGTGGTGTCTGAGAGCCTCCTTCTACCATGATGCCTCAGACGTGCTCAAGAAGAGTGTGTTGGTGCTAGACAAGGAGCTATGCACAGGCACCCAGTAACGTAATATTTAAAGGGACATCACTCCCTAGAATGTGTCCAGTCAGCTGAATCTCTAATCCAGCACAAGGTGTTTAGTTTGTGGAATGAAATGACTGTTCTGTCTGGCTAACTTGTTACAGATTGTTTTAGAAGAAGGGAAGTGTTGGTATTCTCATAGCTTGGAACCTGGTGCTAAAAACTCTGCCAGATGCTTTAGTGCAGTGTGGAAAAGCTTGATCCATCGTTTCGTCTCGATATCAAAATGGCCCATATTTTAGCACATCTCATACACCTTACCATCTGCACCTTTAACTTGTGTCTGTTTTTACACCGAATGCATTTTTCTTATTATGTCTCCCATACCCATAAAGTCCTTCTGAGAGGCAACCAAGGCTTACATTAGCATCTGATTCTTCCCCTTTAGATCTTCACTTACACTTGTTGGTTTTAATAGATGCTTGGGGCTAGATGTGGGGGGGGGGCTTCAAGAACGAGTCTGCGATGAATCCTTTAGGTCCTCCAATGCCACTTGTCTATTGCCGATTTGCTCTAGGAAGTGCGTGCTGTGGGTCCCACTCGTTTACTGTGATCTCCTATTTTGCAAGGAGAAAGAGTCAGTGGTCAGATGTGAAGGTCAGAATTCTCACCTCACCTAGACTGTTGACTTCTCCCTCTTAAGTTTCCCACTTACATAATCCTAAAATGCTGATCTCCTTTCCATCACGAAACTGGATGAGAGCTTACAATGTGCCCAGCAGAGCATCTGTCACAAGTGGCTGCTCAATTTGTGGCTGCTAATTTTTGTAGGGCTTTTTGTTATAAGAATTAAAAGGCTACCTTTTCATTTCGTTTTGATTTGTATTTTCTTGAAAGCCTTTAGCCTGGATTCCCAGGAATGAAAAGGAAAGGAGCAGATAATAATGCTCTTTTGAAATAGATAAACCATAGCAATGACCTCCCAGGTTTCATCCTAACGATCTGGGTTTTAGACTGAAAGAAACACTTGGATCACAGGTGAAAGCAAGCTCCTCCTCGCTTTTAAGATCATACTGCTTTATTCACACCCTGTTGTTATTCTCACTTTAGAAGTGTATGGTGATACTCATTGGCACAAAGCAGGGAAGAACTTGACAGGCTGGTGTGGTAAGATGTCCTAAGGCACAGATGAGGACCCCGTGCCCTAGAACAACAGGCTTATAGTAAAACTTTAGAAGTGTCTCCGGCATGTTAAAGGAACGAGGCCATAGAAAGCTGAGGTTCAGCAAAAACAATTCAATATCGGGTCCGCAGACAACTCCTCAGTCTCCTTTTTTGTTGCTGTAGCAAAATATACTGACTGAACGCAACTTAAGGGGAAAAGGGCTTATTTTAGGTCACAGTCTTAGGGTGTTACCTGGTCTAAGTCCTCACAGTGCTGCTTACAGATGAACAGAGCCTAGGTAACCCTTCATGGGTGTGTTTAGAAGCTCATCTCCTAAGTGATCCTAGATCCTCTTATATTGGCCAGCACAGGAAGCAAAGATGTCAAAGAAAACCAAGCTGCCTGGAACCTATAGTTCTAGGTTCAGGATTGTCCATGCAGTGGGATGTTTTAGCTTTCTCACTGGGTTCAGAAACACAAGTATGCTTTCAAATTTTCTTGTGGGACCATTGAATAAATTAGAAAATCAACTCCTAATGTATACTGACTCTTCTTGAGATGAGGGAAGGGACACAGTGTGCATGAAGGTTCAAGTAGAGTAAGAGCCAGACAGTCAGAACTGCTACAGGAAGGAAGCCTTCCCAGGCTACACATCTAATCTCCTTCTCTGCTTCTCATCCAGATTAAGTCTGTAGGTGGTCAGGCTTTGTATGAAGGAGAGGATCCATGGTGCATGGAGAATGCATATACGCCAGGCACAGCGACATGTGCCTGTAATCCCAATACTCAGGAGACAGAGGCAGGGAGATCTCTGGGAGTTCGAGGCCAGCCTGGTCAAACAAAGTGAATCTAGGACAGCTAAGGCTACACAGAGAAACCCTGTTTTGAAACACCCCCCCCCCCGCCAAAAGAATGTATATGATGCACAGTGAGGAAGTCCATGAGTGGCAGTGCACATAGAGTCTAGTTAGGAAAGGTCCAGGTCACATGCTCCAGGTTACCTGAGCCTGTGGTCCCAATACTGCACTCCGCTCCCCCTTCCCCCAGTGATTTGGAGAACATCTTGCCGCTTGACTTTGGGAAGTGCCCATTAACATTCTCAACACACTCAGGCTTTGGAAATTTAGCAGGTAGAAAACAAATCCTTCTGAAGGGCTCAGGGATATGGAAGTGTTCTTAAAGTTGGCTTGCCCTGTGTTCCCTGCCTCCTCCTGACAAGCTCGCCTTCAATTAAAAAGTCAAATTTGACTGTCGTCCCAGTATCTGGTGAAGGAGCAAGCCATCCATAAAATACCTTGTGCTTGCATAATAATTTTATGCTTTTTTAAGTGCTTATCATCGCTGGTCCATTTTCACCTCATGACAACTCGCCAGAGCATGCAGAGCTGGAGAGGGAATCACTAGGGATGTGCCACCTGAATTCAAACCAAAGCCCCATCTCTCCCCCATATGACAATCTCGGGGGAACTGTCAGCCTCTCAGAACCCCTATAGCCTCCACAATGGTAGTAGTCACTTTTGTGTCATGTGACAAACCTTTGGGTCATGGTTTTAATCAATCATGGTGGAACCACAGAGCAGAGAAATCCTTTCCCGGCAGCAGGACCACATGGCAGACACTACTCATGTCGCAACTGACCAGGAAACACAGCGCGGGGCAGAAAGTGAGACCAGGATAAGTTTCAAAGAGAGGCTCGCTTCTCACGACCTACTTCCACTAGCTAGGCTCCAGCTCCTGAAGATTCGGTAGCTTCTCAAATGAGTGCCACAAGCTGAAGAGGAAGCACCCAAACCAGGAGCCTGTGGGGGACATTCCACACACAGATCATAACATCTCTACTAGGGCACAGCACTCATCCCCACATCTTTGCCTGTTGGCGAGGAAAACAGATGAAATGACCTATGAGACGTTGTACTAATATGGAACTGAAAAAGTACAGGTCCTGCTTGAAAGCTGTCTCCTGGTGTTTACACTTACAATTACCACAAACTAAGAATTCACCTAAACTTTGCCTCATTTTCCTACTTACAAAAGGAATTGTAGCTCTCTCTAGCTCAGAAATCTTCTAACAGATACAGAGAGGAATGAACTGAGGGAAGATCCTTGAGCAGCAATAGGATATAGATCATGAAGAATACTTCCCTCATTATCAGCCTCCAAAGATAGATAGATCTGGCGCTACCATCCTGCTGGCTCCTACTCTCATCCTGGAGGACAAGTACTATTTAGCAACACCTAAAAGGGAACGGCTAGCTGTAATTTACCACAGAAACCTTTGCATCCTCGCCTCCTTCCAGGATAAGGCCAGCCCCAGGTGAAAGAAAACTGTGCAGAGGTTTCCAGGTGGGGCGTCTGCACAGAGAGATGCACCAGAGCCGAGCAGTGTTCTGAGAAGCAGAAACCATCAGCCAGCCTTCTCTGACAGCTACAAATGCCTCCAGCCCCGGAGTGTGTCACAACCTGTCAAAAGATCAGTTTGATGTTTACAGTCCAAGATGAGGAAGAGGGCAGTGAAGCAAAGCAGCCACAGTGACATCCACAGCCATCTGCAAAGGGGATAGTGAGTGCAGGGAGAGAGAGAAAGCAGGGTCAGGGAAGAGAGGGGGGACTGAGGGAGGAATGGAGGGAGGGAGGGGGAAGAGAGAGAGAGAGAAGGAGGAGGAGGAGGAGGAAGCTGGTACCTGACACATTTTCTGCATTTTGTCCTCAGCCCCCATCATGGTGTCTTTATGAAAACATGCTAAAAGTGAATCAGATCCAAATTGGCAATGCCATGCTTTTCCCAAGCCCTGGATCAGGCACAGGGCAAACCAAGACAGAGAGAACTGGATTCTGAACAATATGGGGATAAAAGAACATGGCTTCAACTTTTCTAAAGAATTTTCTTGAGGACAGGGCAAGGAGACCATCTCTGACCCCTCCAACTTCCTCCCATTCACTGGAATCACTCTAGTAGCTCAAGTCTCCTGAAGCTCCATGGAATGCATTATTTGAACAGTGAGCTTTTTTCAATTTTAGTCATATGCATATGCATATAAAGCACAAATACCCCAGGTAAAATCCATGGTGACAATATTCTGCTCAAGATGGTTGCATCTCTGACACTACTACAAGGCCTTTCCATGAAAGCGCTGACCGTTTTTTGCTCCTCTAGCAAATATTCTTTTCTAGCAAACAGTTTAAGCCAGCTACTACAAAAACAAATGGTTTTAGACACAGTTCAAGGAAACCATGGCAGAAGTTTCTAGATGAAGAATAGAAGGGCCAATCTGGCCTGAACTACTTTCAGATGCTTGCACAGTAAGACAAAACTATGTCCTCTAGTAACCTTTTAGGGGCAATCAATTATCAGGCATCCTGTGCCTACACATAATTGGGTATGCATCTGATTAAATAAAATGCATTATGGGAAGGAGCATGAGCAGTGGAGAAATGATTACATAACCTATCCATCAATCAAAACTGAGAACCATCCAAAGCACCCCCTTAGTAACCAACCCTTCCTTCTCATTCTATTTTAAATATACATGTGTCCCAAATATTGAAGGAGACATGCATGTGCTATAAAAGCCAACGTGAGATTCTAGTTTAGCTTGGAGCCTGTGTTTTTATTGGCTAAATTTGGCCACCAAAGGAGGATAACAGGTGGAACACGGAGGTGGAGTGGGAAGAAGAAAGGAAAGTCAGGAGAAATAGACAAGCAACAGTTTCCGTGGTGTGCAGGATTGGAGATAAATTAGGCACCAGCTTCTAAAATGCCCAGGTGAATGGCCAGTGGGAAAGATCTGTTCACAGACACCTCTTCCTAGGGTTATTCAATAGACCACTTTGCTGAGGCAGGACTCTCACAAAGGACGACAATACAATGGCACCCCCAACCTCTCCTCAATATAGCTAGCCCCAGACAATTTAATACTCCACAACAGAATATTCTAATTTCCATTGTACAGAGGTTTAGGGGGATCAAATGACTGGCTCAAAGCCACATAATTTTGACAGGCCCAAGATTATAGGACTAGCACGAGTGGACCTCAAACTTCTCTTCTCTTCTCTGGGATTCCATTCCTGGGCTTCCTGATGACCAGCCAACTTCCTCTCGGGGCCATTCTTCAGTGTTGAGTCAATAGAACTTTCTGTAGTCATGGAAACACTTGACATCCTGCTATGCCATATGATAGCGTGGTGTACCTGCAGCTACTGGGCACTTGAAGTGGTTGTGACTAGAGATATTCAAGAACTATTGTGTTCATTTGATGTTCACGTACCATCACTGTAACTCTAAAGCCCACATATTGATAACGACCGCTGTGTGGGAAGCACAAACAGCTGTTGCCACTAGCCAGACAGCCCTGCCAGCTGCTCCAGGGACTGGATCTGGTATCTCCTGGGTGGGCCTCCAAATCACAATACAATACTTAGAACTCACCTTCAATCTCCTCTTCACTTCTGAGATAGAAAATCTGAAAAGGTGGGGCAGGATAAAGCAGCCAGTAGCCAAGACAGCTTGGGAACCGAATTACCTAGAATGGGACAAGGAAATCAAAACTTAGTGATCTTCATTACAGACAAAAGCACCCCCATAGCTCCCTATTTAGCCTGGAGCCCTGCTTGCAAATGTCCACCAGATTAAGAAGAAGAGAGAGCTGATCCCAGGAAACACCAGGAAAATGTAAGAGACAAAGGAAAAGGACAATTCTAGCACAAATTCTTGCTGCGTGCACTTCCCTGTGACCTTGGAATTATAATTGCATCAGCTCTTACTATCAACACACCCAAGTAATTACGGCTTGCTATGGCTTCCCACTGAAATCGGATATTAACTTTTTATCATGGCCACTCAAAGCAGCGTGGACACAGCCCCAGCATCAGGGAAGCCTGGAGTCTTCCACAGAAGGTCAGCAATCTCCCGGACCTCCTTCAGGGCAGCTGGGCCTCATCAGCTTTCCTACTGACCACCATATGTGCTCATTCTGTCTTGATTGCATCCTGCCTAAGAGCATCCTGAAAGGGGAAAAAAATGGGGCCCTGAAATCTGCTCCGAGCTCACTAGATAAGCCCTGCACTACAGAACGGGTTTTATTAACTCAGAATCTCCAACCCCATCCTTACCACAGAATGACTGTGAACCAGACATTTCCCTTTCCTCAGGCTCAGTTTCTTTCACTATAAAATGGGGAAGAAAATGTGTACTTTGCCATCTTCATAAGGATGCTGTAAGAATCAGACGAGGTCATGGCTTCCAAAGTGTTTTCTATTCTCCACAGCCTACGTGAACACCAGGCTTTAATTATTTGGCTGCCTCTCGACCCAGGAGTCCTCTGGGATGCTGAGCTACTCATCTCTCCCGGCCCACCGAGCTTGCCCTGGCACTCACAGGTTGTCACGCTCCGTTCTCAGCACTCAAAAAATCTGCAAATCCTATGTGAGCTCTTATGAACTGCTGCTATTGGGGAAATATACATTTATATGTTAATTTTTCTGACTTCTGAAAGCGTGTGTGCATACATTGTCTCATTTGAACTTCACGGTCACTGTGTAATTTGTAGGGAAGACACTATGCCCACTTTGCAGGAAATGAAACAAATTCAGAGGTGTAAAATGCCTCCTTGAATTGCATATATTCAGCTCTATACCTCTGTGAAAGACAGTTAGGGTGGGAGTTTGTCTAACAAATGTGTGGTCTGGAGTCCAATAGGCATCCAGGAAACAAATCATTTTTAAATAACAAAGAAATGAGCAATTAAGTAAAGGAGCAAACATTTTGAAACAATCTCCTGACAGCCTCAACTCTGGATTTATACAACAGTGGACACCAGCACACAAGAAGACCCATTTATGAAGTCAAGGTTAACTTATGTTTCATGGGTTTCCCTGGCCTCTTTTTTGATCTGTTGGGAAAATATCTGAAGGGTTGTATTCATTTCACAGAGTGGAAATTCAGACAGGGGCAGAGGGACAGATTCAGGTTGAGCTGCAAGCTGGCAAGTATATAAGTTATTTTCCTTGTCACTGTGACAGAGTACCCATCACAAGTAACTTAGACCAAAGAATGATCTAGCTTTGTGATATATTTCTGCAGAGTTCACTCCATGATTGCTTGGCCCCCATGCACTTGGGTAAAAGAAGGAGGAAGAAAGATGTGAGAGGAGAGTTGCTTTCTTCCTGGACCACCAGGAGGCAAAGAAAAAAAGAGGAAGAGGGAGGTAGGGAGAGAGAGAGAGAGAGAGAGGAAAGGGAGAGAGAGAGAGAGAGAGAGAGAGAGAAGAACTGGAGACCCAGTAGAACTTTCAAACGTGAGCGTCCAGTGACATATCATAGTTACTACCCACTTCACAAGATTTTTTAGACATATTTTATTAATTTATTCATATTACATCTCAATTGTTAGCCCATCCCTTATATCCTTCCATTCTTCCCTCCCTCCCATTTTCCCCTTACTCCTCTCCCCTACGACTGTGACTGAGGGGGACCTCCTCCCTCTGTATATGCTCATAGGGTATCAAGTTTACAATCTCCCAGAATATGCCTGCCACCAGCTCAACTGAACCTTCAGCCCTTAAGTTTGTGGGGGAAGTGATGGATTCACACCAGAGCAGTAGACAAACTCCCATCTGACCCCATGCAAAAGTACCCAGATTAGGGAACCAACCTGGGACTTTTGCTTTCTGAGCTCCCTGAAGCTTTCTCCACAGCAGATAAATAAATAGGATTTCTATGGCTCTAAACATGATGAAAATTGCCCAGCAAATCTGTTTTCAAGACAACCCCCCAAACAGATCATATTAAAATCTCCCAACAGGGGCTCAGTTGTAAAGTGAAGGTTAAAAAAAAACTTCCCAAGTCAGATTGTGTGTAAAATATTTTCCCCTAGAGGACACAGTACAGAGATGGTTTTAATTAACTGTGCATTTCATTTAAGCTTAGCAGGCAAGTTATTGTACATTAAATAAATACCAGTTGGTTATTAGAACATATTTACTTCTAACTCAACAGCGACAATAGGTTGTAGATACAGATTTCCGTTAAACCACAGTCTGGTACATTTATGCTAGATAATCGATAGTTCTTTACTCAAGATATAATAATTGCCTTATTGAATTGGGAGATGTCCCTCTTTGGGTAATTTATAGCACACAAATACTATCAGTTAGCTAGTCTGTCTTTTGTTCCCAAGAAGGTCCTAGAACTCCAGTGTTTGACTTCCATGGACAGTTTGACCAAATGCAGAGTCTCTGCACCCTTCCCATCTGAGAGAGTGGCTGTGACATCAGGAAACCAGGGGACTGAGTTTAAGTGACAAATAATTATTCTCATTATTTTATGGGACATGTTTATAGTAAACAGTTATTATTTATTTAGAATTCAAATCTAACTGAACACCCTGGATTTTTGTTTTGGTTTGGTTTTGGTTTTGGTTTTTGGTTTTTGGTTTTTTGGGTTTTTTGCATGTCTGTTCAATTCATTAATCCTGTTCCTGAGGGGTTGTGAAGGCACTGAGTGTGATAGGAAGGATGTTTCTATGGACACTACATTTGACTTGACCCCAGTTCAGGTGGCCGGCCTCCAGATGATTGAGGTCAGGGAGAGGCATTGAGTTGGATAAACAGCTGCCTCCATCCTATAACAAGACTCCTCAGCTGCCCTAAGCAAATATTTTGCTCATCAGTGACCTCTACCCTGCATTCTTACATCTGTGGGCCACTGTGGGCCACAGATGACAGAAACATAGAGCCATGATGCTGCCCCTGTCTAACAAATGAGGACACTAAGCATCAGGAAGCAAAGTGACATCAGCAAAACCACAGTTGCTGGCAGAAACGTGGTCTTAGAGTCATCAGTGTAATTAACAAAAAGTGTTTACTAGGTATTAAGTATGTAAGAAGCCTGACTGAGAAAATTCTTCCAACAGTGACCTGAGGAGGACATTTCATTATTTCTGTGTGCATGGCTGGGATCAGTCTTGACTACGAGACCATATATTCACCTCATGATACCGCATCACTTTTTACTCTTCAACTTCTGGCTTGCCTCACTTTCCCTATCCTCTGGTAAACAAAAACTAACACTTACTAGAAGGCTAACCCTGAGCAAGGCACTGTGGTAAACAGATGGAAAGGGTAGACCCCGAAGGAGTCATAGGCAGTGCTGTGACAAGCCACCAACACAGTCTGCACCCACAACTTTGCATAGGAGTCCCAGTCTCATCAACTGGAAACTCACAAAAACAAAGAAATCATCCGGTCATTTGTGTTTCCCTATTTTGATCTGTAAAATAGGTTTGACTTTAGTCTTGCATCTGCTAAGTGCAAAGTAAATATTTTCTGTTGTTGCTGATAAAACCAGGTGCCAGAACCCATGCATGCCCAGTTCAAGGAATGGTCCTGCCCATTGTTAAGATGGCTTTTCCCACATCAGTTACCATAATCAAGATAGTCTGCCACAGGCATGCCCAGCAGCCTACATCCTATGTGATTCTGGATTCTGACAAGTTGACAATTAATGCTGACCAGGACACTAATTAAACCTCAAATCCCATATTAATCACAACTTAAGGCAATAAATATGATGATCTGGTCCTAGAGTTTTTGAAAGATTCAAGTGTTCTCACATATTATGTTCATATATTATGCAAAAGTATTCAACACTCTTAACACTCTTGAGTCCACAATCACTTTTCATAGCCTGTCTTTCCCAAGAGCAAAAAGTACAGCAAAGTGTCAGGTACTCCCACTACCTAGATTCCCAAAATTAGAACACATGCTAGTCAACATATCGTCAGTCACACTGCTATATGCAGAAAAGTTAGGTCACATTAAGATGTAAACTTGGATCCTAACATTGAGCAGTAATTGATGAGGTGAATATCTTGGTATTTCCTTGTTATAACAGATTTTGCTCCATAATGATTTAAACACAGTTATGACAATGAATGAAATGTAATATATATTATCGTCTATAATCACAAGAGAAATTTAAATTGTATAAAAATTCAAAAGAGGAAGAAATTCTTAAAACCTGCAATCAGAGGTTACTAAATAAATACATAGTTAATAAACTATAAGAAAGACTCACTGATCAAATGAATTTAATAGTGAACTCTATTGGTATTTCAATGATTAGATAAATTCTATATTATAAAACGTGAGTGACAGCACTGACAAAGATGAAAAGATGAGTCATTTTACAAAGTTGACATATGCCTTATACCAAAAATGAAAAAGTTGAATCAAAATAGCAAACTATAAGCCAATCTTTCTTCCAAATCAAGAGACTGCATTTTAAGGGAAATACTAGCATATGGAATTCAATACTACATCAAGGAATGATAACAGTTACCAAGAATAACTCATCGTAGGAAGGCCAAGACAAGTTATTCTATGGATGTCTATTAATATAAAATACCACATCAATTAGAAAAGCTTAAAATAGTCTCCATAGAGCTGGATGTGGTGGCTTACACCTGTAACTGCATCCCATGAGAGACTGAGGAGTAGGAACTGCTGTGACTTGGATGTTGTCCTGAGCACTATATTAAATTCTGGGCCAGCCTTGGCCTATAAAGCAACATCCATTCTCAGAAAATCCAAATAAAATAAAACTGAATAATTTTTGTGATAAAAAAGCATTTAGAAACATAAGAATGAAAGGAAATTTCCTTTAATATGATAAAGGCTATGACATTTAAACTTACTGCCTAGCTCATACCTTTATCAAAGTAGGTACACCCTGTATGTCCTACCACATTAATGCAAGGCAAAAAGTCACTCTCAATTTAGAGATCTAAAGGCAACCAGACTTTATTGATCTAGGGATTATGCTATAGTGAATCAACCCAGTGGTAGGGCATTTGCCTAGTATGCAAGAAGCCCTAGGTTCAATACATTGTACCACAGCGAGGGAATGTACATCATAATTTAGCTAATAAATCTGAAAGCGGTTCTTGTGGTCTTGAATAGGCTCCTGTTCATAAGAGGGTTGATCAGCTGGGGATATGGGTCAATGGGAAAATGCTTACTGCTGCACAGCCATGAGGACTTTGGATCCACAACAGCCCCTAAAAATCTAGAGTCGGCAGTACACATCTATGACCCCACGGCTGGTAAGGGACCGACATTCCAGAACTCACTGGGCAGGCACTCTAATCTAAGTAGGGAGGCGCTGGTCCTTGTATCAAAGATAAGATGGTGAAGGATAAAGGAGAACATCCCATGTTGATCTCTAGCCTCCACATATGCAGAGAAGATCATCAGTGCATACATACATGAACACGCGTCCACAGAAAAGGGCTGACTAGGTTTTGGATGAAATGATCTCAACTAATCCGAGAAGATATAACTCAGCCTCATCCCACACATTTCTTCTCCCAACACAGTACCCAAATATATCTTCCTCACAGATGTTGAAGAGTGCAACTGTAAAAAAAAAAAAAAAAAAAAAAAAGCCCACTTTGAAATCCCCTATATGATTTTGCTTGCTATGAGCCTGCTTGCCAGAATCACGCAACTAAGAACAGAGTGACAGCAGGACACTTCAGCACTGCAGGTAGCGATGGTGCAGTCACGTGAAGGAATGAAGAACTAGGACCTTCTATCAGTCTGTAACAACAGACTTTCTAGCATGCCAGTCTATTGAGTAATTATAGATTTTATATTAAGTTTTAGGTTTTGCATAAAAAAGAAGTAGTCTGTCATGAAATAAGTTTGATGTGTTCTGGGTAGTAAATAATGTTCAAGGGTTTTTTGTTTTTTGATCTTGTTTTTTGTTTTGTTTTGTTTTTTACAAATAGAATTTTCTGGTTTTTCATGAATTTGTCATGAGAGCTTCTAAGTGAAGGTTATAGCCTTTCTCAAACCAACTGAACATAGAATGTTATTTTCCCTAGAGGGTCAAATGCTTGTAGGGCACTAAGGGAATGTACATAATATACATTCATAAAATGCCATTCACAATAGCCAAAAGGAAAAGAAGAGAGTTCCTTGAAAATAAATCCAGTAACGAATGAGTAGGATTTATATAAAGAAAGCAACAAAACTTCACTGAGAGATATACAACAAAGATTTAATTAAGTGAGGACACACTATCTTCCTGGAAGAAACAAATCAATATTGCAAAGAAGGCAATTTTTTTTCTAAATTGATCTATAGATTTAGCATAACCCCAGCAAAAATCTCAATGAGACAATAATACCCATGTTTTGGCAAGAAACAGACATTTTCATACACTGCTAGTGGGAGTTTAAATTGGTATAATCTTTTTAAAATGCTATTCAGAGCCTTAAAATTGTACATACCTGTTGACCCAGATCTATAAATACACCCTAACGAAATGATCAAATGGGAACGAAAGTATATTTACACAGATTTACATTACATGGTATTTAAGGGAAGCAAAATATGGTAATAATTTAAAGATCCACCACAGGGGCATCACTAGGTACAGTTTAAAGCATTAAATAGGAGGAATATGGTACAAGATAATTTTAAATTTCCTTTGTAAATTATTTGTTATTGTCACTGAACGTATGGGTATTCATAATGTGTCTGTGGGTGTGCATACCACAACTCATTTAAAGTTCAGGGGTCAACTTTGGCGTGTAGGTTCTCTGTGGGTTCCCTCTTACTTTTCATTAGATATAAAAATGCTTATAGAGTAAGGTGGAGATTAAAATGCCATAACCAAAAGCAATCTGAAGAAAGAAGACGTATAGTTCTAGAGTAACAGAGTCCTCTATGGTGGGGAACTCATGGACACAGAAGCATGGGGCAACCTTGTAGTCACCTTGTAGTCAGAAGGCAGAGGGGGCAGACTTACCCTGCACACAGGGGATGGAGAAAGGTATAAGTGAGAGAGGAAGCGGAGAGAGGGACAGAGAGGGAGAGAGAGAGAGAAAGAGAGAGAGAGAGAGAGAGAGAGAGAGAGAGAGAGAGAGGGAGGGAGGGAGAGGGAGAGAGAGAGGAGAGGGAGGGGGCAGAGACAGAAAGAGAGACAGACAAAGAAAGAGAGACAGAGAAAGAAGGGATAGAGGGAGGGAGGGAGAGAGACAAAGAGAGATAGACAGACAAAGAAAAAGAGACAGAGAGAGGGGGATATAGAAAGGGAGGAAGGGAGGGATGGACAGAGGGATGGAGGAGGGGGAGAGAGTCAGAGAGAAAGAGAGACAGGCAGACAGAGTGGAGAGAAAGGGAGGGAGGGAAGGAGGGGAGGGAGAGGGGGAGGGAAGAAAGAGGGAGAGAAAGAAGGCCAAACTATAAAACTTCAAAGCACATCCCCAGTGATGGACATCTTCAAGCAAGGCGCCACCTCCTAGCACCAAATAGCACTATCAAATGGGAACCAAGTGCTCAGATGCATTAGCCTATGGGGACAATTCACATGTGGACCACCACAACAGATATGTCAGAGGCAAAATACAATACATCTGACCATATGATCCTAGTTGTAATTCCCAGATTCCCGAGTAAAAACCAGGGGAAGCAAACCAAACATTAGTATTTCCAGAGTTTACTTCTATTAATTTTTTATATTTCTTAAATTTATCTGACAAATGTGCTATCTTTATAATTTAAATAATTATCCCAGCATATGCTATACTATAACACAGCATTTTACCATTAGAAAATAGTTAATGGTGAGGCAAAATGATGCTAGAAGAGGAATAGTAGTGGGAGTAAAGTGTCCATACCATGCAGAACCTAACTTTCCAAGAAAGAGAAAGAACTAGGAAATATATTGATACTGCCGGAGAGCTAACATACAAATACACAAAAGCCATCAACAGTCTGTACGTACAAATTTACCCAGCAAATAACGTTTAAGGTACCACAATCCAATAGGAAGGATTGTATTTTCAATAGCACGCTCTGGGAAATCTTTTCACACTTACCGGGAGAGTAGACCTTTGCCTCACACTCTACACAAAGTAAAATTTGAAGGGTTCAAAGAATAAAACCTAAAGCTCTGGGACCACAGTAATGATCTAGGTGACCAATTGTCCTCAGGAACTTATAACTCTTAAGACATAGTCTTTGGAATAAAACATCAAAGGAGTGAATAATTGATGCTACCATCTCATGAAAGACCAAAGAAAGAGCCCCCAGAGCTTGGGGGAAAGTAGGGCCAACAGACAGAATCAACACAGGCTTAGTGATCATTACATATGGAAGGACCCCTGCCCTTCTTTCAGAGATGGAAAAACCATTGTGAACAACTGACTCAGAAAGAAGCAAATGTTAGTGAATCCATGTCTCCGGGCCTGTCATGCTGAACATAACCACACGAGAAACGTTATGTGAATTAAACTAACACTGCCACGTGTTGATGAGTGATCCATACACGTCAAGGGGGAATCCTGTCTTTATTTGGCAGATGCCTATGTCGTATGTACTCTGAGATGGCCCCTGTGCTAGGCTCCAGGTACACAGGGGGACATAAGACAAAGGAGTTTATGCAGTCCCATTGTCAGCCAAAGGTCAGAGCAAATGAAAGTTCCAGTGGGGTGAGCACAGGGTGACCTGGGCAAGGAGATGCCAGATCTCTAAGGGATTTAGAAGGCTTCTGAAACATGGAACATTAGCCTATAAGGGAGGAAGCAGAAGAGAAGGGGCAGCCTCTAAGAGTGCTAGGATTGAGGCAGAACGGAAGGGTTGGTCACACATCACACAAGTGGCCAACTTTGCAAAAGAAAAAAGGGGGGTGGGGACTAGAGGATGGAGGCTCTGTGGAGTGTTGGGAAGGGCTGTAGGCACCGGGCTGGGGGCCTCAGACCACAATTCTGTGAATGATGAGAAGAGGCCCAAGAGTTTTAGTAGAGCTGTGATGTACACTTCGCAAGGATGAAGGCCACTGCTATGTGAAGGTTTTTTCTGTTGTTAAGCCATAGGGAAGGGAGTAAGCTGGAGAGCGAATTGGGAAAAAAAAAAAGGTTGGAGGCAGGGAGTCCAGCTGGATGAAGGCATACAGCTTGGGAGACACAGTGGGAGCTGGGAGCTGAGGTGGGCGAAGGACTCAAGGATGGAGCAGTGCGGAGGCATAAGAGGGACAAACAGACCTGGTGACTGATTGAGCATAGGAACTGAGTGGCAAGGATTAGTTAAAGATGACACACTGAAATCTTAAAGCCTCCAGAACTTCTATGACAAGAATCAGGACTGGTAGAGGTCAGGTAAGACAATTTCAAAAATACAAACATCAGGATTAATATAGATGAGAGAAGAAACAATATTAGTTTTAAAATATATAACAATTTAAAGAATATACCTTACAATCTTTAATCAAATCACACAATTAATTTTATATTGAAAATAATAAGGTTTTGGTATTTTGAAACAGTCTTAAATGGCCAAGACTAGCCTCACTTGCTGTGCGACTCAGGATGATCTTGAACTCCTAACCCTCTAGCCTCTCTCCCCACTATAGGTATGCATCATAATGTACAGCTGCATAAATTATTTTAAGGCTTGGTGTAAGGAGTGTAGGCTATCAGAACTTATAGATAAATGCATGGGCATATGCCACTCTTGGCTCTGCACGATGACTCTGCCAGCAAATCTTGATTGACCGTCCAGCAGGTCTTGGTAAACCATCCACTACACACAGGGACCAAATTAAGTGCTAGAGATACAAAGTTACATAAGAACCTCCATTTTTATGTGGGAGAATATTTATTTGTGGATTTTGTTGGTTTGCTTGCTTCATGACAGTTGTTTCTTGAAGACATGAGAAATGAAAGGTCACAAGCATCTTCTTTCAACAACAACGACAAAGCAACATAATAAAAAAAAAAGTAGGTGGCAGGTTTGAAACAGACACCCTCCAAAGAAGGTGCACACAGGTCGCTGATTGAAGAGCAGTACCGTAAAGCAGTTAACACATTGTTCCAAGAGGATGGAAAGGAGGCAAGGAGACAGCCTTGGAGGATGGGAAGCAGAATGACAAGATGTGCTGCAGAAGCCAAGGGTCCTTTAGGTTGGGGGATAAACATGGAGGAAGAGAATGTCAGCCTTTCTCCAAAGAAACCCAGGGGACATGGGGAAAAGAAGTGTCAATGCTAAAGTCTTTAGTCTACACACTTGCCTCTCCAATGGGGACGCATCAAGATTGGGCTGACACAGCAGTTTCTACAGAAGGGCACACAGGGGTGTGGGAGCACTGCCATCCAGTGGCAAAAAGGGAGGTGCAGATCAAATATTCTTCATAGCATTGGCTTCAGCACTACTGAGGTCTGCAGGGAGATGGCAAGGCTTGGCAGGGGTCTGTCAGCTCTGCTCTTAGCCCTCCTACAAAGCAACCAATCCCATCATAGTGACTCTGTCCTTATGCTTCCAGAGGCTTCATCTGCAAAGAACATCAACATATGGATCTGGGCATTAAGTTCAGAATGGGCTTTGGAGATTAAATCCTGACAGATTCTTTACAGTGTTAGGGGTGGGATGATTTCTGTGTTCTAAGCTCCCCAAGTCTTCCTGCAGCTTCTTTCATTCCCAGGTCACAGTGTACTCTTAATAAGGAGACTTCATCCCTGGCAAAAACTACTGCAGAGCCCAGGAAACTGTATGTATCCAGCCTGGTTCCATGGGAGGTGATGTTCTTTCTCTTCTGGAAGGGTTCTTTGGTAATACTCTTAGCAAGGGATCCTCTCCAATGCCCTGGCAGCTAGCTCCCAGCAGAAAAGGACTGTCTCGTGCCAAGCTCAAGACTGATGGAGACCTCCCAAGCATCTCTAGGAAGAGCAATGCATTGCCTTTCTGGTGGAGCAGGAAAACTCTCTTGGCTCTGAATCTCTACCTCAACCTCTGCGACACTTTTTTCTCGAGTCTTCATGTCACCCTAAGCATAACTTGTGTTAATTATTTGAAGTTCCTGAGGCTCAGACTTAGAGAGGCAAGCCTTCCTCCTGTTTTGAACAGTTCCGGAAGTGCTTCATTCTTGGGAGACTTGAGGAGCACAGTGACAGGAAAGGAAGACCAGGCATGGGAGGAAAAGAAGGAGGAGCAGAAGGGGGAGGAAGAAGAGAGAAGGCTTAGGAGGAGAAGAGAAAGAGAGAGATGGGGGGTTTGGAAAGAGAACTAAAAGGAGGAGGGGAGAACAAAAAGAAAAGAAGGAAAAAGTGGAAGAGGAGCAGAGGAGGAGAGAAAAAGGTAAGAAGGAGGGGTGAGGGGTGGAGGAGGGGAGGGAGGAAGGAGATCACTGCATCAACGTGGAAATGAACTAGTAATTTAAGCATCTTCACATCATCTCTCTCGGGCTCTTTCTAAGAGATTTATAAATGGCTGCAACAGTAAAAGGGTGAAAGCAGGAGGCTGTTGAGTGCCTCCACCTCGCTGTCCAGGGACATGCCAGGTGTTTCAGACAGATGTGGGCCAGATCTTCCCCGTCAGCAGGACCCCCTATTGCTTAGCACCACTTCTCTTTTTCTTGGGCCCTGACATTTGGAAGCCAGCCCAAGGCAGGCTCATCAGTGCTTTATAGGTCACATGAATTTTGGTATTTTTAGATTCAATAACAGAAATAGCTTGCCCAAGCTTCTCACATTGTTATCCTGGAATTCTTTAAGGATGGTAGCACAGTGTGAGTGCACAGAGAAGAAAAGGACCAGCGACCAAGTCAGAGTCCTGGGTCTATGATGTGATGCATTAGCTCTAAGCCCCAATTCAAGTTACTCAGCCTCTTCAAGGTACAGTGTGAGCATTGTAAAAGGGTACATTGGTAAATAGACCTCTAAGGTCATTTCAGTGAAACGAATCAGTCTTCAAATGGAATATATATGTGTGTGTGTGTGTGTGTGTGTGTGTGTGTGTGTGTGTGTGTATCTTTTGTTGTTGTTGTTGTTTCCAGAGAAAAGAGGTGCAAAGTGTAGTCCTGCCACCAAATCTGACCTAAGCTATGCTTTGTGTTATAGTTTAAATCTCAAATGCTCCCAAGCATGCATGTTGAAGGCCTTGTCCCTGGCCTGGGGTATTGTTGAAACATAGCAGGTCCTTTGGATGCTCCAAGTTTTTATTTGTTTGTTTGTTTGTTTGTTTTAATGTCATGCTGAGAGTAATTTTATTTATTTATCTAACATTTATCCCTTTCTTCTTGCAGATAGACATAAAGAGAGAATACATGTTGCTTTCTATCTTCTTATGTAATTTTTAGGTTTTCTCTTTGCCATCTACGCATTTGCTGATTTCTTTCTTGCATGCCTTAGAAAACAGCCGCCCTTCTTCTCTCCATTTCCTTCACTTCTCAGTCACCAGAACAAAACATGCTCAATATTTATAGTGGAGTCATTCAGTATTTATCTCCATTCCTCTAAATTATATGTCTGTTTAGCAACTTCTTGAATTTTACGGATTCTAGCCACTCCCTTGGCTTACAGTTTCAAAAGCCAGCATGAACTCGCACTCCCTGTCCCTTCCTATTCTACACAAACATAGTCCTGTCCGATCCTATCTTCTCCCAGTGGAAATACATTGTAATTTTTGTTAGCATATTCACCGAGTGTGCACTGTTCTTGTCTCTAGGTAGATACTGTGCATGGATGAACTTAAGGGAATCCTGGTCCTTTGTGTTTCCCTACGTAGTTTTGCTTCATGTTGATTTCAGTTTTTCTTTGGACTCAGTTTACCTTTTTATTGGTTCATTTTGTGTATGCATCATACTTCATCACTGAGCTCTGTGCCTGTGTCTGCATCTCCTGTTGGTGTATTTGGACCCAAAAGTATCCCATCAGCTGCATTTATCCTTGAGAACCCATCGTAGGAGGGTCTCACTTCATCTTCATCCTAAGATATCCTTTGCCTCTCTCTTGTGGAGAACTCCTGTTTGCTGTTATCCTAAATATAGGGAGGCACTATTCCCTGGACTACGGTCACAGGCTGAACAAAAAGGAGAAAACAAGATGATCACCATCATTCATCTCAACCGGGAATGCACGACCAGGTTTGCTACACTCTTGTCACCATAGCTTCCGTGTAGCCATGAACCATACCCTCAGACTGTGAGCCCCAATAAGCCCTTCTCTTCTGTTGTCAGGCTGCAGTGGTCAGAAGAGTAATGTGCACAGTTCCTTGGCTGTATCTCTTAACTTTCTTGCTAGGTTTATGTATTCTTCCCTTATAATTTCCATGTCTAAAGGACATTGTTTTCTGAATGCTTATGTTGTTGTTGTTGTTGCTGCTGCTGGTGCTGTTGTTGTTGTTGTTGTTGTTGTTGTTGTTGTTGTTGTTGGAGTTACAGGAGGTTGTAGTCCCTCCCAACTTGAGTGCTGGGAACTGAACTCCAATCCTCTGCAAGAGCAGAACAGGCTCTTAGTCACTGAAAGATGTGCATGGTATGTACTCTATTAGCCATAAAGTACAGGATAAACATCCTACAAGACCAAAGGATGCTAAGTAACAAGGAGAAACCAAAAAAAAAAAAGGATGCCTGAATCTCACTCAAAAGAGCAAATAAAATAGACATCTGAAGTAGATGGAGGCAGGGAAATGGGTGGGAGACGGAGTAGGGAAATGAACTGGGAGGTGGGAGGAAGAATGAGGAGGTGGTGGTGAACAGAAATCAGTAGGGGCATTTTGGAGACTGGGGAGGCTCTTAGGAATCTATGGGGGTGACCGTGGCTAGGACTTTTAGCAGCCAGGGATATGGGGCCTGAAGTAGCTACCTCCTGTAACCAGGCAGGACTTGCAATGGAGAGAGGAGAACACCAATCCACCTACAAAACCTTCGACCCACAGTTTGTCCTGCCTACAAGTAGGATAAGGAAAAAAAGATGAAGCAGAGATTGAGGAAATGACCCACCAATGACTGGCTCAACTTGAGACCCACCCTGTGAGAGAGAGCCAGCCCCTGACACTATTAATGATGCTCTGCTATGCTTGCAGACAGGAACCTAGCATAACTGTCTTATGAGAGGCTTCATCCAGCAGCTGATGAAAACTGATGCAGAGATTCACAGCCAAACAATAGACAGATCTGGGGCAGTCTAGTGGCAGAGTGTGGAGGAGGGGAGGATTGAGGGAGCCGAAGGGGTCAAGGACATCACAAGAAGACCTACAGAGTAAACTACCCTGAGAGCATGAGGACTCACAGAGACTGAACCTCCAACCAAAGAGCATGCATGGGCTGCACCTAGGCCCCCTACACATATGTAGCAGATGTGCAGCTTGTTCTTCATGTGGGTCCCTTAACAATTGACATGAGGGCTGTCTCTGACTCTGTTGCTGGCCTTTGGATCCTTTTCACATAGCTGGGCTGTCTTGTCTGGCCTCTGTGGGAAAGGATGTGCCTAGTCCTACTGCAACTTGATGTGCCAGGGTGGATTGGTACCCATGGTGGGCCTCTCCTTCTCTGAGGAGAAGGAAAGAGGAGAATGGAGGGAGGGAATGTGAGAGTGGGACAGGGAAAAGAGGAGGGACGGGCCTGAAAACAGGCTGTAAAATGAATAAATAAATTAATGGATAGAAAAAATAATCACCCCTGAGTGTTCCTTTTAAAAGTACCATGATTTTTCATCCATGTGTACCCTCATGCACACATGAACACCCATATATGTTATACACACATAGGTAATAAAACTATGGAAAAAATACCATATTCTTCCTTCCAGAAGATATATTTTCTTATTTTTTTCACAGATCTTCAAGATAGATGGATGTGCTTTTGCATTCTCATGTTAGAATTTTCTAGTTCTTTCTTTGGGTGCCTATTTTTCCTATAAAGGCTGTGCTCAAATACATGGTTCACCTAAGCTCTTTCTTTATAGATTTCAGGAAATCTATATGTCCTGAGTGTATGGATGAACCTTGTTGACTGGACTTAGCACATTAGAAGAATCTGTGTTATGAATTCACACAATTCTTTAGATCTTCCACTTGTAACTTCATATGCAGTTTTTCTTGGGCTGAATAGGTCCCCAGAGAAGGTTTTTCTAGCCTCCTTATTGAAAGAGATGTGAATCACATGACTGGGCACAGAAAAGAGGAGTACAAGGGATACAGGCATCAAACCTATAGCTTTAATGCTAAGGGGCTCTGTCTTCACTTCTGTCGGCAGGCAAGCCTCCTGCAGCCAATTCTGAAGTCATTTTAATGTTTGGAAACATAACCTGGTTGCTTCTCAGTTTTCTCATTGTTTCCCAAAAGAGTGTGTTTCTTTGGCTCTGTTAACACACTTTTTATGCAGATTCATTCTACCTTTATACTTGCAGGGCTGTCTTCTGAGTTCATCCTGGCTATTTTTGTTGTTGTTGTTGTTGTTGTTGTTGTTGCTGCTGCTGCTGCTTTGAGAAAAGGTTTCTCTGTGTAGCCTTGGCTGTCCTGGACTCGCTTTGTAGACCAGGCTGGCTTTGAACTCACAGAGATCCACCACCCTCTGCCTCCCAAATGCTGGGATTAAAAGCATGTGCCACCATCCCCGGCTCATCCTGGCTATCTTTATGTCCCTCTAAACCAGTGCTTCTCAACCTTCAGAGTGCTGTGACCCTTTAATACAGCTCCTCATACTATAGTGACTCCCAACCATAAAATTACTATTTTTTTGCTATTTCATAAGAGTAATTTTGCCACTGTAATGAATCTTAATATAAATATTTGTGTTTTCTGCTGGTCTTAGGCAACCCTTGTGAAAGGGTTGTTGGATTTGCAAAGGGGATGCAACCCACAGATTGAGAACCACTGTTCTAAAGGGGGAAATTCTTCTGTAAATTCACAGGGCTTAGGAAGGAAGAAAAAATAGAGAGAGGTACTCCATTTCTCCTTGTAGGACCCTCTAATTGATGCTTTCATAATGGAAAAAATGCTATAAGGAACATTCCTTGATAATCCTAAAACCAGGACAAAGAGAGGAAGAAAGGATGGGATGTTTTAGGGAATCAGGTTAAGACAGCTGTACCCATCTATCTGCTCTTTGCAAATAAGTGATCTTTCCTGCGAGCTTTCAAATCCTGTCGCTCCTGTTCTGCCTGGATCCATGCTGTCCACAGTATCTTCTCCCTCCTTTCTCTGTTTTCCCTTTTCCACAAGTAATTTTGTTAGTTCAAACTACACTTTTTTAAATTTCAGCAAGTTACTGTTTATAATCAACCTATGGATGAGGTTAGCTGCCCTAAACATTTTTTTTTCAATATAGCCCTACTAAAATCCTTAATGAGCGGATATTTAACACATGAAGGGCAAACTAATTCTTAAGCTTTTTCAGGAAGACGTGCATTTTAGGGCCAGCTGAAACATCATTTCCCCTTGTTAAATATAAGTCTAAAATTCCAATCCTGAAGAACCTAGAGTTAACCTATATATCAGAGAGAAAAGAAACTTGTCCTACCTCTTTAAAAGAGAAGAAAATGCCCTGAGCATGAAATACCACACACATCAAACATAAACTCAAGACTCTCAGCCTTCATCAATTCACTTAATGAAAAGCTGCTGTGAGGCCACTGTTTAAAAGACTGTGCCTATCCCATAAAAACAGAAAAGAGTGCAAAAGCACCATGGCATGAAGAAATTGCGTTACACTAATTTAAATAAAAGCAAGCACTAAAATAATCTAAAATTACATGTAACTTGACGTGCATAAGCACAGCTCAAGTAACCCAAAACAGGGTAAGGAAGAGAAGTAGGTGCAGGTAAAACACAAAGAACAGAAAAAAAGAGGTGACGTTATACACAGAAATCTAAATATATCAATAAATATATTAACTATAAATGGTCTAAACTCATAAATTAAAAACTGAAAATTGTGAGAATGGGTGGAAAATATGCCTCTGATAAATTCATTTCAAATGTAAATACAAGAAAACTCAAAGTGAAACAGGAAATAAATAGCAATGGACCATGGGCACATGATATTTAAAAAACTACACAAAGGCATTGGGTAATAATACAGGGATCAAGTGGCAAATAAGACATGAGATGCATATAACAAAGTTTCAACATTCATAAAGCAGTTACTGGACAAACAAAAAAGGAAAAAGAAGTAAATTCACAATTTCAGGAATTCTTAACACTTTCTTGTCAGTAAAACACGGAATAGAAAAGCAGAAATCAGCAGGGAACTGGGAGACTTGAACAGTCACTAATCAACTAAACCTAATTAACTCAGTGAAGATTCAATATACAACTTAGGATATGCATTCTTTTCCAGTATGTGTGGAGATCCATCCAGTAAGACTACCCTTAGGGTCATAAAACAAACCTTAACAATTTAAACCATGGAAAGTTAATTCTTTAACTATAACAAAATGAAATTAGAAATGAATAATACCAAAATGCAAACACTACCAATCAGTTAGAAATTGTAATATAAATAGCTTAGGTTAAAGAAGTCACAAGAGATATTGAAATAGTTTAAACTGATATATATGTGTGTGTGTATATATGTATATGTATATAAACATATATATATATATATATATATATATATATATATATAATCTACCAAAATGTATGAGTTGTAATTAAAGTATCTCACAGGGAGAAAATTATAGCATACAATATTACCATCATCAATAATCTAAGCTTCCACTTTAAGAAAAAGAAAAAATAGTCCCAAGGAAAAATCAATGAAAAATTAATATTTTAGTAAAACCAAAAGAGAAAATGAGATGACATGCACTGCTAATATAAGGCATGTTAAAAAATAAAAGCAATACTTGTAGACTCCACAGACATTAAAAGAGCAGTAAGCAAATACTGTAAAAAAAAAAATCTCTGTACAGTTGATGACTTGAAGGAAATAGTGAGCTACTAAAAACCATTATTTACAAAAACTACTAAAGAAAGAAGAAGCTACTCAAAAAATACTATAACTAGTAAAGAAATTAAATTTATAGTTTAACACCTTATAAAATAGAGAACTCCACTACTATATGACTTTGTTGGAAAAATCTAAAAATCATTTAAGAATTCTATATGACAAAAAAAGAAAGGATCCTCAATCATCTTTATTCAAATATCAAAACCAGAAAAAGTACAAAACAAAGTTCTAGATCAATTCCTTTAAGAATATAAACAAAAAATCACGAACCCAATGTTAGAAAGTCAAACTCATGAATTTGTAAAAAGAATAATGACTGTGGCCACGACAATCTGTCTCAGGAACATAAGGGTAATTCTACATTTGAAAATCAATTGATAAAATGGTATAATAACATGAGCCATCTAAACAGATTACAAAATGAGTTGATGTATAAAAGACCTTTGAAATTTTTCATATTCATTTATGACAAAATCTAGACAAACCAAGAATAGGAATTCCACAACTTTGTTAGTGCACCCATAAAGCTCCTATGATTAACATAATGTAAAAGAACAAACATTTCCTAAGGTCAAGTGTGAAGCAATAATGGCCATTTTTCCAACTGCTGAATTTAAATTAAAAGTCCTAACAAATGTTTTAAGTAAAAGAAAAAAAAAATCAAAGGAACAAAAATTAGAAAAGAAATAAAAATATCTTTATCTGCAGACAACATGATTGTTTACGTAGAAAGCCTGAAAAATATCTAAATAAAGACAACTCCTCTAGAACTAATGGTTATGAGTAGAAAGTACACACACACACACACACACACACACACACATCTGGATAGTTCCATAAACAAGCACTTTGAAAACAAAACAGTATCATTTAGGGTAGGGCCAAACACAAAATACTTGAGTAGATATCAAATAATATATACAGATCCTAGATGCTAAAATTATACAGTGCTGATGAAGGAAATCAAAGCACATCCAAGTAGATGGGCAAACATGCTCTGTGGCTTAAATACCTCAGAATAGTGGAGATATCAGTTCTCTCCAAAACTATCTACAAGTTTCATGAAGTTCTACAAAAATACTATTAATGAGTTCTTTATATATTTTGGATATTAGACCTTTGTCAGATGAGGGTGGTGAAGATCTTTTCCCAATCTGTAGGCTGTGATTTTGTTCTTTTGACAGTGTCCTTTCCCTTACAGAACTCTTTTCAGTTTTGTGAGGTCCCATGTATTACTTGTTGACCTTAGAACCTAAACTGTTGGTGTTGAGTTCAGGAAGTTGTCTCCTGTGCCAATGAGCTCAAGGCTCTTCCCTATCTTCTCTTCTAATAGATTTAGTGTTTCTGGTTTTATGTTAAGGTCCATTTACACAATGGAATACAACACAGCTATTAAAAGTAAGGAAACCGTGCAATTTGAAAGCAAATGGATGGAACTAGAAAAGATCATCTTGAGTAAGGTAATACAGATCCAGAAAGACACACATGGTATGTACTCACTTATAAGTGGATATTAGCCATATGGTACAAGATAACCGTACTACAATTCACAGACCCAAAGAGCTAAGTAAGAAGGAGGGTCCAGGGGAGAATGCATGAATCTCACTGAGAGGGGGAAATAGAAAAGACAGAGTAAGTGCTTAAAGAGAAGAAAGAGGATAGGAGAGGGAGGGTTGAGGGAAATAGGGTGGGGATCTGATGTGGGGAGAGTGGGGGAGGAGAGGAGTACAGAGGGCTTGCAGAGAGAAGAGAAACCCTGGCCTGGGGCATCTCTGAGACAGGCTAGAGACCCAGGAGTGTAGGCTCCTGAGAGGATATGGGGTGACTCTAGCTGAGACCCCTACTAGTGGCAGACAGAAAACTAAAGAGGTCACCCTCTAACCAGACAGTAGAGGTAGGGGAACACCAACCCATACGCAAAAACTATAACCCAGAATTTACCCTGCCTACAAGATGTGCAGGGATAAAGAAAGAGCAGAGATTGAGGGAATGTCCAACCAATGCCTGGCCCAAGCAAGTTCAGACATTATTAATGGCATTCTGCTATGCTTGCAGACAGGAGCCTACCATAGCTGTCCTCTTAGAGGACCCAGGCAGCAATGCATTGGAAACAGATGTTAAGACTCACAGCCAAACATGGGGCAGAGCACAGAGAGCTTTGCAGAAGAGTGGGAGGAAAGACAGAAGGACCCAGAGGAAATGTGCTCCATAAGACCAACAGAACCAGCTAACTTGGGCTCAGGAGGGGCATGCGAACACTGAAACACCAACCAAGGATCATGTATGGACTGGACCTAGGCCTCCTACACATATGTACCTAATGAAAAATTTGGTCTTCGGTGGGTCCTCTAGTAAGGGGAGTGGAGGCTGTCTCTGACAAGGACTTTCTTGCATACTTTTCAATCACATCCCCCTGGCAGGGCTGCCTTACTAGGTAGGCCACCATGGTGGAGGTGCTGATGCGACTTGACATGCTGGGATGAGTAGGTGGTGAGGGCTCCACTTTCCCTAGGAGTAGGAGAAGTGTGTTAGGGGAAGAGGAAGAGAGGATGGGACCTGGAAGAGAGGAGAGGAGGGAGGGGGATATGATTGGTGTGTAAAGTGAATAAATAAATTTATTTTTAAAAAATTAACCTTTTAAAGGCAAACAGAGGACTGGGGATATAGCTAAGTGGTAGAATGTTTCCATAGCAAGCATGATACCCTGCATTTAATCCTTATCATCTCTAAAATTAATTAAACAGAGAAAATGTATGATACATAAATGGAAAAAATTAATTATATCAACTGATAAAATTAGTTTCTTAAATTATATTGTTAAAAGAATGAAAAGACAAGCAACAGACTGAGTGAAAATATCTGGAAGTATATCCCTTGAAACGCTTGATCCAAAATATATAAAGAATACTCAGAATTCAATAGCCAGGAAACAAAAATAAACAAAAGAATTTTAACACACAATTTATCAAAGGGCATACAAGCACACAAAAGTTGTTAAGCCTCATTAGTTACTGGGGAAATAAGGGTTCAGAGTACAACAAAACAGTATTTAATATATACTTGAATCACTAAAAAAAAAAGTCAATGATGCTAGTGCCATTGATAATTCAAAGCAACTCAAGCTTTTATACATTTCTAGAGAGAATAAGAAAGAGTAAGTCTCTCTAGGAAGCATCCAATTTTTACAAAGTTCAGCATGCATATCACCTTGACCTTGACATTGGAGGCTGGGATATTTTCCTGAAGGACTAAAAATTGAGAACCATAATTTTTTAAAACCTCTGTACAGATATTAACAGAAGTTTTATTCCTCATGAAAAACAGAACCAACACAAAGTCCTTCAACTAATGAATGAATGAATGAATGAATGAATGAACAAATGAATGAACTAGTAAATAAGCAAACTGCCACATACACATATATACCTATACATGATAGAATAGTGATCAATGATAACAAAAAAAAAAAACAAACCCTGCTGACTGGATTCATTGTTCATGGATTGCCTTGGAAGACTCTCAAAAGCATCATGCTGAGAACAAAGTGGTCTCAGAAGATTGTATTCTGTGGGACCCCATACATATGGCTTTGTTGAAAAGGAAAACAGTAGTGATGATTATTCAGGGAAATTTTGCAAGTGACAGAAGTGTTCTGAGTCCTGATTATGATATCATACACACACACACACACACACACACACACACACACACACAACCGTATGTATGTGTACATATATGTTAAAATTCACAGAACTGTATATTCCCAGTCATCATTGTGGTGTGATGATTTCCAGGTCAGAAGACCTGGACCCAGGGGTGCCTGCACAAACTGCTGTACCAACCAAGGGCAATGCATTCAGTAAACCTAGACCCCCCGTTCAGATCTAGCCAATGGACCACACACTCTCTATAGTTGAGGGGAGAACAGGGACTGCTTCTGATATGGACTCTGGCGCCCCCATTTGATCACTTCACCTTGGTGGAGAGGCCCTGGCGGCACACAGAGGAAGAGGAAGCAGGCTATCTGGATGAGACCTGATAGGCTGTGGTCATATGGTGGGGGAGGAGGGCCCCTTCTGTTAGAGGTCTACGGGAGGGGAATAGGGCAGAAGAGGGAGGGCATGGGAATGGGAAGATACAAGCAAGGTGGTAACAATCTGTATATAATCTAAAAAAACTGTAATAAATTTAAAAAGAAAGTGCCATGAGTATGGTTGCCATCTCCTGGCCTGATGGTGATGTGGTCAGAGTGGCTCTTGGGTTTCTGGCTTCCTACGTTTGAATCCCAGTTCAGTAGCGTCAGAAAGGTCTGGATAGTCTGCCTTTTCCTGAAAAATAAGTCACTCACTCACCCAAGAAATTTGGTCTCCCTTGTGGAAAATATAAAACCCAGAGAAGCCCCATCACTGCCCACTTCCTATTATACTCTATGGTTCCAGAAAGCAAGCCTTCCAGAACAAAGCAGGATTCCATTCATGCACCGCTTTCCCACACTCACACAGCCTCAGCCAGGCCTTCTAAAGAAGCAAGGAACAGGAGGGTGGCTTTTGGGCTGTCGTCAGAAGAGGAAAATGGGTGGCAGTTCAATCGGGCTCACCCATGAGTATGTCAGTGGCTATTTTTGTTTCCTGAAGAGAATGAAGGCAGAGTGTGGGACAGGCTGGGCCTTCAGCCATGTGTATTTGTGTATGTATGAACATGTGTGTATGAGAGAGAAGGCTGAGCGGCTTTCCGAGGGAAACTGAGTGGGTGGCTGCCACTGACGGCTATATGCAGACAAATACAAAACACTAAGCAACAATTGCCGTACTCAGAAGCACGGGGTTGTCCGCCTGCATCAGCACAGCTGTTTCTGCTCCCGCAGCTGCTGCAGAAGCGCCAGCGTGTACTAGGACTCCAGCAGGGGTGCAGACCATGACTGAAAAGTCCTCTGGAGTCTCCCCCCTTGGTGGCGGACACAGAGGCCTTGCTTGGTGCACTGAGAGTATGGCATTCACAAGCACAGCAAACAGCTAGACTTGCCCAATAAATAACTCGAGCCATTTCATGAAGTTGGAGTTGGAATGCATTGAATCCCATTGAGTTTCCAGTCGCAGGTGGGGAAGATGCCTAACCAGGGCATCTCCCCTCTACACACTCCCATGATGGTCCCCTGTAAAGGGAGCAGGGGCTATCTCTGACATGGCACTCTGGTGCCCAATATTTGATTACTTCTCCCTGACTGCGCAGCCTTGCCAGGCCACAGAGGACAAGGACGCAGGCAGGGTTGCAGAGACCTGATAGGCTAGGGTCAGATTGCAAGAGAGGACAGCTTCCCTTCTCAGAGGACTAGGGGAAGGGGAGGGAGGAAGATGGAGGGAGGGTGGGAATGGGAGGAGATGAGGGAAGGGTTACAATTGGGATGTAATGTAAATAAATTATAAAAATAAAGTAAAAGTTAAAAAAGAAAAGAAAAGAAGTCTGCTCCTTGGAAAGGCCATAGCTATCCTCTTCTTCTGTGTCAGTCCAGAGAGACAATGTGCTCTTGGTTAGTAAGAGATGAGGGGGCGTAGGAGGGAGGGAGCTGTGTGACCCACATTTCACCAAAAGGCTCCGAAGACAATTCCAGGGGTTCTTAAGCAAGATCGATCAGAACCACTTGAGTGTTGCTCACGGTCTGGAACTTCCTGAGATCACAGCCCCAGGCACTGCATCCACATGCAGTACAGGCAACTCTGGAATTCAACCAAGCTTAAAGCCAGCCCTCTGCTGAAGGGACAGAGGCCAGGGAGGCAGCAGATTAAAGTGCCAGGAGATTGGATATCTCCCTGTATCTCTCACCAAATGGACAGATTAGCACTTACAGGGCTCATCTTTTACATTGTCAGGTGGAGGCTACAACAGCAGCCTAAGGTAACCATAGACATCACCCTGATGCGGACTCTATCAATGATGGTAAGTGAATGTCGCCTTTGGGTCTACAGGGAACATTTCCAAATTATTTCCCTGGGCGTGACAGTGGCCACTTGGTGTGGAAGTAAAGCTCTGAGTTCTCCATGGGTATCTGGCAGCAGAGGTATACTCAGTCCTACCTAAGGCCCTCTGCCGATAGCATGATCCATGGCCGTGCCCACAGAAGCCCTCTCAGATTCTGGCTCTGAGAACTTGCACCTTCCTCAATGGGCCATCAGGAGAGTCACAGGAAGCCTATGCTGAGAGGGGATGCAGAAATGGCAAACATAGGGTGTTATTCTACTTCCACCCCCAAAGCCCCATGATGGTTCCTGAATTCTGAGTCCATCCCATGCTCAGGGCTTAGAGGCTACAGGAAAAGTTGGGCCAGGGTTGGTATGGTGATACTTATAATGGTACGAATGACATCATCCGTAACCTTTCTCCACAACAGGCTGGTTTCAAACAGCTGTAATTTATGGATGTTCTTCCGAGAGGAATTAGTCAATATATTTGTTTTCCCTTTGATATATAGCCACAGGAGCACATCAGGCATGAGGTTTATTAAGCCTTGCCAATTTTCTGCCGCTTCTCAGCACTATAGATTTTGCTCATGGAGTGGGCTGGTTCCACCCAACATAGAAAACAAAATCATTTTAAATACTGAAAAGCCTTCCAGCACTGAGAACGCGGGGCATGCTAAGAGCCCAGCAGCAGCCTTGGAAGGCACAGACAACTTGTTCCTGCAGCTGTGGTTGCTAAGGGGACTATGAGTGGTGTGATGGCATGTGGGAGAGGACCTCAGGTCACTGCAGTGTACCCGCCATCGTCTCTTGGGCAGGGGTCTGCAACTGTAGAGGGCAGACAGCCATGCCTACCTACAAGGGGAATTCTCATGCCCCTAGGCTTGATGTCAGCTACTAGGTTTCATATCAGCTACAAATGGGACAAGTCCTTAGACCTAAGTTACCGAGAAGAATGAAGGTTGCTAATTAGGCCAAGGAGTGCCCATCCAAGTTGGACAGTTACACAGTTAACCCAGCCCCTCTCTCCTCTGATAGTCTCGAAATAGGGACTATCTTCCCCTTTCAGCTGAGGGTCCCTGCAGGGCCAAAGTGAAACCTCGGGGAGAGAAAGTCTAAGGCCTTGCCAAGACGATATACACAAACCCTTCACAGCAAAATTTGTTGCCCTGGGATGTAAGTTAAAGAATGTACCAGAGTTGCGGAGCCCAGTCCCATAGGATACATCTATAAAACACTCCCACACCTAAGGCTCAGGGAACACTGCGGAAGAGAGGGTTGGAAAGATTGCAAGAGGCAAGAGATCAGGGGTTCTGCTGTGATATTGTGTCTCCTAGTAACACCGGAAGCTATATCCGTAAAGCCTCACCGACATCATGTGAGCCAAACAAGGAGGACACTGACAAACATGGCACTGATTGGGGAAAAGTCTACAAGAGTTCAGTCCTGCATAAAGAAGAGCAGGCGACTGAGTAAAGGTGGGAGCAGGAGAGGTGGCCCTTCCTAGAAAAGAGCAAACCAAACTGGCCATCCAGTTCCAAACGGTCAGCTTGGGAAGCATACCTTCAAGTGATGCTAAATATGAGAATATATATGAGAATATATATATATATAATATATATGAGAATATATGTATATATGTTTATACAGATGCAGATAGTATACAATAACCTTTGGTATACAAAGAGGCTATGAATTTGAAGGAGAACAAGGAGAGCCATATGGGAAGGTTTGGAGGGAGAAACAGGAAGGGAGAAACGTAATTAAAATGCAATCTCAAGCTTTTTTGTAGAATTCACCATACCGTCATTAGGGTCTACATTTTTTTTCTTTTGTGAGATACTTAGCCATTATTTTTCTGTTTGGATTTTGTATATCTTCAACCTATGTACTTTGCATATATGTAGAAGTTCATCTATTTCTTTTGTATTTCCCAGTTTGTTGTTGTATAATTGCTCGCGGCCATTTTGTGATCATTTGTATTTCTGTCACATCCATCATAACATCTCTTTTTTCATATCTAATTTTATGTGCTTCTCGCTCTTTTTCTTTATCTAAGCTTTTGACATTTTCTCTCTACAAAAACTAACTTTCAGTTTTAGTGACTCTTGGTACGGCTGTTAAAGCCTTAATTCAGTTTATTTATGCCTTTGCTGTTTCTTTCTTGTACTCACTTATCCCCCTTGCTTTTCAAGTTCTCCGAAATGCATTGATATGGTGTTTGACATAAATCATTGATTTAGATGAAGGTTATTATTACCACTAATGTCTTATTATTACATTTATTTATATTCCATCTATTTGAATTTGTTGTATTTTATTTTTCAAAATTGTTAGTCATTGTTTGTTTGCTTGCTTGTGGGACAGAGTTTTGCTCATGTAGCCTGGAGTAACCCTGAGTTTAACATCATCCTGGCTTAGCTTCCCAAGGGATGGTTTTGAAGGCATGCAATGCCAGGTATAGCCTGAGAAATGTTATTTCCACTTTCGCCTTATCACCTGCAAAGATTTTAAAGTTTAATAGGCTAGTGTGTGAGTTTGAGGTAGTGAACAGTTATCTTGAACACAATTAAAAGCTATTCCATACATACCTAAGAGAGCAGATTCTGCTACTCAAAATACGTCTCTCTGCAATAAGCATAATGCTGATGGTTTCCAGGAACCATGGATGCAGGAGAAACTTTGAAAATAGAGTACAGGGTACCTTATCCCTGAGAGAAATTTACATCTATATGGAGAATTGCCATGGATTAGGATGTCTTCTATCAGTATCAGGAAGAGAAGGGTAGCTCTAAATCTCTAAAACATATAAAGAGGGCACAAACAAGACTGTGTAATAAAAACCCTGACCTTGCTTTGACAAGCTTTTTGCTGGGAACACCCTTACAATGGACTTTCTCCTTATATTGTTTTGGTTTCATCTGAAGACAGATTTTATGTCTGGATTCAAAGCAATTTGCTGGACTAGCATATGACCACTTCATTGGGTTTAAGCTATAATGGCTCAAATATACACAGTGGTGAACTCTTAAGATCAGAATGAGGGAGGATTAAAAATCTCCTGTCATTTTCTAATGTCATAATCTATGTTCGTTCGCAGGTGTACTCCTAACTATTATTTTTTAGTTCATTCCTGTTTATTTAAAATGGTTTACTGTAAAACAATAAGCCACACCACACTAGCCACCATATCTTAAATCCTATTTTTATTATCTCTTAATTTCATCAAGAGGCTAAACTGAGTGATTGGTCTTTTCCATGTACATTTTTGTAAGTATGCTCCTTGCTGGTTGTGTGATGATGAAAATGCCTGACTATAGAGTTCCCAAAATATATTATTAAACATGAGATACTCATGTGGTAGCTATAGCCCATGCACATATATGAATAAACTCATTTTTTTCTCTTAAAAATGAAATAAAATGCCATCTCACAAATAAACAACAAAGGCATATGTACATGTGTCCCTTTGTTCACAAGCCACCTGTACATCACTGTGACCAAATACTTGACAGAAATGCCTTAGAAAGGGAGAAGGTTATTTTTGGCTCACAGCGCTAGGATTATACATAGTCCAACCCAGCAAGGCAGGCCTATGGGCTGGGCACTTTTGCCTACAGCAATGGAGAGTAAGGGGATGGCTCTTCACATCTCAGCAGATAAGGAAGTCTGATCTCAAATGCAAACTGCATGCAGATAAAACTTTCAAGACCCCTAACCTCAACCCTAGGCCTCCCAGCTAGGCATTTTGTCCCAAAGGCTCCACTTCCTTTTAAGCCAGGGCCACTATCTGGAGCCAAGTATACGAACACAGGAACTTAGGGAGCCATTATATACCAATCAAAAAACCTTGTAGAATGCAGATTTTCAGGGACAACCAGGAAATTCAGTGGGTCTGGGCTGGGGCACAAGACTCTTCATTTTATATACAAGGGAACACCTCAAACTGAATGGGGCCCACTGACCTCCCCACCTCGCCTTGTTGCAGCTTCAGTAAATAAGTAGTCTGGCTTTTCATTGCATGAGGTTATGTAAGCGTCACAAATCCAGCATCAGAAAGAAACCCAGGAGCATAGAATGTAGACGCTGAGCACGTAGACGATAAACCCATCACCCTGACAACACAGACCTTGCACACCTGCCCTAACCTATGGGAGGAATCCCTACTGCTGCATCCCAGATGCCCTGCAGATGTGGTCTTTGTGAGCCAGCGAAGGGTCCTATAAAATGGACCCTATCAAAAGAGAAGCCAGACAACTTGACCTGCCAGCCTGCTGAGTAGTGGGCAAGGCAGGGAAGTTTGTGTATCTGCCCAGCTGCAAATCTCATGAAGACTGCTCTGCCTGTCCTCCCACAGCTGTGCCCCCAGCACAACTTAGGCATTACTTTAAGGAGGATTTTTAGACCAGATATACTTCTTCCACTTTCTTTCATTCTCTCACTTGGGCCTGCCGACTACCTTCTCTGGAAACCACTCCTTCATTGCCATGATCAACTAACATCTCAACTCTGTCTTTAAACCTGGAACTAAGCTGCTGTTTGCAAAGCTGGTTTCTAGCTATGTGATCTTAAGCAAGTGTCTCAGTCTCTCCCTGACTTGGCCCCCTTACCTGAAAAGAGATGGATGACAATCTTCATCCCCCTCCTTGCACAGTGGCTGTGTCAAACAAGAGTGTAACATGCTAGAGTCGTCTAAAAGGAGGGAACCTCAGTTGACAAAATGCCTCAATAAGATGCAACTGTAAGACATTTTCTTAATTAGTGATTAATGGAGAATGACTTAGCCCGTTGTGGGTGGTACTGTCACTGGGTTGGTGGCCCTGGGTTTCATACGAAAGCAAGCTAAGCAAGCCACAAGGATCAAACCAGTAAGCACCATACCTCAAGCATCCGCATCTGATCCTGCCTCCAGGTCCCTGTCTTGTTTGAGTTCCAGCCTGGCTTCCTTCAATGATGGGCCACAATGTGGAAGTGTAAACCAAATAAATCCTTCCCAACCCAACTTGCTTTTTGGTCATAGTGTTTCATCACAGCAATAGAAACCCTAACTACAACACCTCCAGATTGCTAAAAATCAGAGGCAGTCAAAGGCCTTAGTAAGAAGTGAGCAGATACAGCCTGCATGTTCCATTGGGAAGCAGAGGGTCCCAAGCAAGGCAGCAGAGGTGAGCAAAGAATAAGCCCAGAGTAAGATGGTGCTGGCAAAAAGGGGCCAGTGGCTGAAAATGGATATTAGGAAGGTCATTCAGTAACAAGTGACAATGGGGTACACCCACCACCTAGAAGAGTGACAATGAGGTTTGAAAGAGGACTGAAAAAACTAACACACATAACCTCATACAAACTGCACAAAAAAATGATCATATCATAGCAAGCCCTTTATACATATACCCATGCACAGACACATGGATAAATACAGTGTACACAGACACACATAGACACAGAAACAAACTGATATGTACACACAAAAATGTATTGATGCAGACAGAGACAAACACCCAGTGCTGGATAGAAAACTTAGGCCTTGAATGTTCCTCACAAAATTGTTTTAAGTCTACTGGCACTACTAGGACCTAAGTGGTAGGACCTAGTAGGAGGAAAATGGGTCATTAGGATTGTGACATTAAAGGGTATGCTAGAGCTTCCCACTGCCTCTCCTCCATCCCCTTTCTCCCTCTCTCCTTATGTCCCAGGCACCATGAGATGAGCATCCTTACCTCGCCTTGTGATCACATACAACATTCTTCATCACCACAGGTCTAGAGTAAGGGAACCAAGCAACCACAGATTGAAACCCTTGTGATCAGGAGCAAAAATAAACCGCTTCTCTTGATAAGTACATTTTCCCAAGGACTTTGTAACAACAATAAAAGCTGATTGACACATACAAATATGTAAACATAGCATACACAGGCACACCCACACATGCATTGTCAGGCATGCAGAGAATTACATTTACGTGTGTGTGTGTGTGTGTGTGTGTGTGTGTGTGTGTGT
>OU015748.1:48424972-48455039 GCA_907169655.1 Acomys percivali
TAGATATGCATACCTTCAAACACAGGAACATAAAACATGCACACACATGACATACAAGCAGCATTCATACCACACACATAAGTGCACCTAGAGACACACATACATAGAGATACACACAGGCGCATACAGAAATAAGCACAGTACACTCAGACATGCACACAGAAAGACACAGAAGATGATGCATCCGTGCATACATATTGACACACAGATGCAATGTTGAAGCACCACGTCCCTCTTCAAACTTGGCCCAAGTGCTTTCCCTGTACATAATTGTCGGGATTCAGGGAAGTAGGATAAGAAATCCAAGTTCTGCCAGTAAAATTAGCAACTGGGAAAGATCCACCAAGTTTGTATTTACATCAAAAACCACAGGTCTCTGAGGCTCCCAGGAGACTGTCAAACAAAATTGTGTGTTTGTTAATCTTATGCATATTGACACTTCCAAGAAAAAAAAACTGACTGTGCACAGTAGCTGGGTCCATGTAAGCAGCACCTGAGCTCCCAGGAGCAGGGTGCTGTTGACTTATGCTAATGGCTGCACTGGCAAAGCCACTCCAGGAGTGCTCTGAACCACCAGGAGAGGGAGGGAAGGAGGACTCTGAAGGAGGAGACCCTGCAGGCTAAGCACTGTGAACTCTTTACAGACATCCTCCCCTCTGTCCCACCAGTGCTTACCTTTCTGGCACCATGGTTGTACCTGCCCATACCAAGATGACAGTGAAGGTGACAGCCTGTTCAATTCTTCACTGTGTCTCTATCCTGCTAGGCTGAAAATTCTGTGAGTGCACGGAGGCGCATGTCTTATTCTTTCCTGTATTCCAACAGCTTGGCTTGAAACAGATGTTTGATACTTGCTGTAAAGAAGAAACTAACAACTAGACAATAGGAAGCAAAGGAAGGCAGCTAATGTTCAAGCATGTCATAGTGTGCTCCTGGGCTCGGGGGTCTGCTGTCCTCCTTCGCGGACACAGCTCAGGTATTCTGTTCCTGATGTCCTGGCTATCTGCCTCCAGTTCCTCCATCCTCACCTGAGTCTGCTCTATTGCTTAGTCTTTTTTAAAAAATATTTTATTAATTTATTCATATTACATCTCAATTGTTAGCCCATCCCTTGTATCCTCCCATTCCTCCCTTACTTCATTACAACGTAAACTGAAAAATCAGCAAGATTGTGCAAAAATACATCTGCCGAGGAAACATCATGGGGAGGTTGTAATAGCAACGGGGGTAGGAATCACGAAGTTGGGCTCTTGGCCCAACCAGGACACCGTTTACTTTGTAGTATCCCCCACTTCTTGCTGTGCTTCCCACACAAGCCATCTATCCTGAGGCCTTGACCAACTCTTCACACCTCCTAGTCAGCTCACTGGAGTCTCACAAATTCCTCCTTACCCACTTCACTCTCCCTCCTAAATGCCTGTCCTCAGGCTCCATAAAAACACATAAAATTTACTTAAAATGATGGAACTCTTCCACTTCTCCCAAGGATAAAATGAAAACAAACAAACAAACAAACAAATGACATTCCCTGGGGAAACAAACACACGAGAAGGGTCACGTTATAGAATAGGAATAATGGTCCCCCTAGAGAAAGGACACAAATAAAGTCATCCCTCTCATTGTCCTAGCTCCCTCCCAACATCTCCAGACTAAAGGATGTTAGAGGCAGGAAGGAAAATCCAGAAGGAGCCCCAGTCTCCATGACTTAAAGAGACAATGCAGGGAGAGAATCCTGGAAGGGGCCATAGTGTTGTCTTGGAAAGGTTTAAACGATGCTCAGTGATCCTTCCTCCCAATATGGACACCAATATGTGTGTGTTCTGAGGCTAATCATCGTAACCAATAGCATATGGCATAAGCCTGGTAAATGAAGACGTCATGTTTCAAGGGTCTGTGCCTATCTACCAACTTAGAGAATCCCCTCCCCCCTTTCTCAGTCTTTCTCTCTGTCACCTCTCCGTCCTTTACCCCATCTCCTCTTTTCCTCTCTTCCTCTTGTCATTGCTGAGGAGAACAATACATGCCATGCATATGAGTAGCCCTGTGAAAGGCTCACGTGGTAAGGAGCTGACATCCACATAACTTAGCCTAAAATCGGGTTTTCCAGCACCTTCAAAGGGCCATTATTTGGCCACAACTTGGTTGTGCCCTCACAGGACAGCTTGAGTCAGAGTCAGCCAGCTAAACTGACCTAGCATGAATTTAAACCACAAGACCCCACAAAAAGCTTGTGAGGATGTATATGTCATCAAAATTCTCACAAACAAAATAGGGGGGTATCGAAAAATAGAAAATGTGGAAACAAACATAAATTATGTGTGTTTCTATAAACTCCTTAAAATACAGTTGACTGCTTAAAGCAAGAATATCAATAGTATATTTTTATACTTTATATCAAAGCAAATACAGGATGTCTGTCATATAGCAACAAGAGACAAGAAAGTAGTGGCATGTCCTAGAATAGACTGGAATGTTCTGGAATGCATCGGAATGTAATATACATTTGAGAAGATGTATTGTTATATGCTACAACACTATACAACTCACAAGAATGTGAAATAATGGTTAATAAGGCAACAAAGAAGACACATGTGATAAGAAAAACAGTTAATCCTAAAGAACTCAGGATAAATAAAAGAGAGGATCAGAGAAAAGGTTTCAAAAGTAATATAAACCCAATCACTCTAACGAACACATCAAATTTAAATGATTAAAACAATACTCAACTAAAAGTCACAGTTTTAACTTGTATTGTTAGGAAAAACTATACACTGTTCCCTACAAAACAAACAATCAACAAAACAAAACAAAATAAGAACTAGCCAGGTGGTACTGCACACCTGTAATCTCAGCACTTGGGGAGGCAGAGGTAGGTAGGTCTCTGTGAGTTCAAGGCCAGCATGGTCTACAAAGTGAGTCCAGAACAGCCAAGGCTACCCAGAGAAACCCTGTCTCAAAAACAAAAACAAAACAAAAACCTACTTTATAGGCCTAAAAACAAAAAGTTTGTCTGGAGGATGACTCAGTAGAATGCTTGCCTTATAAGCATGGAGACCTAAGTTTAACATCCAGAACCTAAGTAAAAAAAAAAAAAAAAAAAAAAAAGCCAAGTGTAGTGGTGTGCATTTTAATGTCAGGGTGTGAAACAGAGATAAAAGGTTTCCTGTCACTCTCCAATCAGCCAATGTAGCCTAACTGGTGAGCTCAGGCAAATGAGAAACACTGCGTTAAAAGGAGGTGAATAGTATTCCTAAAAATAATACCCATAGTCATCTTCCAGACTCCACAAATACGTGCATGCACACCTGCACACACATATACCTGCATATACACACAAGCATAAAAACCTAAGAGTTCAAGGGGAAAACACCATAGCACAAGAAATCCAAGGTAGGGTACCCATATCAATACCAGGCAAGATAGATTTTTAAAGCAAATATTAACATATTAGGAAAGATACAGCTTGTCTGTTCCAAATAATATGAGGGCCATTTCCCAAGGTAACATGTAACCATGTGTGTGCAGTAATGACAGGAATTCAAATCCAAGTAACAAAAGCTGATAAAATGGCAAAACACACTATATAAGTCCAGTTTCAGCTGGAGACATAAATACAGTGAGTTGAGTGGCTCTAGGTACATAGGACTCATAATGCTGCAGGAGCAGCTAGAGGTGAGGGTAGGTCGTCACTGGAAACCAACAAGAGAGTTCTATTCTAAGAAAGACAGGGTAGGACTGGCCATCTAGAGCAGTGATCCTGATGCTGTGACCCTTTAATAGAGTTGCTCGAGTTGTGGTGACCACCAATCATAAAATTATTGTTGCTGGGGGGATCCAAGATGGCGCCAAGCAGTGTGGACCTTGTTTGGAAGCTCCAGTGAACAATTCAGGGAATTGCACGATTTCTGAGCGAGGAACACCAAGGTCCCAACACCACAGCAGCAGGAGTGCTCCATGGTTCGGAGGGACCAGGGTGCAGAAGACCTGCGTGCCCCTGCACACGGGAGAAGCGTGGATTTTCTTGGATTGGAGCAGCAGAGGCAGAGGCAGCGGCGCCAGTGGCGGCACCAGCGACAGCAGCGGCAGCGGCTGAGGTTTGTAGCTCAGAGCCTTTCGGTGAAGGCAATTAGTGTGGTGGCCAGTGGGAGTAGATGAGGGAGAGGGGACTCTGGACAGGATTTGGGTCCCGGGGTGCCTTGTGACCCAAACTGGACTCAGCTGACAGTTCAGTCCCAGAGTCCCAGGCTCAGCTCAGTGCCGTGGAGACGCTGGCTCAGCACAGTAAGCAAAGGTCCACCCTAGGACCCAGCTCGGTGCAGCCGCAGCTCCCCTGCTGTGACGCAGGCTGGGTGGGGCGCGCAGGTCCATCCTAGGACCAAGCTCACCTCAACGAGCAGTTCTGCCCAAGACACTAACTCAGCTCAGCGGGCAGTTCTGGGGCACTGACACAGATTCAGCCCAGAGGCCCTAGCTAGAATTGCCGGGCAGATTAGGCCCAGAGTCTCTCTACCTGAGCTGTGCGCACAGGCTCGGCGGCCCCAAGGTTCTGGCTGGACTATCCACACAGTACAGACCCGGAGTACCGGGCTGATTTCAGTGTGGGTCCATAGTCCCTGGCTGAGATCGGTGCATAATTCCGCCCCGGAGACTCGGGTGGAGCTCGGCGTGCAGTTTAGGACCAGAGTCCTTAACTGTGCTTGGCAGACGACTGGACTCAGAGACTCTAATGGAGCTTTGAGCACAGTCCCGGCTCTAAGACTCTAGTTGGACACAGTGCTGTTTGAATCCAGAATTTCTGGCTGAGCTTGGTGTATGGTTTGGGCCCTGAGTCAATAACTGACCACAGCACGCACTTTGGGCCAAAAACCCTTACCTGAACTTGGTGCGCAGTCCCAGCCCAAAATTTCTGGCTGTACCCTGTGTGCATTTTTTGCCCAGAAACCCTTGCTGAGCTTGGCAGACAGTTCAGGCCCTGAGAATCTAGCTGAGCTTGGCAGACAGTTCAGGCCCTGAGAATCTAGCTGAGCTCGGCCCGTGGTTCGGGCACAGTGTCCCTGGCTGGACTTGGCAGGGAACTCAGAAGGCTGTGGATACCTTGGCCTGACCCAACGCTCATTCAGAGACCCAGAACGATTGCAGGACCCACAGCACAGGGGAACTGAGGGTCACTGGCTGTGAGAGTCCAAAACAACAGGGCTAACCTCCTGCCATCCACAACAGTGAAGCATCAGAGCTTCCAGCCTAGAAAAATCCTGAGAAAACAAGTGAGTCTATCATCAGACTCCCTCCATTCAACTCTGGAAGCTACCCAACAAAAACAAAGCCAGCAAGATGTCTAAAGGACAGCATAAAAGCATACGCAAAAAAACCCCAAAACAACATGGTGTCTCCAGTTTCCAGTTATCCCAAAGAAAACAACCCAGAGAACTTAAATACAACGGAAATACAGGAAAATGACCTCAAATCCTTAATAAGGAGCATATTAATGGAGGAAACAAATAAAATTCGTAATCAAATACAGGAAGATGCAGACAAACAGGTGAGAGACATAAAAGAAGCACATAGAGTGGAACTGGAAAAATTTCAGGAAAATGCAAACAACCAGTGAAAGAAATAAATAAAACGGTTCAAGCTCTGAAGACCTATAAGGAGGCAATGGAAGAAACTCAGGAATATACAAAAAATGAGATGAAAGAAATAAAAAAATCAGTTTAAGATCTGAAGACGAAAATGGATTCAATGATAAACACACAGACAGAAGAAAAACGAGAACGTGAGACCTCAGAGAAGAAGGCGAGCAACACAGAGGTGAGCTTTTCTAACAGAATCCAAGAGACGGAAGAACGAATCTCAAGTCTAAAAGATACAATCACAGATCTTGAAGCCACCATTAAAGAAAATGACAAATCTGGAAAATTCCTGACACAAAACATCCAAGAAATTAAGGACACCATGAAAAGAAGAAATCTGAGGATAATAGGCATTGAAGAAAAAGAGGATATCATACTCCAAGGCCCAGAAACTATTCTCAACAAAATCAGAGGAGAAAATTTCCCCAATCTAAAGAAAGAGATGCCTATAAACATACAAGAGGCCTACAAAACACCAAACAGAATTGACCAGAAAAGGAAAACTGCCCGTCACATAATAATCAAAACACAAAATATACAGAACAAAGAAAAATATTAAAAGCTGCAAGGGAAAAGGGCCAAATAACATTCAATGGCAAGCCTGTCAGAATTACACCCGACTTCTCATCAGAGACCATAAAAGCCAGAAGAGCCTGGACAGAGATCCTGCAAACACTAAGAGACAACAGATGCCAGGCCAGACTACTTTACCCAGCAAAACTATCAATAACCATTGATGGAGAAAACAAAATATTCCATGACAAAAACAAATTCAAACAGTACCACAAATCCAGCTTTACAGAAGGTACTAGAAGGAAAACTCCATCCCAAAGGGTCAAGCTACAACCAAAACTACTCAGGAAATAGGTAACTATACCATGGCAAAAACACAGCTACACAAACGCTCAATTGGAAACAACATCAAAATTAAGACTCTTAACAGTCACTGGTGGTTAATATCTCTCAACATCAATGGTCTCAATTCTCCAATAAAAAGACACAGACTAACTGAATGGGTGCATAAACAAGATCCAACATTCTTCTGCATTCAAGAAACACATCTCACCCATAATGATAGGCACTATCTCAGGGTAAAAGGTTGGAAAAAAATATTCCAAGCAAATGGTCACAAGAAGCAAGCAGGCGTAGCCATTTTAATATCAAACAAGATAGACTTTCAACCAAAATTAATCAAAAGGGATGCAGAAGGACACTTCATACTCATCAAAGGTAAAGTCAACCAAGATGACATCACAATTCTGAACATCTATGCTCCCAATACAAAGGCACCCACATTTGTAAAAGATCTTCTAAAAAAAACTCAAACCACACATCGATCCCCACACAATAATAGTGGGGAACTTCAACACCCCACTCTCACTGAAGGATAAGTCATTGAAACAGAAACTTAGCCGAGAAATAACATCATTAACCAATGCCATGGGTCAAATAGATCTAACAAATATCTATAGAACCTTTCACCCAAACAAGAAAGAATATACCTTCTTCTCTGCACCCCATGGAACTTTCTCCAAAATTGATCACATCGTAGGTCACAAAGCAGGCCTCAACAGATACAAGAGGATTGAAATAATACCTTGTATCCTATCAGATCACCATGCTCTTAGGCTGCAGTTCAACAACAACAGAAACGACAAAAAGCCTACACTATGTGGAAACTAAACAACTCTCTGCTAAATGACACATGATCAGGGAAGAAATAAAGAAAGAAATCAAGGAGTTTCTGAAATTCAATGAAAATGAGGGAACAACATACCCAAATTTGTGGGATACATTGAAAGCAGTGTTAAGAGGAAAATTCATAGCACTAAGTGCCTTTAAAAAGAAATCGGAAACATCGCACATAAGCAACTTAACAAAACAGCTGGAAGCCCTAGGAAAAAAAGGAGCAGAAACACCCAAAAGGAGTAGACGTAGACGTCTGGAAATAATCAAACTCAGGGCTGAAATTAACAAATTAGAAACTAAGAAAACAATCCAAAGAATCAACAAAACCAAAAGCTGGTTCTTTGAGAAAATCAACAAGATAGACAGACCGTTAGCCAACCTAACTAAAAGGCAGAGAGACAGTATTGAAATCAACAAAATCAGAAATGAAAAGGGAGACATAACAACAGACACTGAAGAAATACAAAGAATCATAAGATCCTACTTTGAAGGCATATATGCCACAAAATTTGAAAATCTAAAGGAAATCGACGATTTTCTTGATCAATTTCACTTGCCAAAGTTGAGTGAAGAACAGAGAAACAAGCTAAATAGTCCCATTTCCCCTACAGAAATAGAAGCAATCATTGATAGTCTCCCAACCAAAAAAAGCCCAGGGCCAGATGGTTTCAGTGCAGAATTCTACCAGACCTTCAAAGGCGAGCTAATACCGATACTCTTCAAGCTACTCCAAAACATAGAATTGGATGGAACATTACCAAGTTCATTCTATGAGGCCATAGTCACGTTGATACCTAAACCTCACAAAGACTCAACAAAGAAAGAGAATTTCAGACCAATTTCTCTTATGAACATCGATGCAAAAATACTAAATAAAATTCTTGCAAAACGAATACAAGAACACATAAAGGATATCATTCATCAGGACCAAGTAGGCTTCATTCCAGGCATGCAGGGATGGTTTAATATATGGAAATTCATCAATGTAATCCACCATATAAACAAACTGAAAATAAAAAACCACATGATCATCTCTTTAGATGCAGAGTAGCATTTGATAAAATCCAACACCCATTCATGTTTAAAGTTTTAGAGAGATCGGGGAAACAAGGCACTTTCCTCGACATAATAAAGGCTATATACAGAAAGCCAATAGCCAAAAACAAAGTAAATGGAGAAATACTCAAAGAAATTCCTCTAAAATTGGGAACAAGGCAAGGCTGCCCACTCTCTCCATATCTCTTCAATATAGTACTCGAAGTTCTAGCCAGAGCAATATGACAACAAAAGGAGATCAAGGGTATCCAAATGGGAAAGGAGGAAGTCAAACTATCCCTATTTGCAGATGATATGATAGTGTACATAAGTGACCCTCAAAATTCCACCAGAGAACTCCTACAGCTGATAAACACTTTCAGCAATTTGGCTGGATACAAAATTAACTCAAAAAAGTCTGTAGCCTTCCTATACACAAATGACAAGCTTGCAGAGGAAGAAATTAGGAAAGCCATACCTTTCACATTAGCCACAAGCAATATAAAATATCTAGGAGTTACTCTAACTAAGCAAGTTAAGGACTTCTTTGAAAAAAATTTCAAAACTCTGAAGAAGATCAAACAAGATACACTTTCAACCAAAATTAATCAAAAGGGATGCAGAAGGACACTTCATACTCATCAAAGGTAAAGCCAACCAAGATGACATCACAATTCTGAACATCTATGCTCCCAATACAAGGGCACCCACATTTGTAAAAGATCTGCTAAAAAAACTTAAACCACACATCGATCACCACACAATAATAGTGGGAGACTTCAACACCCCACTCTCACTGAAGGATAAGTCATTGAAACAGAAACTAAGCCGTGAAATAACATCATTAACCAATGCCATGGGTCAAATGGATCTAACAGATATCTATAGAACCTTTCACCCAAACAAGAAAGAATATACCTTCTTCTCTGCACCCCATGGAACCTTCTCCAAAATTGATCACATCATAGGTCACAAAGCAGGCCTCAACAGATACAAGAGGATTGAAATAATACTTTGTATCCTATCAGATCACCATGCTCTTAGGCTGCAATTCAACAACAAAAGAAACAACAAAAAGCCTACACGTACGTGGAAACTAAACAACTCTCTGCTAAATGACACATGGGTCAGGGAAGAAATAAAGAAAGAAATCAAGGAGTTTCTGAAATTCAATGATAATGAGGGAACAACATACCCAAATTTGTGGGATACATTGAAAGCAGTGTTAAGAGGAAAACTCATAGCACTAAGTGCCTTTAAAAAGAAATTGGAAACATTGCACATAAGCAACTTAACAAAACAGCTGGAAGCCCTAGAAAAAAAGGAAGCAGAAACACCCAAAAGGAGTAGACGTCTGGAAATAATCAAACTCAGGGCTGAAATTAACAAATTAGAAACTAAGAAAACAGTCCAAAGAATCAACAAAACCAAGAGCTGGTTCTTTGAGAAAATCAATAAGATAGACAGACCGTTAGCCAAACTAACTAAAAGGCAGAGAGACAGTATTGAAATCAACAGAATCAGAAATGAAAAGGGAGACATAACAACAGACACTGAAGAAATACAAAGAATCATAAGATCCTACTTTGAAGGCATATATGCCACAAAATTTGAAAACCTAAGGGAAATGGATGACTTTCTTGATCAATTTCACTTGCCTAAGTTGAGTGAAGAACAGATAAACAAACTAAATAGTCCCATTTCCCCTACAGAAATAGAAGCAATCATTGATAGTCTCCCAAGCAAAAAAAGCCCAGGGCCAGATGGTTTCAGTGCAGAATTCTACCAGACCTTCAAAGGCGAGCTAATACCGATACTCTTCAAGCTACTCCAAAACATAGAATTGGATGGAACATTACCAAATTCATTCTATGAGGCCATAGTCACGTTGATACCTAAGCCTCATAAAGACTCAACAAAGAAAGAGAATTTCAGACCAATTTCTCTTATGAACATCGATGCAAAAATACTAAATAAAATTCTTGCAAAACGAATACAAGAACACATAAAGGATATCATTCATCATGACCAAGTAGGCTTCATTCCAGGCATGCAGGGATGGTTTAATATACGGAAATCCATCAATGTAATCCACCATATAAACAAACTGAAAATAAAAAACCACATGATCATCTCTTTAGATGCAGAGAAAGCATTTGATAAAATCCAACACCCATTCATGTTTAAAGTTTTAGAGAGATCGGGGATACAAGGCACTTTCCTCAACATAATAAAGGCTATCTACAGCAAGCCAATAGCCAAAATTAAAGTAAATGGTGAGATACTCAAGGAAATTCCTCTAAAATCGGGAACAAGGCAAGGCTGCCCACTCTCTCCATATCTCTTCAATATAGTACTCGAAGTTCTAGCCAGAGCAATAAGACAACAAAAGGAGATCAAGGGTATCCAAATGGGAAAGGAGGAAGTCAAACTATCCCTATTTGCAGATGATATGATTGTGTACATAAGTGACCCTCAAAATTCCACCAGAGAACTCCTACAGCTGATAAATACTTTCAGCAATTTGGCTGGATACAAAATTAACTCCAAAAAGACTGTAGCCTTCCTATACACAAATGACAAGCTTGCCGAGGAAGAAATTAGGAAATCCACACCCTTCACATTAGCCACAAGCAATATAAAATATCTAGGAGTTACTTTAACTAAGCAAGTGAAGGACTTGTTTTAAAAAAATTTCAAAACTCTGAAAAAGGAGATTGAAGATGACATGAGAAGATGGAAGGATCTTCCTTGCTCATGGATAGGGAGAATTAACATCGTAAAAATGGCCATCCTACCAAAAGCAATCTACAGATTCAATGCAATCCCTATCAAAATACCTACACAATTTTTTAAAGACATTGAAAGTTTAATTCTGAACTTCATTAGGAAAAACAAAAAACCCAGAATAGCAAAAACGATCTTGTACAATAAAAGGTGCTCTGGAGGAATCTCCATACCTGATCTCAAATTGTACTATAAAGAATAGTAATTAAAACAGCATGGTACTGGCACAGCAACAGGCTGGTTGATCAGTGGAATCGAATTGAAGACCCAGATATAAATCCACATACATATGGTCACTTGATTTTTGACAAAGAAGCCAAATCCATTCAATGGAAAAAGGATAGCATCTTCAACAAATGGTGCTGGTCTAACTGGATGTCTATGTGTAAAAAAATGCAACTGGACCCATATTTGTCACCTTGCACAAAACTCAAATCCAAGTGGATTAAAGACCTCAACAAAAAACCAGAGACACTAAGTCACTTAGAAGAAAAAGTGGGGATGAGCCTGGAACATATTGGCATAGGAGACAACTTCCTGAACAGAACACCAACAGCCCAGGCCTTAATGTCAACAATTAATAAACGGGACCTCATGAGGCTGAGAAGCTTCTGTAAGGCTGCAGATACCGTCAAGAGAACAAAGCGACAGCCTACAGACTGGGAAAAGATCTTCACCAACCCTACATCTGACAAAGGTCTAATATCCAAAATATATAAAGAACTCAAGAAATTAAACACCACCAAACCAAATAACACAATTGAGAAATGGGCCTTGGAACTAAACAGAGAATTCTCAACAGAGGACTATCAAATGGCTGAGAAACACTTAAAGAAATGCTCAACCTCCTTAGTCATCAGGGAAATGCAAATCAAAACAACTCTGAGATTCCATCTTACACCCATCAGAATGCCTAAGATCAAAAACTCAAGTGACACCACATGCTGGCAAGGATGTGGAGAGAGAGGAACACTCCTTCATTGCTGGTGGGAATGCAAACTAGTACAGCCACTTTAGAAATCTATCTGGTGCTATCTCAGAAAACTGGGAATAGGGCTTCCTCAAGACCCAGCTATTCCACTCCTTGGAATATACCCAGAAGATGCTCCAGCACACAACAAGAAAATTTGCTCAACCATGTTCATAGCAGCCTTATTCATTATAGCCAGAACATGGAAACAGCCTAAGTGTCCCTCAGTAGAAGAATGGATAAAGAAACTGTGGTACATATACACTATGGAATACTACTCAGCTATTAAAAACAAGGAATTCCTGAAATTTGTGGACAAATGGATTGAGCTAGAGATGATCATAATGAGTGAGTTAACCCAGAAGCAGAAAGACTCAAATGGTATATACTCACTTATATCTGCATACTAGCCCAAAGTGCATGTCCCACGAAAGCCTTCCCTTACCAGGAAACTGGGACAGAGGAGAGGATACCCCATTGGGACTCTAGATGAGAGAACAATGGGAGAATAGCAATGTAGAAGGATCCAGTGGGTCCTAGAAACCTACAAGTAGAACATTATGATAGGCAGATTTGGGTCAAGGGGTCCCGCTGAAACTAAGGCACCAGCCAAGTACAATACAGACGGTAAACTTTAAACCCCTACCCAGATCTAGCCAATGTTCAGAACAGTCTCCACACTTGAGTGGAGAGTGGGATATGACTTTCTCACATACTCTGGTGCCTCACATTTGACCATGTCCCCTGGAGATTGAGACCTGGTGGCACTTAGAGCAAGGACAGCAGGTCACCAAGAAGAGTCTTGATACCCTATGAGCATATACAGGGGGAGGTAATCCCCTTCAGGAACAGTCATAGGGGAGGGGAATAAGGGGAAAATGGGAGGGTGGGAAGAATGGGAGGATACAAGGGATGGGATAACCATTGAGATGTAACAGGAATAAATTAATTAAATAAAAAAAAAGAAAAAAAAGAAGATCAGATGAGGAAAAGAGAAAAAAAATTATTGTTGCTGCTTCATAACTGTAATTTTGCTCCTGTTATGAGTCATAATGTAAATATCTGATATGCCACTCCCGTGAAAGTGTTATTCGACCTCCAAAGGGATAGGAACCCTCAGGTTAAGAACCACTGATCTAGAGCCTTTATCAACAGCCATGATAACTTGGATTTCTAGAAGGATCTAGAGCAGGCAGTGTCAATGATGCTTCTACTACAAAAACAAGATTAATTAAGACACCCCCCTGCCCATGGCCTATACATTCTGTTCGCTGGCTAGGCAATGGGTACCACTTTAACTTTGATGGGTTTTGTCACATGCAATTGCTATATAACAAACAGGACATATTTAGTTAAAAATGTGACACATTTTCATAGCTGTGAAATAGTAACCACAATCTGCATAATGATTGGCTCTATCACCTCCTAAAGTTTCTTCATCCTGTTTCTTTATCCTGCATCCCATTCATTCTGACTCTACTGTCAACTTCTCTTGTTATAGTTCTAAAGTGGAGAGAAAAATCCAAATATCTAATAGTAGGACAGCTGGTAAGCAAATTGTATTGTGATCATATCCTGGATACTACTCAGCAGTAAAATAAAGAATCAGAAAACAAAACAACATGAATGAGTATGAAAAATTCATATTCAAATCAAGAAGACTTAGATATAAGAAAAGTCTGTCCAGAGCTGGGGACACATATGCAAATATGCACAGAGCTACACCAGCAAGTCCATACACCACCACCCTACATACACGCTACAATATACTCAGGGCCATAAATATAACATCACACATACAACATGATATACATATATAAGAACACATACAACACCACACACACACACACCCCTCCACAGCCCACCATACATAAAACACCACATGAACAATATCATTCACAAAACATACAACGTATACAATATAACACATACACAACACCACATATGACAACATGAATATAACACACAGCACAAACATACCACCATACATATACATATAATACAACATATACAAATACAATACATACACTACCATAATACACCACACACACACACACAACTACCACCACAACCACTCTCACATATACACCAACTATCACATTCACAGCACCACAACCCAAACACTACATACACACGACATCACATGCATACAACACAGCACACATGCAACATAACATATGCAAGACCATATATATATCAACACACACATACAGATGCAGTACAACATACTCACATAATAACATATGTGCAACACCACACATATACTGTCATACACATACAATACCATATATACACTTCCAATAATACAATACTACACACACAATACCAGCAACAGATAAAAGCCTAGGAAATCCAGTACTTGGGCATAAATAGTAGTCTGTATTTCTCATCTTAACTGTATGGACAGTAATTAGTTGCTTAGTGTGCTGATTTGGCATCTCCTTAACTTACAATTCTGAATGTGTCTTCATGAGCTATTTATGGTCAATAGATATTCTCCTATGGAATACTTCTCAACTCTTTTTCTTCTTTCTACCACTGGAATCTTCAGATGACTGGATTGTAAAGAAAAATAAGCAACAGATGAAAATTTTTCTATTGTTTACACATTTTTTTGTTAATTGAATTTGTTCTTTGACAATTTTCTGTGTATATAATGCATCCCAATTGCTCCCTCTCTCACCTTCTCTTATCTACCTCCCACCTGTCAACATCCTCATGCCCTAAAAATCTCTTACCCACACTTGTCTTTTTGTTCTGTTTTGTGACCAGTGAGTTTAACTGGGGCATGTATGTGAGCATGGTTTGGAATGGGCCATTGGGTCCTATTGGGTTATGTAGGGATTGTGTTGCACAACTGAAGACAAAAAAAAAAAAAAAAAACCCAAAGAGACAGGGAGTGGGTTGGAGAATCTATCAGTTGCCAGTAATTTAGCAAGAAAAGTGGTTGGAGAGACATGAGTGAACCCTTTATCCACAACTGAATAGTGACATGGCCACTCTTGTGCAAGGCCAGTTCAGGAAGCCACCTGTGGGCTCCTGATTGCAGTGTCTGTGTCATGATAAGCTAAGCCACATTTCTCAGCCTCTTCTCCTGTCTTTCAGCTCTTCCATTCTTTTCACTGACTTGTCCAACACATTCCCTGAGCCTTGGAAGGAATACTATAACTGTTCTGTTTAGGGCTGAACCCTCCACAGCACCCTCAGAAGCTGTGAGTCTCTGCATTCATTACCACTCATTGCAAAACCAAGCTTCTATATTAAGTTTCCTTATGGCATTATCAGACATACTTCATTGTGTTTGACCATCTTCTCTCACTTCTTCTGCCATTTTTAGCAGCCACAAGTCTCTCTGTCGATGTTTAAAAAGAAGCCTGAGAAACAGTGACTGAGAAACCACAACCATATCTGAGAGAAGACATTTCTAGGAAGGGGGACAGGATGTGCAAAGGCCCTGAAGCTGCAGAGTGCTTGGTGTGCTTAAGGACTAACAAAGAAGCCAGTTGGAGCAAGAATGGAGTAGATGAAAAGATGGAGAGATAAAGATACACATGAGAAAAATCTGCTGTCCATACATTAAATATGACACTGAGTTTTAAAGAGGCGGTCACATAAGCAAACATTCAATTTTTTAAACCAATTTAGTGGGATTGTTGATCACTTGGCTATAATCCATTCCATGCTTTTCTTAGAATTTAGTCCCCGGATGCCCAAATGAAGCAACTGTTTACCACTGGAAAGATCTTATCCCTTGACTCTTTTTCTCTCATTAGGCCTACCCATAATTCCCCCGCCACTCAGACCCAGTGGAATGGCAGTGGCTTGTAGCTAACACCATAGGAGGAGTATTTAATCAAGAATAATTTAAACTGCTTACTGGACTTCATTTGCCATTATGATAGGACATAAAAGTTTAAAGCTTTTTGCAAAAAAAAAAAATCTATGATCCAGCTCCATACAAGTTCTAATAAATCTACAAAGAGGGAATTTGTCATCTCTCAATAAATGTGTCTTTTCTGCACTCTGCTCTGAAAACTTGAAAATATCAGATATAAATCTCAGTTGGAAGCCTCATTTTTCTCTCCTCTGGGGTATCATGTTCCAGGACAGAACATGGATGCCTCCTGGCATCCTCTTCTTCCCAGTTTCTCTGCCATTCACTCACATCTTTTCTTCCCAATTTCTATATCTTCCTTCTCCATCCTATGGAATTCCAGAAGGGCTATACAAGTATACAAAATCCTCTCTGTGCATCAGTTCCCTCATCTTGGAAATAAGGTTGTACCATGTGGCCTGGAAGGCCCATTCTTGTTCCAGTGGCTCTTGGAAATACTCAACTTGGTATAAGCACTGTTGTCTCTGAAGGGTTGGGCATTAAAGGAATAAGAGGTGGCCTAAATAATTGAGGAGGCCCTTCCCTTGGGACACTCAAGACCAATCAAGTCCCCATATACAGGTAGTGTCATGGATACCTATCCTCCAGGCATGATACTAAGGTCATCCTCTTAAAGTCTCAGCAGCTGTGACTATTGACACAAGGTTGAATCTATTAATGTTCTGTCATTCTCAAGGTGTCACAGTTACTGAGTGGACATTTTCCAGAGTGGCATGCCACTCTTGAGCTGTCCCATGCTCCTAAGATCACCCCTTACCCACACTCCTATAACTGAAGTTAATTAAATTGGTTCATGCTGGCCGTAGCTGGAATCTTCTCTTTGGCCTGTTGTAGATGCTTTGTCTGGGGTGGAAAATTATTTCCTCATCTCCACAGTGCTCAACTTGGTACTAGCACTGTTGTCTCTGAAGGCTTGTGGGTTGGGTGCTAAATGAATAAGAGGTGGGTCAAATAATCAAAATTGCAGACTGGGTTACTTGTTACCCCATGGATTCTGGACCACCCACACCGCCCCCCATTAGTGAGAGAAATAGAAGACTCCCACACTGTGCATGGCTGTACAGATAGGAAATGTCCTCAATTGTCAAACTCACAGAGCCAGAAAGTCAATTAGCCATTGTGAGGGAACCATGAGGAAACTGGAATTGCCTACTAATGAGTTTGGGGTGTCTTCGGGAGGTGGTGGTAGTGTTCTGGAATTAGATAGTGGATGGATGCAAAACTAAATGAATATACTAAAAACCACTGAGTTGCACACTTGAAAATGATGAATCTTATTTCGTGTGGTATGTCTCTAAATCAGAAAACTGCAGACATTGTCAAGCAGGGAACAAATGGACAGAAGACCTGCCTCAGTGTAGTCCAAACAGCTCTGCCAGCTTAGGTGATGGTGAAAGGCTCTAATGTAAGGTAGGCTTCCCTGACCCTGGAGACCTTGTCTCTGTAGCAGCCAGGCTGCTTCCTAGAGGAGAGAGGCTCATCCTGGTGGTTGGCCTCCAGCCAAAGGACCCCCCAGCCCAAATCCCAGATGCAGTCACATCTCAAGGTGTATTGTCAGGGCAGGACTATGTCAGAACTAACTGGGGATCTTGTTGGTTTTTTTGTTGTTGTTGTTGTTTGTTTTTTTAAATCAGGTCCCTAGTCTGATCTCAAACCTACAGAGTTGGATTTTTTTTTTTTTTTTCATTTTTAACAAGCTCTCTGGGTGATTCTTTCACAAGCAAAAGTTTGAAAACCATTTTGAGCTGGAGTGCTTTTCAGACTTTAAGGCGCATACAAATCATGGGAGATCTTATTAAAATGTAGATGATTCTGACTCCATGCGTCTGGGGTGGAGCCTGAAAGTCTGCATTCCTAATCAGCTCCCAGATGCTGTTCACATCCTTGCAGCACAGAGTCCGCTTTGAGCAGCCAAGGGGATTTTTTTTTTCCATGACAGTGTTTCCCTGTGTGTAGCCAGCCCAGCCTCTCTTGGAACTGGTTCTATAGATAAGGCTAGCCTCAAACTCACAGAGATCTACCTGCCTCTGCCTCCTGAGTGCTTAAGGATTAAAGCCATGTGCCACACCACCATGACTGCCTGTTGAGTAGATTCTTAAACTTACCTGCAGAGGACAATTGTGTAAGAAACTGTGAGAAAAGCTGGTGCCCCTCCCCCTATGTCACTCTGAGATTCTCAATTGGGTGGGACTTGGCCTCAGCATAAGGGTTTGGAAAAGTTTCCCCTTGGTGATTCTAATCAACAGCAATGTTTGGGAGCCCCTGGGGCGGAGGCAGAAGGAAGTTGTGCATAGGTGGCAAGATAGCCTAAGGAGCAGAAATCTGGAGAAAGACCATGTCCAAGGACAGAAACTGCAGCCAAGGGAGGAATATTCTGTCACCATCTTTACAAACCTGAGCCTCCTGTGGCTTACTGTTCACAAATGAGGGAAGGATAGAATTTCTAAACTAAAGCCTCAGTAGATGGGGGAGCAGAAAGCCCCTGACAGACTTCTTGTTTTATTCTACTTTGCTAGAGCCTGGGCCTAAGAGTGGCGTCCTCAGTAGATCTGATTAAAGAAGGCCCCTGGGCACAGGCAAGGAACAGTACTTATCCAGAGCACCCCACATTACCACTGCCACTGTCAATCCAGATGAACCTTGGAGAGGAATTATAGACACCGTTCTAGGACAGACAGCAGCGATTCTAGCCTCGCAATAAGGCTGTTCTGCCTCTGAGCAGACTAGACTCAGAGCAAGCCCTCCACACCTACCTCCAAGCAAGACCAGAAAATAATTAACCTCAGTGAATCCTAGCTGCAATCCATCCTGAGGCACGGTGACACCGCAGTTGAGAATTCCATTCTTTAATGAGCAGGCTGAGATCACCCAGAGCCTGACCCCTCCCCCCCCCACACCAGTAACTCATGGCATCTTCCACAGATCACCGGTCCAGAGATCTCACACTGTAAAAGCACGTTCCTCAGCAAAATAATGCAATGTCCACCTAACCATCCAGATACAAGCCTCGAGTAAGTGCCCCCACCAAAAAGACCTCGCCACTGCCCTTTATTATAAAAAGAGATTTTCTGTCCTCTTGGCAATATTTTACAGGCTTTTCAGTGTCTTTATTAACTCTTCCTTTTTCTATTAACTTGGTATCTGGTGAATTCATTCACATCCTGAATATTACCAAGATGTCCACTCTCCTGGCATGTGTTGACAAGGGCCACAGCAGAGAATAATTTAGCTTCTCCATTCCTTGCGTATCATTGTGGTTTCCATTGGTTTAAGTTAGAGAAGGCTGAGATATACAGACCTCCATGCTACCCAGATTTGCAGGAAGGCTCTTGGGCTTTGGGAAAAGACATGACCACCAAGGAGGAAGAAGGATGCAAAACCTAAGGCATGTGAAGGCACTTTGCCCTGGGTAGTGAGAGACAGATGTCAGAAGCAATGCACAGGCATGCTGAGCAGGGTTGTGCCTGTACCACGTGGCACAGAAGCATGGCCCATATTTCAGAAGGAAATAAAAATGTGTCTGTAATTAATGATCCTCTAGGAACACATGGCCCTTATTAATGTAGCAATTTGGAGAAACATAATTCGCTAAACATTGGGCTTGAATTGCAGAATGGGTTGTCAGCTAGAGGGGGATTCAGGGATAGACAAAGGCACCCATGGTGGCTCCCAAGGGTCCCAAGGACAGGGCACTGGGAGAAGCAGGGACAGAGCTGGGTAACCCACACTGAGGAGCTTGGTGCTTTGGGAGGCACCTGCATTCTTGCCATTTCTGTGCATACTTAGGAGTTTATTATATACATAGGCCAGGAAGCTGGAATTACCGGGGCTCGCCTTCAGGATCCTCCTTTTTGTTAGGTGGCCTAGGCCGAGGGGGATGATACCTCCTTGCCTCGATTTGCTTATCTACAAAAAAAAAAAAAAACACATAAAACTAAAACAATACTTAATCTTAAGATTCAATGCTTTAACATAGTTCCTGACATATGGTGCGTGCTAAATAAAGAGTGAGTTTATTATTGTTGGCACAGTTTGCCCATGTGTCCATAGGAATAGAGAGAGAGGAGCGGGATGGGAGGAGTATTTCTGTGAGGCTAACTTCCTTTCTAGCTGGTTTGATCTAGTGACACAAAAGACAAGAGTGAATCAGCTGTGGGATGGGTTCCTCCTAACCTGCAAATGTATCAACTGACAAAAATAATAACAGAAAGACATCCATGTCTAAGTCCATGAGCTGCAAGCAGTTCAAGGCTACACTGTAGAATGTGGAAGAATATGAGCCAGGAAACCAAAGAGCCTGGTTTCTGGTACTAGGCCTTTCACAGGGTTGGTGTCACTAATGTCACTGTCATCCATCCATGGGTCTTGTCCCATTGGATGATGTTTAGGAGCAGTCACCATATGGGACTGCCATTAGTTACGACAGGTGCCTTCTGAATTCATCTCCACTATCCTGCCAGAGGCTTCTCACACAAACATCTTCGGAGGGGATTGTGTGAGTACACGTGTGTGATGTAGGGTATGCGTATTCATTTTTGCATGGTTGTGAGGATGCATACATATTTACACACACACACACACACACACACACACACACACACACACACATCATTGGCCAGCTGCACACAACTAGATGTGCTACTACAAAAATGACTGGTGGTTTCTACCAGCATCACCATAAGCATGTGAGTCACACACTATGCAATTTATTATCACAGCTATGTCAGTAGGTAAAAGGGATGTCTTCACTCCAGAATTATCTTATGTCTATTGTACATATGATCCACAGCTGGCCAATACATCATAAGACAGCATGCAGTTGTTTCGAAAGCCTTCTCAAGCCTTGTCTGCATTTAACATTTCAATTCTTTGGTGCAAATAGAACAATATTGCCCAGACTCGGTAAGTGTCATTCAGCTGTTTGTTGTGGTTCCTATGTGTATGTAGCAGTGACAAATAGTGCATATGGGAGAAGGATGCTGGCCATGTTCCAGGCACCTTCTCACTTGAACTAAACAACCGACCTTCCCCTGGAACTCCCTTAGAAGTCTCATTTCTTGCACATGATCTCTCCAGGATCCAAAACTCTAGAGAACAAATTCAGACCACTACAATTCTGTCCAGTTGTTTATTGAGGTAGTATTTAGTACGGTGCTGAAACCTCCAATGGTAGTCATTGCATTTTGTTCCATCTCTTAGTTCTACCTCTGGTAAATGTATCTAGAAACTTTGTAAAGAAGTGGGTGTGCATTTGACGTAATATCTACTGGGTACATTTTCCTTTTTTGCTGTGAAAATTCCTTTTTCACTAATAACATTTAATTTTTATTTTGACTAATAATGAGATAGTTGCTCTAGCTTGCATGTAGTTACGACTGCTTGCTGTATCTCTTTCCACTCTGTTACTTTCAAGTTTCTTATGTTTTAAACATGAAATATGCCTCTCATGGGTACCATAAAGTAATATCTTGTTTTTGGTTTTTTTTTTTAATTCTGATTTGCTGATTGTCTTAGTTACTGTTCTGTCGCTGTGCAGAGACACCATGATCAAGGCAATGTGTGAAAGGGACCATTTAATTGGGGCCCTGCTTAAAATTTCAGAGGATGACACCATGGCAATCATAACAGGAAGAACGGTGGCAGGCAGGCAGGCAGGCAGACAGGCAGGCAGCAGGCAGGGAGGCAGGCAGGGAGCAGGCAGGCAGGCAGGCAGGCAGGTGGGCAGCAGGCAGGCAGGGAGCAGGCAGGCAGACAGGCAGGCACTGGAGCAGTAGCTAAGAGCTTACATTGTATTAGCAAGATAGAGGCAGAGAGTGAACAGATTGGACTAAGTTTGAGTTTTTGAAACTTCGAAGGCCACCCTAAGTGACTCACCTCCACTGACAAGGTCATGCCTACAAATCCTTCCTGAACAGTCCATGAACATGGAACCAAACATTCAAATATATGGGCCCTACTCTCCTTTAAACCACCACAGCGATCTTTGTCTACTTGTTGGTTTACTGGCACACCCAAATGTACATAATAGCAATGCTTTCACTTTTTTATTTTATTTATTACATTTTCTGTCTTGCCTTGTGTTTTCTTTACATGAAAGCATTTATTTTCTCTTTTATGTGCATCTTTTGTTTTAAGAATTTTCCTCAATTTTTCTATTACTTTTAATTTCTTTTCTTTAGTTCTTCCTTTGAACTAACCAACAATGGATTCATGAGGTATTTACTTGTTCCATGGATTGCAAAATGCATCTTTAACCATCACAACACCCTTGAAATTAAGTATGGTTAATACTAACTTAATTATAGTAAAATGCAGCAATTAAACTACAGTTAACTCCATTGCTTCCTCCTTGCTTCCGCTGTAGCTTTTTTTGTAGGTATTATATGTCTACATTATAAAACTAACATATAGCACCATAATTGTTGTTTATAAAATCTACTGACTGCTAGGAAAATTACCAGAAGAAAAATAAGAGAAACACGTTTATATGCTCTTTCATTGCTTTTGGCCTACTCATCATTTCTGAGGCTGTTTATTTATTTATTCCTGTGCGCTTCAGTTTTTGGCAGGGTCGTTGCCTACAGTCTATAATCTCAATACTAGGAGGCAATGACAGGAGGACTCTGCAGGTTTCCTGGCTAGGCAGTCCAGCCAGTCAGTGAGCTCTAGGTTCAGTGAGAGAGTCTGTCTCAAAAAACAACACAAAGGAGGAGCCAGGCGTGGCGGCACACACCTTTAATCCCAGCACTTGGGAGGCACAGGCAGGCAAATCTCTACAAAGCAAGTCTAGGATAGCCAAGGCTACACAGAGAAACCCTGTCTTGAAAAACAAAAACAAACAACAACAATAAAAATAAACCCACACAAGACATCCAACATTAACCTCTGTTCTTCACACCCACATGTACAGACAGGCCATACACACACAAACACACACACACATGCACACGTACACTCACACACACACACACACACACACACACACACGGCAAGGGAAGGAGAGAGAGAAATATACATACAGAGACTACTTCATGCTTCTATCTCCTGGCCTCAAAAGTTACACTTACTACTATCCTCCTGCTTTGGGGTAAGTCCTTTTTCCTCTGTATTCTTCCAAGATTCCTGTGGCACTTGACTCTGAACTGTTTGATTGTAAGGTGTTGGTAGGTTACAGTGGCCTAATGGACTTACTAGGTTGACTGCTTAGATATGTTTCTTTTCCTTTTTACCAAATTTGGAGCTTTGAAAAATATTACTTCTTCAACAGGTGTGTTCTTTTATAACCAACCCTCTTTTCTCCTTCTGCATCTTTCATCGCACGAATTTCTCATTCGCATATTTGATTCTGTCTCACATGTGTGTTCAGCCTCTCTCATTTGCCTTCTACTCCTTTTCTGTCTCTAATCTGAAGACCGGATGTTTTCTACTGACCTATCCTCACCCTCTGCTATTACTTCATTCTTTTAACTCAGACCCATTACTGTGCAGAAGCAGTGTGATTTTCATCTCAGTTCTACAGTTCAACTCCATAATTCTATGTGCTCTTTTATAAAAACCCTCATTTTTGTACTGAGACTTATTTGCTTAATCATTCTCATTTTCCCCTTTCATTTTGAAATGTTTATAAAAGTTACTTTGAAGTCTTTGTCACTTGAAAACTTGCACAAGTCTACTTAGGTTTGGCTTCTATTGACTGGCTTGTTTTGTGTCCCTGGGTGTGGGTTACGCTTTCTGCTTCATGTATATATTTTAGTCACTATATTGATGCAAAGCCACCTGAGTCTGATACTCCACTCTAGGCCCCGAGAGCTTCTGTGTCCCATCACAGCACGTATCCATACCTGATTCAGCTCTGCCAATGGTCAAAGGTGAGTGGTTCAGAATGAAGGATGGAGGAAGAAGCTAAGGATGAGGAGGCTACGGCAGAGATGGAGGAGGAGAAGGGGTGTTTGACTTACTTTTTGAGCTGTAGTTTTCCTTTGACAAAACTAATGTCACAGGTCATTGTAAGAATCACATAAAATGGTTTAGCTATTTAGTCACATTTTATAAATATAAAGCTATTATACAAATAGGAGATATTATTTTCCACAATAACATAATATTATGATCTTTTTCTTTTAGAAGCCAGATAAGTAGCTAACTCCAAATGTGATAGTCAGGGATAAGAAAAAAGGGAGGAGATTCATGGGACCATAAAAATCTATGTCTTTGATTAACCAAAAGAGACAGAAAAGGAGAACAGTCAAAAATAGAATGAGGAGAGAAAATTTACAGAAAAGAGAAGAAGAAAGAGTGAAGCGCAACCCTCAAGCTTCTCCCTTTACCTCCCTGGGACAGCATCCCAAAGGTCATGATTAGGGCTATTAACCTTGCAGTGAAAGGTTTAAAGATCTCCAGGAAGACCTGCAATCAATTTACTCCAGCTCTGTAAATGAGACCACCTAGAGAGTCACTGTAGTTGGCAAAAGAGTGAAACCATTGACCTTCCTGCCAAGCATCGAGAGGTAGGGTCAGGTCCAGAAAATGAGTTTACTCAGGGCCTGCCACCCTTTCCCCATGGCTCTTACTCCCTTGTGGGAATGATGCCTCACTGGAGAATCTGTGTTTGCTTCACACTAGCTGGGTTCTGGTGATTTCTGAGAGCAACAGTCTGACTAGAGATCCAAAAGTATAAAAACAAAACACAAATGGCAGTGCCCAGGTTTGTTTGGATGCCAAGAGGCAGCAGCAGCAAGCAAGGACAAGTGTTCCATGTGAGTGAGGGTCGCTGCCTTTAGCTTGCCATCTTGTTTCCGGAATGGCTTCTAGCAACTATTAACTCTTTTTAACTTTTGAAGAGCAGATCCACATTCATTACCTCGGTGTTTGATCATGAAGAATATTCCCAGAAACCCCCAGGTCCTCTCTTATAATTTCACTTTGAGTATTTGAGTTTTATCTTCATAATCTAAAATGAATAATAAAAATGTCTTTCATATAAGTACTTGTAAATGAGTCTGTCAAATCAGTTTGATACCCAAGCTTAAATCTGAACTAATAATCACAAATAAGAAATATTGTGCTAGTTATTTTGAGCTAATAAGAAGAAAATAAACAATGCTTAGTTACCAGAGGCCAAGCACTGTCACTCAAAACTGGCGATAAAGCATCCAGCAACCTTCCAAAGGACATTTTTTTAAAAATCTGACTCTTTAAGTTATCCTATTTATGTTTTATTGGTTTGGGGATTTTGTTTTTATTTAATTTATGAATGTTACTTGTTTTCACATATGATACAAGTATGTCTAGTTTTAATATCTATTAATATATTAGTGCTGACATTTTAAGAATTCCCATCAATAAAATACAGGAGAATAAAGAGAGAGAGGGATATGGATTTGGGGGGAAGGAGAAGGGGTGAAGTAGGAGGGAAGATGGAAGGAATGAAGGAATGAAAGAACAAAGGAAGTTGACTAAAACCAGGTCAAATAGTGAAATGACAAGTCCAAGATGGCATCACAAAGACAGAATAATTTGTCAGGAAGCCAAACCATACAGCTATAATAAATGGCTTCTTCCCAAACTGGAATGGAAAATAAAAAGGATAGACCTAAGCATAAGAGAGACTGCAAAGGCAGCTTTTCCACCCAATGTAGGAATCTCCCCTATAAAATTTCAGCAGATAGCATGTCAGCTTTAACAAGAAACAGAGGCACTGCTGTAAGTACTCCCCATGAAGCCTGAACACACAGGATGTGGGAACTGTGATCACAGGTAGAGAGCACTGGAGCCACAGACCTGCCAGGAGCACAGATAAACACAGGTAGCATTTGTTGAGAACGCTCACTTTATTGGCTCCTCATGATGCCCTATTATATCTTCCTATGTCACTACAGCTTACTACCCAGCACTTGCGCATTCTTACCATCTTGTAAGTAAGCAAACTAGCCAAGGTGCCCTTGCGCCTTCTAAGGCTAAAATAGAAACTCATCAGGATGCTCCTCTATCTACTGTGTAGTAGTATGTTCTGCCTATCATTTGAATAGTCATGGGGATGGATCTGTTATGTCAATATCAAGGCTCTGGTGAGGAAAATCTGTGTCTTAGAGATATAAGGTGGGAGTATTTGGATAAATGAATCTTATCATGTTAGTTCTGCCAGCTCTGTTTAGCCCTAATAGCTTGTTTCAGACTCATGATTCCCTGGAAAGAGCTAGAATTTTTGTTATTATGGGAAATGTTATAAAAGACAAAGGCCCTCTCCTAAAAGGCAGCAGGTACTTCCCACAAGAGAACCCTTTACTTCTTTTCTTGGACACAAGGTTGATAACTGGGATTAATCTGGGTAATGAATGAGAAAAGTGACTCTAGTCTACAAATAAAATAACATATAGGATAGGTATGGTAGTTGGGGCATCACCTAGTAGGTGCCCACAGTGTACTTTATTTGCATTTTGGCAGCACAGTCCTGTCATATGAACAGGAGCAAAATACCTAATTATCCAATGAGTGTCAAAGGGAGAGTATTTTCAGGGAACTATGTCAAAAATTATATTCCAGATAGGGTTATGAATCTGTGCCAAGAGACAGTCTCCAAAAAAGAGGTAAAGATTATCCATTTGTCCAAAAATTTTGGGATTTCCTTGTTTTTAATACCTGAGTAGTATTCCATAAGGTAAATGTACCACAGTTTCTTTATCCATTCTTCAACTGAGGGACATTTAGGATGTTTCCAGGTTCTGGCTATTATGAATAAGGCAGCTATCAACATGGTTGAGCATATATTCCTGTTGTGTAGTGGAGCATTTTCTGGGTATATTTCAAGGAGTGGAATAGCTGGGTCTTGAGGAAGCCCTTTTCCCAGTTTTCTGAGAAATCACCAGATAGATTTCCAAATGGTTTTAGAATTTTGCATTCCCACCAGCAATGAAGGAGTGTTCCTCTTTCTCCACATCTTAGCCAGCACGTGGTGTCACTTATATTTTTGATCTTAGCCATTCTAATGGGTGTAAGATGGAATCTCAGAGTCGTTTTGATTTGCATTTCTCTGATGATTAAAGAGGTTGAGCATTTCTTTAGGTGTTTCTCAGCCATTTGATATTCCTCTGTTGAGCATTCTGTTTAGTTCTGAGCCCCATTTATCAATTGGGTTATTTGGTTTGGTGGTGTTTAATTTCTTTCTTTCTTTCTTTCTTTCTTTCTTTCTTTCTTTCTTTCTTTCTTTGTTTTTAGCTAAAAATATTGAGCTTTTTATTATATCCACCAGACATTTTTCAGTGCTTTTCAGTTGTCAAATATTTTCATCGAGTAAAGATCAGTGAGAGCTGGAAGATGGTCCCTTAGATAAGGATATCTGTCTACAGAGGCAGGCAGGTCTGTAAACCATTACCCAGAGAGCTAAGTGTTGTTGTTCTATGGCGTTCAGATAGTATTTATCCGATCCATCAAAATGGTACTTTTCTCCTCAAATATTTTTTTCCTGATTAAGTATTTTGGATCAAAATTCAATGTTTTTTTTTATTAATTTATTCTTGTTACATCTCAATGGTTATCCCATCCCTTGTATCCTCCCATTCTTCCCTCCCTCCCATTTTCCCCTAATTCCCCTTCCCTATGACTCTTCCTAAGGGGAATTTCCTCCCACTGTATATGCTCATAGGGTATCAAGTCTCTTCTTGGTAACCTGCTGTCCTTCCTCTAAGTGCCACCAGGTCTCCCCCTCCAGGGGACATGGTCAAATGTGAGGCACCAGGGCACGAGAGAAAGTCATATCCCACTCTCCACTCAAGTGTGGAGAATGTTCTGACCATTGGCTAGATCTGGGTAGGGGTTTAAAGTTTACTGCCTGTATTGTCCTTGGCTGGTGCCTTAGTTTGAGCGGGACCCCTGGGCCCAAATCTGCCTATCATGATGTTCTACTTATAGGTTTCTAGGACCCACTGGATCCTTCTACTTTGCTATTCTCACATGCTTCTCTCATCTAGAGTCCCAATAGGATGTCCTCCCCTCTATCCCAGTTTCCTGGTAAGTGAAGGCTATTGTGGGACATGCCCCTTGGGCTAGTATGCAGATATAAATGAGTATATACCATTTGAGTCTTTCTGCTTCTGGGTTAACTCACTCATTATGATCATTTCTAGCTCAATCCATTTGTCCACAAATTTCGGGAATTCCTTGTTTTTAATAGCTGAGTAGTATTCCATAGTGTATATGTACCACAGTTTCTTTATCCATTCTTCTACTGAGGGACACTTAGGCTGTTTCCATGTTCTGGCTATTATGAATAAGGCTGCTATGAACATGGTTGAGCAAATTTTCTTGTTGTGTGCTGGAGCATCTTCTGCGTATACTCCAAGGAGTGGAATAGCTGGGTCTTGAGGAAGCCCTATTCCCAGTTTTCTGAGATAGCACCAGATAGATTTCCAAAGTGGCTGTACTAGTTTGCATTCCCACCAGCAATAAAGGAGTGTTCCTCTCTCCCCACATCCTTGCCAGCATGTGGTGTCACTTGAATTTTTGATCTTAGCCATTCTGATGGGTGTAAGATGGAATCTCAGAGTTGTTTTGGTTTGCATTTCCCTGATGACTAAGGAGGTTGAGCATTCTTTTAAGTGTTTCTCAGCCATTTGATATTCCTCTGTTGAGAATTCTCTGTTTAGTTCCAAGCCCCATTTCTCAATTGGGTTATTTGGTTTGGTGGTGTTTAATTTCTTGAGTTCTTTATGTATTTTGGATATTAGACCTTTGTCAGATGTACGGTTGGTGAAGATCTTTTCTCAGTCTGTAGGCTGTTGCTTTGTTCTCTTGACAGTGTCTCCTGCCTTACAGAAGCTTCTCAGCCTCATGAGGTCCCATTTATTAATTGTTGACATTAAGGCCTGGGCTGTTGGTGTTCTGTTCAGGAAGTTGTCTCCTGTGCCAATATGTTCCAGGCTCTTCCCCACTTTTTCTTCTAAGTGACTTAGTGTCTCTGGTTTTATGTTGAGGTCTTTAATCTACTTGGATTTGAGTTTTGTGTAAGGTGACAAATATGGGTCCAGTTGCATTTTTTTACACATAGACCTCCAGTTAGACCAGCACCGTGTTTAATTTCTTGAGTTCTTTATGTATTTTGGACATTAGACCTTTGTCAGATGTAGGGTTGGTGAAGGTCTTTTCCCAGTCTGTAGACTGTCGCTTTGTTCTGTTGACCATGTCCCCTGCATTACAGAAGTTTGTCAGCCTCATGAAGTCCTATTTATTAATTGTTGACCTTAAGGCTAGAAATGATAATCATGAATGAGTTAACCCAGAAGCAAAAAGACTCACAGGGTATATACTCACTTATAATTGGGTACTAGCCCAAAAGCCATGTCCCATGAAATTCTTCACTTTCCAGGAGATTGGAATAGATGTGAGGACATCCTACTGAAACTCTAGGTAAGAGAAATATAGGAAATGGGGAAATAGAAGGACCCAGAGGGTCCTAGAAACCTATAAGAAGAACATCATGATGGGTGGATTAGGGCCCAGGGGGTTCTGCTCAAATTATTGCACTAACCAAGGACAATACAATAGTAAATATCAAACCCCTACTCTGATCTACCCAATGGATAGGACATTCTCCACAATTATGTGGAGAGCAGGGACTGACTTTCACATGAGCTCTGGTACTCCATATTTGACCACCTCCCCTTGGTAGGGAGGCCTGGTGGCACTCAAAGAAAGAATAAGCAGGTGACCAAGATGAGACTTGATAGCCTATGACCATATAGTGGGGGAGGATATCCCCCTCGGTCATAGATCTAGGGGAGGGGAATAGGGTGAAAGCAGGAGGGAGGGACAAATGGGAGGATAACAATTGAGTTGTAATCTGAAAAAATTAATAAAATTTTTAAAAAAGGTAGAGACTAGAAGGCAGGATCAGTGTGGAGGCTACTTGTGAGACATCTAGCCTCTTGGACTTAAACTGTTGCCACTTTAACTGATTGGCAGCCATTTTTTGATTAGCTGAACCATGGCTTATACATCATTCTATTAATCCTGCTTTCTAGATAGATAGATAGATAGATAGATAGATAGATAGATAGATAGATAGAT
>OU015748.1:48455049-48466313 GCA_907169655.1 Acomys percivali
GATAGATAGATAGATAGATAGATAGATAGATAGATAGATAGATAGATTCACCCTGAAATTTCTGTTACTCTTGAGATCCCTGAATAGTACAAGTACCCTTCATACTGATCCTGCTTCAGAGAAAAATGCTGTCATATTGAGAAAAAAACAACCAAAAGAGGATTTCTGAACTTGCCCCATCATTGCTCACAACATCAAATCAAAACCAGGATCTCATGCTGGAGCCAATGTCAAAGATCAATGCCATTCCTAAAGACCTACTAAATACAAGAATGATGTTACCCTTCTAACCTCCACTCACCTGAACATTCATGTATAGACACTGCTGGAATCACAGCTACTGTGCCAAGACACTCTGGATTATTTTTTTCCAGAGAAGATTAATAAAGGCTTCAAGTGTAAAGTATGTGACCATTGATATCATACATTGTTCTTTTATTATTAGTATTCTGGCAAGAAAATAGAATGAAATATTTTGCACCCAAATGGGATGGGAAATCATATTCACTTATGGTTTTGCTTCAAAACTATGTCACACCCTGTCCCAACAAGAGACATCTCACGGACATCACTGCTGCCCATGGTGTTGATGGTGCTATGCTTATTAGACAGCATGAGAAAGAGCTTTTCTGGGCAACCACCATAATACATAAGTGCCATAGAAGGATGGATAACTCTGACAAAGATTCTTGGGTATACCACACTGGCAATGATTTTACAGTATCCAACAGCCATGGATTTGCCAGGAGACTCCTTTAAAAATAAAAGACAAACTACTGAAACTTGAAAGTCAATAAAGGAAGATATCCTAGTGCCTTCTGGTTTTGAGTGACTCAGGAAGAAGCATTGCACACACAGTTACATGTCTAACCCATATTACTGATAATGTATCTGTTATTAGCTATGAGTGGCAGAAGCAAGGGGATCTATAGAGCTAAGAGGTTACGGTGCCATCATACTATTTGGACCTCATAACCTGGAAGATCACGTGGTTCTGGTAATATCTATAATGGCCAAAGACACAAGATGGAGTTTTGGAGGAAGAACAAAAGAGAATTATATAATCCTGGGATTCTAGACCAAGGCTATGCCAACCACAATTGAGAATTACACTTTTAAGAAAATAGTTCCTGGACTAACACTGAGCCCAATAGAGAATTATTGGCCATCAGACATGAAGTGACTAAGTAGGGCTAATTGTGAAGTTCTATAGGACCTCCCAAGTCCTAAGTCAGGCAGCAGAAGTTACCATAATGAAAAACAGTTCATTTGAGTAGGATCTAGGGAGGCTGTGTGAACAGTGACCCAGAGCCCCATGCATGTCAACAGCCACAACCACATCAACATCCTGTCATCTTTTCATACACACATCCATGTAGGAAGGCAGTATTAACAGCCAAAAGAACAGGGAGAGGCCTAATCTTGGTTGCTGTATGGGTTGGTTTGCTATGTGTGTGTGTAAGCCAACACTGGACAGTGGTAGAATTATGTTTCCACTCACAGCTGCCAAGAATACAATATAGGTGGAAACATTATCAGTGTGTGGAAGTATGACCAATGTTCCCACCTATCTGTGAGCAGATGGAAAAGAAACCCAAGATAATAGAAAGAGATATACAGATTACTGGGTACTGTGGGTAGTGAGACCATTCTGTCTCACTAACATCCACCTAAACCCATGCTTCTCATGACCTAGCCGCCTGAAGAGTTAACCAAATGCTCAGCTGCATAATCTGTGGCAAGTGAATGCATTTCTTAGGACATCAGCTCCCCATCTGAGCTGAGAGGCATAAATGCTTGCTTTAGGTTACTATATTTGGGGTATAAGCTATATGAACTATGAATATTTAGGTAAAGTTAAGGGACATGCTTTTTCTTCTTTCTTTTCTTTCTTCCTTTTTTTTTTTTCTTCTGTATTTAGCATCCCTTCCTATGGACTTGTACATATAGGTCTGTTGTTCTGTGTCTCACATCTGGTGGGCTGGTCCAGGCATTGTTGCCTCTAGACAAGAAATGAGGGACCTTGGGAATCAAAGTTCCTAAGGGCCCGTTTCTTGTTCAAGGGCAACTACAGCTCTTTAAGGTGAGGCCTGTTACCTGGGCACTATGCCAGGTTCGCAGCCTCCCTAGGGGAGGTGGAAAGTGAGTTTTCCACCAGAGTGTTACAGTTTAAGCTCTTTTAGAATGAGACTGCAGGTCTCAAAGGAAGTGGAGACTCGGGAGCTTCCCAAGCCTGTGATGATACCAAGTGTTGCAACTATTTGTTTGAGCTACTGTGCTAAGCATGGCAGCAGATGCAGGCAGATGTCTGAAACTGGCTGTCGGGCAGGTCCTGTGAGGCATACGCTTGAAGATGCTTCACTGGGGATCAGCACCAAGCTAGTGGCAGGGGGCAGAGCAGGCCCCAGAGGTTTCAAAGGCAGTTCCACCATTGCTGCCTGACCACTGGGTGGTCCAGCATGGTTCTCCCCTGCCCTTCCCAAAATAAATGGACTCTCAGATGGTCATGGTGGAGGAATGGTGAGCAAGAGAGCGAGTAAGAGGGAGCACACCTGCAAACCAACCAGCCTTTATTTACAAACCTTGGGCAATGGGGATGGGGATGGAGGATGAATATGTCTGACATGCTAGGGCTGAGAGTGCCAGGATACTTAATCTACATGCAGTGATGCAGTACCTCATTTACAGGCAGTAACAAGGGGCCCTATCACAGGAAGGAGAAAATAGTACTTAACTAACCTATGGGTGAGGGGCAGACTTCTTGGTATGATGAGAGGTCATTTGCTGGAGGGTAGGATCTCAGCATAGGGTGGAGTACTTTTAGGAATTCCCTGTACTTGGTGAAGTTTCTTATGAGGAAAGGACTGGGCCTGTAATTTTTCTAAGGGCTATGTGGCTCTCCTTATAAGATCTGGGGTCACCAGATCAGGTGGAGAGAGAAACCCTGCTAAGAAAAAGGAATCTGCCTTCATAGACCAAGTTCGAAATGGCTATCTGGAGAAGTCACGCTTCAACCTTACCCAGCAGAGTCCCACCTAGGTCTTTGTTCAGTCTTCCAGATCTGACATGAATGAGTCCAGCCCTCTACTACGGTCATCTCTCAGCTATGTGGGGGCAGGGCTGTCCCTAGCCGACAGTTCCAATTTTCAGCTTATTTTCTTTTACATCAAGCTCTTCCTCCCACTGTCAAATAGATCCCCTTCCTATTTCCTCCAAGCTGTCAGTGTTCCTTTGAAACCAGGTACCCATATGGGTTCCTGACTGACAGTACAGGAAACCAACGTTGAAGCTCATCTCAAGAGAAGAAAGTTCATCATCTTCATTGCAGCCAAGGTTACATAGCTTTACCTTCTTAGCACTTATGCTCACATTGATCTCGTCACCCATCACGATGTTTCTCTTGATGCTTTGTCCCCGACTGCCAACCCCTATGCTATATGTATGTAACAGTTTGAGTTTGAATTTTACCATCGCTTTGGAATTTGAGTGGGGAACATATGCATTTGACATTCTCTCCTTGCCTTCCCCGTGTTAGTATGGTCTTATTCTCACCCCTTGCAGATGGCGGTGACAAAACTCTGAGGCAATTGCCCCTCTTCACTTTCTAGACACCTTGGAGTTTACTCACATATCTGTTAGCTGTGTTCTTAAGAAGTGTCCGGGCCCTTTGCTTAGCCCTAATTGCCCTATGTGTCATAACAATTCCCAGTGATTTGGTACAGTTGTAACCAAGGAAACACGAGAGACTAGGAGGCATCTCCACGTGGCTTAATAAAAAGAGGAGAAGGGAGGGGAGGGGAGGAGAGGGGAGGGGAGGGGAGGGGAGGGGGGGGGAGGGGAGGGAGGCAGAGGATGGAAAAGGGGAAAGGAGAAAATAAAGGAGGAGAGAGGAAAGCAAAGGGACCTTTTCAACTATGGGGAGTGTATCTGCACACCACACACTTGGACTGCATTAGCATCTTAGAACCCTGAGGGATAAGGTAGTAGAATATGGAGAATAGAAAAGGGGTAGGATAAAATATTGAGACAGTCAATGTTGAGATGGCAGCCCTGATTATTTTATTAAAATATTTATTTTGTTTGTTTCTTCGTTTGTTTTTCAGTATTGCTTGTTTGCCAAGGCATGTATGTGGGGCACTGAAGTACAGACCCCCCCCCTCTCTCTATCAGCTATCTCACTGGCCTGGCCTGTAATCCAAGTTATTGTATTGGTAAGGCCCTTGAGTTGTAGAACGTACCAAATCTGGAGCCACTGTGCTCCATGGCACTCAAATGTAGAGCTAAGAGTCGCACATTGTGTAAGGGCTCCCTAGGCCAGAGCTGGTCCTTCCTTCTGAAAATCAGCAATTGGCATTCCCTTTGATTCCCAGTATCCACACTAAAGATCTATCAGATTTGCATGTTGCTCTCTGTGGCTTAAAACGGGAACCTGAATGAAGTTCTTCTTATAAGATAAAGAGGCAAAGGTATGTGAGGGGAGGACTGCTGCACACATGTCACTTAGACTAAAAACAAATGGTCACTTATGTATATGGAGGCACATTAATTGCTGAGACTGAACTAATGAAAGAGACATAATTACCTTCTGAGAGCAGAACAAACCAAGTTGATATCTTAATGAGGGCTGAATAGGCCTCTCATTAGCCACATGGCTGACAACAGACATGGGGTGCTGGGCTCAGAGAAAACAGGGAGGGAATGAACAAGTTGGAAGGCAGGCAGATTCAGAATGCCTTAGGTCCTGCATATTCTTTTTTTTTTTTCTTTTTTTTTTCTATTTATTTATTTATTTTTTTTTTAATTAATTTATTCTTGTTACATCTCTATGGTTATCCCATCCCTTGTAACCTCCCATTCTCCCCTCCCTCCCATTTTCCCCTTATTCCCCTCCCCTATGACTGTTCCTCAGAGGGATTACCTCCCCCTGTATATGCTCATAGGGTATCAAGTCTCTTCTCAGTGACCTGCTGTCCTTCTTCTGAGTGCCACTAGGTGTCCCCTGCCAGGGGACATAGTCAAATGTGAGGCACCAGAGTACTTGAGAAAGTCAAATCCCTCTCTCCACTCAAGTGTGGAGACTGTCCTGTCCATGGGCTAGATCAGGGTAGGGGTTTAAATTTGACCGCCAGTATTGTCCTTGGCTAGGGCCTTAGTTTGAGCGGGACCCCATGACCCAAATCTGCCTATCATAATGTTCTACTTGTAGGATTCTAGGACCTACTGGATCCTTCTACATTGCTATTCTCCCATTGTTCTCTCATCTAGAGTCCCAATAGGATGTCCTCCCCTCTGTCCCAGTTTCCTGGTAAGGGAAGGATTTCATGGGACATGTCCATTGGGCTAGTATGCAGATATAAGTGAGTATATACCATTTGAGTCTTTCTGCTTCTGGGTTAACTCACTCAGTTGGTCCTGCATATTCTAATGCACTTTCTCTTGTAGGCACGAGAGAACCACTGAAGAGAGAAACAGCCCTGTTATGTTTAGGAGATGGCTATTTCCCCACTGCCTTCCTCTGGTTCACAAGCCTACTTCTGTGGGGTTTTTTGTTTGTTTGGTTGGTTTGTTTTTGTCCTTTTCATGAAAGGGGTCACCAGTTTTCCCCAGGAGACCTTTGACGATCACATCCCCTCATGTGCAGCATGAATGGACCAGCAGCCTGAGAAAGTCAGGGTCACCATCTAAGCTCACTGAATTGATCTCAGTGAGTTATGGGTTCCTATGACTTACCACCGAAGAATCCATCAAAATATCATTAGCAAACTGTTGCAACCTCCCAGTTAATTGGCACTTTTCCCAAGCCCTTGGGAAAACAGAAATGCTTGACCCAAATTAATGAATCTCTAATTTTAACATCACAAGCATGATAGTTTGGGGATGGATAGATGCAGGAGTGAGAGAAGCGGTTGTTTCACACAGATAAAGCCTTCTTTTTTCACGCATGACAACAGGTAAGAGCCTTTCTTTAGAGTCCAAGTTTGGAATGCCTTTCATGGTCCTTCCAAACTTCACTTTATTAGAATAGTTTGCCATCTCCACTAGGTTAAGCCCACCCCCATCCCCCAACCCCCATGCTCAGGACAAACACAGTGATTACTGTGTGACGCTTCTCCAGAGGCCAGTATAATTGTAGGCGTTACGTGACATCCAGACAGCTCATGGTGTGTCAGCAAACCCTTAATAGAACTTATCAGTCCTCAGCATTTATCTAGATGCCTAATACACATTAACTTGACTCTATTTTTATAATTTATTCATATTACATCCTGATTGTTACCTCCTTGCTTGTACCCTCCCGTATTTACCCTCCCTCCCTCTTCCACCCAACCCCCTTCCCCTAGTCCTATGATGGGGGGGGCTTCCTCCCCGACCATCTAACCACAGCCTATCAGATCTCCTCAGAATAGCCTGCATTCCCTTCTTCTGTAGGCCTGCAAGGCCACCCCACCAAGGGGAATTAATCAAATCGCCGGCACCAGAGTTTCTGTCAGAGGCAGTCCCCCACTCCCTCCAGCCCCCACCCCCACGTGGATAATGAGCTGTCTGTTTGCTACATCTGAACAGGGGGGTCTAGGTTCTCTGCATTCATTGTCCTTAGTTGATGCATCAATTTGTTCAGGGTCCCCTGGTTTCAACCAACCATTGACAGATAAAGAAATGAAACTCAGAAACCTTAAGCAACATGTTTAAGGTCCTGCAGCTGGTCAAGAACGAAGCTACCTCAAATCTATCCTTTGCATATTATTTAACACTATGTCCCCTCTAACTGCTAAGTCATGCTAACTACATATACATTACATACAGGCTAAGCATGCTTCCTTCAAAAATGCTAAGCTGTACTAGCGTTATACACAACACTACACACATCACAAGGATCCTATCCTCCAGCATGTTGCTTTCATGTCACCTTCAGCATGTTGCTTTCATGTCACCATGATGCATGTGGTGTCCAGGTTTGATTTTGGCAACTTGACACAAGCTAGTATTTTCTGGGAAGAACCTCGATTGAGACAGTGTTGCCATCAGATCACCTATAAGGAAGTCTGTGGGGCCTTTTCCTCAATTAATGATTGATGTGGGAAAGCCCAGCCCAAACTGGGGGCTGTATCATCTGACCGTTGGACAAGTAGTCCTGGGTACTCTCAGGAAACAGGCTAAGCAAGCCATGATAACCAGCCAGTAAACAGTGTTCATCCGCACCTTCTGTTTCAGTTCCTGACTCCAAGTTTCTGCCATGAGAGCCTGACTGACTTCCTCCAATGGTGGACTGTGACATAGAGTTATAGGCCAAATAAACTCTCTCCTTTCCAACTTACTCTTGGTCATAGTGTTTCATCACAGCAATAAAAAGCAAACTAGAACATATTGTAACCATGGTACCTACATACTACTGTGCTGCCTTCATACATGCTGAGCCATGTTCATTTTCTACTACCACACTCCATACATAAGCAAGCCATATTCATACGAGTATGCTATCTTCATACATGCTTAATAAAGAACTAATTGGGGGGGGAACATACGTAAGAGTTTTAACATAGCCATTGATTTCTGTTTTTCACTTTGCCCTTTATAATGGAAAGTCTCATACTTCAGGCCTATTCAGAAGGTAAGGTGTGAAGAGTCAGGTGTGCAATGGGTTGAAGGGCAAGGACTCTGGAGAAGATTCCAGCATTTGGATGAGGGCTAAAACTGTCTCTGCCTACTTGTCTTTTTGTGCTCATGCGTCTGAATATGGTCACTTAAGTGAAACCAAAGAACACATACACAAAGCAATCTGGCACAGAGTTAGCAGCAATAAAGTTTAGTTATTCCTCTTACCAAAATGATAAGAATCACAGAACCATGAACCCTTCGAGTTCTGAGGAATTGTAGAGAGCATCAGTTTGCACTGCCATGTGAGATTGCAGTAGCCTTCTGAGATCCCTTAATGCTTGCTCCTTCAGGCTGTCTGTTCTCATGGTACAATCAGTCCTATGTATGGGTGACCAGATGACGTCTGAGGTCTCAATAGCCAGATATTGACCAAGGATGCCGATTGTGAAAGTGACCTTTGTTGATTTAATAACAGCTTTCAAGCACAAGACTACTGTGAACTCTGATTTTGCTCAATGTGAGAAATGCCAGAGATAATCAGGCATTTGACTCATGGCTTCAGAAGTTTCACTTCCTAATAGCCGGTTCCATTGCTTTAGAGCCTGTGGCAGTACAGTGCCTCATGGAGGGAGTGTGTGGCTGAGGACTACTGCTCACCTCATGGTGGCTCGGAAGGAAAAGGAGAAAAATAAAAGGAGTTGGGGAGTCCAATATCTCCTTGAAGGTGCACCAAGTGACCTTTTTCCAATAGACTCCACCTTTCAATAGCACCACAGAGTGATGACCAAGACTTTATCATAAGGAACTTTTCTTCATTTCTTTTTCTGTTGTTGTGATCAAATGCACTGACAGCAGCAATTCGAAGAAGGAGTTCATAGTTCAAGGTACATAGTCGGAAAGGCAAGGAGTAGGATCTGGAAGTGATTTGTCATGATACAACCACAGCCAGAAGGAGCAATGAATGCATACCAATATTCAGAAGACTTTCTTCATTCTGTGCAGCCCAGGATCATCTACCCAGAGAATAGTCCCTGCCTCAGTGAAGATGGGTCTTCCCATACAAATTAACATAATAAAAGTAATTTACCTCCCCCCACACACACACACAGGAAGCCCTAGAGGACCATTTCCCAGGACCTATCTCCTTTTTTAAAACTTTTTATTTTAATTTTATTAATTTATTCAGATTATAACTAAATTGTTATCCCATCATTTGTATCCTCCCATTCCTCCCTCCCTCCTGCTTTCAACCTATTCCACTCCCATAGGTCTATGACCGAGGGGACCTCCTCCATCACTACATGGTCATAGGCTATCAAGTCTCATCTTCGTAGCCTGCTTATTCTTTCTTTGAGTGCCATCAGGCCTCCCCACCAAGGGAAGGTGCTCAAATATGGGGCACCAGAGTTCATGTCAAAGTCAGTCCCTGCTCTCCACATAATTGTGGAGAATGTCCTGTCCGTTGGGTAGATCAGAGTAGGGGTTTCAATGTTTACTACTGTATTGTTGTTGGTTAGTGCAATAGTTTGAGCAGACCCCAAAGGACCTATCTCTAACCAGTGCCAAATTTCTCATCAGGACTGACCATTTCAAGTTGTTCTCCAGGTTCAAGACATAGTAAGAAGTGATACCAAATGAGTCAGCAGGCACTATAACAACTTTCCCCCTATATGCTCTGTAGTACTGCTACACATAGGAAATGTGTAGTATTGCTACATATAGGGAAAAAAGTTGTTATAGTGCTCAGTATTATCTAGTTTCAGATAACTACTGTCTATGCAGATAAGGGAGATTCTAAATGTGTGAGCTGTTTAGTTATGATAACTCCTGCCATAAGCAAGTGGCAGGAAGAACAAAACAATGATCACCATCCCAAACAAGTAAAGAAGAGGTGCCTACATCCCAGATACTTCCCTGGCCATGCATATAGTAACGATGAGACCACAGCTGTAGTTCCAACCTATGAGTTCTTGTCAAGGTCCTAGATTCCTCTTCATATCCAGTTGGAAGTGGATACACATTAGAGATGAGTCTCACCTTCTCAGGAAAAGGGCTTGGACTGCATAGAGAGATAAGGATAAGGATGGAGTCCAGGCCCTCACACCTTCCACAGTGTGGTTTCAAAAAGACACACAGCGTTCACACCCAGAAGAATGGAACAAAGTATCTGAGGACTCTTTACATACTAACGGGCCCTCCTTGGCACTCCTTATTATCTGTCCCTACTGTGGGCGAGACACACCTAGTGCCTAATAATCATCTGACACCACTGTTAATTTTAACCTCTGAAGTATATGGGTTTTGAGCTAAGGTGTTACTATATAATCCAACCTAGCCTTGAAATGGTAATGCCCCTGTCTCGTTTCCCCTAAAAATATTTTAGGAAACTTACAGATTGGGTATTTTATAGAAATGGAGTGAAAATTTTAAAAGGATAGTATTATTTCAGGGGAATCTTACAAGACTATCCAGATGTCAATGGGTTGAGGTACAAAATACATCCCAGGAGGAGAAATCAGACTGAGGCAGCATTATCCACACGTCAGAATCTACTAACTGGTTTTGCTTGGTTTTCTGACAGCCTTGTTCCTCTGCCTGACCCAGAAGAAGCTGCCCCTAATTAAGGAGACATCCTTGTTGGCCCTTGTTGGCCTCCTGCAGTCTTAAGTTCCTGTCTTCCTCAATTATTTGGCCCTGTTTAACTTCTCCCTCCATTTCTGCTCCCTCACAAATTTCTGACTTGTTCCCTCTAAGTCCTGGTTTATCTTCCATCTTTTTTCTCTCCTTGAGTCTTCTCCTACTCTCACCTCACACAGTCTAGATGATATTTCATGACTGATATTTTTTAATAAAAGAAGGAAATGAACAAGAGAGGGAAAGTGGTTTTCTCTAAGTAAATCTATCACTATTTGAAATGCACATAAACTGGAAATCTCTCTCAGCAGAAAAAGTACCCTTAGCAACCAGCACCTTGCCTCGACCCTCAATGTGATGAGGAGATAGGCAGAGGAATGTATATATTTTATTGCATCAAAACTTTATGACTATCCTTATTTGCTATAAAACAGCCCTGTGCATGGCAAAAGATACATTAGAAGTCATATTAGAAAGGATAAAAACCCTCACACATAATCTCACCTGTGGCCTGCACATTCTCTTGTCAATCTAAGAAAACTGTCAGTGATGTTTGGATTACCTCCCGGGCTTTACCTGAAGTCACTGACTACATATAATTATAATCACTAGTGAATTTTATTTCATGAGCAGTGTTTATCCTTCCAAACAACATGAGATTGGCACATTTCCTTGGTGACACCAATTCTAAGGTTGTTCTTTGAAACCATGAGAGAGAAAAAGCAGTACCCTGTACTTGGATCCATCCCATATGTACAGAACCTTTGGTAGCTCATATTGGTTACTATTTAGGATAAAAACGTGCCTGAATTAGCTCATTTTCAGTTGCTATAAAAAAATCAAAACTTAAAACTCTTATACATAAGAGTTTTGCTTCCACCCCTCTCAAATTTTTGTAGACAGGGTGACCAAAATCAGGCACCATTGTTTGATCTCTGGCTGCATGAACTCCTGCTAGATAACATCATGTGTGAGCATCAAGGCAGGAGCCTGTGTGAGCATCATGACAGGAGCTTGTGTGAGCATCATGACAG
>OU015748.1:48466323-48477856 GCA_907169655.1 Acomys percivali
TGTGTGAGCATCATGACAGGAGCCTGTGTGAGCATCATGACAGGAGCCTGTGTGAGCATTAGGGCAGGAGCCTGTATGAGCATCATGACAGGAGCCTGTGTGAGCATTGTGACAAGGAGCTGTGTGAGCATCATGACAGTACCCTGTGTGAGCATCATGACAGGAGCCTGTATGAGAATCACGATAAGAACCCATTGCAACATATGGACAGATTAGGAGAGGAAACAGGAAACTGGAAAGCTTAACAAGGTCGACCTTTCTCTTTTAATCATAATCCACCTGTACATGAAACCACTTAAGGAGACTAATATTCCTTGGGGAGTACGCATCCCAGTGCCTACCACCTTCCTCTAGACCCACCTCTTCTACAGTTCTACTATCCCCAACATGATCACGTTGGGAATAAACCCTAGCTTGTAACTCTAACAATCAAAGCTATGGACATGCAAACTGAATGGCTGGATGACTGACAAAATTGGAGTTCAGAGCCTGTGGGTTGAAGTGAGCTTCTCATGGAAACAGAAAAAAGTTGATCCCGAGGATGGCAAGGACTAAAGATGCCAATTCTGACAGTTGTGGAGAGAAGAATTCCCTCACCTCTTTCTGCTGCTGGTGAAGCCAGGCCAATCTCCACACTGTGACAACATCAAAACTCTGCTCCTGGCCACAGAGATGTAGAAAGTGTCCCTGGTGAGGTGCCATCTGGAGAGGTCCCCTGGTGCCCTGCATCTGATGCCCCGGACCTGTGCTGTAGTTATAAATTATTCCTCTTGTTGTTTTCCTCTGCAGTATCCCCCAAACTCTCCACATGGATGCTTATAGGTTGCAGCCTGGACCTGTTTATGTGAGTTAATGTCCTCTGGCTTCTGGAAGAAGTGACCACAAACTCAGCTTAATACAATATGAGCATATTCTCTCTGAGTACTGGAGGCCAAAAGTCCAAACTTACAGTGTGGGAGAGCCACTCTTCCATGAAACACTCAGAGAATAACACTTCTCTTCCCACGTTCCAGCTTCTAATTTCTGGAAGGTTCCCAGCATGTCTTGGACTGTAGCTGATTTGCCCGTCTTCATGAGCTCTTCTCTGATCCTGTGATTTTTCTCTTCAGCTCATTGTAAGAATACTTTTCACTGTTATTTAAGTTGATTGCATATGAAAATCTTTAACCAAATTGTTCTGCAAAGATTTGTTCACATTAAGATCACAAAATTTTTCTGAGTGGGGCCATTGGACCTGCTATCTTTTAGATTGGCATAATTAAAGGAAGAAACTGTACTGCCTTCAAGACTGAGTAAATAAATGAAGGGCATGGTTTTCTATCCCTGCTGCCAGAGTCTTAAGCCGGGCATGGTGGTGCACACCTTTAATCCCAGCACTCAGGAGGCAGAGGCAGGCGGATCGCTGTGAGTTCGAGGCCAGCCTGGCCTACAAAGCAAGTCCAGAGAAGCCAAGGCTACACAGAGAGCCCCAGTCTTGAAAAACCAAAAAAAAAAAAAAAGAAGAAGAAGAAGAAGAAGAAGAAGAAGAAGAAGAAGAAGAAGAAGAAGAAAAGAAAAGAAAAAAGAACAGTTACCCCAGCAGGCCACAGCTGTCACCATGGAGGTCTCCAAGAGCACCAGGAATAACAGAAAGTCAGAGGTGACACAAAGCCATGACAAAGATGGGATCTTAGTCTCCGAGAATGGTTACAATGGGCAGAGTGGCTGCCATTGAGCACCACAAAGCTCCATTGCCGATTCTGATCCATTCCTATAGAATAATCATCCTGGCCTTAAGACAAGACCAGCAGCAACTCTGATGGAAGCAGGGTACATAGCTAGACTTGGATGTAAGAAGTTAATAGAAAAGGAGTGACGGCGTTCTGCCCCTCTCTTCCACTGGCTCCTCGGGAAGAACCATGCCTGCTGGGCTGTTAGACCTGGGAGGACCCAGCCCCAGCAATGAAATGAGGGTAGCACGGAGAGGCCTTGTGTGGCGACACATTGAGAAAACACATAGCATTAAGAGAAGTCAGGCAGGCCCTTTGCCATTCGCGTCTTCTCTGCCTGTACCCTCAGTGTGCTCTAAAGGCAAAATAAGTAGAAGAAAAACATCAACCAGGTAAAACTAGCACAAACATCTTTAAAAGAGAGCTCAAATAAGTTTTCTCATATAAAAATTGTTTCATGCAAACCAGAGTGAATACACATTTTTTTTTCCAAAGTTACTGGAACGATAAATCCAACAAGATGATAAAGTTAGTTCACATGAAAATTGGAGAAGCGGACTACGTATAGCCAATGGAAGAAAGATAGCTGGAAGATGAGGGCTAAATCAGGGACAAAACTGGTGGATATAATTAGAGCTAAAGAAAAAAGTAACTGAAGCTATTCAAGACCACTTTCCAGTAGACAAAAATTATATTTATTGATTGTGTGGGAGTTAAGTCATAACTTACATAACGTAAGCAGTAAGCGCCCTAATTAAATAAAAGTAGTACATTAACGTCCCCGCTCCCGGAGTGCTAGGCCATCTTTGAATGGAACTAGACTGTGTCCCATTAGGACACGGAAAGAGCTTGGGTTTACCCTTTCTCAGAATTCCAGATTGTATATACTTTTCCTTTTTTTAAAAAATTACATATACATATATATTACACGTATATGCAATAAACTCCCTATAGCAAGAAGAATCGTGACACAATCAGGAATTATATGAATGTTACATTTTTACTGTTTTGATTATTTGTATTTGATAGCCTTGAAGAAAATATCTTTCCTATCTTGGGGGGTCTAAAATTCTGAATGTAAATCAGGCTCCATCACAACTTGTTATTATAACTTAAAACATCTATCTAGACATAAAAATATCTTAAGCCCTAAACAACTAAGCTTCATTGTAAAACCAAACCATCAGAGACTTGAGAAAGAATAAACTTGATTACCTGAGTTTGCTGAGGTTTTCTTTAAGAGAGATAGGGGTAGTTTTAGCAGTTTAAAACAGGAATAAAAATTGCAAGAGTAAAAATATCAATTATTTGCTATAAATTAGATAAATACTGCAAAATGGGAAAAAAGAACCAAATATCAGCAGGAACTGAGCTAAGAAAGCAATTTATGATTTGGAAAACCAGGTCTCCAGTAAAACTTAGAAGTACATGTTTTTATAAATTAAGAGAAGTGGAGAATAGAAGTTTGCATGCTGAAAAACAGTTTAAGAGAAGTCTCCTTTGGAAAGAGGAGAACGCATAGAAAGAAAACTTTGTCCTCTTTAGCGTCTCTATACAATTTGAGCTTTTGAACGTTCACTGATGATCTTAGTACAAATACCATCGATAAGGGGCCTACTATAGACAGACACCTAAGAAGCATAAAACATGCACAGAGAAAAGACTATGATTCAAAAAAGCAGGACTTTGACTAATACAAGTTTATAACAAAACAAACAAACAACAACAACAAAAAAAAAAAACCACAGACTGCAAGCAGACAGTCAAATAGTTTTAAGATATTCAGAAAAAAAGAAGATAAAACTCAAAGAGTAAATACATTCTATACATTTTTAAAAGCCCTTAAGTTCCATAGAAAGGCTTGTATAAAACCCATGCAGAAAAAAGTACTTGAATAAAGCCAGGTTAATGACAAGTTACAAAAAAAAATGTGTAGAATAAAATGATCAAAGTTTTCATAAGGAGAAAAAAGCTCAGCCAATTAAATGTTATAGATAGGCACAATTATGGAAATTGTTATGCTATCATTGGGATCATTATTGCACAAACATTAGCATATTGGCTATCTAAAATTCTGCCACAATCCTAAATAAAATAATACTGAAAATCAGAGGCATGAAGAAAACATATCAGACGATGTCTAGCCAAAAAAAAAAAAAAAAAGGATTATGTAAGTGTCTCAATGTGACTTAGATTAGAATAATCAGAAAATGTGATTGTGAATAAAGAACACCACTTCACACATCATTGACCACGCCTCCTGTAGTGACTTCTGAGTCCAGTTGACTGTGCTGTGCTCAAGTTGAGCACTACTGCTGTAGGAGATGCCGATACACTTCTCTTATCAATAAATATTGACAAGACCAGTAAAGAAAATTTGTCAAGGAGCAGATAATGTGAACAGCACAGTCAACTGGACTCAGAAGGCTCCCCGAAGAGACCAACAGCTGTGTAGTGTGCATGGTCAACAATGTGTGAAGTTGCTTGCAAAGTTCCATCGTGTCCTAGATTAGAACTCTGACAACAGCCCATTTGAGTTGAATATTAACAGTACAGTCCCATAATTTCAAAACTTCAGAGTGTATTGTGCTTAGTTTGTAAAGTTAAATTTCTCATAATACTCTCTCTAGTTATGAATTTCAAATTTCCCATTTTGAATTATGAATTGGCAGGCTTTGTATATTTGTGGAGTATGAATTGATGCTTTGACTTATGCATATCTTATGAAATAATTAAACTAAGCTCACTGACATACATCACCTGGTATGCATATCTCAGCAACTATGAAATGTTCAACACACCATCAACTATGTTTACATAGAAAACAAAATATCACAAAGAAGGAGGAAACAACAAATTCTCTTGACCATCACCCCCTGATTCTCACCCAACCTCCCAACCTCTGCTGATCAGAATTCTCCTCATTGCTCCTTGCAGTTGGATGGATTTTTATTCCACATATAAGTAACAATATTCAGTAACTGACACTTTGTGCCTGACTTATTTCACTTACTGTAGTGTTCCCTACATTCCATCTATGTTACCACAAAGAAAGCTTTACTTTTTAATGAATAAGCAGCCTTCCATGTGTACATAGAGGAATTTTCCTTTCCCATTGCCTACTAATGAACATTTTGCTGATTTCATTCTCTTTGTTATTAAGAGTTTAACAATAAATGTACAAGTATAAGTATCTCTTTGAAGTGCTTATTTAAAATCCTCTGGGCACCTCTGACCTCCATATGTACATGAGTGTGTGTGAACACGCGCATGTGCGCACACACACACACATACACACACACACACACACAAATAAATTAATATAATAAGAAATCTCTAAAAACTAGTTATCCGTAGGCAGAAGGATGAAATTAGATCTTAACTCATACCATAAGCTTCTGAGGAAACCCAAATTAGGACTGCTATGATACATACTTCCATTTTTTAGTCTCTGAGGAACCACCATGTATTTTCCTAAGTGGTTGTGACACTAATATCCACTACCAAGGTCAAATAAGGGCCCCCTTTTACCGCACCCTCACCAACACCTGTGTTTTGACTTCTTAGTCACTAGCAGGTGGAAAGTGAATCTATTATGGTCTTAATACTTACCTATTTAATTATTAGTGGTGTTGAATTTTTTGGTGACCATTTGTTTATCTTCTTTTGACATATGTCTATTGAAGACCTTTACTTACCCAGACTGTTTTCTTTCTATAAAGTTGAATTCCTTGCATATGTTAGATCTTAAACCCTTACCATGTATGTATGTCTAATCATAGTTTGAAAGCACACATCCCAATTCATCTTATTGTGTCCTTTGCGGTTGTGTAGATGTGTTTTATTTTGATATAATCCTATTTCTGTATCTTTGTCTTTATTACTTATGGAATTCATTTCCTCTGTGTTTTTTTTCTAGCAGTATGTAGAGTGTTAGATTTCATATTTGTCTTTAGTCTACTTTGAGTTGAGGTTTGTAAAGGATATGTGTATGATCTAATTTTATTCTTCTGCCTATGAATAAACAGTTTTCAATTTGTATTACAATTATGTGTATTTGTCTGTGTACAGGTATATGCATACACATGTGGAGATCAGAGCGATCACCTAATGAAAGCTGGTTCTCTCTTTCTACCACGTGGGTCCTGGGAACACAACTCAGGTTGTCAGGCTCAGTTCAGACCATTTGTAGCCTATGGCCATCTCCCTAGCCCCTGGACATACAGTTTAGAGAGCACTAATTTTTGTTCTTTTCCAGTTGTGTTTTCTTGACTAGTTTCTCACAATTTAATTCACCACACAAGCATGAGCTCATTTCTGGAGTCTCCGTTCCACTGACCAGCAAGTGTATTTTTATAGCTATGCTGTGCTGTTTTAATTTATAGTATAGTTTGAAATCAGGTAGTAGGATGCCTGCATCATTGCTCTAATTGCCTTAGCTGGCCATGGTTATTCTGTAGCTCCATACAAATTTCAGGATTGCTGAAAAATTATGAGAAATTCCAATGAAATTTTAATAGCAATTTCCCTGAATCTGTCAATTGCTTTGTGTGGTATGAATATTCTAATAAGATTCTTCTAGATTGTGTGTATGGGTATTTTCCATTTATATGCCTTCTTAGACTTTTTCATTAACGTTTTATAGTTTTCAGTATATGGGTATCTAATACCTTTTGTTACATTTATTCCTAAGCATTTCATATAGGTTTTCATGCCTACTGTAAATACTATTCTCAATTTCATTTTCAGAATATTCATTGTTAGCATAGAGTTGTAATACCAAGCTTTCTGTGCTTGTTTTTATTCTATAACTTCACTGTATTTGTTCATTAGTTTGAACATAATGTAAGCTATAGGCTTTTTTATCTTAACGGACATAAAAATAATCTAAAGTTACTAAATGAAGAGAAAGGAATGGTGAAAATATAGGGGAACTCAACAAATAGCAAACAAAGATGTCAATGCACTAAGTGATCAAAATCAAAAACTAACTTGTTCAAAATTATTTTTCTTCCTTTCATTGAAAATAGATTTTAGGAACAACCATGGTGGTACACAACTGTAATCCCAGCACTCAGGGAGGGAGAGGCAGGTGGCTCTCTATGAGTTTCAGGCCATCCTGGTCAACACATGGAGTCCAAGACAGCCAAGGCTACACAGAGAAATCCTGTCTCAGAAAACAAACAATAACAAATTTAAGAAAGAAAAGAAAATAGATTTTAGGAAGGCAGAGACAGGTGGATATCCATGAATTCCAGTTCAGCCTAGTCTACAAAGTGAGTTCAGGACAGTCAAGGCTACACAGAGCATTCCTGTCTCAAAAAATACCCCCCCAAAACCAAATATATATACATATATAGATAGATAGTTTTTTTCTAGCATTCTTACTATAGTCTCCACTCCTATTACGCCCAGGTCCTCCCCACCCCTACTCCCATCTCAATCTACCTCTTTTCTGTCTCTCATTAGAAAACAGATGGGCCTCTAATGGATAATGTAATATAACTAATATAATATAATAATACAAATCCTAGCACATCAGAATTGGATTAAAAAAAAAAACAGAAAGAAAAAAAAAAGCACAAAAAATGCACAGAGACCAAGACTTGTTTATACACTCATGAATCCCATAATAACACTAAACTAGAAATTTGTGGAAGCCATAGTACATATACAAAGGGTAGGTAGGGTTAAAAAGAGAGAAGAAAAATAAAAATAATATGGAAAAATCAAAAATTAAAAAGGAAACAAAAAAAACTGAAAAAGCCCTGACACAACATTGTAAAACACAGAAGCTCCAAAGATGCCATTCTGTTTGTTTTCCATTGACCATCTACTGCTGGGCATACAACATACCCTTAAAAATAGTTTATTTTCCCAGTGAGGCTGTCCTTGCAAGTTTTATCAACTGGAGCTTGTTTCTGGGTTAGGGGTGGGGCATGTGTTCACTTCTCCTTTCAGCCCTATGTGTACTTCCTTCATCTCTGTGGGTTAATGTGAGTATGACTCATGTCAATTTAGAGGGCTTTAATGTCCTAGTGTCCTCCGTTCCCTCTTTCTCTTACACTCTTTCTGTCTCCTCCTCTGTAGGGTTCCCAGAGCCCTGAGGGGAGGGATTTAATGAAGACACTTCGCATCCATCTCACTCTCTGTATAACATTAGACTGTGGGTCTCTGTATTTGTTAGCATCAGCTGTAGGAAGACGTGTCTCTGATGATGGCTGAACACGGCGCTGATCTATGATCATATATATCACAGAAAGTCGCGGTACAATCTGGTTTTATCCTAGGCCCCTTGACTATCTACTCTCAGGTTCTTGATCACGCAAGCAATTTCAGGTATAAGTTCCAACTTGTGGAGTGGAACTTAAGTCAAATTAGATATTGGTTGGTTACTCCCACAAGCTTTGGGCCACCATATCCTGCAGGCAGAGCATCATTTTAGATCATAGGATTTGGCAGTGGCTTGACTTTTAAGTTTCTCTTTTTTCATATCCTGCAGAATACCACCATGTACCAAAGATGCTAGAATGCAGTGCTGAAGGCTCTCTGTAGTCACCAGCTGGACTCCTCCATGTCCGGTGAGTTGTGTACATGTTGGCTTCAGCAATGGATCCTTGCTGTCAGTTCGTGGAGAGCAGCCTACAGTCTTGGCAACAGCCTGGATTGTTTGGGGATTCCCATGGGACTGATTTGGTCAACAACTTAATCAGATGTACCCCAGTCCTTCATTTGCTATTTGAGAAAATTCTGACCACTTAAAAGGAGAGAAGAAAGATACATGAAAAGATTTTTGTTTTTAGTAAAAAGAAATCTACAGAAAGACTTGAGCTACAAAAGTCAAGGGATACATTCATCTTCATAGTTACATTACTAATAGTTAACAGAACAGTCCACTTTAAAGAGACAGGTAATTGGTTAAGGAAGTGCGATAGACAGATCTAGCAGAATAGTGACCTCCTTAAAGAGAAAGAAAAAGAAGACAATTCTGTCACACGATACAGCATGGACTTCCCTGGCAATGTGATAAAGAATGACATAGGTTGATCACCAAAGGCAAACAGTATAGGATTCCATTTATATGTCTGCTTAGAAGATTCAGAGTTGTAGAAACAGTACAGGGTTGGGTACTGGTGATTAGAGAGGAGAGGATGGAAAGTCACTGTTAAATACATATCACACTTTCATAAGTAGTGAAATGCAGATAAGAGAAAGTAATAAGAACACGGGTATGAGTGCAATATATTGTATGCATGCATCAAATCCTCAAAAATAAAATATGATTATTTTTAAAATACTGACCTGTTTAAAAAATTCTCCCAACTTTTAAGCAATAGGATTTTCTACTGTTATGCACACACTTCCAGAAAATAGAAAGAAAGAAAAAAAAAAAGAACATATTTCTCTGCTTTTCTGAGGTAGAATAGCTCTAACATTAAAACTACAAAGATGTTCTCATGCCATTGCATTTTAAATACAGCTATAAATATGTAAATCTCCTTTTTAATATTAACAAATATCACTACTGAAAAACATATTTATAAGATAATACACCTGGAAAATCTGGCTGCATCCCAGGTTTGCAAAGATGAGTTAATGCTTTTAAAAATCAAAACATGTAAATCTCCAAATTAAGAAGTTAATAGAGAAATCATTTTTCAGTAAATATAAGGGGAAATTTGATTAAATTCAACACCAATTCTTAATTAATTTTCATTAAGTTAATAATAAAGAGTAACCTCTTAATTTCATGAGGGTTATCTATATATTTTTAAATCTTGGGAAATACAACCTTGCATAATGCTTATAATCATGGAAACATTACAACATACACTTATATTCCAGATCATACTACAACCCCTTACTAGTAAAGTAAACTATGAAATTAGACTCATAAGGATTTATAAATGAAAAATCTATAGATAGACAAGCCAGAAGAGTTGACAAATAAACTGCACAGAAAAGAGAATTTAGCAGCATAGCCAGCCCTAAGAGCAATGTACAATGTGCCGGAAACAGTAAGATCTGGCATCTTTTCAGAGAACTATCCACAAGATACTGGAGGAATGTCTGAGAATTAGTTTTATGAACGATATCCAGGACCACAAAGACAGATTTAATACTTGACTAGATATTTTTTAAATAATTAAATAAATGGAGAGTGATAGACTATAATACAAAATAAAATATTCTGACATGTTCTTCAACACAGTCTCTAAGGAAACTGAAATATCAAAAGATAAATATTGAAATAAGATATAATGCTCAGAGATGAACAATAATTATGTATAGAAAATAAAAAGACTTTTAAATCAATAAGAAAGGCACAAACAAACCATTAGGGGGGAAAGGCACATATAGATATTTTAGTGAAAAATATATGGACAAGAGGCATAAGAAGATGTGTTTAATTATAGGAATGAAAATGAAAGCTGAAGCAAGACACCATTTCATATTAACTGAGCAGCAAAAAAATGTAAGTTGACAAAATTGTGTATTGGAAATGACATAAATCTACAATATCATATTGCTGTGGGCTGATGCGATAAATTAGTACAACTGCTTTGGAAAACGTTTTCGTGATATTTCCTAAGATCACCTACTTGTATATCTTACAACAACAGTTCTACTCCTAATTATGTGTACAAAAGAAGAATTAAGCATGTAGAATTTAAAATACATATAAAGATATTGATTATATAGTATCACTGTTTATCATTGCAAAACAGCCAAGAGGGCCCACTGTTTATGAGTGGGAGTGTGGCTGAATTAAGCTTAGGATAGTCACATGACAGGATAGTATAGGCAGATCGAATAAACAAACTATTAATTTGTAACATTGTGGACAGATTTTAGCAATTCGATGTAAATTAAGACATTGTGAGTCAGCTTTGCATCACTATGATAAAATATCTGAGATAAACAGTTAAAGGGAGGAAAGTTTATTTGGGTTCATTGTCTCATAGGCTTTCAGTTTTGGGGTATCACTTTGAGGCCTTTAGCGAGACAGAAACATAAAGGTGGGTGAGCGTGGTTGGGAAAAGCTGCTTACCTCATGGTTGCTAGGAAGCAAAAAGAAAAAAAAAATCTAAATGTCTTTTTCAGTCGTCATCAGAGAGGCTTTATCTGGCAGCAGATGGGAGCAGATGCAGAGACCCACAGCCAGACACTATACATACAGAAAGTCTAAATGGGATGTCTCCGTCAAGGCCCCCCTCCCCCTTCATACCTCAAGGAACCCTGCAGAAGAGGAGACAGAAAATTTTAAGAGCCATAGGGGATAGAGCACACCAGGAGGAGGCAGCCCTCAGATTCAACTAAGACATATAGGAACTCACAGGGACTGAAGAAGCAAGCACGGGGCCTACATGGATCTATATCAGGTCCTCTGCACATACGTCATAGCTTTTAGCTTAGTATTTTTATGGGACTCTTAAGTGTGAGAAGGAGTGTGTCTCTGATTCTTGTGCCTGCTCTTGCAACTTTTTTCCTTCTATTGGGTTGCCTTGTCCAGTCTTCATGTGGTGGGGTTTGCTTTATCTTTTCATATTTTATTTTATTGTGATTGTTATCTCTTACAAGACTGAAGGCCACGTAATGGATATAAACATGTTTTTCTCTTGATCCCAAGTGTGGGATGGGAATAGACTTGTGAGAGAACAAGTGATGCTTATCCACTTAGAAGTCGAACCACTTCGTGGGGTGGGGGGGAGGCTTGGTTTTTGCCAGCTGAAAAAAGTCCTAGTACAGACTCTGAGAGGAGTGTGTGTGTGTGTTTGTGTGTGTGTGTGTGTGTGTGTGTGTGTGTGTGTGTGTGTGTGTGT
>OU015748.1:48482523-48500124 GCA_907169655.1 Acomys percivali
CTGCCTCTGCCTCTGCCTCTGCCTCTGCCTCTGCCTCTGCCTCTGCCTCTGCCTCTGCCTCTGCCTCTGCCTCTGCCTCTGCCTCTGCCTCTGCCTCCCCAGTGCTGGGATTATTCAGCTGTTTTTTTAAAAAGAGAAATTTACAGGTAAAATTGATAGAGCTAGAAACAATCACTCTGAGTGTGGCAACTCAGATACAGAACAACAATCACTACACATTTTTCTCTCACTTGTGGGTGTTAGCTTTGAATCTTCAGATATATGTATTCAATTTGGAATATCCACAGAGGTCAAGAAATTGCTAGAGGGGTTATGGGGAGGGCAAGGGTAAAAAGATAATAAAGGGACTGCAGGAGTTAAACTGGGAAAGGAGGACTGGCATAGAGGATGGAATGTGGAGAGGAATAAATACCGCCAAAGACCTTTCAAAAATGTATATACTGCAGAAAAGTCTACTATTATAGAAGATTTCATATAGACGCATAGAAACTTGGCAAGTTGTGGGCCTCTGTTACCCTTAACAGGGCAACAGGGCCCCTAAACACCAAAGACTAATATAAACATTCCAGTGCCAGGAATGAGTTACTTCTTTTGTGATTGTTGGCTGGTGAGGCTACATTGACACCCAAGCTGTACAGACTATTGCCAATGTGCTTTGTTACTCTCCACAAGTTGCAGCAAGACCCTGTTGCTGAAGATGCCATATACGTGAGCCACAGAACATTGAATAATTGACCTATACCTTCTGGTATCTTTCATGCTGATATGTAGGCTGATATATAGGTTTCTGGAAAAAAATCATAAATCTATCTGTGAACTCTATGAGCTACAATCATGACTAGACTGGCAAGCCATGTCCAACTGACAAAGCCATGTCTATATGTCTATTGAGACTATAGAGGAATGAACATTATGGGAGTAATTGCCATTTTCTGGTTGGAGTTAAGTACCACTCCACAAGATAAAATACATTCCTGTGACTATTAGTAGGTGAAGAACCTATGGTTAAATAGGCATGGGACCTGGGGGAGACTCTATTAACATCATGCTGCTTATTAAATGGACTTCTAATGACTTATCGTCATAGTTGTAGATTGACGCCTCTCTCACCCTCATCACAAAAGCTTCTGTTTTCAATAGATGGAAATTAATGCACACAGAGGCCCACAACTGGCCAAGATGCAGATATAAGAGAATGTAGAATGCTCAGCTCTAAAGGAAACATATATACTGTAGGCCATAACCAAGGCTCAGGGACAATCCAGGAGTGGAAGGCAGAAAGAGTGAAGGAGCCAGAGGTGGTAGATAACTATAGTAAAAACAAAACAAAACAAAAACGTGTCTTCTGGGAACAATAGGGAAACTGTACATATGCTCCCATAGCACTTGTGACATCAATTGTAAGACCAGTGCAAGACCAAGCCAGATGAAATCCACACATGGAGAGGTAAGATAGGCATGAAATCCCGCCTCTGGTAATGGAGCTATTGGCAACTGTCAAGTCCTGGGAGAAGGAGTCACTTTTCTCTAAGAATGTTATTACTGGTAAGTCAATTGCATTCCAGTTGAAGACCAAATACCAAGACTATTTGGACAGCACAATGTCTGGACAAGGAAAAGACACAAAGTTGGGTGGCTGAGGAAGAGGATGGATCTATAAAGAATTGTGGGGTCTACATGATCAAAATACATCATACAAGATACACTGTACAAACCTGGGCTTCACAGACAGACTCTATCTCACACATACATGTGAGGTGTGGTGTTGGGGGTGGTGTGTGGGTGTGAGGGTATGTGCTTCTGATAAGTACCTAGAAAAGCACAAGTCCTGAGTATAAGCTCCAACACACACACACACACACACACACACACACACACACACACACACACTGTATGTGATGGCTCATGTTTGTAATTTTAGTCCTAGGGGGTGAGACAGAAGACTCCCTAAGACACACTGATCAGCTAGTCTACCCTCTTTAGCAAGTTCCAGTGACCCCATCTCACAAAACAATGCATATAGCTTCTGCACAGAAACCTGGAATCAGGAACTGAAGAGAAAACTTGAAGAAACTGGAGTGCTTAGCTAGTGCTCTTATACAATGTAAGATTACCCACCTGGCTGTGGTACTACCCAAAATGGGCTACGCCTTCTCACAGTAAGAACTAATGAAGAAAATATCTCAGAAACATGTCCATAGGCCAATCTGATGGAGGCTGTTCCTCAGCTGAGATTCCCTCTTCCCAAGTGGCTAGTCTGTGTCAGGTGACAGAAACTACAACACATATGTGCATACTCATATGCACCCCTACACTGCACACATTCACATGCATACAAACACATGTTTGCATTTCCTCACCATCTTCTGAGGTTAAACATGGTCACAAAGTGATTTCTGGTCATAATATAGAAATCTGCGAAGAAATGATATCTCATGCAGTCTGACAGTCACATTGTTAAACACTTGGTGTGGTCCCCTTTCTCTTGTGTCCCTTTAGTCCATGCTTGTTTCCATATCTGGATACTGTGGAAGCCTGGTGCTAAGCCTGTATGATGACTAAAGGATGCCAGTGGACACAAGTCTCTGAAGTCTACATGGAAAACAACCCTGACCCCATTTCCCCAGGGTGAACTTTGCTTTCTGTGATAGGTGATTGTACCAAGCCTTGGGACTCATCTAGTACAGAATAAGTGTGTGTGTTAATAATCCAGGGACTCTAAAACCATTGTAAAGCATAGCAAGGTATGAAATAATTCATATAAATTAGCAATTAGCACCAAGAGTGGCATGGAATGTACCCCTCTGTCACTTTAAGGCCCCAGGCACTATGCTGCAACCTCCTATCAATCTGCGTCTTAAGTTGCACACAGATGCACAGTGAGGAAAAAAGCAAGAAGAAAGAATGAGCAGAAAGGAGGAGCATATAACTGGAGCTGGAAGATACTGGTAAAATGAATTTTATAAACCTGGTTTGGCTCCAAAAGGGCAGGAGAAAGCAAAGGGTCATTGGCCAGTTAGAGGACAAAGCAGTTTACATTTGCTGTCTCAGTCTTCCGCTACCACCCTCAAGGTAGAAATTTTTTTCTCCATTTACAGTTGAGAATCTATGTTGCAGGAAGCAAGAGAGATTAGCTTGTAAGCGATAGAGTTGGGATTTTCACCTGAATGGGTCTGGTTCTAATATTCTTTCTAATATAAGCATTTAAGCTCCAACCTTTTCCAAGTCTATGCTAAAGTCAGGATTAACCCTCTGCTTGTGGGACAGTTTGCCTGTGACTAAATGGCCATTAGTGAAAGTGCTTCGTACAACCAAAACACTGAGAACATTTAAAATGACTCTTTGAAATGAAAGTTAGGCTCAGCCACAGCCCACTTTCAAGGGGGCCTGGTTTAAATGGCCAAATGTTAGGCGAAAAGGCATTAATGGAAGTTACCTTTCTGCTGGGCTTGCAAAACCTAGGTTCATGAATTCCAGAGAAGATTATGGGGGAGAAAAGAGGGTTGGAGACTGTGGCCTCAGGAGCTTCATGCCTCTTGGAGGCCAAGAGGTTGGCTTTTCCATTGTGCAATTAAGCAGTTCTATCCAGCCTTGCTTCCAGTTTCCAATTAATCTCAAGTAATGAATCCAACTGCCCAAAAGCATTTGCTAAGTGAGATGCCTGCTGCCCACGTCATCTCCCCCTCCCCTTTCTCACACCATGCTCCCTCCCACTGTGCCAAGTCAAATGTTCTAGTTTACTCTCTATTGCTGACAAAAACACTATGACCCAAAGCAACTTGAGAAGGAAGATTTCATTTCATCTTGTACACTATAGTCTATCATTCAAGGTCATCAGGGCAGGAACTCAAGGCAGGAACTGAAGCAGAGGCCATGGAGGAACACTGCTTACAGCTTGGTCTCAGGATCAGGATCAGCAACCTTTCTTATACCTCCCAGGACCACCTGCCAAGGAGTGGCACAGCCCAGAGTGGGCCAAACCCTACCATACCAATTACTAACCAGTAAAATGCTCCTACAGATTTGTACACAAGTTAATCTGATGGAGGAATCTTCTTAGTTAAGGGTGCCCTTTCCTATATGACTCTAGCTTGAGTCAAGTTGACAAAAATCTAACCAACACAGTAGGGTAGTAGAGGCTCCAGAGCCCTGCAACTCTGCCTCTGTACAAGGGAAAATACCCAGTACAGACAAGAAGTAACTTTCTGGGACAGAAGTCACCAGAGAAAATTGCTACTCAGGTTTGACAGTTACTCTAAGTGAAAACTCTTGACTAGTTCTTGTTTTATTATTTTCTTGACTGTTGGCAGCTGTTATATAGCAGTAAAGGCTTTAAATCTTGGAATCTCTAGATACAGAACCTAGACATTTGTTTACACATCGGTTGGCTTTGCAAAGTCACAAACAACCCTTTCAGTTTGTTCATCTGGAAAAATCAAACTATTAGAAATGACCCTGGAGTCATAGTGAAGAAAAAAATAGAAATGCATGGCTCTTTTTTAAATATAAAAGGCATGGTCAGTCTGCATATGAGGGCAAGACTCCCCAAGGTAAGCACAAATTTGCCAATGGTTGGTTAAATACCGAGTCTAAGAAATGGAGGTTGAATAAGTCAAGAGGAAGGAACTTACAGACCAGAACCAAGATGGAAGTGGAGGGTCTAGAGGATGTCTATGACTGAGAAGTAGAGACAATCATGAAAGGAAATAAGCAGACATGCTGCCCGTGCTGGTTTGAAGGAGAATATCTCCCACAGGTTCACATGTTTGAACAATGGGTCCCCAGCTGGTGATTTTGCTTGGGAAGGTATAGCCTTACTGTAGGAAGTACATCACTAGGGGATAGGCTTTGAGAGTCCAAGGCCTTGCCTGACTTGAATTTTGATCTCTATACTCTGTGCTTATGGTTCGAGAGGCAACCACTTAGATTTCCTCTCTTACTGCCATGCCTGCTACCTCTGCTCTGCCATTACCGATTCTAACCCGCTGGAACCATAAGCCAAAGTAAACACATCTATAAGTTGCCTTGGCCATGATGGTTTATCCCAGCTACAGAAAAGTAACCCAAAAGTAATAGAGCTCCCATGAGAAGTCATACGGCAAAAGAAAATGAAACTAAAAGCAGAACAGCAAGACAGAAATCCCAGGACTCATCTGTCCTTGGTTTCTCAGCCACCCACAAATCACAAAACACAATGACTATAGGTGCTGACTATCTCAACAGGAGTCGCCAAAATTCTCTATAGCCTTAACAGTATTTCCTTATCTTCTTTCTAGTAAAAAAGTACCCGTAAGAGCCACCCCTCCTCACCTTACCAACATTTCCTTGTCCCTACAGTGCAGGGGGGGCAATGATAATCAATATTTGGAGAAAGAAGTTGGTAGCATTGATCAGTTAGCTAGCTCAAGAGGCTAGCGCATCAGGGTGCCTGCCATATCATAGCGTTGTCCCCAAGGATGAAAGTTAAAAAAAAAAAGAAGAAGAAGACACGATGCTTTTCCAGGAAAAGGAAGAGGGAAGGACACAATGGAGTCAGAGATTCAGTTGCCAATCTAAAGCCCAAAGGTAAAACTGTGATCATGTGTTTTGACTTGAATTCTAAGCAGTAGATGTAGCAAGGGTAGTACATAGGGGCAAAGAAGGGGGCATGTTTTGTTGCCACTGTGGCTGGACACACTGTGCCTGATGCTGGAACTAGGGCTCTGCCTAGTGACAGCACATCCAAGGGCTCCTCCCCTTCCCACCAGAAAAAGATATTTCACAGAAGTTACTTTCCCCAAACCCACTGCCCTTCTCTGGCTATCTAATGCAAATGGGTTATCTGCTTCTGTATTTAAAGCATTTGAAATGAGAACTTGAGACCCTTAAAATTCATCTGCCTTATAAGAAAGGGAGTTCAGATACTATAAAACATAATGGTAGGGATGGAGGTGTGGGAGGAATTTTGCCTCCTCTGGTGGCCCCAGGTCTCAAGCCAACAGACAGATATCAAAGAATAGTGGCGGTTCACTCATTTAGTCAATAAATATGTATTGAGTGCCCCCTTCGTGACAATGTTTCTGTCATACTGCTGATATGAAAAAGAGGTGAATTCCCTTCTCTCTGAGACCTGGGAAAGAAGATATTAAAGCAGGAATCATAAAAGATTGTGAGTGACATACTCAAGTGTACCAACGAGGAGAAATGAAGACACATCACCATGGGCAAAACAAGAAAGTGATCCTAGAAATTGCTTAATTCAAACTCTCGCTTCACAAATGAGGAAAATGAGCCCTCTAAAGGGGAATTTAATGAGTTTAAGTGAAGGCTGCTGACACGAATGGTTGAAGGTGTCTCCGGGAACAGGTGAGACCCCTTGCTAAGATGTTTGGAATGGGGCCAAAAGAGGTTCTGATTTTGGAGTACTTGAGGTTTTGGAATATTTGCATAATGAGATATCTTGGGGATGGGACTCAAGAAGAAATTGCAGATTCATTCATGATTTGTGTATTCCTTGTACATGTGAAGTGTGATACAGTTTTGTGCAGTGTTCTAATTATGCCCACAGTTTGACTGTGACCTGTCAGGGATGGAATCTTTGACTTAGAGCATCAAGAAGGGACTCAATAGTTTTAAGTTTTGGATACCTCTGTGTCTGCTCTGAAGACTCGCTACTCATCTCTGTCATGATCTGACTGCCAATCTCAGCCTTTGAGAACTGGAGAGGTTATGTAGACTTTTGAGTGTGAGGCCCATCTCTTCCACAAAACCTCCACAGGTGACCTCAGCCTTAAGCAGTTCCTCCCTTTTATGAATTCCATACTCTTGGTTGCCTGGGATCCTCAGATCTAGTGCACTAGACCCTAGGTAGAGTGTAGCAAGATGCAGCTCCCACACAGGAGCTTGGCCTCTCTATACCATGGCCACAATAGGCGCCAACTCAAATCTCAGTCTCATCCCTCTACATAGCAGGGGATTACCAGCATCCTCAGAGAAGTGAACTGTGAAGACCTCACAGTCATCTTAGGCTCGGTGACCTTGGAAGTAACCTGGATCCCTGATGAGCACTCTAACCTTGAACAGTCTGATTCTCTGAGATAGGGTCCAGTTTCAACTCTTTAAAGTCATTCATACCTTGCTCTGCATTCTTCAGGACTTAGCTTTACTCTCTTCCTTTGCCCATGCCCTCCTAGTACCAAGGAGCTAGGTCTCCTTCCACTGACCTCTCACATCTTCACATATGGCCACCTGTTGCCTCTTGCCACCTTCCCTAGAAATGAGTATTGCCAACCCAGACACTTATACCCAAGCCATCTCTGAGTCTTATTTGAAATGCCCTAAACTCGGTCTCTGGTTTCTGAAACATCTGACTCATTGCCCATTGTTTCTTATCACCAATTAATCAATTAATTTGAAATGCAATTGTTGTCTGATTTTCCCCTTATTCAGTTCCTCTAGTTACAGAGCTATCACTAAGTCCAGCTCTTCCTTCCTCAGAATCCCAGGTGTAGGTTTGTGTTGTCAGATATCCATTGCTATAGCAGAATACTTGAGTGAAGTATGATAAATGTTTTAAATTTTGCTCATGATTTCAGAGGCTTCAGACCCAAATCAATTAGACATGTGATGAAGCAAAATATCATAATGGCATAAGCATGTGACGGAGTTGGCTGCTTACATCATGTTAGCCGGAAAGCACTGGCGGAGGAAAGGACCAAGATCATGTAGCCCCTTCAAGGACATGCTTCCAGTGACCTATTTTCCCAACATATTCCCCACCCTCTAGTTCCCACCAGCTCCCACTAATGCCATCAAGTGATGAATTCTTCAATAACTTTATCCCTTGATGACACCTGAGCCCTCATTATCCAATCACTTCCCAAACATGAAGCCTGAAACATCATATTGAGGACCAAACCTTGAACATGTGACTTTAGGGGGGGGTTGAATCAGGATCTCTCTGTGTTAGCCTTGGCTGTCCTGGACTCACTTTGTAGACCAGGCTAGCTTCGAACTCACAGCGATCACCTGCCTCTGCCTCCCAAGTGCCGGGATTAAAGGCCTGGGCCACCACACCCGGCTTGAACATGTGATTCTTTTTAAGGGAACATTTCCTGCCAGAACTCAAGATTCAGAACTACATGGGCCTCTGGGACAAGACTATGCTAAGATCTTCTTTTCTTTCTATACTAGGTCTCATATGTAAACAGTTTGCCAGTTGGCCTTTTAATGGTGGGCAGATACTGATATATGGGTAGCATCACCAAAAGTCACAGTCAAGGGCATCCTGAATGGCCTGGCCACTCCCAGCTACTATATGGATCTAAGCACCCCCACGTCCTCTGGCAGCCCAGCCTGCTCCTATCTTCTAATTCTAAACCAAAGCTAGAGTTTTCAAAAACTGTTCTCATCTCAGTTGCTTGGAATTCACAGGGATGTAGCCAACACTCTAGGGAAATAAAAATAAATAAATAAATGCCACCTCTCGGACTTAGCATGTTCACCCAGGTCCCCACCATGCCCTACACTCCTCTCTTATTTGTCTTTTTCTCTTCTCCCTCTTCCACCCCACTACCTACAAAGGAAAAATAATAACAAGTAGGAAAGCTAATTCTAAGCTGGTCCAGTCCCAGCATGTATCCTGGGCCTGCCTCTAGTCCTGTTATTTTCTCCCGTGTCTGGCTTTGACAAGCCTGATGACATTTACGTTTTCCAAAAGCTTCAATAAAAGGCACTTTAGCTGCAATCACCTCCATCTAATTTCCCCCCAGTCATTTTTTTTTCTTAAATCACACAACAGAACTGAGGCCTGAGCTGTTCTGACAACTTGTCACCAAATAGGGATCAGCCCAAATGGGATGTCTTGAGAACCAAGGACAAAGGAGAGGATACAGGCAGACTAAGTAGCCTGAAAATGAAGTGGGGTGCTAGAAAAAGGGGAGATTGGCAGGAGTTGATGTGTTAAAGGTTCTATAACAGGTGTCTGAGGAAGGTCTGGAGCCAGAACAAACAGAAAACATGTCTCTTTCTCTGAAGAGGAAGCTAAAGGATGCTGGCTTTGAACAAGGAGTCTTCAAAGAGAGAAGCTATCTGGAGCACAAGAATCAAGCTTGGAAGATGGATCCCAGAGGTGAAGATAGATACCTTCCTTTTGGGGCATGCTCTGGATAGCAAGGTAGCATCCTGGGGGAAGCCCAAAGACCAGATTTCCTGATCCTAGGTCCACAGTGGCGCAACCTGGAGCCAACTGACTAGATGAAACTTTCCTCCCATTTTTAAGACAGATTTATTGTTTGGTGTTTATATGCACCAAACAGTAAGTATAAGAAGAGTTTCAATCGTTTTCACAGGGTAAAGTCATTCACAAAGCCACCATTTAAGTCAAGTTAAAGAAGGTGTAACAAAATCTCACACAAACTTACTGCAGCCACTAGCTGGGAGTTCCATGACAGAGAATATCAGCCTCATTTTAAACACTGTATGTTAGTTTTACCCATTTTTAAAATTACTATCAGTTGGTGTATATGAGTGTGTGTGTGTGTATGTATGTATGTATGTGTGTGTGTGTGTGTGTGTGTGTGTGTGTGTAAGAGACAGAGGCAGAAACAGAAAGAAAAGATAACAAGCCATGTTGTTAAGCCTCCTAATGGCATTCACTTGTTTCATGGTTGCATTAACATTTATTCGTGTTTTATTACATAATTGTTTATTCTTTGTGACATTAATAGTTACTTGAAGTTTCCAGGTTGGATATCTTTTCTCCAGCTGTGTGTTTCTCAACCCAGTTGTTCTAATTTGCTTCTCTCTTGCAGAGATTAAAAAACAAACAAACAAACAAAAAAACTGACCAAAAGCTACTTGGGGAGAAAATAGATGGTTGTTGTTGTTGTTGTTTGTTGTTGTTGTTAGCCTTCAGACTACAGCCTATCACCAACACAGCAAGGCAGGAACCTGGAGGCAGAAACTGAAGCAGAGGTCATGGTAGAGCAATGCTTACGAGGCTACTTTTTCAATAGTTCGCTCCACTAAATTTATTATACCACCCAGGACCACCTGCCCAGGTGACCATGCCCTAGTGGGCTTGGCCTACCCATATCAATCATTCATCAAAAAAATGACCAACAGACATGCCCACAGGCCAAAGTGATGGAGGCAATTCCTGGTGACTCTAGCTTATATAAAGTTGACAAAACCAACCAGCAAAGCTGGGGATCAAACCCAGGGTGTCACGTATGCTATGCAATCATGCAACCTCTGAACAACACCCCAGCTTCAAGTTCAGAGTGCTTATAAACACTATGTCCACAGAGAAATCTTCCTGTATTGGTGAAAATAGACACGTTTGCCTCAGTTCACATGCAGGAGTACTTTTGCTAATCCATGGTTGTAGTTGGACAGCTGGCTGTGGTAGATAACAGCCAGCCACTTTCCACAGTGGTCACACGAATTCATTCTTCTCCACAACAGAATAAGGGAGGTCCAGTTTCTGGACATTTTCAACCACATCTGATGCTTGAGCTCAGCTACTTTGGTGACTGTATATTGGTTGAGTTCCTATTTCTGTGATTGCTAATGGTTTACACCCTTTTTCATACACTTCTAACCATTTGGGTATTTTGGCAAGGATTTGGCTTATCTTATTTTTCTATTGACTTGTATAAATTCCTTATACAAGCCCCTTGATGTTTACATCCAGGCCAAGGATGCAATGAGGTACCAAAAGAGCATCATGCCACCAACCTCGATACCTCAGTCCTTTTCTTTCCCATCTCGAAACTTTATTTTAGCCTTATTGTCCCTCAACCACTCACCATGATCAACCCCAGGTTTTCTCCCCAGCCCTACACTTTGCTTATGCTCCTCAGTGTCAAACAGCTTTGATGGCTGGAGCCCAATATCCAGGGGAGGTGCAGCATCAGGGACAAGCAACCTCCTTCAGTTCTTTTGCTCTGGTCCTGGGCCTCACTCTGACTGTAGTGCAGGGCCAAGGCTCATTCACATTTATGAGCTCAAAAAGGAGCTGGGCTCTTCAGATAGTGTCAAAAGACACCAGTATATATGAGAACAGGAACATTACGGGGGACCAGATGCATCAGTGGGACAACTTTCACAGATCCCACATGGTAAACACTTAGAAGAAACATATTAGGTAGGATACTTGTTTCCAAAAGGAAAGGCAACTTGTCTGGATAAGGAGTTGGACCAAGATTTCATCCCATTGCTGCCTATAATGACGAGCCACTTGAGTGGGCCAAGGATTGTCCTGGTTTTAAGCTTTAAAGTTCTCCCTCAGATGAACTGCTCAATACCAAGGAAACTGGCCACTCTACTGTTACTTCTATAAGAGGAAAATGATTTTCTAACTGTGGGCTGGAAAACATTCTCTATGTCACTTGCCCTGAGTGAATTGGAAATGGGATACAAGGTTTATACATTTGCTTCTATACCTGACTCTTTGGTTAGGTGACTATCCTAGAATATTTTAGTAACATAGAATAAATAAAATCTCACATTTCTGAAAGAGGTAGGCAGATAACCATTTCTGTGTTAGTATTTCTAAGATAATGATGCCTACTATGTACTGAGAACATCAGCTTTCCACCCAGTGTTCTATGGTAACAATGCCTGCTAATATGTATGCCATCCCTGGTATAAGTACTACTGTCACCATGTCACTTGTGTGTAAGGAAACAGAGGTCCAGAGAGCTTGAGCACTTCACTCAATATAATGCACTCATTCAACAAAAGAGTAGGGCACACCCTCTCTCCCCACCCCCACCTATTTCTAAAGGTCCTGGGTTTAACAACTGTGCTGAGCCAAATCCCATCTAATTAGTCTGTGCTATCAGGATTGACAGGTAAATGATGTTCTCTCACCTGCCCCTCTTATACCTGTCCCATGATGAGATATTTCATATGTATCAGCTCATCTGAGAAGTACCTGACACGGTTGTCACAGAATCAGTTAGAGCCTCAGTTTTTTGTTTTTGAATTCTTCTAAACAAAGGGATTGTTATTAATAATGCGTAGGAGAAATCAGAACATATCCTCAAGGACAGGACAAGTAGACTTCAGCAAATCTGAGCAAATATTTCCTCTGAAATTATTTTTCTAAGCTTGATGTTCAATGTGTCTAAAGATACCAGAATCCCAACTTATAGAAGGGAAAAATACAAGACTCAAAGGGAAAGCAAGAGGCCAGGTGCCCAATAGCTAAGCTCCAGCCAGGGCTGTTTTCATAAGCGTGAGAATTTACTGGAAATGTAAGGACTTGGGCACTTAAACTATGTTTACCAAGCTACTCTCACACCGTCAGTGATATGAAAATTGAAACGAGACCTGTTTGGGTATATTGATTAGACTCTCTGGTGTTTTAAAGGCTAGATAAACACTGGTATATCTAGCCAGATAAAAGAAAACAATCAAAGCAAGTCATAGGAGCAAGTCATAGACCATGTGAAAAACCTTGTGGAGGAGATGGAAGATGGCCTTGGATTAGGCCATCCCTGAACTATGGAGACTAGAGAGATTTGTAGATATTAAAAGGGATAGAAGAACACCTTCTCCCAGGACCTCTTCTTAATCTCCTGATGGACATTATGAACCTTTATCTAAGCACATCTTCAAACATATACATAAATGCTGCTCCCTCCAGCTTCCGGGTCTTTGCAGACCCAAAGCCCATCCCAGGACCTCTACTCATCATCAGACCCTCATTTTTTTTAGAGAAAGAAACAAGATGCACAAAGGTATGCAGACTTTCCTGAAATTGGTAAGGTTGTAGATCTGAGAAGATTCTTTGGGGTACCTATGTTCAGAACAGATTTATTCCTGTAAAATAAACTACACACTTCAAGTCTTAAGTCTGCATTTACTGTTTTCTGCTGGGATACCCTGTGCCTATCCACCTTTTTACTGTCTGTGGAGTAAGTTACACAGGTGTCCCTGAAGTGTCCACCACAAACATGAAGCAGAGATCTGTCTCAGAAGGAAATAGAAACTATCCAAGCCCTAAATGGAGACATAAGAGGTATGAACAAATGGCCAAAAATAATTATAAACAGGCACAGTTTCTGCCCTCTAGCAGCCTGCTAGAGAGGAAGGGACTACTTTTTCTTCACCCAGAGGATGACCAAGAGTCCTTTTGCCTAGCTTCCTGACTTCAAGAACAGTGTTGAAAAACTCTCCCACAACTCCCATGGGCAGATGTGGAAGAAACTCCAGATGGTATTATCATGAGCCAAGTTCACAGGCATAGCAAGACCCAGTGGGGGTGAGTCCTAGAGGGAATTCTTTCATCTTCATCCCTGTTTCTGGCTTAGCAGGAGTTTCTAAAAGCCCCTCAACAGCTGGCTGAAGCCCAGAAGGTAATGAGCAGGGATGGTGCCAAGTCTCGAGGTGACTCTTAATTTGATTAATACCAAGTATCTATCATAATTATTGAAACATTTTACTCTACTTTCAACAATCTTTGCCCCAGCCCTCTTGACTATCTGGCTCTCTGCTTCCCTTTGGCTTAATTTCTCTCTCTGTCTCTCTCTGTCTCTCTCTGTCTCTCTCTGTCTCTCTCTCTCTCTCTCTCTCTCTCTCTCTCTCTCTCTCTCTCTGTCTCTCTCTGTCTGTCTCTCTCTCTTTCTCTCTCTCTGTCTCTCTCTGTTTTTCTCTCTGTCTCTGTCTCTCTGTGTCTCTGTCTGTGTTTGTGTGTGTGTCACTCTCTGTCTCTGTCTCTCTTTCTTTCTCTGTCTCTGTCTATGTCTCTCTGTCTCTGTCTGTGTGTGTGTGTGTGTGTGTGTGTGTGTGTGTGTGTGTGACTCTCTGTCTCTGTCTCTGTCTCTCTCTTTCTTCCCACAGGACTTCTCAATTAATTTATTTCCAGCAAACAAAATCCACTATTGGGAGCTTTTGCTTTCGCAGACTGAAGGCTGATTCCCTGCTGTCTTATAACCACTTCAACAGCAGTGAGTCAAGAGAAAGTTGTTAGGAAGGAGAGCAGGCCACTCCGTGGCTCCCTCGTGACCCAAGTGTACTTGCATGCCTGCATGGCTGCAGAGCAGGTTGCAGGGGGCTAATACTAAGCCAGAAAATCTTAAGGGAGGAAGATCTTGGGAAGCAGAAGTTCCATAATTAGGTTCCAGTCCAAAACAAACAGTACAACTCTTGGGAGGCCTCCATGTTCAAATGCTCCCATGATGCATGCCCAATTGAAATAGATACTTGACTAGCCAACTGGTTTTATGCCAAGACTTACTTACCTATGGTCCTAAAAGGTCATAAAGAAACCACCAATCTCTTGTCTCTATGGCTTTAGTACTTCCATCTCTCCTTCACAAATGTGCCCCAAAAGAAACAAGTTCAAACCTTAGTGTATAGTCAACGAAACAAAGATCTGGCTGTATATTTTATGGCTTCCCACTGTGATGTTTTCAGGGAAGCAGTGGCCTGTGTGGCAGCCATTTTGTGACATCACCTCACCTCCATTGATTCTTCAGGTCACATATTGCCTGGATCACTCTCCCTGATATACTCTCCTGTCTCCAAGTGAGAGAAAGAGTCCATGGTTCTTTCTAATTATCCTGTAATCCAGAACCTGGGTCCCCAGGCTAAAATACTCTTCAGCCTCCCTCCCAGGCCATGTTCAGTAAATTAACCCTTTCTAACCCTGCTACACAGTATCAGATCTCTGCTCAGCTTCTTAGTTCCCTCTGTGTTGCCCTACCATGAATGGGTTCCTTGTGGTTTCCATTAAAATTATATTGTCTTTTACTTAGCAAGCACTTACATGAAACTTTGCTTTGCACAGGTTAGTAGCATCAGTATTTTGTTAACATGGACCCATTCTAACACCAAGCCTACTTTACAGATAGGCAACTGACGCAAGGAGAATGTATGTGACTTGCTCATTGTACCCAAGCTAGCATGGCTGAGCCAGGACTATAACACAGGCCAGTCCACTCTATCCTCCACATGATGGCATACAGATAGAGCACTGCTTTTTTGTTCTTGTCAGAGCCTAGGACTGAAGTCTTCGCACTGGCCTCCCCTCCAGTTGCTCCCCTATCCACGTCATCATTGCTGCAAGAATCTTCTATGCCAAACTCCTACTTGTCCCCTGAAATTTTTGCCTAGGCTTCTTGCCTCTGAAATAAACAATGCAAACTAAACCACCAGCTTGCATGTGTCCCAACTCTATCTACTGATAAATGATAACAGTTCTGCCCAGAGGCGTATAAGAGCAGAGATCATTATACCTGAGACCCTAACTGATGCTTAGGGTTAATGTGCAAAGCTTCCTGAAGATCTCACTTTACAACCCCTGCCAGGAGACTCCATTCCTACAGATCTGCCCAAACCCAACAGTCACACAGTAGGCTTACATGCTTTTGAATCCCTACAGTCCAGATGTCAAGCTCTCCCTCAGCTCTCCCACCCTGTCCTTGCTCTGAACCGATGACGTTATCAGCCCAGATCACAGGGAGGTCCTCTCCATACAGATTCATCACATCCTGATGGCATCTGACTTGGTGCAGTTGCATTCAGAGCCCTCCCACGATCATTCAAAGGCCAAGATCATGGGCAGAACTTCAGCTGCCTTGCCCTCTCCCTGCCTGGCCTTCTACAAGTTCAGCCTAATTAAAAACATCCCATCTTGTAGTTTTTGCTGGGAAGAGATACTGAGTGTGTCTCTCCAAAATCTGCATCTCATTTCTTACCAGTGCCTTGTCCCTTTGGACCTTTTAGTTTCCAGAGCCTATTAAAACAGCAGTGCCGGCCTTATTTACATGAAATGAGGGTACAATAGATACAATTCCCTTCCTTCCGTGTCTTGAACAATTTACTCTTACTCTGCCTCTTCCACAGGCTGCTTGCTTCTTGTCTTTCTCCACTGCTCGTTTCCCTAGGCTGGGATATGAGTTTAAAGATGTAGATTGCCATCAGTCTTCCTCTGGGCAGAACTGTTACTCAGCTCTGCTGAGACTGGAGAAAAGGACTTTCCCGTGTTTCTCACTTGGAGATTGATCCCATGATTGAGGGTGTATGGCCCTCCATGAAGGAGAGGAAATAATGAACTCAAGGCACTGGTACCAGATAGAGATGAAGGTGAACAACATAGCAATGGCTTCAGTGATAATGCACGGCTTTTGCATTTACCTCCACACTGCCTGTGTTTGATGCTGACACCTCTGGATTAACAAGCCCTGTTGAATCAATGAGGAAGAGGAAAGGAAGGCAAGGGGAAATGAGTGATGGTAACCTCTACTGGCTGTTGAAAACATATTTCTAATACTTGCTTAGTTGACCAAGGCATCAGTCAAAATTACTCCGCCCTGGCTTAGAGAAGTACTTGTGCCTCCAGGTTATAAATCTTAGCAGCCATCTGTTCTTATCATTATCATTTGAAGACCTTTGGTCTACAAGCCCTCCTTTTTACTATTCACTAACCTGACCCTTGGAAGACTAAATGGCTACCCAGCTTTTTAACTTCAGACACTCGTTACCTCATCTACACAACCCTAACCCTGGGCCTTTCAACTTCAGTGAAGTCATGCTCAGAACTACAGTGCACAGGTGTTAGCGTACTGCTCCAGTCTGCCTAGCAACTGTGACATCATTACCTACCTGCCACTAGGCATGCCCCTGTCCAGTATACAAAAGGACAAACCCACCTCATCCTTCTCTCTTACCTTTCTTTCTCACCCCTCTTTTTACCTCTTGCCTCTCTTTCTCTCTCTTGCTGTCTCTATTTCTCTCTTCCTCTTCCTGTCTCTATCTATATATCTCTCTATCTCTCTTCCTCTTTCTCTCTGTATTACCCCTCTCCCCCAATGCTCATATAATAAACTTCTCAATATCATATCTGTTGCCTGGCATCTTATTTTTTTAATTATGACAACCAGAATACAAATGGACCTTTGCCTTGGCTCAGAACATCATTTGGGGAGCAAGAAAGAGTACCCACAGACCCAGATTCCCCAACCTTCTGGGCAATGCTTAAAGTGTCTTTAATACTATAAGACCCTTCTAATCCACTCCAGACCTCAGGGCCAAATGGCAGACTTTCTAACATGTAACAGATGCTGCCCCAACGACATGCTATGTGACAAGACTAAGCCTATATTCTTTCTGGATCCCTGATAAGAAAATCCAAGGAGAGCAACTAAAACTCAGCTAGTAACGGGCAAATATGTAGGCTCTGAGGCCGGGCTGCCTGGTCTCTGATACTTCTGTACCATGCCTTCCAAGGCTTTACCAAGTGGAGAACCCACTAACCTCTCTGAGGCTCTGTTTCTTCATCTGTGATTTGGAAATAATAGGAAAGCCTAGTTGTGAGATTACAGAAGACTTGAATAAATATTTTATGTGCTTGACCCACTGTAAGTGCTGCATAAAGGTCACCCACTTGATTTTGTTATCACAGAAAGGATGGACTTGTGCCCCCCAGGAGAAAAGGGAACTCAGGAGAATCACCTTGGGCAAACAATAGCAAAGACATATATACTCATATTAAAGACTTATTAAGGCATCTTATCAGCTAGTTAATGGAAATAACAGAACACTGGGTCAGTCAGTGTTTTTTGTTTGGTTTGGTTTGGTTTGGTTTGGTTTGGTTTGGTTTGGTTTGGT
>OU015748.1:48538619-48570063 GCA_907169655.1 Acomys percivali
TAGATAGATAGATAGATAGATAGATAGATAGATAGATAGATAGATAGAAGATAACAGTGTTTACTATAGTGACATATTTATCTTGTTGTCAAACTAAACTACAACTCAGGTTCCTGAGTTCTAATTCAAATCCACGCAGCCCAGCCTCACTGTCTCCTCTCTCCTTAACACTTGTCCTCTCAGCCTCGAGATCTCTCTGGCTGGCATCTAAGTAGCAGATACAGAGTTTTTGACATGGTAAGAGAAAATCTAGAGATCCCAAAGACCCAGGTACAAGAGATGCAAGCATGGAAATGCCAAAGAGAAATTCAGAAAGCACAAAAGGAGGCAGAGGTTGAAGAACACAGACAAATAGCTCCTGAGCTACAAATAATGACTATTGTGCCCCTTCCTAGAGGATCCAGCCTCAATCAGCCTGCCCTGTTGATAGGTCACTGTCATTGCATGCCTATCACATGTTCATAGGGGTGGTGATTTGTAGAGATAATATAGATACATGAGATCTATAAAATTATGATCTTGGAAGGCCCTTCAAACAAGAAAGAACAGTTCTTTTACAAAGTCCAGTAATTAACCCCACTAACCACCCTATTCTCTGTTGGAAATATAACCTTCAACTCTAGTTGAGTTCAAAGCTGTGCTTCTGAGGTTCATTTGAATCTCTGGTCAAAGGCAACATGATAGCTTCCTAAGAATAAACTCTTCTTGCAGCCAGTTGGGCTGTGGAGGTAAAGACTGGACCTCTAGCAACAACCTAACTCCTGAAGTTGTCTGTAGAATAGAACTTACACATAGTAGAGCACAAAACAGAAACCACTGTGCCCTGGACCTACAAACTTGGAACCCACAGCCTGAGGATGTTGTATAGAAAAGAAGAGACCTACCTTGTGTAGGATGCTCTAGTTTACAGTGTTCTGATTGCCACATCCCATATGGTCCTACTAGCAAAGCATCCAATAGATGTCAGGCTGTAGTAAGAACTAGTATTCTAGGGACAGCACTGTCTAGGTGAGCTTTAAAAGTTTCACAAGCTTTTCACATCCCACCCCCACTTGAAACGTAAACAGCACAGCCCCTATACCTAAGGCTCAGGGAACATCACGGAAGAGAGTACAGAAAGACTGTAAAATCCAGAGGACCAGGACATCTGCTCTGAGACACTAACTTTCATATAGGACAGGGAAACTGTACCCACAGGATCTTAACAATAAGGCTGCCTAATCAAGACCTAAACAATGACACCACCAGCTGATGTGCCAATGTGCATAGGGAAATCTCACAGGTCTTTCATTCCTACATCAAGAGCTACAGGCAATTAATGGTGGCTGAAAGAAGGAGAATCAATCTTCCCCAGAAATGAATCCCTAAGTGGTTATCCCACACCAATTGGCCAATCTTGAAAACATGTGCATACAAGCAGCACTAAATGGGCTCAGCAGGTGGCATTTATATATTTATTCATTTACACATATACATGTAACAATGATGCTTTTTTAAAAAGAAGTCATTAGCTTAAGACTACGGAACACTAGAGAGGCTGGAGAGACCAGGCAGAACTTACGTATACACAGGTACATGCACACATCCATTTTTTTAAGAAACAGGGTTTCTACATGTAGCCTTGGCTGTCCTGGACAGGCTGGCCTAGACCTCACAGAAATCCACCTGCCTCTGCCTCCCCGAGGACTAGGATTAAAGGTGTGCACCGCCATGCCCAGCTCACATAATATATATATATATATTACAAAAATTGTTTAATCTTTTTAAAAAGTAAATAAAGGCATCATAGTACTGTGTGAATGAGTTTCAAAACAGAGCAGTTTGGGGGTGAGGTCATGGAGATGGGAAAGCACATTATTTGTTCAAGGAAGGAGAACAAGTGCATACCATGCCACTGAGAGTTCCCTGCAGAAAGCCTTCCCCATACCTAGCTGGTCTCCCCAGGAGACACACATCATGGGTACAGCTTCTGTTTCCAGCCAGCATCTTACCAACATCTATGTGATGGCACTCTCAGAGCGTCCTTGATTTGCAGATGCTCCGACCAGCGGTTCTTTGGAATCCTCTCCAGCCCACATGGCATGGGCCGCTGAAGAAAGAGGGAGTGAGGACTGGACTGGACCTGCTAGACTCCTGACCAGGCTGAGGAAAATCATTTTTGTGCCTCAGGTAACTCAGGGCCTGTAAAGGAAATTTGTGCTTTCCCAGACATGTGGAGACCTGAGTGGCCCAGTCAGAAAACAAAGACCTTCCCTTTTATCTGTTAGTCATCCATGCTGCCTAACAAACTAGCCCAACACCTAATAGATTAAAGCAACAATGATAAAAGTATTTGTGGTTTATATTCATTCTCTCTCCCTGCCCCCTCCCCTTGTTCAGTCACACAGAAACATAGGGGGTATAAAACAAAATCAAAGGGAAGAGACTCAGAACAAGAGAAAGGATTTTGAAGTGTGTCTCTTCCCAAATTTCCATATAGTCCTAGAGAAGGCAAAATGGCTCAACACTGCAATTTTTGAGATGAACATATGGATAAGGAAGATGGTTTATGCAAAAGGGCCTTGAGGGTGCATAAGTATGTCAAGTGCTAAGACCTAAGATTCCAAATTCCAACCCAGAGCTCAGTCTGGCTTTCACCCTGGTAACCCCTTGTCTTCTTAACCAAGGAAAAACCGTGGGAAAAGTAGGGCATTGAAAAAAAAAAAAAGTCAAATTTTTCCTGGAGTTACAAAGAATGGATTTGAGAGTAATCAAGAACACAACCAGCAGTGGATTCAAGAAATAAGTTTATGTTCTCTTTTAAGAGTATGCCAGAGAAGCTGTCTTGGGGCTAGGCAGCTGCTCAGAGCTATTGTTAAGCATCCAAACTCTTCCTTTAAACACAAAGCATCCATTCTCAAGTCTCATGGTTATAAAGAGCTACTGTACCCTCAGACATTGTTTCTATTTCACAAACAGGAAGAAGGGCGATAGGTTAAGTGTGTCAGGCAGAATCTGTCTCCTTCAACGGCTTGTGGGGTTTGTTCAGGAGTGGAGTCTGTCTCCGGAATCCAACAGCATCCAGTTATCCAGAATGATCTCACATGGGCCCCAAGGTAACAACAAACAAAAAAGAAATGGAGGTAATTTCAGTTTCCTGGGGTCTTAAGGCAGAATGACAAGCAAGGAGGGAAGGAGGTGGACCTTGAATGATCCAACCAGTGTTGTCAGCCATGAATCTTAGAAAACACAACAAAGCAACATCCAGAGAGAAGAGCATCATTGTCAGCCTGGTCCTCTCCACCCTGGCTTCTGACATTTGGTCCTCCTCATGGGGCTGGCCTGACTACTTGGATGAATCACTTGGCCTGCCTCCCATACCAGCTGCATGTGTATATGAGGGTCAAAAATGTCCAGAGGCACAAAAACCTTCTGAGCAAGACCTCGGGGGTGTACACGCTGGTATCCTCGTGGACTCGTGAGCGCCTGCGTGTTATGTATACACCAGTGAATCATCGTGGAGTAAACAAAGAGACTGTAAAATTTAGAATATGCTTCATATTAATCTTAATTATAAATGCCAGTTGGAGTGACACTTTTGTGAAGCAGGGAACACTGTGTCTGGAGTAGTCAACCCCTGGGTGTCAGGGGAAAAACATGGTTGGAGACTTGTTCCTCAGATCATTCCCAACAATCCCCTTTCAGAGTCAGGTGGCTTTAACAGAATACAATTCCCCCACCCCAACCACCTACCCAGAGCTACTTAGGAGAAGCTCAAAAGCTTCTGTTCCTTGGCAGATGGCTAGCGTTTTGAATATAGAGATGAAGTGTTACCAGAGGGACAGATAGAAGCTCAAGATACTATAAAAACAAAAAAGGAAGAAGACAGCTGACGAGGGAGCCAGTGATCATCATTGTATAGTTAATGAGGCCAACAATGGAATTACACTCAGCTCCTGACAGAAGCTAGAAAGCAGTCACTTTCTGGTCCAGAGAAGCAGAACCCTGGAGCCAGAGCTAGGATGGGGGATCCAAGACCACGCAGGAACCAAGGACCACCTGATGCCTCTTTCTAGTCTTTGGACATGACAAGTCCCAAGCACTCAGAAGCTGGTTGAGAAGATGCTGATGCTGTTGCATCCAAATTGCAAATCTAGGCATGTTGATACAGTGGATGTCCTGTCTCTGAGGTCCCCAAGGTATTCATTTCCCATGAAGCTGTCTGTCACAAACCTAGATTCACTGAACAGCATGGATTCTTTAAAGTGACCCAAGATTAGGACCAACAGGAGTCCCAGAAGTTTGCCAGACCTTGTCTTCCCTTCCAGGAGAGAGTTGAAGCTGGGGCTCCCCAGACATGTAGCTCACAAAGTTAATTAACAGTGAGCTGGTGGGAGAGACACTATCCAAGTCAAGGGTGTCTGTTTCTGATCTCAGCTCTACAACTAATTGGCCATGTATCCCTGGAAGGGTTAGGCCCTCCTACTCCCTGGACCTCTGCTCCATTGTTTATAAAATGAGATTGTAAGTTAGAACTGGCAGTTTTGAAATCTCTGAAAATGGGAGCAGTCTTTTTCCCAGAAGTGCATTTCCAAGGAAGCCAGGGTACAAAGAGAAGAAAGGTCCACCTATCTGAAGCAGCAGATGGTACCCAGAGCCAGGATGTCATGGCCAGGCCCTAAGACAACTTGGAAAGCAACAAAATCAGACTTCTTTCCATTGCAAATCCATGTGAAGACTCACCACCCTCATTCCAAAGCAAGTCTTATGTGATGGGAGTGCAGAGGAGAGAATAGGCTGACGATCCACGTAAGGCCAGAGTAGAGCACTTGAGTAGAACAAGTCAAGACAATTAGAATGACACTAAAGAAATCTTCGTGGGCCGTTTATCACCAATGCTCACCATAAATACAGTGTGTAGCTTCCTCCAGGTTAAGTGATGGATCTGCGAGTGACTAATTGTTCTAGAAGGCTCTCCATCTCCCAGGTTCTAGCCTGCTCTTGGGTCAAGTTCTCTCCCACTAGAGCTGCATAACAGATCTCTTCATGACCAGGGAAGCATTCTGAGACCATGCTGTTAACATTCCGTTATCCAGGATTTGCTTTAAGTAACTACTGAGCCCTGTGAATGTGGCTATTTTGACTTAAGGACTGAATTTGTCATTCTGTCTTATTTACATTTAAATAGCTATGTGGGGGCACTGGTTACCATATTGGACATGATATCCCAGATGTATCGCCACTCTTTTTCAATCCTATCAGTCATTAACATAAACTGGATTGTCACTGAATGGCACTCGCAGAGAGCAGCAGGGTGGCTCCCTCCCCCCATGAGCCTGCCAGTGTTGGCCTCAAGTGCACATCACAGTTATCTTCAGTTTGTCAGAAGCACAGACTCTCAGGCCTTCCCTCAACCCCTACTAGACCCATTTTGTTTGTGTGAGATGTATGTGTCCCTACAGGTGCATGTGTTCTTGGGTGTGAAGAGGAAAGCCAATGGGAGACGTCAGGAATTTGTCTTGATTCCTTCCCATCTTACATTTTGAGGCCGAGCTGCTCACTGAATCTAAGTTCATCAGTGTCATCAAGCTGGCTGGCCAATGAACTCCAGGGATCTTCCTGTATCCATCCCAACTGCTGTGGGACTACAGACACATGCAGGGAGGCGCTGTTCAAGGCTTTTATGTAGTTGCGGGGGATCTAAAATAAGATTCTTATGCTTGTGAGGCAAACACGTTGCAAACTAAGTTATCTCTATAGCCCTATAACCTGTATTTTAACAAGATCATTAAGCAGAGCAGCACTGTAGCCCACTGGGTTGAGCAGATCATAAGAGAAAATTAAGCTCCAGAAAATATGAGTGGCCCACCAAACCTCACCCAAACCAAACTGGTCTGGAAAGGTGACACTAATACTTAGCCTAGGCCGTAGTTTGATTGGACAGTTTCCAGCCTCCTTATACTTACTTATCTGTCCTTTGCTTCTGCCCAGGAACTGTTATCAATATTTTTTAGCAGGAGTCATTTGGTCTCCCAGACCACCAGCTTACCCATTACTGCTAAAGTGTTAACACTTAAGGCCAGCTATTAACAAAGCTATTTAGCATAAACAGAAGGCAGCATCCAGGCCTCCAACACAGAGTTAATATGACTAGACCAGCGATTTTCATCCTGGGAGGTACTCTAGGGTTTTACAAACATTTGATTCTTATTAGAAACATATATTTATAGTTTAAAGGCACAGTGCAAAATAGCATAAGCATGGAAATACACCACACCATAAAATTTAGCAAGTATATCCATGAAACTAGGTTTTAAAAGCCGCATAATTTCTGCCATTTGGATCAAGTATCTCAACTTGTGGTCCACATGTCACCAGTTAGGATATCGTACTATCTACAGGAGAGTAGTTTGTTCATTTTGTATTTTGTTTTTAACACATCTATATATGTCTCCTTGTATATGACTGTTCGAGCAGACAGAGCCTAATGTACATATGGTCCACACCCTGTTTACAGTAGATAAGGCTGTGGGTCCATGCTAAGAGCATTTTGATGCCTGGAACAATCCTTAGAAAACAACCAGTGAAGTGTGAGATGTAATAACAAAGTAACATCAGATGATGATTTAAATACTTATAATATTGTATTCTTTTGTAATCATTTATATTGGGGTAGAAATGTGCATACAATGAAGTATAGAGATCATCACTGTGTAGTTAATGATTATTGACAAAAATATACACACCTGGGAGAACACTTGGATTAAATATACAACATTTCTATCATTCCAGAAATCACCCCCATGTCCCTTCTAGCCAACATCTTGGATCATGGGCAGAATGAAGCTAGATTCGCTGCCAGAATATTACACAAGTTGCCTCCATCCCTGTTTCCAAGTCCCTGCTGGAACCTTAAGAGTCAGGTTTCCACTGTTGGCTCTTCACTCAGCGTTCTTGTTCTCTGAGCTTCCGGGACTGGAATAGACCACTGATTTCTACTTCTAGCATTCTAGGGCTTTTCTAGCTCAAAGTTCTAAGTTCTTCCTGCAAAACAGTTTCAAAGGTTACCTACGAATCACATGATCAGGCTTATCACAGCAATGGTCTTGGGCCTGGTTACCAGTCTCCTGAACTCATAACTTTCCTAGTTTTGGTGAACAAAATATCTGACAGCAAGCAATGTAAGAAGGGTTTGATTTGGCTTAGAGTATGAGGGTACAGGTCATCAATCACCACAGGGAATTCACACTAACAGGGGTACAAGGCAGCTGGTCACACTGAGTCTGCAGTCAGAAAACAGAGTTGAATGTTAATGCTTAGCTCTTTCTCTTTTTAATTTACTGCTAGAGCCCAACCCATGGAATGATGTTACCCATATTAGGACAAGTCTTCTCTCTTCTGTATTAGTCGAGTTCTCTAGGAGAACAGAACTTATAGAATGAATATATATGAATATATTATATATTCATAAGTAATATATGAAAATATATTTATATACATTGATTATATATGGGGAGAGATCATTCATTCATACATACATACATACATACATACATATGCATAGATACACACATAGATAGATAGATAGATAGATAGATAGATAGATAGATAGATAGATAGATAGATAGATAGGGAATTTACTAGAATGGCTTACAGGCTATGGTCCAGCTAGTCCAAGAACAGAAGGTCCAAGAATCCAGTAGTTGTTCATTCCACAAGGCTGAGTGTCTCAACATATGCTGGAATGAATATGTGTCCTTTGCTGGGAAAGGAAGAAGACTCTAATGTCAGTGGAGAAATGAACTTGCTAGCAAGAGCAAGGGCAAGCCAACAAAGAGAGCAAATTTTCCTCTCCCATGTTCTTATATAGGCTGCCAGAGCAAGATATAGTCCTGACTAGAGGCGACTAATCTCATCTCAAAAGCACTGGATTAAAAGTGAATCTTCCCACTTCAAATGGCTTAATTGAGAAAAAAAAGTCTCTGACAGGTGTACCCAGCTGCCTGGGTTTTAGTTAATTCCAGATTTAATAAAGTTGACAGCCAAGAACAACTGCCACGCTGCCTTAGCGGTATCACACATTTTCTGTTAAGCCATACTTCCATTTTAATTTCCTCCTCACCTATTAGTCACTTAAAAAGTATCTTCCTCTGTCTCCATTCTATGAGTACTTTTTGTAGTCTGTCATCCTATTGATTTCTGGCTTCATTACACTCCATTTTGATAAGCATAATGACACTAAAGATACCAGAGATTATTTTGAGTCTTCTGTATTTGGGAGGAGATCTTTCTGGTGAACACTATTGGTCATGCTGGATTCCACCCTAGCTTTCTTTTGCTCAGCTATGGAGCATGGAACCTGCCTTTCCCTATTCTCTCATGGTTGAGACCGCCTTCCTTCTCTGTATACAGAATTGCGTTGTGTCCTCTGTAGTACTACTGGCTTAGTGGTTGTGACCTGCCTTAGTTTGTGCCTGTCATGAAATATCGGTATTTCTTTGTCAATTTTAAAAGATAGTTTGGCTGCATAAAGCACTCTTCGTTGTCAGGCATTTACTTCCAGGGCCTGAAACACATCTCTTCATGCTGTCTTGGCTTTAGGGCTGCCAATGAGAGATCTGAGTTTACTGTGATGTTTCTTCTTTTGTAGGTAAATTGTCAAATTTCCCTCAGTGCTTTAATACTGTTTCTCTGCTTTGTGTCTTTGACACCCTGACTGTACCATCCATGATTATGTCTATTTGGGGTCATAAACTTCTTTTGTGTTTTAAGGTCTATTCCTCCTTCTAGATTTGTATATTTCTGTCATAATTTCATTAAACATATCCCATGCCTTTAGCATTTATCTTAGCTCCTTTTTTTACCCCATGGGTTCTTAGGTCTGTCTTATGATTGGACTCCAGAGTTCATAGATTTTTTTTTTACATATTTTTCCTGCAGGTGTTTGAATTTACTCTTTCACCAATCCTGTCGTCCATCCCTGATGGTTTTCTCTGCATTAACAAGTACTGTTAAACAATGTTTCATACAGTGTTTTGTGGGGTTTTGTGGGGTTTTGTTTTTGATGAGCTTTTTTTTTTCATTTCTATATTTGTTGTTACTCTTTGTTTTTTGTTTCAAAAAAAATCCCAATTTTCTTTCTGATTTTTCTTCCATGTTGCTCTTTCCTCTGTTTTTATAACATTAGTTACCAGGTCCTCAGTTGACTTCATTTGCTTGCTTTGTATATCATTCCATTTAGCAGAGAACTTGAGAAGTCTTTATTGCCCAGCTTATCTTTTTCAGTGTCTTGGGTTTTGTAGTTGGGGAAGTATGACCCTTTGAAGGAGTCAGATTACTATTAGCTTTCACATTTTTAAAAATTTTGTTATGATTTGTGAATGTTCTAGTTTGATTGTTGTAGGGAGAGCCAACTTCTGGCCTTCTGTTTATTAAATGGTGTCTTCCTCCATTTTGGTCCTTTCTGCTGTCATCTGCAATGACTGGCCACACTCACGAAGCCAATGCAGAGCAAAACCCATGAGTCGCAGAACAAGCATACAGTCTGATATGGTCCTCATGAAGCTCAAAACCACAGCCCACAACAACACAGTATTTAGAGATATGTCAAGAGGTAGGAAATTAATGAAGGAAAGAAAGATGATAATGACATAAATACCAAGACAACAGTTTTTCAGAGGGAATGGAAGGGACATAACCAGTGGAGATAGAAAATGAACCTCTAAAGTCGACATTGATTTGTCTTCTGAATCTGAATTAGGGATCCATGATCAGACTCCTCCTCCTTGTCCTTATTCTTCTCTTCCATCATTTTTTAAATGTGCATTCTTGTAATCATGTTTTCTCTGTACATTTTAACTATATGTGTGTATATATACGTATATATATGTATGTATATATATATGTGTGTGTGTGTGTGTGTGTGTGTGTGTGAAATGTATACATCAATACAGTGTTCCAACAGAGAGGAGGCCTTAGGTTGGCCTTTCTTGAGCCTTATTTCTGGGATCTAATCCCTGCTCCAGCATTTCTGGTATCTTCTTCTCCGTTTCCTGGCTAACTTCTTCTCACACAGCCTTCTCCACTAGCCATGTCCCTACATTTTACAGAGCTCCCAGGGCCCTTCGTATTCTAGGGGGAATCTGCTCCTATCTGACCTATGCACTCTCATTTCTTTCTTTTCATTTATATTTTTTCAGAAAATATATCTTGATGATATTTCCCGTTCCCAAAATCCTTCCACATCCTCCTCACCTCCCTACCCATCCAATTCATGATCTCTCTTTTTTCATTTCTCTCTCTCTCTTTCTCTCTCTTTGTCTCTCTCATGCAAAAATGAAAATCAAAACAAACAAAATATCAGTAAGAAAATATACCAAATAAATGAATAATTAAAGAAAAAAAACAAGCCTACAAAGAAGAAACATGTAGTTGTTACTGTTGGCCAGCTGCTCCTGACATGGGGCCTGCCCTGGAGTGTGACAAATACACTCAGTGAAATTTTCCCATTGCCAACAGGTATCATTTGCAAGACCTTGTGTCTACTTTTTCTCTAAGTGCTGTACAGGTTCAACACTCTTAAGTCTTGAACATATAAGGCTGTATTGCACGCTTACTAAGCTGAAAGTCAATTCTTTATCAGCATATGCAAAGGTCGTTCTCTATACCCACCTAGGAGGATGCTGACGTGCAAATGGGTTTTGTGACTTATTCTTGACCAGAGCTACTAGTAAGCAGAGGGATTCAAGCTCAAAGGTGGCTGACTCTAAAACTCATCCCACTACTCTATCTCTCCTATGTTATAGAGAAAGCTCTACTCTGCCCTACACACTACTGCCATCTGCCACTAGGTGATCAGCCTTCTCCTCTCGGCTATAAGCCCCAACCAGAAAAATGTTCCTGGTTTACTGGAAGAAGCACCAGAAAAGTGGCTGGCTATGATGACCCCCAACACTGATGCGTGTCAGGTTAACATTTGCCAGCCCCGGCATAAACTGGTCTGCATCTTGTCCTGAGTCTGCCAAACCTTGACAATGTCTTTCTAAAGTAGACACGGTGTCTCTAAAAGCCTGTGTTTCACTTCTTGAAAGGAAAAGTGCACAGCCTTTAGCCTTGTTCTGATCTATTCAATCACCTCAATTTCTCCCACAGCTCTGGTCCTTTTCCTCCTGATATAGTGTCCAAAATAAATCCAATTTCTCTGCTGGTTTGAAGCTCACATCACACTCTGTACTTCCAGGCATGTGAATTACCACAAATACATCCCTTGGGTCTGTCCCAGTTGAGCTACCTGACTCACAGAGCTAACAATTCTGTCTCTGAAAAAGAAAAGGATGTAAAGTCAGAACTACTATTCCAGACCCAATTCTAACCAACAAGGAAGAACAAATTGATGAAGGAGAAGTGACGGGAACCTTGGGAGAAAGGGGCTGTGTCATGTTGGAGGTTGTTACTGTGAATGAAAGAAACACTGGCTCTGGTCAGATGTGCCATTTTGAAAAGTGGGTCTCAAGCATTCGTGTCAGCTTGGTGCCAGGGGAGACTCTAAAAGAACAGTGGCTATGTCTCCAAACCAAAAGTCAGGACATTTTATAGGACGAGCAGAGATTTTATGCTGCAGCAGGTGCAAGGGGAACTCTGAAGAAAAGTCTAGATGCCACAACAATGTTTCTAGCACTCATCTTAATAGTCTTTGGAGATAGCAGACTATCAGCTTTGGGTGTCTCAAATTCTATAACATTGGGCTATTAAGGGAGATGTCGAGAGGCCCCAAAATGAGGATTTTTCAGGATGCAAAATGCTCGCTACCAATTAAAATGATGTGGAGACATTGAATGAAACCAACTTTTTTCAAAAAAATCATTTTTGTGAGCATTGGAGTTGGAAGAATTGCAGAGGTAGAAAGAAGATGTAGGAGGAGGACAGCTTAGGCCAGAAAACTGAGAGTACCATCTCACACGGACATAAAAGAAGCATGTTGGGCCACAGAGCTTCATTAGTGGCTTAGAAAGAATACAGACCCTGCTCCTCTGTGGCTTTGGTGGCCCTACCACCCTCAAACTCATGGATTCACGCTGAAGCTGGAAAAAAACTTATAATATAATCAATTACATTACAAGTTCCTGTAACACATCACCACAGGCTGAGGTTTTTTTGTTTTGTTTTGTTTTGTTTTGTTTTGTTTTGTTTTGTTTTGTTTTTTTCAGAACAAGCATTCATTTCTTTTTTGTTGTTGTTGTTAATTTTTATTTATTTATTTATTTTAAATTTTTTATTAATTTATTCTTGTTACATCTCAATGATTATCCCATCCCTTGTATCCTCCCATTCTTACCTCTCTCCCATTTTCCCCTTATTCCCCTCCCCTATGACTGTTCCTGAGGGGGATTTCCTCCCCCTGTATATGCTCATAGGGTATCAAGTCTCTTCTTGGTATGACTTTCACACGAACTCTGGTGCCTCATATTTGACCATGTCCCCTGGAGGGGAAGACCTGGTGGCACTCAGAGGAAGAATAGCAGGATACCAAGAAGCATTCATTTCTTGTAGTTATAGATTCTGGGAAGTTCAAGGTCGGGGTGCCAGCAGATTCAACAGAAGCCAAGGGCCATCAGAGCAGGACCATGCAAAGAAGAGTTATCTCTGGAGGGTACAGATAATGGCGAGCTAGTGTGGCCCTAAGAAGGACAACACAAATGTTCTTCCTCATGGGATTGCATTAACAGAGTGAAGAACACTGGAGATTTTGTAGCAAACAGTGCAGTATCAACCAAAGGTAGCAAGCAGGCACGGGCAGGTGGTCGGTGGTCTGTGTGAGGAAAGCCACTGGTCAGCAGAGAGGTGCAGGATAACGAAGGGGCCTCGATAGTCACTATGCACTGGCAGAAGCTCTGGGCATTTGACTCTGGCCATTCTCGCTCTAAGAGAGTTCATTATTGGAAGGACAGGATTCTAATTGTCTGTTTAAAAACTCAGACTAGAGAGAAAAAAAAAAAGATCCAGTTATAGAGAAGATTTTGATTTTAGGAAAAGGTAGGGTTCTGGAAACATACTGACATAGCTCACCAACTTCACTCCCACAGTCCATTCTCCTTTTTAGAGTCTAACTCCTTCCTCCACTGCACTTCTCCAGCAGCTCACAAAATGGCGCAAGGCTTTATCTTCTTTGAAAAACATCATGGAGTCCCTTGCCCATTTCCAACTATCATTCTATTCCTGAGCTCATCCCTAGAGACAACCTTCTTGCCAAAATTTTCTACAAATCCTTGGGGCTTAAAAAAAGTGTCCCTTGAATTATTCCATACTGGCAACTGATAAAAATCACAGAAGCAAGAGGACGCTGTGATCGGCTACTTTTCAACCCAAAAGTGTGGTCAGGAAGAAACTGTCTGACCCATCACGTCTCAGGAGACTACTGCTTTCTATTAAATACCCAACAGAATGTATGATAAGCCGGAATAATCAGGCCTTGAAAAGTCTTCCCTAGCCTATTACTCTTTGAACACACACACACACACACACACACACACACACACACACACACACACACTTGTTTTTTTAAACTAGTCACATTTCTCCAAAAGTATCCACTTCCTTTGGCCAGACACTGGCTCTTTGGTTTACTTCCAAAGGCTTCCATGTCCTGTAAAACTGATTAAATAAATCTATTACATGTTCCTCTTGCTAGCCTGTCAGCTAGACAACCCAACAGCCTTGGGAGTGGCAGCAGCCTAAGATGCCATTGTCTTGTCCTTTAAGGTCTCCAACCAAAGGGCAGCATAAATAATCTTGTGCACCCTTAATTATCAGGGAAATGCAAATCAAAACTCTGAAATTCCAACCTAAACCCACCAGACTGGCTAAGATCAAAACTTCAAGTGACAGTAGATGCTGGTGAGGATGTGGAAAAGGGGGAACACTCCTCCATTGTTGGTGGGAGTGCAAACTTGTACAACCACTTTGGAAATCAATCTGGTGCTTTCTCAAAAATTATTGGCAGTATTATCTGGCAGTATTAGTGCTACTGCCAGACCGAGCTATACCACTCCTGGACATACACCCAAAAGATGCACTCAACTATGTTCATATCAGCTTTATTTGTAATAGTCAGAATCTGGAAATGACCTAGATATCTCTCAACCAAAGAATGGATAAAGAGACTGTGGTACATTTACACAATGGAATACTACTCAGCTATTAAAACAAGGAAATATTGAAATATTGCAGCAAGTGGATAGAACTAGAAACGATCACTCTGAGTGAGGTAACCCAGACCCAAAAGACACACATGGGGTTTATTCACTTATAAGTGGCTATTAGCCCAACATTGATGTCCTCTGAGAGACTCCACCCAGCTGGGGATCGAGATAGATGCTGGGACTTGCAGCTGAACTCTGGGCAGAGTGCTGGGAGTGGTATGGAAGAGTGAGATGATGGAAGGAATTAGAGGGGTCATTCATGAGCCCCACAAGGAGACCACCTAAGCCAGCCGATTTGGACCCAGGGGAGCCTTTACAAACTGTTATACCAACCAAGGACAGTGCTTGCAATGAACCTAGACCCCCTGTTCAGATCTAGGTAATGGACAGCTCGTTCTCCACAATTGTGGAGAGGAGCAAGGACTGCCTCTGACATGATCTCTGGTGCCTGTGATTTGATCACTTTCCCACGGTTGGGAGGCCCTGCACACAGGGAGGCACACAGAGGAAGGGGATGCAAGCTATCTGCATGAGGTCTGATACGGTGAGGGAGGAGATCCCCCTTCTGTTAGAGGTCTAGGGGAGGAGAATAGAGCAGAAGAGGGAGGGAAGGTGGGAACAGGAAGATACAAGTGAGAGGATAACAGTCAGGATGTAATCTGAATAAATTGTAATCATTTTTGTAATAATTTTTTTAAATATCAGCTGCAAGCCCATAAAGAGTGCAGCATGGACAACAGTGTTTCCCTCTGATAGTACACTACTCACATTTTTTCTTTGTTCAGCTCCCACTCTTCTGTCCCAGGAGAACAAGACCATCTAAAAAAAACACAACTGAGCAAAGCTTATATGAACTCACAGAGACTGAAGCAGCAAACACAGGGCCTACACAGGTCTACACTGGGCCCTCTGCATATATATATGTATATATATATATGTATATATATATACATACATACATATATATTATAGCTTTCAGTTTATTAATTTTCTGGGATTCCTGAAGGTGTAGATGAGTGGCTCTTTGACTCTTGAGCCTTCTCTTGGGGATCTTTTATTTCTCTGTTGACTTTTCCTGTCAACTTCAATATGATGGTTTCTGTTTTTCTTATTATAATTTCATTATATTTTGTTGATATCCATTAGGAGCTTGTTCTTTTCTAGTGAGAGGGAAAGGGGAAGTGAGTCCAGGTGGGAGAGGAGGTGGGGAGAAACTGGAGGGGTAAGGGGACAGAAACTGTATTCAGATTATATTGTTTGAGAAAAGAATCTATGTTTAATAAATGAGGGAAACTGAACCCTCCTGCCTGGAGCTGGGTCTGCCTCCTAGCACTGAGGCTGCTGCTGTCAAGACCGGCTGCACTTGTCAGATTTGCTGGCTGCTTCTCCTGGCCTTACATGTTTCACCCCATTGTTCCTGGATTCTCTGACTAAACATTCTCCCCACTGACAATCGCCAGTCCATTCTTTTCTCATGGAGTAGATCTCCTTTATCTTATACCTTCCCCACCCCCCTCTTCTTGGCTTTCCGTGCTGACACCCCCACGTTTTTAGTACACATCTCTACTTACAAGTAGTGCAGGTCTGTACAGTCTTCTACACTCTCCTTAATCCACGCTTTTAAATACCATCCAAACAACATCCCAGCAGTTACCCAGACTCCAACCCTCAACCCTTCTTTTGCCTTCCAGATATATACGTCCAGCTGCCTACTCAAATATCTCCATTTGGATGTCTGACAGATCATTCAAACGCCACTTGCCTGAAGGGGAATAGATTCGTTAGTTTTCTGTTGTGATAAAACACCATAACTAGAAGTAACTTACAGGAAAAAAAAGGGGGGGTTATTTTGGCAGATAGTCCCAGAGGGGCAATCCCTAATGGTAGGAACAGTGTGGCTGCCCAAGCAGATAGCTGAGGGGTCACCTTCTCCAACCACAGACATGAAGCAGAGACAGCGAAGTAGAAGAAGGATGAAGCTGTAAACTTTCAAAGCCTGTCCTAGTGACGTAAGCCTTCCAGCAAGGCCCAGCCTCCTAAAGGTTCCACAACCTCTCCAAACACTGCCACCAACAAAGGATCAAGGGTTTGGTTCTGTGAGTGTAAGGAAGACATCTTGCACTCAAGCCAACCGAGGGACTTATTCGTTGCTCCTCTCTTCTCCCCATATATGTAACTAGAATCCCCATATCCTTCCATAATACTCAGGTCTGTCATCTACCCTGCGCTCCCTACAGATAACTTGGCTTCTAGAAGTTTCTCTGCTGCTCCTTTCACACAATGCCTTTATCATTCCTGCCTCCTGGCCCTCTGCAGAATACTCTTACGTCTCTCCATCTCTCCACGGCCAGCTTGAGCTCACTTGCTCATTCACTTTATTTCATCCTGGCTAATTCAGTGACCTTCCCACTTGTCCCCTGCCTCAACTTGCTTCCTCATACAGTCCATGCCCATTCAGCCAGCAGAGTTAAGGCTTTAAACATCAGTCGGATTCCCTGTTCAATTACTTGCTCAAAGCTTTTCAATGATTGCCCTTTGCATCTTGAATGAAACCCAAGCTCTTTACTGTGGCTGAGTCAACTCTGGCCAGTTCCCTGACAGGACTCTGTGAACTGATGGCAGGGGGTCTGCAGCTGTGACACTTGACACTCCAGCCTCTCAGCATCTTGGATCATGCCCAAGAGATGGACACCACCTCATGCTCTCAGTTGTCCCAAGCTCTTGTAAAAGCAGGTCTGTGGAAACTTGGGTGCCAGGTGTTCACAGGAGAGTTGCAGACACCTGCTGGGAGAGCCAGCAGCCCAGTTCTAATTGCACCTGCAGGCTCTGTGGGAAGCTGAGGTCATGCTGTGCCTACCCTCTGAGGGGGACAGAGGCATTGATCCCATCTAGACAGTTGGCAGGCAACACAGGGAGAAGCCTGCTTTCCACTCACAGTTAACTCTCCTACCTCCAAGCACTGAGTGTTTCAATATTACACTAGATAACCTCAAATCTTCAAGGACAAAGCGACCGCCACCAAATACACCATAGGAAGCTTTGAACACTCTGTCCTCTGCCTTGAGTGGTCTCTGCAGGGATTTTTGCACGGCTTCTGCATATTCTTTCTTGTGTAAGCCGAAATGACATTTCTTTGACAGCCTTCTCCCAACTTCCTTTACTATTCACTACTCTCACACCCAGATTGCTTCCTTCATAGCAAATCGCACAATACCCACTTACTATGCATCCCTTTGTATCTTAGTTTAACATCCAGCTCTCACAAGACAAACTGTAGGAGAGTAGGAACTGTGTTTTTGTTTTATGATATAAATGACACGATCATTTTGTAATGACAAGCATTATATATGTATTCAATATATGTTTACATATATTTATTTCACTTTATATGTTTATTTATGTATACATATTTGTATAATTTTAAATTAGTAACTTTATTTTACAAAATCACTACTGGAAAAAGACTACATTTGTATTAGTCCTTTCTTACTACTTATTAAGATTTTTAATAATCCATTAAATCCAAAGTTTTGGGAACCATATGGCTAGACAGCAGTATATTTTGAATATTTATAATCTAGTTGAAATACCTGTTTCTGAAAGTCAAAGCTATACAAGGTGGTGGCAGTAGCCCTTGCCCAACAGGAAACTCCCGTAGTTGGTGATCAGCACATGGCTACTAAAGTCCTATACTGAGGCAGAAAAAGAAAAGTTTGCCCCTTCTCCTCCCCTATTAAAAAGTAATTTGATTGATTAAAAACCTTTATGAAGGCCATCAGGAGCATAAGATCATGGATTAAAATCATATTTATTATTGTACACTCACTGGAGCAAAGGTTGCCCAGAAGATATCAGATATTCAATAAATATTTGTTGAATCAGTGAAAGTAATGAGGCATGCCTTGTATTGGCATGCCTGGAAAGCCTGTTTCTCCCCTTGCCCTCTTCCACATTTCTGTCTAATTAACCCAATCTTACTCAATACTTCCATCGATGCATTGAATAAAGACATAGAAGATATGCCCATCAAATTTACAGGTGGCACAAAACTGGGAGACTAACACAGTGAATGAGAAACCAAGATTCGAGATTTTTTTCAATTATAGTAATGGATTAAAAACCAACATGAAAGCATCGACAGCCTTTCTTCAGGTTCAGAAGGGCCAACACACAAGCATGGTTGTTTCTATGACTAGTTTGAAGAGTCATATGAGCAAATGATGGTGGTGGGAGGAGCCTCAGCTCTAAGAGACATGATATGGTTGTAGCAACAATAGAATGAGGTGACTATTTTGAGTGGCGGGTACTGAAGTATTCCATTGAGAGTTTCCATACAAGAAGACATGTGAGTCTTCCTGGTAGCATTTAAGAGTCCCCAGATGCTGAGGATGCTGACAAGAAAGAGGAAGGAGTGCTGGCAGTGGAAGCCATCCAGGCCACCCCACCTTCACGGTGTAGGCGGTGGGCACCACTATGATGCATAAATATGTGATGGAGAGATGGTGAAAAATAGAAACATGGAGTGGACATGTGCTGTGGAGAGAGACGGACCTGGAGAACCAATGGGATGCAATGGCAGAGAGGACCAGGCTGATGTGAGTGGCCTGAATTGAAACCTAAGACCATGGTAGTGTCTGGACCCATGCTAATGACAAGGACCATGGTCCAGGTCCATGGTCCTATAGTAACTGGTATCTGTGTTGATATCTGTGGCCCATATTACTACTGAAAGCCATGCAGATGTCCGTGGCCTGGGCTGCCACCTGAACCCATGGTGATGTCTGTGAGCCATGTTGCCACTGGAGGCCATATGGATGTGAGTAGCTTGTACCATGTGATGTCCAGGTCCATACTGACACCGAGAGCCTTGTGTGATCTGTGGTCCTATTGCAGCCAGGGCCCTGTTCATGTTCAGGTTGCCAGAAACCATGTGGAGGCCCATGATCCAGGTTCCAGGTGACTGTAAACAGTGAAGAAGTTACTTTTGTAGTGATATCCATGATTGCAGACATATAGTTAAGAAAGAGGAACATGGAAAGCTTCTGTGACAACCCCTATCATCACCCCAAGTCTAGTCCCCACCCCAAATCTAAACCCCAATCTTAGTCTAACCACCACTAATAAAAGTAGCACCCTAAACAGGAAGTCATTGAATAGAACATGTAGAAAGTGTGATGGAGATGATGAAGTCTAGCTCGCCACAATTTGATGGCTTCTGGCAAGGGAATGGGGCCACAAATTAGTTCTATTTTAGGGCCACTGAGTGTTTGACCATGTTCTAGTGAGGCCACAGATAACAAAAATTGGACTTCGGTGGTGGTGGGGTCAGAGTGAGGGTGGACATGAAAGGACTAGGAAGTGAGTGCAATCAGGGTACATACTGTGAAACTCCCAAAGAATCAATAAATATATAAAAAATAGAAGAGCAAAGGATATTCCCGGAACAATGTGCTTGGAAATCCCAGAAGGTCTCTTACATAATGATCAGGTCCCCTGTAGGTGATGACTGGGACGTAGAGACTGGGATAGAGGCAACACTGTGTTTACAACTGAAAATCTTGAACTTCAGATCCTCTGCAACCTCGCAGTGTCCAGAAAGGCCCACTGTGTGAACAGGGCATCAATTATCAATGCCTAAAGATCATGCAGACATTTCCAATAAGAGTGGTACCCTATAAGATAAAACATATTCTCTAAGGATCTTCTTCCACGTCTCCATCAACAAAATAAAATACAATACAATAAAATAAAATAAAATAAAATAAAATAAAATAAAATAAAATAAAATAAAATAAAATAAAATAAAATAAAATAAAATAAAATCACAAACTAACAAAACCCCAAGGATCTCTATTCTACTTTTCTGTGAGTCAATAATGAAACATATTAGTAAGATTTCCAGGGACTTGAGGCATGCATGATATTCCCAAAGTTAAGGGAAAATCATTATATATTATAATGTCCTTGTTGCTAAAATCCTTCTCCGGGAGCGACATAAACAATACCAACCCCCTCTTCTAGGGCCCTAAAGAAAAACCAATTGCTCCAAAGTTCACCCTGGAAAAACAATGATTTATTAGGCTTGTAGAACAATGGGTGAGTGAATGTGGGCAGCAACAAAGGTGAATCTAAAGTACCCATAGTGGAAGGTCTGTTCCCTCCTCGGATGATAGCTCCCACATAACTGGTAGATGGAACTCTCTCCCCTCATTTTTGACCACCTATATCCTCCATCTCCCCATCTAAGACCAAGCACAATGGTGACAAATTACTAGTGGTGGCTGGATGTTTAAGTAAGAGTCAAATGACCTTCTTTACTCTCTCCTCCTATGGAAGAGCTAATAGTTAAATAGTGTAGGCACAAGGTTATTTTTTAATATTTTATTAATTTATTCATATTATATTTCAATTGTTAGCCCATCCCTTGTATCCTCCTATTCTTCCCTCCCTCCTGCTTTCCCCCTACTCCCCTCCCCTATGACTGTGACTGAAGGGGGCCTTTTCCCCCTGTATATGCTCACAGGGTATCAAGTCTCTTCTTGGTAGCCTGTTATCCTTCCTCTGAGTGCCACCAGGCCTCCCCATCAAGGGGATATGGTAAAAAATGGGGCACCAGAGTTCATGTGAAAGTCAGTCCCCACTCTCCACTCAGCGGTGGAGAATGTCCTGTCCATCAGCTAGATCTGGGTAGGTGTTCAAAGCTTACTACCTGCATTGTCCTTGGCTGGTGTCATAGTTTGAGCAGGACCCCTGGGCCCAGATCCGCCCGTCATAAGGCTCTTCTTGTAGGTTTCTAGGACCCTCTGGATCCTTCTATTTCCCCATTCTTCCATGCTTTTCTCACCTAAAGTTCCAATAGGATGTCCTCTTCTCTGACCCACTTTCCTGGTAAGTGAAGACTTTCATAGGACATGCACCTTGGGCTAGTGTCTAGATATAAGTGAGTATATACCATTTGACTCTTTCTGCTTCTGGGTGAACTCACTCATTATGATCATTTCTAGTTCAATCAAAGAGTCATATAGGGAGGCATTAGAAGAATTTCAGAAAAATACAACCAACCAGATGAAGGCACAAGGTTATTGTGTAATTCAAATTTTAATTTCTTTAAACCACCCCCCTCCATTTCTGGTTGTAATCCTTATTCTGAGAATCTCCTGTCTCAATGTTGTGTAAACCCTGCTCCCCAACTGTTCCCTTGTATGCTAATAAAGCAGCGTACAGCTAATCTCTGAGCAGGGGAGAGAATAATGTAGGACCTCCTGCCAGCCAGGGAAGGAGGAACTAGAGGAGGAAGTAGAGGATGAAGCAATGGAAGGTCCAGGTGACATCAAGAGAGGAGCTGGAGCATTAAAAGCTACAAAGTACAAGTATCTTCACTGTGTACTCTGAGAGGAAACCAGATGAGCTTACAGGGTTGGGAATAGAGTAATAACTGCTCAGTTATTGTGTTGTGAAACTTATTATTAAACAAACAGAAAAGTTTCAATTATTTTGTGTGATAGCGAGGTTAAGAGAGAAACTGAGAAACAAACACAGTGTTATAAAATTAACTGTAACCAAAAAAGTCAACAGACCCAGCTGTGATGATCTTTCCTGAGCAAGCCCACTAGAACTCAAAGTGGTAGCCAGTTGGCTTAGAGGATAGTCCTATACAATCATCCATAATGAAGACAGAAGCATTACATTTCAGTGGCCTTTTCCAGTTCAAGTAGCTGCATATTTGACCACACAAAGAAGCTTGCTAGCCCAAAGCAGGAAAAGACTCTCTAGCAGGTTACAGCTCCAATACCAGCAGGTTTTTTTTTAAATCTGTAGCATCCAAGAGAAGTCAGATCTGGAGAAACTAAAGAAACAGCAGCAAGGAACAACCTAAGAACTCCATTTTCATTTGCGTTATTCTTGCTCCAAGAAGTATGAGCTTGAGTAGACACTGTGCGTTCTATCAGCTTCCCTCTTTTCAACCATGCTACCAGCCCCGTGATTGTTGGAAATGCCAGTTTCTGAGAGGTGAAGGTTGTCAAGTACCTGAGTCAGTGAGCCACTCATAACCACTGTTTGACCTTTCTTCTCAATGTAGGACAGTTCCACGTGGAGTCTGTGGAGAGCGGTGACAAGCACATCACAGTTATGTACCTTCTTGACAACTTTCAAACTTCCTTAGAGCTGTTGCCCTGAGTACAACCAGGAACAGCCTCTGCCAGCAGCTGTTCACTTCCAGCTTACTTACAGTTGATACAGCATTGCAGACCACCTGTTTTATATTCGTGATTGTGTTGTTGCTTTTCTGTTTGTCTTGTATGATTTCCTCAAAGCATCATATTGTCAGTTTTTATTCTATTTTTATGGCCTTTCATACCTTTTGTCTCTTTGATATTTTTGGTTTCACCTTTATTTTCTTCAGGATCTCCAATAACTTCTGTGACATTTCTTTCTGTCATTTTTTCCCTTTGAGCCATCTATTTCTTTCTGAGCTCTTTTCTAGAAAGATTACACTGTGTGTGATATCTTTAAGAATTTGGAAAACAGTTCAGATTGAACCAAGTAAAACTCTGTCTTTGTGGTCAAGTACTGATGGCTCAAGTTAATATTTATTTACCGGAAGCTTTCATACAGTTTGGAGTTCATTGTTCCTGTTGTGTGTGTTGTTCTTCTACTCTTGGCTTTTACTTTTTAGTTTTATATCACCATTCCCATTTTACTTATCATTCCTACGCAAAGATCATGTACTTGTTGTCTTTTATTTTAAAAACAAAACAAAACAAAACAAAAGCAAAACAAGATCGTGTGGGTCAAGTTAATTATTTTCTATAGAATATTAAGACGTAGGGAAAGTCTTAGTCTACCTTTGAGAACATTCTAGAGAACTTCTCACAAATCTAGCATCCCTTCTTAACTAAAATCATGCCCCCCTTTAGGTGCTCAGCACATGCACGGAATCCATACACAACATGTTCTCTAAAAGCAGAGCCTGGGAAGGGAGTTCTCGGGTCAAGGATCTATAATGAAATGAGGAAAGTTAGGTGGAGCAGAGGCAGAAGGCAGGTGTCAATGTGGACCGCACCCAGTTCTTCAGAGAGCACTGACGTATGCACAGCACCACTAGTCATAAAGCACTGGTAGCCAGTCAAGAGTTGGGCCTTGACCCATGCCTAGAGTTAGATGTGACCCACCAGTTGTTCCTATACAAGTTGTTTCTCTCATGTTGAAGGTGTTCTCTGAAGGTGGCAACTGTAGAATTCAACACTCTCAACAGCTGAGGGGTTGGTACATTGGTCTGGTGACTAGAGCTGGGCTCTCTGTTGCCTGCTGTCCCTCTTGCAGCACCTCAGTCAGTCCCTGGGACAGCCAATCAGTCATCAGTGGTTTGAGGAAAGAATAGCTCCCCTTCTTAGTTCTTCATCTATCCAAGGATATATTCTCCAAGGACTCTCTGATTCTTCTGAATTCTGGGACATAATCATAGCATAGTCTCTCATGGTGGAAACAGTTGTATTGCAGAAGTGTGCATCCTGAATACTGCCCAAGGCTCCATCTGCTTGGCCCAGTGCCCATTCTTTGGGTGGGGGTCTTCATATTTTTGAGGTAGAGGTTTTGTGGTTTCCTTGCTTCCTTCCATATGGCCTGTGAGGTTTTTTTTTTTTTTATGCTTTTTCATTTGTTTTCAGACAGTGTCTTGTGTAGCTCAGGCGCGCCTCAAATGAACTATGTAGCCAAGATTATCTTGAACGTCTACAGACCTTGGCCACCACAGTTCTGAGGATCAAGCCCAGGCCTTGGTGCATGCTAGGCAAACACTCTACTGACTGAGCTGAATTCCAAACCATGGTACGATTTTTCTAGTCTTCTTTATGTGATGTTTTCAAAGATGCTTGGGAAAGGCTAAGGGCAATACTCACTGTCTAAAATAGAAAACTCTTGTTCCACAGACTTTTTTCTTTTCTTTACACACTGAGAAATATACCATATACACAAAGTATGGTCTATAAAACATACATAAAAGAATAAAAATTCTAGCAAAATATTCTTTCATTTTTCTTGGCTTTATATGAATGGAACTATGCTCAATTTACTCTTCTGCCAACACTTCTAAGACTCAACAGTATTTGATACTGCTTATCCCTACATGCTCACACTCCATTGCAATTCAAGCACAATCTCACCACTGTACAGAATTCCTTTGTATGACTCTATCAAAAACATGATTCTCCATTTTTCCTAGGGGTACATTTGTTTGTTTGTTTGTTTGTTTGTTCCCCTTTCTACTATTGAAATAGTGGAATACTTGTTATGTTCTTGCTCACCCTACTGGTGAATTTTCCAAGGGTTTTGGTACAGTGTGCATATATGAGCAGAATTTCTGGTTTGCTGGATTGTAGTGTATTCATATTCCCAGCCTTACAAGGCATTTTAGTCCGGGTTCTCTGGAGGGACAGAACCAGTGGAGTGTAATTATAATGAAACTTATTAGATTGGCTTACATGATCAGAGGCTAGATAGTCCCCAAAATGACTGGCTATAAGCAAGCGAGTCAAAGAAACTAATTTCTGCATTGCTCAAGAATATAGGATGCCTCAGAACAAGAGGGGACTAGTGATGCAGCACAAACTTAAGCCTGAAGACCTAGAAGCTCCCTGCATAGCTGCTGGTGTGCATCATTGCCCAAAGGTAGAGGAAGCTGGAGTCTGATGTCTATAGGCATTCCCTGACACAAAAATCACAAAGGAGCATGCTCAAGATGAGAAGTGTTTACACAGTGACAGTAGGCTTCCTCCTTCTACTTTTAGATCCACTCAGGCCCCCAGCCTATTGGACAGCTCCATCGACATTCAAGATGAGTCTCTCCCCTCATCCCTTCGTTCATCAACCCACATGCCCATTGGAAATGCCCTTGAGCATCCCTAAAATTGCACCTTTCTAATTTTCTCAATGTTTCTCAACCCACTCAAGTTTGCAAGCAAGATTAATGATCACACTAGCTAATGCCAAACCATTACCCATGCATGTTTTCCTCTGTTTAACACCCCATCCTGATTAACTTGGTATTTTTCAAACTTTTTAATTACTGCTTATCTAAGACAGAAACAAATTATATCATGGTATGATTTTAATACACACTCCATGAATACTAGAGAGGCTAAGCATCTTTTATTTTTATTTTTAGAAAGTATTTATTGGCTGTTCAAACTATCTACCGTAAAAGTTTAATTTACTTCTTTCATCCCATGTTTTTCTTTTTTGGGCTGTTAGGTGTTTTCTGTTTACCAGTAAGTCCCTTCATTGTGTTGTGGACACTGAAGTGGTGCCCGTTAAATGTGTTGCAAGTTTCAATTAGTTGCTTATCTTTTATTCTCTATGGTCTTCTCATAACTAGAAGTTATTAATTTTAATGTCCCCTGCTTTTACAATCTTTTTCTTTATCATTGGAGTTTTTGTATGTTGTGTTTAAGAAATAACTATGCTAACAGTCATAAAGTGATCTACATTTCATAAACTTTTATCTTTCACATTTAAGACTTTAAACCATCTGGAATTAATTTTTATATATGGTGTGAAATAGGAATCTATTTTTCACTTTTTTCCCATTTAAAGGACTAGTCCCACATACTGAAGACCTTAATTTTCCACACTCATGTACTGTGTGATTTCCTAGCTCCCACATGTGCACAGAGCACAAGAGCACTTAGGAGCTCTCTGTTGTGCTCTGCTGGGTGTTTGTCTATCCTTTCACTGGGACCACATTCTTTACTTCTATATACTAACATTTTATGTTGTTATCTGATGAAGCACATATATCTCACTTCCTTGCCCATATGTCTCAGGAATGCACTGATACTTCATGGCCTTTTTATTATCCATATAAATTTTATGATCAGTTGGTCAAGTTCCATGAAGAACTTCTTAGGATTTTTGTATGGAACTGTATTAAGTATACAGATCAATCTGAGAAGGAGTGGTGTCTTTAAGATATTAAATCTTATCTACAAATGCAGTTTAGCTCTCTAATTTTCAAGATCATTTTTGTCCCTCAATAAAGCTTTGTATTTTTGTCAAAAAAAAAAGGAAATTATAGAATAGCAGTTAGCAGAACATATTCTGGAAAGCAGATGTTAGCTTTCAATTCTTACACAGCAATTTCTTTCAGTTCCTACTTATGTACTGCAAAATGAACAATTTACATAAGTCTCAGCTTTCTCCACTGTAAATGGTATTAATTGTTTACGCACTATATAAAGTGTTTACAAGGATGCATGGACACATAGATATATAAATGAAATACATATACATGAACATGAAAATGCTTAGAATAGTGTTGAGCCCAAGATAAATGTGTTTATTTTTATTGTTCCTATAAATATTTATTTTTTTCTCACAAGCAACATTGCTAGTTGAATTTGTACATTTAATGTGTACTCATATTTATGTATAGGTAGATATATGATCAAAATTTGTCAGTTAAAATCTGAAATCTAATAAATTGTTTCATTAACACTCAATTTTAATGTTAATTTGAGTTTTTTATACTGTCTTATAATACTGCTTTTTTCTTTCTAATTCTTCTATATTTGATTTCTTTTTCTTGCCTAATTGCTTTGTGTAAGACTTCCAGCATATTATTAAATAGAAGTAAATAATAGCAAAAATACCATCTTGTTCCTAAGCTTACAAAAGACTATATTTCATATTTTGACAGAATAAAATATTATTAAATGACTTTAGGTAAATAAAATGTATGGAACTATAGAGAGTGTCTCATATTTTGAGTTTGCCAAGAAGTTTTACCATGAAACTGTTGCTGACTTTTTAAAAATGTTTTTAATTTGCTCCAGTGGTCAATTACATGTCTAAGTTTTTAATTTTGAACTGACCTAACATTTTCCTACAGAGATACAAATGTGGTCATCATATATTACCTTTAGTTAGATTCAGTTGGATATTCTATTTAAGAATCTTTTATTGGTTAATTACCCTGTTGGTTTATAACTTTCTTTCCCTAAGCTAACACTGTCAGGGTTTCAAATTGCGGATACACCAGACTCTTACTCAGTCTCTGGAGCACTTAAATCAGGAGTTATCTGTTCCATAAAGATAGATAGATAGATAGATAGATAGATAGATAGATAGATAGATAGATATTAATGAGATGTATAAATACATAGATCTCATTAAAATAATTTTCATAAGTCTATGCTGATCACAGGTTCTCCTCCCACCAACTCACACAGTTTGTAAAACTCTCTTGTACCTGATGTGAACTAGTGAGTGAGAACACCTGTACCTCGGTGTTATAAGTAATGCCTTTCTGGGGCCAGTTATAGACAGTTTTATTCTCCTTACAATTTACTATCTATTAGTCATGTTTCATGATATCCCAACTATGCTCTCATCTCTGCTGCAGTGGCACATAGCTATGCATCCTTCACTCTTTATGTGTTCCTTCATTTCTTCTTCCTTTTTATCCTCAGTCAGCCTTGCAGAAGTGTGCCAATTTTATCAGAATTTTCAAAGAAGAACTACCTTCTAATACTCCAAGCTGTTGGACCCATTTTGCATTTTCTTATGTTTTCCTTTGTCTTCATAATTTCCTTGTTTCTTCAAGTTTTCTGATTATTATTATCCATCTTTCAAGGTAGAGTGCTTACTTGGTTTCTTTTTAGACTCTCTACTGCAAACTTTTAGGCTATAATTGTGTTCATCAGCATCAATTTTACTGTCTCACTTCCCCAGAGGATTTGCAGGCACCTAATTGTTGCTGGGGAGGGGACTAATAAGGCTCCACTTCTCTCTAAAGATCAGCAATTCATGGCTGCTGAGCATGAGGAAGGAGCACTTTCTTCAGCAGTATAGCCACTGGTAAGTTGCTCATATTCTTATAAATAATAATGGCTCACCCATTGTCCTATAGGTAGACCTAACTAAATTCATTAGTTCACCAAAGAAGGAGGAATAGGAGGACGAGGAGAAAGAGGAGGAAGAGGATGAGGAGGAGGAGGAGGAAGAGGAGAAGGAGGAAGAGGAGGAGGAAGAGGCATGAAAATTGACAAACTGGAAAAAAGAACGTAATCAACAGGAGTGGGAGGGCTCATGACAGTGAGATGGAGATAAATATAATCAGATCCCTTATAAAATAGAAATGTTATCATAAAACATGTTGTGTGTAAATAAAATTTGCAATGGAAATTTTTTAAGTCTTTATTTATATTTTTATGATTTTAAGTATATTATCAGCATCTCACTCATTTCTCATGTAGGTTATATAATGATATTCACATAAGTGCAGTTTCATTGCTTCCTAAGTATGCTGTTTGTAAGATATGGATTCACTGACGTGCACAGAGCCTAGCCTTTGATCAGTTTCATAAATGCACTGTACATGCTTGAAAGTATGTATATTCTCTGATTGTTGGGGGTGATCTGCACATGTTTCTCACACTGAACTATTGAAAGTGCTGCCAGGACCTTCTCTGTCATTACTGATCTCCTCACGTCCTTGACCCCTCAGACACTGAGAACAAGACATTCAACTCTCCAAGGTACATGAAGAATCTATCACCTTATCTGTAGTCGGGTCTACTTTTTCTTTGAAACTGGATATAAGATGCATTCAAAGTTAAAATGGTTACTGATAGACAATTAAACTTTTATTGCTATGTAGTGAGCTTTTCTACTTCTACAAACACATTTTTGGCCTTAAAGGACATTCTACTGGAGATATAATTATGTCTATAATTATATCCAGTGCCAGCTTTGTTTTAGCATTTGTCTGCTTGTGGTGTTTTCCTCTTCTTTTTATTTCAACCTTTTTATATTCTTGTATTTTAATATATATCTTGTAAATGGCATGTATCAGATCATTGCATTGTTTTGATATGTGTTTCAGACCTATTTTGGCATTCTTTATCTTTTAACTGAAACACTTAGCCTTTACGCTTGACTATGATGTCTTATACATTTGGAGTAGTTTCTTTCTTTCTTTCTTTCTTTCTTTTTTTTTTTTTTTTTTGAAACTTAAGGAAAAAAAAGTTTCTTTCAAGCTGAGTGCTCTCTGTGTTTCATCTTTCTTATGCTAGTTTTAGATGCTATTCACTCCACATTCATAGCTGTTGGATGTTTTCAGTTAAGTCTAACAGTCTTAGTATAAAGGGGAGGAAATATTAGATATGAAAGTGGGCTGCTTCTGGCATGAGCTAGAGCTTGTGACAACTCCCCCGCCCATAACTACACTACAGCAGGCATGGAGAACAAAGGAGACAAGGCTACCTATCTTTCCTCCTCAAACAATGAGCATCCACAGTGTTTCAATCCCTCCATCCACATCCAGATTTATAAGAACCTATGCTGACTTTTTAAAGCCCACAGATCAGGCATAATGAACATGGATTTTTACAGTCAATATTCATTTAGGTCTGACCATCTATTGCACTTTTTGCTCACCAACCCTTCTAGTGTGTTCGAATCTACTTCTAAAATCATTCTTTTTCCTAAATTAAGAATCTCTAAATGTTCCTTTAGTAAGGCATTTGTCAATAAACACATGCTGGTTTGATTGTCTAGAAGTTTCTCTTTGTGCTCCTCATTCTTAAAAGAAGTTCCCCAGGATCCTGTGCTGTTGATCATGCACGAAGTGAAAAGTAAAAGCCTCGTTTCCCGAGTTTCCGAATCTGGTCTTGCCCTTGAGAAACTATCATCAGGGTAGTTCCCACCAATTTAGGGTAATGTGTCTTTTCTTCCTGCACGCTTTCATCTTTGAGGTTTTGGTCTGGAGAAAAGCTGGTCATGGGTTTAGTGAAATTGAGCATTGTTGTATTCCATTAAATTTGAATTTTTTTCTGTATTTATAAAACCAAATTGCCTCTCCTCTCTTTTTATTTTATTTCGATATATTTTTATATTCCAAGCTCTCTCAACCTCTTTGATATCTGTCTTGCAATTTACTTATCTTCTCTTTAACTACCCACTAAGTTATGACCCTATGTAAAAATATGGGTTTTTTTTTTTTTTTGGTTTCTACAAGTTTTTATTTAGTTCATCTTTAAACTCTCCTCAATTACCATAATTTTGGAGGATGGGCATCAATGTCCTTTATTGTCTCTTTTACCCTGTCATGTGTATAAGTATCTTTGCTGCCTATCCCAATGGCCGAGGCTCTGGTCCATCTGATTCTGTCATTGGTCATTGATGCTAACTTTGGCTAACAGCACTTGGTTTCTTTATGAGTTTATGGACTCCTCACTGTGAACTCATGTTCCCAGGATTATGAACCACAGTTCACCCACATCGCCTGTGCTAGGACAGCAGAGAACACTGAAATGAATTAAGGTTCTTGGCCCCCAGATGCTTACAGTAGTTCACTAAGAATATCCAGAGATGTGCATACATAACTATGGTCCTAGCAAACTCATGAGCAAGTGCCTTTCAAAGATCATGACAGTGTTTTAAAAGGTGTAAAGTTAGAATTCACGACCGACACAAACTTCATGTCACACCAAGCAGATACCAAATGTTAACTTTTCCTGAACCTGGGAGAGTGGAATCTTTCCAGCTTACATCGATGGCCTCTCTCTCTCTCTCTGTTTGCTTAGGCTAAAATCTACTAAATTGTCCCTGACTCCTTTCTTATCCTTACTTCACAACTAATCTTGGAGGAGGAGACTTGGTTGGTTCTGTGCTCAGAATGCATCCAGAACATAAATACTTTCCTGCCTTCACTGCCGCAGAGGGGTGAGTTACACTTCTCCGAGGCGTGCCTTCACATCACATCAGTGTTCTAATGGATGCCCTGCCCTCCACCCTTGCACGCCTCAGGGTTTGTTGAATGCTGCAGGAGGTGTGATTTCTTCAGAGCTCAAAGCTAGAGCCCTGAGATGTGCACGGTGGAAGGAGAGAATTGACTTCCACGTGTTGTTCTCTGACCTCCAAACTCATATACAAACTGAAGAATCAGAACAAAATAATAAAAGAACCCCAGGCAGATCATGGGAGCCTTTGGCTCCGCCCAGCTTACCCAACCTTGAAGGGCTCCTATTGCCTTTATACTTTAACCTCTTTTTCTGGCTGCACGGGGCCCTTCACTCTTGCTTATGCTCCAAGCACCTTCCTGCTTCTGTACCATGGGCTTGCTTCTTTCTCTGCTTGCACCGTTTCTTACACAGTGTGGTGGTTTGAGTAAGAATGGTCCCCATGGGTTCATATATTTGAATACTTGGTCACCAAAGAGTAGAACTGTTGGGGAGCATTAGGAGGTGTGGTCTTGTTGGAGGGGTGTG
>OU015748.1:48573695-48585452 GCA_907169655.1 Acomys percivali
AAAGGAAAGGAAAGGAAAGGAAAGGAAAGGAAAGGAAAGGAAAGGAAAGGAAAGGAAAGGAAAGGAAAGGAAAGGAAACTGACAGAAGATATTTAAAGGGGAAGAACTCCATTTGCTTCAGAGTTTGGAAGGTCCATCCCATCGTGGTGGTGAAGATTTGGCCGTGGGACCCTCTCCTATCCATGGCAGCAGAAAGTTGAGGCATACATACCTCACATTTCAGTGGATCAGAGAGCAGCATCAAGTTATAGCCCTCAAGTCCCACTTCTCTGGCCCTGCATCTGCTAGGCAAGCTCCAAATCAGAAGGGTCCTCAAACCTCCCCAACAGGGGACCAAGTGTTCAAAGCATTATGTGGTTTACAAGTACACATAGGCAAACACATGCCCGTATCTGTTTATGATGTATGCATGTATATGCATATGTATGTACACACAGATGCACATAGGCACACGCATATATACTTACTCTTACATGCTCTTGTTTCCCTGAAACTGTGTATTAGATATTATCAGTGTTCCCTTGGTGTGGTTTAAATGTGCAATGCTTTTCATGGGCTCCTGTATTTGGACATTTGGTTCACAGCTGGTAGAGCTATTTTGGAAGGCTGTGGACCCTTTCAAAGGTTTTAATGGCTCCTCACTGGAGGAAATGGTCATGGGGGCAGGCCTTGAGGCTTTATAGCCTGTGTTCCACTTTCTGCACACAGTCACAATGCAAAGGAGCCATCTCAGACACAGCCCCCTCCCTACGTTTCCATGCCATGATGGATTGTAATCTTCAACTGAGAAGGGAAAAAAAGCCAAGAAATAAAAACAAAAACAAAACAAAACAAATTTTTCTTCCCTATATTGCTTATGCTAAGATTTTCTCACAGCTACAAGACCAGTGGCTGTCTTAATTAGGGTTTATATTTCTCTGATAAAACACCACAAGCATAGGCTGGACCTAGACCCCCTGGACCTAGACCCCCTGCACGTATGCAGCAGATGTGCAGCTTGGTCAACATCTGAGTCACTTAACAATGGGAGTAGGGGCTGTCTTGACTCTGCTGCTTGCCTCCAAGTCCCTTCCCCTAGATGGGCTGCCTTGTCAGGCCTCAGTGGAAGAGTCCTGCTATGACTTGATGTGCTCAGGTGGGTTGCTACCCCTGGGCAGCCTCCCCTTTTCTAACAGGAAGAAAACAGGAAACAATATGGGGTATGAGGGTGGGACTGGGAGGAGAGGAGGGAGGGGACTCGGATCAGGCTTTTAAAGAGCTTAAATTTAAAAAAAATTCAAAGTGAATTAAAAAACAACATGATCAAAGCAACTTGAGGAAAATGGGTTTATTTCAGCTTATATATCACAGACCATTGGGGGGGGAAAACAAAAAACAGAGCAGGAACTCAAAGCAAGAACCTGGAAGCAGGAACTGAGGCAGAGACATGGAAGAGTGCTGCTTACTGGCTTGCTCACCCTACTTTCTTATCATCTAGTACCACATTCCCAATGGTTGCATCACCCCTGGTATGCTAGGCCTATTCTAACCACACCGATCACTAATCAAGAAAATGCACCACAAGCTTGCCCACAGGCACATCAGGTGAGGTCATTTTCTCAACTGAAGTCCCCTATTTTCAAATGACCTATATTTGTGACAAGTTGAGAAAACTCTAGTACAGTAGCTAAAGTGTCACACTTGGCATGTTCCTAACTCTTTGCTATTTTGAACTTTGCTCCTCCAAGAGGAACCAAGTCCGGCTTCACTTTCCCCAGGAAACTTCCCAGGAGTACTCAGTACCTGAAAAAAAATCTTAGCAGGTCACCCGTACGCCATCATGTCTACCTCCCAATGTGCCTTCCAGAGTCACACGGTAGCTGATCACATGATCTTCTAGAAGCCTGGCTCTGCCACTTGGTAGTTTTTCACGCAATTATTTTCTCTACCCAACTGTGCATCCATTTCCCCCTTTGCACTGTCTGCCAATAGGCTAGGAGAAGGATTCTACAAGTGACTGTCCATCAAACATCATGAAGGACATCAGACAGAGACTATCTATTTCCACATTCCCAGCCAATCCTTCCGCTCCTAAATGCCAAGGCTCTCATCTCTGTCTGCTGTGTGGGGCCTTGGAGACAGCACATGCACCATCATGGTTATTGAATGAACAATGAACATCTGCCATATAGGCAGGAAAATGCTTTAGGAAACATGGGTGTGGGGCTCGACGTGCACAATCCTTTCTAGACCCAACCCTGGGTGACTCCAATACTTGCCTTAATGCCTGGCTGTTCTTCTTTTGGGCAGTGTGTGCCTTCAATTCCTCCTGGTGGCTCCAGAACCTCTCAAAGAAGAATGGGCCATCATATGATGTTTTACATTTTCTCCAAGCCTAGAAAATAGCAGAGACCCCCTCTGAAAATGGGTATCAATAGACACAAGACCTGGGGCATTCCAGTGAGATGGCAGGAGATGAATGATAAGACTGAAGAGATTTATGGTGCAAGCCAGAGAGCGGAAGGAGCCAAGTGTCCTTGGGATGAGCACTCACAGAGCCTGATGCCCCAGACCGCTTAGCAAGGACATACTGTTAGTAGGGAAGGAACTAAAGCAAGCCAAAAGATCAGCTGGTACAACTGGGAGGGAAAATGAGGTTGAGCAAGAGCAGTGTGACAGAAAAAAAAGAAGAGAAACATAGGTATTAATGCCAGGGCACAGAGACGTGAGTAGATAAGTGATTCCTCACTTCCCCTGCAATTAGATCTTAGGGAAAGGAAGTGTAGATATGAGAGGGACATGGAAGGAGGGGAATAGGAAGAAGACAAATTTAGAAGCAATAACTGGAAAAATCCTATAAGATTCTTTAAAGACCTAAACTCATAAAGATGTTTCAAATGCCCAGAACATACTGTCAATGTTATTTACTCATTTTTTTCCTCCTTCATGTTGACATTCATACTCATTATTGACTACTAATTCGACATCCATACACCAAAGGTATGGCATCCCTGCATGGTACTAGGGACTAAAATCTAGCTGGGACACACACGTGAGACAAAGCCCAGACCTTAATGAGAGACAGATGAAAGAGGAGGTAAAGAAGCAGGAAACCCCTTTTCTTGCGGCCAGTTGGCAGGTCAGACTGCTACTTCATCTATGTAGACCAAGGTCCCACTGGTTTGCAGAGATGCCAGGCTAACCTGGCCCAAGGACATTGTGCCACCCAGACCTGCAGAGGAGAGTCGGGGACAAGGTGCTCCTGCCACACATGCTGACTCTGTCTGGCTGAAAGCCAGCTTGACAGCCCCCATTGGGCGGGGCTTCCACTTAGTGAGGCCGCTTTGGAAACTGCTTTCAAATTGTTTCCCTGGTTCAATCAACTTTCACATTCATAATACAACAGCGATCTGCAGGCCACCAAGCTGAAAGCATCTGTGGCTTTTCATTTCCTGGCATGATTAGGGGGATAATCACTGTGCTTGGAAAAATAATAAAGCCAGAGTCTGAGGTAGGATCAAAGCTAAGAGTCCAGCCACACACAGGCCAAGAGTTGAGGCGCAATGACACAAGGGCTTAAGCCTTCCCTGGGGGCAAGAGAGAAAGAGGAACACTCGTGCAGCCTGTGCAGAAGGCTGTAAATCAAACGGTTGTAGGCTTAGCATCCCCATCAATTGAGCAAAGTGGAAAGTGTCTCCCACTCTGGCCCTCAGGTCATCCAACTGGAAAGGCAGAGAGCAGAGCCTGCAGACTGGAGGCCACACCCGAGGCTCTTCCACTTAAGGGAGAAGAGAAAGGAGATGGGAGGAGCCAGCTGCCATCTGCTCAGAGCTGCATCCAGAGCCTAGACAGCAGACAAAAGCCAGGATGTCACTCAGTGTGGCCACATTAAATTGTCTCCCAGAAAGTAGCAGGAACATGTGATGGGGAATGTCCTGAGATAGAGCTGAAGGAAAGAGAGAATGTTAGGTCTAACCTCAGGCTGAGGGTCTGAGAAGTTAATCTGTCCCCTCATTCATGTGATACCAAAGCAACGCCAGCCCTGCCTCTCGGACAAGACACAATATGTGAGGGATGAGATCCTGAGATCCAAATACAAACATCCTAACCATCCCGAGGATCTACCGAGCACAAGACTCTAACTCAGCAGTTCTCAACCTGTGGGTCATGACCACATTAGAGATTGAATGACCCTTCCGCAGATACTGTGAAAAGATACTGTGAAAAAGATAGATACTGTCTGTTTTCTATCATTGTTGTTCCAATATTTTAAATGGCCACTTAAAAAAATCACATGAAAGTAAAAGTGAAATTGTCTATGGGAATAAAAGGGATTAAATGGAGGGAGAAGGGAAAGAAAAAGAAATGTAGGAGGGAATGTGAGGAGATATTCCCAACAGCAATGTATACCTGTGAGAAAACTATAAATAATTTTACACTGAAAAATCTACCCCCTTAGAGAAGCCTATCACCTTAAATAAACTAATGAATATCTCTATATACACATAAATAAGTGACTAGACAGGCCATGCCCACAGCATCATGGGAAAAAAGCCCTTCTATGGGACATATAGCCCATCCTAACTCAAAACATATTCTAGCCCTACAAAGGCCAGTTTAATTTCCTGCTGCCTTTTATTGTATGATCAATAAATTCCTAAAATCTTTCAAAATGTGCTTCAGGGCAAGGCTGAGGATCATCAAAGAGGGAAGGAGGATGACACCAGCAGAGCCTGCAAGAAGTGCAGGCATAACCAGGATATCAATATTAATAGCAATATGACTGCCCCAAAGCATCAACCTCAGTAGTTTGCAGCTCCTAGAGGACACCTTTAATGAGTGATGACAGATGAATGATTTCTGGGTAGAACTGAAATACATTGTTACTAAGGCTAAGCTGAGAGATGGGAACCAGGAAGTGCGTTTCTCCCAGGGAGAACCAGCCTTACCAGCATTGTCTCCACCAGATTATAGATGCTCATGTTGTAACTAGGATGGAATTCCCCTGGGAAGACCCAGTAACCCTTCCCAAATGCTGGCAAAGAGAGGAGAAAACAGTATGTGAAGTATTCATGCAAGCGCAGCATCAATTGCAATTCTCAGGGTGGTGTGCATGCCTGGGTCCCTCACAGAACTAATGGGAATGACGTCTATCTGAACTTGTACCTATTCCAAATACACTAGGGAATCTACCCTTTCAAAGGATCCTATAGCCAGGGATCTTTTTGCAAAATGAATACAGGTGTGTTCTCCCTTAAGCCAGCCTAATTTACAAATTTAACTGGGCGGAGCAAGTGTCCACTGATAACTTTCAGTATTCGTGGCTCAGTACCAGGGCAGGTATTACAACGCAAACTCATATTCTGGGCCAGCAAGATGACTCACCAGATAAATGCACTGCTGACAAGCCTAAGCGCATGAGTTCAATCCTTGGATCAGTATGGTAGGAGAGAACTGACATCTGCAAGTTGTCCTCTGGCCATAACAGGTAGGCCATGGAATGCACAAGCCCTACACACACACACACACACACACACACACACACACACACACACACACACACACACAAATATACACATAAGCATACAGATCCATAAACAAATGCAATAAAAATTTTTATTTAAAGATTTGAATCTCTTCTGAGCATAGCAGAGCCAAGTGTGCTGAAGATGCTGGGTCTATTACCTAGAGTTGCAGGAAGTTTTCACTAAGGAATCGGAGGGGCCTGGGAGTGTACCTAGGTTGATAGAGTGTCTGCCTAGCCCTGGGTTTGATCCCTGACACTTGATAAACCAGGACCAGAGGAACCAAATCCCCACAGTTTCTCTCAGTGTTTTTCTCATCTGCATTGAGAGCCACCCAGGACAGGTTTCTCACCCATCCTGTGAGTATCTTCTGTCCACCAGCCATTCTCCCCCACTCACTATTTTCACAGTTGTCCTGACAGTTAGGTGCAGCAAAATCTTGGTCCTCAGCATCCTCATTACCATCTGCGCACATCGCTATGGAAGAGTCTGAAATTGCATGCGTTGAGCCCAGAATGGGCCCTCAGAGGAATGCAAACTCTGATCTCCACCTTCCAGAAGAGTCTCTGTGACTTGGAGCTGCCATTTAACCTGCCTGTGACATCACAGCTAATTGCCTGTGGAGATCAGCCTAAGCCCAGGTCTCCTGGTAACCTCCCAGCCTGCAGTGTTTGAGAAGGTTGAGTCACTTCCTGAGTGTACACGCAGGAGCTGGCTACACGGTGTGAACAGACCTTCGTGAGGTCTTACGCTTCTTCCTCCATAGCTACAAGACAGAAAATTGCAAACTGACCCTTGGAGTGATAACAGGAACAATTGACTTTACATTTACAAGTGACTGTACAGTTTATAACTTTGCAGAAGAAAACCTATGTGTTTTGTACAAAGTTCAACTTGGGAAGGTGCCTGGTTTGCCTGCAGGGGTACAGTGTTTGCCCAAAGTTCAGCAGACACAAGTAGAAATGCTCAATTCTGCAGAAGTCTCTAGAGAGATGGAGCAGCTTCGGGCGGTCAGAACAGGTGCACAAAAAGATCAAGGAGGGTCAAGCTCTCTCGATTTTTCTGCTTCTCATTCATAGTCAAATGTCTGGGCTCCTCTCAGCTACAGAATGGCTGCAGAGGGTGGATTTGGATGCTTTCTCACCTAGATGCCATTGTAAGAAACTAATGTGGTTTTCTTTTATGCCACTGAAGGACACGGCTTCTGTTGCCATGGATTTGTTACCCCTCGATTTGATTTGCTGTAGCAGGGCTCCATAGCAGTCCTAGTCAGTTCTGGGCAAAGAAGTAGTATAGTTTGGAGTTGCTCCATTTGGTCCATGCTCTTCCTATGGCCAGTACGTGAATAAGAGTGATAGCCCAAGAGCCAGGAAGTAAACAGCAATCCCCACAGTAGCTAACTTCGTCTCCACCAGGGCCTTTTGGTTTCAGAAGGTAGACAGACTTTTCAGCTCCTCCAGAGTCTCTCAAGCAGCTGACCCATTCCACAGGTACCTCAGTAAAGCTGTCTACAGATCCAGGAGGGAGTGGGGCCTGGCAGCTATTAACAGCTCTGCTCCCTTCATGCCTGCTTCCTGCTCTTCACCCTCCCCGGCATCGTGCTGTGAGTCATCACAGCACTTTCTGTCTTCTGTGTCTCTAACCGACCTCAGAGTAAAGAAAACACAACGCTTTGAATGACAAGTGTCAGGGTTCTGAAAATGACATCCCCAAAAGTGCAACCCCGTGGTACACTCAGAGCTTTGAACTGAAAGACGTGGGAGCCTTAGAGGCCAGGTCTCTGATTCCTCCTATAGTTTAAAGGGGAGTTCCTCAAAGGCCACTGTTGGATGATGGTGGGGCCTTTAAGAGATGGGGCCTGTGAGGAGTCTCTGCATCACTGAGTTGATATCCTCAAAGGGGACTATGGGACCCCATCACCACCACTTCCATCCCCCCACCTCTCTACTTCTTGGTTATGATGCAGGTACCTTGTTCCACCATGAACTTGGAAATGTCACCCTCTCCAAAGGCCTCCAGGATGAGGCCATCTGATCTTGAACTTGAATGCCCCTAGGAACAAGAGCTAAATGAATCTTTTTTCTTGTTTAACTACTTCACATATTTCTCTATAGCAACACAAAGTTAAGTATCTGCTTTCACCTTCCCCCACCACCTCAGCCCACGTGTAGAAACCAGAAGCTCTCCCTTCTCCCCCTAAACCCTAACCTCATGGAGATTCTGTCTTCATAAACAAGGAACACAAGACAGAAAGGCCAGCCAGAAGCTGAGCAGACAGGGCAATGCTGGGTCTCCTCTCGGGCTTTCATTATTGAACTGTGCCCTTTCATCCAGTCTCATTTCTACCCAGACATCCACTCGTTATCAAACCAAAGACTCTGGGTCTCCGAGTGAACCTGTGGCTCTCAGGACTCCCCCCACCGAGCAAAATATTCATTGAATACGTCTGTTCCGATCTTTGCTGTGGTTGGAATCTGTGATGATCCACATAGGCTCAGGTTTGGGGCGCTTGGTTCTTAGCTTGTTGCAGTATTTTGAAGGCTTTGAGAGGTAGAGCCAGCTGGTAGAAGTGTGTCACTAGGGATGGTCCTCTGCAGGGTATCCCCACTCTCGGCTCTACCTCCGTGTGAACAAAGCAGCACCTCCCACTCCCGCAGCCACAGGCAGAGCTGTCCGGCACTGCTTTCCATGCTGTGACAGAAGACATCAGCTCCAAAAGCTGATTCCACCAGATGTGTGGTCACAGCAACGGGAAACTGTGGGACATGTTGCTTCCCTTGTTCAACTGTCTTTTGTTATAGGGGTCAGTTGTGATCCTAAGATCATCAATTTTCCATCCCTGTCATAGCTAGGTGGGGCTCTGTAGAAAGGAAACTAGACATAAAAGAGTCAGAAAAGATGGTTTTGGTGTGAGATGTGAGGCTGCTATAGACACAGCAGGAGGTAGGAGCCAGGGGTCACTCCAGCTCACTGCTATAGGTCCCCAGATGGAGCCTGAAGCTAAGGACAATGAAGTGAAGACATATTGCCCAAACATTCAGATCAAGTGGGGACTGATGCAGTCCCAAGAGCCCCACAGTGGTTTTGTTCAGTGGGAAGTATTTCCACCAATAGCAGTAGTGTGGTTGCTCCCAGCCAGTCCCCCACCCCTTCTCCTGACTGATTCCCCTACAGTGCACTTACAATGGCTGGACACCTCATCTTCTCAGCAGCCTGCTTCCTAAGGCCAGCAGATACAGGATCAGGATCGGAAGAGGCATCAGAATTCCTGGATATCTCCAGAGCCCCTCAAGTCATAAGTTATACTACTTTACTTACATGTGTGTGTTTTAAACTCATAACAACAATGTCTGAGTCCACAAAGTACTTCAGGGCTTGAGTTAAAGTTTCAGAAACCATATTAGGAGTGGGGAGGGGGGCCTGGCTTGGTGGCATTTGCTTGAAATCCCAGAACCAGAAGAATGGAGACTGGCAGACCCTCAGAACTTACTAGTCAACAAGCCTAGCCTGCTTGTGAGTTCCAGGCCAATAGCCATATCTCAATATATTTATTGATGTAGTTACTACATTATATATAATCATTGTATTACATATTATTACTAATGTATTGTATTGGACAAATTATATTGTAATTTATCGATTGACTGCGGAGGAATGCTAAGTGAATGTATAGACCATCAATAAAGTGCTGTTTAGCCAATCAGCTGGGCAGAAGGACAGGAAGTGGAAGGCGGGACTTCCTGGAAGGGAGGAGAAAGTTTGACGGTTGGGGAGGAGAAGGGGTTTTTTGGACGGTTGGAGGAGGACGGTGGGAACTGGATGCAGACCGACCCAGGAGTCATAGTGGCAAGTGTTTGGAATATATGTATGTTATAAGGTTTAGAGTAGTTTGTTTAGTTTACAAGTAGATTAGAATCAATTCACACTCTGCCCGGCAAAGTGCTGGCAGCTTTAAAGTACATTTTAGTCTCTCTGTGTCAATTATTTGCTTTGTAGACTGAATGGACACAAAATACTGTAACAATTGACAAATAAATAAATATGTACCTGGAGAACAATACCGAAGATTGTCCTCCAGCCTTCAGATTTATGAGCACACATGTTAACCCCCACATGAGCACACACCCACAAACATGCCAACACACATACGTAGTAATAACAAGTCTGTGTAATAATCAACTGCTCATTGCTTCTTATTCAAAACTTTATCAAAGAAGCTTTTTCTAAAATATGTAAAAAATGCATAACTTAATTTTATCACAAACCAAAATAAACGATCTTTCCTGGATACAGACATTGGAGCACCAGAAGCTTTGAAAAATCTGAACATTCACAGAAAACACATGATGAGTAAAAATCATTTAAAAATTCTAAGTTAGTAACACAATATCCAATGTTAGGCTATTATACTTTAAAAATAAGCGTTTTAAACACACAAAGCATTCACTGTTCCCACTCAAAGTAAAAAACACTCTTGATTTGCAAGGACAGTTGTCAAATTTGGTAAGTTTGTGTCCAAAATCAACTTGAAATTGGCGTTATATAAGCTTGCTTCCTGCCTTCCAGCAAACACATTTTCTCTGCCCGATCTGATTTGGGCTCCGTCTTTGAATTTGTAATTGCTTCTGCTAACTTGGATTTTTAAATCAATTTCTGCTTTAATGTTCTAGTCTTCTCCCAACATACACATCTTCTCTTTGTATTTCTCCATTGAAGTATTTGCAAACAGCTGCAATGTACAGGGGAAAAAATATTTTAGCCATAATTGAAAATAACAATATCTGAATCTCCTCAGATGCTCCTTACAGAGCCACACAGATCTGTGTGCCAAAATTGCCTTTCGAATGACTTATTTTGATTCCAGAGTTTATTATTTCTTGGGATACCATGCATAGAATTTATAGAAATACTCCTCACAGGCAAACTCGATGGTATTTAGCTGCAACTTGGACTCACCGGAAACAGCAGACAGGACAGTGAGCATGCGCTTGGCGTGCACGCAGCCAGGATGACCAGCCCCTGGCCAAGCTGACAGCTGCACTCCTTCCTGATCTCCTGATCCTCTCCCATCCTGGGAGCACAGACTTCAAAGTGCAGGTCTTGCGACCCCTTCTTTTCTTGCCTTCTATTTTGTGCCAGCAGATTCTTTCAAGGCAGCAGCATCTCTATGCTGATTGGTAAGATATAATTCTCCCAGGAGAACAATAACACTTTTTATTATTTCCCTATTTTTTTCCAGAGGATTGTTCCTGGGCACTAGATAAACATTTACAGTTTCTGAGACACTCCCAGGAAGAAACGACCCCACCTGTGAGCACCACACAAGGGCAATCTGTACCAGCCAGCCTCTCAACTCAGACAGCCTTCCGCTGCTCCAGGTAAAAATGATGCAGGACCATACAACACCGGGCTTCTTCCTCTCTGCCTCTCTTCCCTCTCCCCAGTGTTCTGTCCCATCTAATCAAGTTACCCTAAGGCTCAGCCACACCCAAGTGCCCTGCTTCCTGGCTCTAATTTACCTTCTTCTTTTGCGCTGCCATCCCAGCCCCCACACAACCACCATATCTTGTAATGTTCCATTTTTTTCTGAGCAAAACCCATACCAGCCACAAGTGTGGCCTAATCACCACTATGACAATTTAATTAAAGCCATTCAGACTAAGCTATGAATCATCCATAAATTTCCACTTACTATCTTCACGGTATGGAAAGTATTACTTCATCATACTGAACCTCAATTTTTTGGTCTATAAAATGGAGATAAAAAAAATCCCAGCCCATAATATGTTTTGAGGAGATGATATGATACCAGGGACAGCAGAGAGCAGTTAAGTGCGTGGAAAGCGCTTCTTTTGCTCCTTCTCTGAAGAGTGGAATGTTTGAATCTTAAAAGAAGAGCATTCCATTCCAGTGCACAAGGAAGGTGCCTGAGCCTGGAACAGCAGGGCACAATGTGCAGAAGCAGAATGGCTGTGCCTGTAAACCCAGACAGGAGGCAGAGTCAGCAAATATCTTTCTTGTTATTCTCTGGGAAAAAAAAAATCCACACATGCCCAGTGAGATGGCTCAGTGGATAAAGGCTCCTGCTGCCAAACCTGAAAGCCTGAGCTCAATCCTACAGATTCATAATAGCAAAGAGGGAAGCACACTCAGAAAGACTGTCTACTGATTTCCACACACACTTCGCGTCATGCATGCGTTGTCATGTTGTCACCCTCCCACTTTCTGGCCCTCTCCCTCCCCAGCCTCCCCG
>OU015748.1:48592024-48603808 GCA_907169655.1 Acomys percivali
TGTGTGTGTGTGTGTGTGTGTGTGTGTGTGTGTGTGTGTGTGTGTGTCTGTATGTGTCTGTGTGTCTATGTGGTATTGTTGGTTTGGTTTGATTTTTTTGTTTCGTTTTAAGAGAGAGAAAGAGAATGAAGTTTTGAGATCTAAGAACAGTTAGGGGAAGGGAAATAATATGATCAAAATGTATGAACAATTCTAAATTAAATTATTATTTGTTCATAGTATTTGATAATAGTTAATTATTATACTATTAATATAATAACTAATACCTATTTCACATAATAGTTCTCAGATGAAAGTGGCTCACAACTGAAAAACACTTAAGACGCTCCAAAGAATTCTTTTTCTTAATAGCAGTGGGTGTGCTGTGTGTCTGACGGTGGGTGTGCTGTGATAGGTCAGCTTAGAGAAAGACTGCATTTTCCATTTCATACAGTGCTCTGTATTCACAGTGGCTTCATTATTAGGAATATGGCGGTTTCATAAAATGACTTGCAAAGTTTTATATTTTTATATAATAGGAAAGGATTAAGCTCACCTTATAAACTAATGTTTCTTGAATTTGATCAATTGAACTGCATAATTGGAGGGACTAGCAAAAGACATTTCTTCAGCAATTTTTTCTTACAGGTTATTCAAAATATAAGTTTTAATTTGTCAATTCTAGAAGATTTTATATCTTGATACAGAATCATGTCTTATAATCCAAATATTAAAAGTGACATAAAATGTTATACTTGCTATCATGCAACATGTTTTATATCTAGTACCTATAACTATATACACTTTCCAGGATCTAATTTTCTATTTGCTTTCTCCTTTTTTCTCTTAAATTTTCTAGGTCTTCTACTGGCATTTTAATTCAATTTAATTTAATTTAACACAGTTCCTCTTTGGTTTGGTTTGGCTGTTTCCTTTTTATTCCATTCTTTTGATTATTTCTTTTTCTTTTTTTTTTTTTTTTACTTCCTTAGTTTTTTTGTTAGTTGATTGAGACAATCCTGCTAGTCCTACTTAACCAAGCCCTAGGTTGGTCTGGACCTTGAACTCATAATGTTTCTACCTCAGCCCCTTGTGTGCTAGAATTAGAGACTCACACCACCATAATGGCGCTCTTTTCTTAGTCTATATTTACTCTCTTTTTGCAGCTTATTAAAATATCTGGATTAAATATTTCATTCTAAGTGAAACAAAACTACAGTCTAGGAAGAACACATTTAGTCCAATATCCTCTGTTCATGGCTTTATTTCAGTTTTTATTAAACAAAGTTTATTCCATTCACGTATTCGTCACCCTTGTTGGTGCCTTAGCACATCACCCGCCATTTTCTGAGGAGCATGCTGCCATCTTTTTAACAATTAAAAAGCATTTCCTAACGCTTTTCCTATGAACATTTGATGTTCAGTTACTTGACTTCATCGATTTGGTTGGTGAGTATGATATTTTTATTTTTGATTTTTGTTTCATGAATATTGCATAATCCTTTTGTGCTTCGAACTCTATTGTAGTTATGTTAATATTAGCACTATTGAATTTTGTATACCCTTTCTTTGTATCTTTTTGCCAAGCCTGTTATTCTTAATTTTTCCTTGTCAATCATTGCACATTAGATTTAACTCTTATGCCAGCATGTAGTTGACACTTTTATCTGATGTAATTTGAAGCTCTGCATTTGAAGGGTTGACCCTCTCAGTTATTGTTATGAATTAAGTGTCTGTACTTGTTACCATGAATTCATTTTATTACTTCTTCCTATGGGACTCCTTTAGTTCTGATATGTTTAAGACACCATGTAACCCTGGCTGGCCTAGAACTCATGGAGATCTGCCTGCTACTACCTTCTGAATGCTGAGATTAAAGGCTCACACCATCACACCCAGCCTTCTTCTGATATCGTTATTAGTTTATTTTTGCCTTCCAGGTTTCTTTCCTTTTTCATTTCTATTTACTAAAGGTACCATGCATTATTTTCTTTGATTGTTCCCCTCTACTAGCTTAGATGATAGAAAATATATTCTAAAAATTTGGATGGCCTTCTTGGGTTTCAGAAAACAACTTTTAAACTTTACTTTCTTGTAATCAATCTGAAAAACAAAGCATCATATATCCTTTTATCCCTGTGAAATGAAGAAACCAGTACTTTTTAAATTGTTTCTATTCATCCCCTCTCTTGTTCCTCTTAGAATAAAACATTATCAGAGTGATGTTTCTTATTTTGCTTTGTTTTGTTTTCACTTTTGAGGATAGCTTTTACTTCCCGTGCCATCGTAAGCCATATTAACAAGAAAACTATAGTCTTTTCTCCATGTTCTGTCCATCTGAGCGCTCAGCAACAAGCTCATTCTTAAACAGCCTTAAACAAAAAGGCTTCCATTTTTTATTTTGACACGTCTCTAACAGCTGGAGTATATTCTGAAGTACTTCTCTCTGAAATAAAATAAGTCTGTTCCTTGTTCTAAACTCTCATATTTCTGAAAATACGTTTCTTTGTTTATCTCTCAGTCCACACTTGACTAAATTATAAAACAAACTAATTGGAATCACAGTTGCTTCTCTTAAAAACTCTGAAGTCCTTGATGCAAAGCAGATTCAAACACTGTAAGAGCCCCAGGATCACAGAGGCTCAGCATTGGTCAGAGACCCATGCAGGTCAGCCTAGGGAAGATGGATCAGCTCCTGTTGCCATGGAGGGCCTCTGGAATGTGCCCAGAATCTGCCTGGCAATGGGCAGAAATGAAGAGAAGGAGAAAGAGGGAAAGAGATGAGGACAGGGAGAGGGAAAGCAGATAAAGGAAAAAGAAAGAGAGAAGAGAGAGGAAATAAGAGCAGATGAAACTAGAATATGGTTAAGTAGCATAGCAGATCTCAGGGGCCAGGCTGATCATGGCTTGTCACATCTATCCATGTGCATCTGACGGGACCACTCCCATGACCAACCCTATTAGTTACATGTCCAATTGTTGTGACCCAACATCTGGACAAAACAACTCAAGAGAAGAAGAAATTATTTTGGCCCACTGTTTCGAGATATTCCAGTACATCAAAAACAAAAACAAAAAACAAAAACGTGGCGGGGAGGTTGCAGTAGTGGTAGTGTTTAGTCCCATGTCTCTGAGAGCCTGAGGCAGCTGTCATATCAAGGTAGCCTGTCAGAAAGTACAAAGAATAACAGAAAGGAGTCAGGGATAATAGATTCCCAAGGATCCACAACCTGTGACTACTTCCTCCAGGTAGGCCCCCCCTCCTACATTGCTCAACAATCAAAACAGCACCACCAGCTGGGGACCACGTGCTCTAGTACTTGATTCTGTGGGAAAACTCTTCCCATTTAACCATAATAATGATAACTACTATGAAAAACCAAGTGGCTTGGTGAACGGCAGCCTTGTGTGTACTATGAGGTGTCCTATTGTCTTCGATATTTGCAGAGAAGTTAAAAGACGTTTTAATTAACTTTTGTGATACAGTAGACGATCTTTTCGTTTCCTTTTTTCCCTTCTCCAGTGTCTGTCATGCTTACTCTTTTAAGTCAAAACTCCAGCCAGGCTTCCTGTAGACACAGCACGTGCAGCTTTGTGGCACACTTCCTTTGGTCGTGATCTGTGCTTCTGTGTGCATTGTCCTCAGGGTTTATTTCTCAGCAACACTCAGGGTGACTTCTAGATGGCCTCCCCTTTCTCTCTTCTCCGTATTTAGTAGCTCAACTTCACTCCCATCTCTTTATTATCATCTCTCTGGAGATAAGGAGAACTCATTTTTTCTCATTGATTATTTGGATCATAGCTATCCTACCTCCTACGTACATACTATATATTCGCCTGCACCCAGATATCCTTCACTCATTTTCATTTTGCAATCTTCTTTTTCTTCTGCTTTCATCTCTACTTGTCCCTCCTTCCCCCAGGTTTCTGTCTTAGTCCTGATTTTTTGCTTAGCATTTTTTTTTACCAATTTACCCTTTATTATTAATATGATATAAGTTGTCGAGCCCAGGGTGGCCATGAAGCAGAACACGTACACACCCTTGACTTTACCCACTTTTGGGTGGAGCTCAGTTACAGACTTCCTATGCAAGTGCCAAGAAGTGAGACCCACGTTGTTATTCTGAAAGAACTAAGCAGAGAAGCCTCAATACAGGCTTAAGAGGCATCAGGGATCTTCCTACAGGACTCATGGCATGACTGGCACAGGTGTCTAGGACAGAAATACAAGCTCTCTGTTTATCAACAGGTTTGTAACAGCCCCAATCAACACTTAACTATCTTCCTAAATACAGAGCTGTAAGGCAAGTTCATGTTATCTACCAAAACGTCTGGGGCTTCCAGAGCAGAGAGTTGGAGAGGTCCCTGGGCCTAGGCACATAATCAGCAAAACAACATTCTCCTAAAACTTCATCAGAGATGAATGGAAGAAGTGCCCTGATTGACAGTGTGTGTGTGTCCTCGAAGCAAAGCCAACCTTAGCTGGACGTCATGGAACCCTCGTTGGCATCATAAGGCTGCCATGCAATCACTGAGCATGGTCTAATAAACAGACATATGGCGTGAATTTATGCTATCATACTATGAGTTCAATAAACGTTTTTCAACCTCCATATTAACTATCCAAATAAAGTCTAAGTCATCTTCTCTTTCTGATTTGTTGATGCTGACCACATGCTATCATTAGTCACATGATGTTGGGTGAATGAATGAATGAATGAATATGATTATGAGTAGGTCCATGAATGGAGTGAGTGCCTGAGTATTAGGAAATAAACCATCAGCTATAACAATGCCATCTAGTCTTAGTGTGACCATCAGGATCAGTTTCCTGTGTGTTTTCCCTCTTTCTGGGAGAAGGAATTCCTCACATTGTAAAGTGAAGACGATGGTCAAAGGAGACTTGTCCTGAGTCCCACCCGAGTAGAGCATGCTGTAGGGGTGGCACGTGCCTGTGCCTGCTGCTCAGCTGATTCCCTGCCAGTTCAAGCTTCACCTTCAGCCAGCTCTCAGTCCACTCTTGACACAGCCCAACTCGGCTCTGCCTGGTCTTGCTCCCTAGATATGAGGCTTCTTGTCTTTCTCCACTGTACTGATAGCTAACACGTCTTCCTTTTGCAGGTTATCCATCTCTTTCTCTTAGGGAGAAAAGATGGGAGCAGCAGACTTGCTGCAGATGTAAACACCCCTGGGTGCAGGTACATGAAGAACAGAGCAAAGATTGAGGTCAGGATCAGAGGCTCCCAGTGAAGAGTCGTGTGTTCTATAAGAATGGCAGACTGTCAGCCGCTGCCTATGTGGCTATGACAGCTAAACACATGATCAAGGTACCAAAGTGACATGGTGACAGGTTCCGCTGACATAAATACCAGTCAAAATGTAATGAGGATGTAGCCTAACCAGCAGCAAAGTTCCGGACAGGATGCCCTACTCTCTACAAACTGAGGATCAGAGGAGCAGCCCGGGTTCTGATCAAGGTCGCCTCTGCACAAGATCAGGTAATGAATCCAGAGGGGTCAGGATGGTGGAAGTTTCCAAGCTGAGAGAGGAGGCTCTGACAATGAAGCAGGGAAACTGACAGGTAGCCCCAGGCCGTGTTCTAACTAGCTATGCAATCTCAGCCTGCTGTTAACCTCTCTCAATCTTGAGAGGTTGCCCAGTAAAATGGGATAATGGTAATGGTTTGTGTCTCTTTACTAATTCTTTCCATGAGTCTGTTGCTTCTGCACCCACCTCTCATACCAATGGACCAATTTGATGAGCCACAAACGGACTCCTTCCCAGGGCTGTCAGCCAACTGTATCTGCAGTTGGTGTGGAGCCCTACTGTTGTGATGCTTCTAACTCCAGCTATGCTGCTGGGCTCTGGTTTAATTGTTGTGTATATAAAACAATGTGAACCAGGCTGATGAGATAGCTCATCTGGGAAAGGGCTTGTCTTGCAAACATAAGGACATCTACAGCTTAGATGAAATAGGCAGACAGAGTAGCATGTACTGGAAACTTAGCACTGGAGAGACAGACAGGTGTGTCCCTGCGGCTCACCAGGCAAGCAAGCCTGACCAAACCTTCAAGTTACAGGCCAGTGAGAGGACATCTTGAAAGAAATCCAAGGGGAACACTATGTGAGGAACAATTACCAAGGTAGACCTGTGGCCTCAATATGTATGTGCATAGGCATATATGTGTACTCACATATACATGTGCATACACACACAAAAGAAAAATTTAATAATAATAATAATAATAATAATAATAAAATAATAATTCTTAAAACACTCTGCAGAAATAGATACAGTAACCCACCATATGACAATGTTTCATTCAGCAATAGATGGCATAAACAATGTGGTCCCATGAAATTATAATGGAACTAAAATATCCATATCGCAGAGCAACACGATGTCATAGCACTGTGCATTCCTCCTGTGTTTGAGGAAATGATGTTGGCAATAAATCTGCTGAGCTACTAGTTGTATAAAGGGAGCACATATTCAATTACACATGGCATGTGATGCTTGGTAATAATAATAATAATAATAAGTAACTGGCATTGGTCCATGTGCTTGGTAGCGCTTCAGCACTATTTTACAGTGTACTTTTTGTACCTCGTTTGAAAAACTTATTGTAAAACAAGCCGTGTTGTTATGCCAGCGGCCACTTCACACATCTGCTTATGTCCCTTGGCAACGTGAAGCAGCTATGTGGGAAAGTTGATACTGTGCGTGCAAACATGCTACAAGGCTCACACAGTGGTGTGACCACCTACCTGTGCGCTTCTCAGAATCTGCCATCACTCTGAAATGACTTATAGTTGTATCATCATTATTCCTACCATGGCACCACTAACACAGGGCCCCAAAGACTCAGCTGACTTCATGTTTTCAGATAACTCAGTTCTCACCTCATGTCCAAATAAACAGTTTCTGCCTAAAACCACTGCCCTACCTTCTGATCTGTGGCCGCTTATTAAATCCCATCTTATTCCCTACAGTAGAGACTCTAACAGGGCCAGCAACTCTGTTTCTTTAAAATTATGGCCCTCTTCTGCCCGTTCTGATTTTGAACCAAGGTCATTGTCATATCACCTCCAAGGTCTGTAATCCCAACTGACCACAGCTTGTGCCTGTGGTCATCCACGGTCACAGGTCCAGCTCCCAGCCTGAAGCCTGAGCCTAGGGCACAGACAGCTCATCCATCATCACCTGCTGGCTGGTTCTGTGTCACTCGGGTTAACCGTTCAGTCAAACCACTCAACCCACTTCTCCCCTTGACAGCTTCTTCACCTGGAAACAGTTCAGCCCTGGTGGTTTACCTGTGCCAATTGTGCTGGACTCCACAAGAGCACTTTACATATACATTTATATTATTATACATATATAAACTAAACTACATACAGCAAGAAGAACCACAGAACAATCAGGAATTATACTCATGTTACAGTCATAGTGTTTTTCCTGTTTGTTTTTGGCAGCCTTGAAGAAAACATTTTCCTATCTCAGTCTAAAATTCTGAATGTAACTCAATAGCTATCATATCTCATCTTTATCAACTTAAGACATCTATCTAGACCTAAAATCATCTTAGCCCCTAAACAACTAAGCTTTATTGTGAAACTAAACTATTTGGTCTTCAATCCCATCAAAGACTTGAGAAAGAGTAAAATTAATTGCCTGAGTATACAGGAAGTGCAGGTTAGCAGCTTCCAATTAAAAAAAAAATGATAGAGACAGTTTGCTACCTGAGCAGTCACCCATACCTCTCTAAAACATTGGAGCATCATCTTCAGCCTTCAGGCCTAGTATATCTGACCAACATATTTGTGAGGCAGGAACTATGCAGGACTTGCTTGCCCTTTCTTGGCAGAGTTTGGCCATTGACTCTGCCTGCATCCAAGCTTGCCAAGTGTTAGGCAGAATTCTGTCTGTGATTTAAATGAGGATATTTTGCCCAGTGGCTGGTTTTCCATATTTGAAGTCATCTCCATAAGGAGGTTCATTAATGCTCATCTTCATTTTTGAGGGAGGCTGGGTGTTGCCAGGAGCTAACCTGTTACAAGAGCACTTTCTATCTCAACAGCTGGGGCAGCCCAAGCACTGGTGTCTAACATCCCTGTCTGGTTCCATCTCTTCTCTTTCATCAGTTCATTTGTTTGGAGATAAAATTTATGTATGGGGTGCAAAGCCCCTGTGAAGACAACTCAATGGGTTTCTTTCAAATATATGCAGTCCTGTCTCAATAGGCTAATTAGCATATAAGACTTTTCTATTACCCCTGGCAACTGCCCTCAGGCTCCTCTCCAGTCAACTCCCACATCCCATAAGCAAGCATAGTTCTGAACATTGTCATTGCAGAGCTGACCTGGTTATGAACTTCTTAGATTCCCAGGAAACAGAAAGCAGTCTTCTGTGTCAGCTTGCTTTCCTCAACATGTTGCTTCCGCCCTTTGCAACTGCCTTGCTTTGGCTTTAATACCATCTTGTCTTCCACCATGTGTGGGGAGAACAGCCACTATTGCCCCTGAAATCTTAGAAAAGTTTTAAAGCTCCCTACCCAATCATTCATTCATTCATTTAAGAAGAATGTACTCCCTGCCTCATATTTCTTTGCCATAAGATATTGCTGCTGACACCTGCTGCCGCCAGAGTGTTTAATCAAGATTAGGGTGGCAATAGGTACAAGGGTGATGTCTGAAGTCACACATCAACATTCAAATTCCTTCTGTGTCCCTTGCCAGCTGTCTGATCACTGAAAAAAACATTCAGCCATTCTGTGCTTCCGTTCCCTTTTCCACTAAAGAATTAAATAAGGGTTAAATGGGTATTTTGGAAAGTGCTTGGGACTTTGTTTAGTACACAGTAAGTGCTGTATGCATCCAGTCTATCTATTATTACCAAATATGTACAGTGCCCCAGTGCTACATAAGCACTCAATGCATTATGGCTGTTGTTTCTTTTTTATTGTTGGTTTTCGGAGACAGGAGACAGCATGAGCACACTGCAAGGAACCTGGAGTAGTGTCATGGGAAGCTAATCCAGTCCCCATACCATCGCAATACACCAAGAGAATTGTGTCTAACCTAAGATGGTCAACTCCCTGTTGGCACTGAAAATCCCAGGAAAACCTGCTCAGTGCCCGGCCAACAGAGATAGTGGGCTACTTATTCTTCCTATCTGCTAAGTGAGCATAATAGCCTTATGTTGTTTTTCTCATGGGCTTACTAAAAAGGCCAAATGAAATGATGTGTGTGAAAGTGCTATCTATACAGGCAACAGAGACCTTTTTTTGTTTTCCTAGGTATTTTATTCTGCTTTCTGCTGATGTAACAGAATGTCTGAGGGAAACGATTAAAAGAAAAGAGGTTAATTTGGCTCTGAGTTCTAGCAACCACTGGGTGGGTGGCTATATCCAGTTGGTTTTCTTCCTCAATTCATGGTAGAGAAGGTAGAAAGGACAAGTGGGGCGTGCCGGAGGAGCACTTAAGCAGAAGAGATGGGAGGCTGTAAAAGGCTTACTCTTGTCCCAAGAGAACTAACCCCTCCCCCAGAAAATCTAATCCCATGGAGAGAGCTAACCTAGTTTCTGCATAAGGCATTAATCCATTCCCGAGGGTGGTGCTCTATGATCTAATTATCTCCTGCTAGACTCCTCATTTTTTTAGGATTATAATTTTTATTTATACTTTGACCATCGTTAAATATTATGGCTTACTTTTTACCATTGTTAATATCTATGCAGATTTTTTAAAAACATATATTTTAAAGATTTTTTGTTACTTTTAATTATGTATATCACATGATTTCTTGGGTCTCTAATGGTCCCAGCAAACCTTACCTATGCCTAAATGGATTCTCTAGACTCAGCCTGTGTACCTCCCACATGGTCCTCAAGCGCAGCCAGCAGCAGAGCCTGGAACCATGGCCAGAATGGGGGGGTCCTCAGTGGTAATCAGTACACAGAGGCCTGAGGCAATAGGAGAACAATACTGATGCAATTATATATTGATTGCAGGGATCACGGCTGTCCTGATTGCTTCTTATTGATACAAATACACCAGGCTGCCTATTTGGATAAAGCTGAGTAAGAATTAGGACAGACAGGAAAAGAAATGGAAAGGAGCTTAAGAGAGAAGGAGGTGTCTGTGCTGAGGAACAGGCAGGCCACAGAGCTGGGAAACAGCAGCATCAGCATGAGGCATCCCAGCCCGGGGCTCTCCCCACCCCACTACGATGACTCAATATAGCTCTGGGGCCTGGTATGTTAAGTTGTCAACTTGACATGCCTGGAGCTAGAGACTCTCAACTGAAGAACTGCCACCATCAGATGGACTTTCAGTGTGTCTGTGGGGCATTTTCTTGGTTGATGATTGGCATAGGAGGATCCAGCCACTGTGAGTTGTACCACACCGAAGCAGGTGTGCCTGGTCTATCTCAAAGAGGTAGGTGGATGTAAGCTGGAAGATGGGCAGTAATCAGCATCTCCTGTGGTCTCTATTTCAGTTCTGCTTCCCAGCCCCTGCCTTGTGCTCCTACCCTGGACTCCCTCGATCATGGATTGCAACCAGTAAGCCAAGTAAACCCTTTCATCTCCGAAGTTGTTGTTGGTCTGTACTCCCTCACAGCAATGGAGAAGTAGGTAGGGCACTATCCATGACAACACAGGCAGCATCCCTCAAGTCACCTCATTCCTTAGAACCCCTAGAAGCAGAAGCTGCTAGCAAAGCCCCTGCCGTGCAAGTATGAGGGCCCACCCCTAGGAAGGCAGAGACAGGTAGACCCTCTGGGATTGCAGGCCAGCCAGCCTAGCCTACTTGGTGACTTCCAGTCCAGTGAGAGGCCCTGTCTCAAAAATAAGATGAGAATCACATGAGAAAGGACAGTTGAAGATATCCTCCAGCCTCTACAGGCACATGAACTTTCATGCATTCACACATGCACACACATAAACAATGCATGCACACACACAGATAGATGGTACTCATAAAGAACTTCTGGAAACTTCTTCTGCCTAACAAAAGATGTATGTGTCAGGGGTTGGAGAGGTAAGGAGGGTAGCTGGATGCCTCCCTCCAGCAACCGTTGTGTGCTGTGGGAGAAGCAAAGGCCAAAAGCCACCTGTGGAGGTCAAAGGACAAGTGCCAGTCACAATACAAAGTGGTCAGAGGTCGTGAAGACAAGCCTGTTGATCCACAGAGTTAGAACAGGCTAACAGGAGGACTGGACATGGACAGAAGTTGGTGCACTGCTAAAGAGAAAGCGAATCTCCTAAGTGGACCACACAACAGTTTTTCCCAGAGAAAAGAGGACCAGTTATTCTGATCTCAAGATAAATGATTGAGAACTTCAATTATGCATTTATGTTAACAAGATAAACCTGATTAGCAGAGCAATGCCATCAACCCTCCAGAGCCTCTGGAAAGCTCCAGTCTGTGCTCATGAGAGAATGAGAGGAAAAGGGCCCAATAATATTTTGCATTTATGAAAATAACTTGAACATCATGGCTCAACAAAAGTGATTTTGGGGGTCAGAATCCCTGCCCTCTACTTTGGGAACCATTGACATAAAGGTCTGACCATGTCATCACATGCTGAGACTGAGAAAGCAAGTGTGGAAGCAAGCATGACACTGTGGTCCTCACCGTCTACAGAATCTTATGAACTCCTCACTTCATCTAGGCTGAACTAGCTTCTGCTTTTCCATGGTCCACATTTAGCGGAACAAGTCCTGGCCCTTTCAGAGAGGCCAAAGTGAATATATTCGTGTGTGTGTGTGTGTGTGTGTGTGTGTGTGTGTGTGTGTGTGTGTG
>OU015748.1:48603818-48616650 GCA_907169655.1 Acomys percivali
TGTGTGTGTGTGTGTGTGTGTGTGTGTGTGTGTGTGTGTGTGTGTGTCTGTGCGCGTGTGTGTGTGCTTCTCCTTATGAATCACAGATTCTAAACCCACAGGAGTTTTTTCGTAACCCCACAATCAAGACTCAGCACTTTTTGGCCTTATGCTGAGTGGTGGCAACTTTGAGTTGCTGCCATGCACAACCCAACATGGGTGGGGTTCAATGCGGTAGAAAATGCCCTGTCTTCTCCTGCAGGTCACTTACACTAACCAGCTGTCCTTGTTGGGTGTCTGTGGAACCTGTTGGTGGCACTTTTGTTGCTAAAATAAGATGATCCTCAAGTGCAGTGGTAATGTGTTGACTGGTGCTCCTAAATGCAAGGAGGCTAGCTTATGACCTGTAAAGAAGACTTCAGACACTAGAAAAGCTCTGTTCAAGCAAGACATATGGTGGCTGCTGATCATGACTTCATCATTCATAAATAAAGTAGACATATTAAGCAAGGCTTTTAAAACAGAAGCACACATAGAATGGGGTTACTTGTTCACTATGTAATGAAATGCTACCAGCAGAAGCTAGTGGGAGCCTACCAATATATTTTCGCCCCCGGGAACATGGTTCAGTATTCACTTATTGCACGTTCCCTGACTTCTTTGAGCATGACCACTGTAAATAATGCACACAAATAGCAAGCCCAGGCTTCCTGGCTAGTGATAGGTCTGAAAGTAAAGGCAGTGTTGGTCTTCATAGCAAACTAACAACTGAACAAAAACATCTAAAGCCACAACTTTTCAATCCAGGTAAATGCTCTTGACAAATCTGATACTCATCAGAAACAATAGTTCTTTCCCCATAAGGAACAGACCATCAACAGAAACTCTGGGGGTTTTAGGGCACCTTTTTCCTCAAGACAGTTACCAGATTTGTATTGGATGAGCCAGCCCTTTGAAAATATCTGAAAAAAAAATAGAGTACTTTCATCCTCAAAGCATCAAATACTTGTGTTTCTGAGACTTCTTTTGGTTCCTAGGCATTTGGGAGAGTAGGGTGACATACTGGGGAGCTCACATCATCATCCCAGGTGCCATTCCCGACAGCGATGGTAGAGTGTCAGCGGCTCTGACAGTGACAGCACACAGAAGGCCCCAGGCTAGTGTGGTGTGCCTGTCAGCTGAGCATCCTAAGTCACGGCTTGTACACAGTAGGTGTTTCTCTACAGGAAGATGCCCTAGCCGGGGTCTTTGATTGCAATGAACAGAAACCAAGTCAGTCACTAGGCATGGTGGCTCACATCTATAAGTCCAGCATTTGGAAAGCCGAAGCAGAAGGATTGCCACAAATCTGAGGCCAGCCTGGGCTATGTACTGAGTTCCAGGGTACCTGGAACTTCAGGGTAAGATACTGTCTCCATAAAAACCAGGGAGGGATGGGGAGGGGAAAGGAGAGAGAGAGAGGGAGAGGCAGAGAGGGAGAGAGGGAGAGAGCAGGTAATTTAAAATCAAATTGTTAACTAACAGACTCGACACAGGCAATCTACAAAAACTGAAACAAAAAGGCAAAGAATCCAGACCCCACTTAGAGCTAATCGCCACCAATGAAGGACACGTCACGCATTGCTGCTGGCTGGTATATTACACATCCCACATCTGTCCCCTGACTTACTAGGAAAATAAAAATGTTTCTGCTGCGGCCAGTCCAGCTCACAAGAGACAACTCTGAGCTCTCCATTTCTTTAACACCCTTCCTCTAAATTGCAAGCTCCAAATGGGAACATGGAGTTTCTTAGAAGTGAGTACCCAAAGCCCAGTTGACAGGATACAGGAGCATCCAGTTCTGCAACTTTCAATGTCATTGTCTCTGTGGGTGCTGGGGCTTGCTTCCCACCACTCACATATCGACTTAGGTTAAAATGTTGGGTTATGAACATATGCATTGAAAAAATTAAAAAGAAAGCCCTGAATTCATGGAGATAATGGCTGGGGACAGAGGACAGCCTGGACTCTTGGGGGACCCCAGGTGTTTTTCTAACATCCAGATCAAGGGTGGTGACAATCATTAAATCAAGGAACTCCAAGGAAAGGAAACACAAACAAGTTAGCTCAGTCTAAGGAAGGTCACTCTGAGAAGCCTGTGGCTTTTGCATGGCAGTGTTGCACATTCTACAGCTGTGTGTGATTGACAGGACTCTCTCTGTACTGCCCATACTACAGTCATCACTACCTTAAAAAGAAAGAAACAAACAAACAAGGCAGAATTGCTCTAATGAACAGGGACAGAGCATTGTCCCTGCCATCCCTGTATAGTAGTCACTGGTGTGTTTGGGGGAGACAAGAGGACAATATGTTGCTTGAGGATGGAAAGTTCCAGAATATTCACCATCGTAGAGGAAACAGAAAACGGGGTGGTGAGGTCGGAGCTCTGTCAAATCCTTGCCTTGGTCTTTCAGGAAGGGACATATCCTGCTCACCCACTTGTTCCAAAGCAGAACTTGTTTCATTATCTGAAGTTTTCGGATTTATTTTTCTGTTGTTTTCTTTTAATTCAGTAAGTATAGCCTGCAGCCTCATAGTAATCAGAGTGTGTCTTTAATGAAGCCAGCAAATAAGTTTAAAAGGAGGAGAAGGGATTGGAAATAAGTGTTGTGATCTACCAATGCTCTCCATACCAGTGTTGCTTTCAGCCCTCGGTGCCCCAGGCTTGCTAAGAGTCCGATCACCACACTAGTTCTCTGTGATTGATAAGAGGGCCTGGGAGACTCCCCAACTCTTAAATCTATTCAGGCATTGTTGAATAATTACCCACCACATATAGTAGGCACCCAAAGTCATATAAGCTCATGTTTGTGAAAGGACTTAGCACACAGTAGGCACTCAGTGTTTTTCTTTTTCTTGGCTGTGGTTCCATGTCTGTCAAACCGGAAGTCACAGCCACATGAGGAATCAGGCATTTCCTCCACATTTGTATACATCTTTTCCTTAGGCTAAATACCGAACAAATCAGCTTTTATATATATATATATATATATATATATATATATATATATATTACTTCCATTTATTTTGCAAAAAAAAAAAATGCTGACAAGACACCCAGTAGCATCTAAAATTTCATCTAGACAAAGAGGGCAGGGACCAAGGGAGCTGGGAGCTGGTTTCTCCTGTAAGCTTCCCACTGCATCCCTTTCTACCCTTGCAAATGCACTCACATCCCAGCACATGTGCGCCACGATGATAAGAGACTTTCAAAGCCCTGGCCCCAGCTGCAAGAAGCGGGTGGGTGCGAACCTGTGTCTGAGTGCTTGTGTGGCACACACTCACACACATGCACCTGGGGAGCATTTCAAGCTCATGGGACAATAAAGCAAAGGCAAAGTGTTTACAAAAGGGGAGGGAGAGGCTGGGAAGCAAAGCAAAGAAAGGAAGCTGCTTGGCTGCCACCTCCCTTCAGTTCTGGTTGCAAAACCCGCGCCAGCTAACCAGTTAACAGTATGATAAAGGACAGCAGGGAAAGAGGAAAGCTGCCAGCCCAAGGGCCCTGATGTGGAATGAAGATAAACATTAATCACCGCAATGCCTTATGGGAACTGGGGTTATTCCTTATGCATTTTGGTGGGGGATTTATGTAGTAAGTAAATGTGGATTGTAAAGCTAATGCTTGCTCTTAGTATCTTCTGGGACCTTCATGCTAACCCTTGGTTAGTCAGGTAATCTCACCCTGATCCCAGTATACACAGCTCAGTCACTCCTGCACATGCACATATAGAGAGAGAGACAGACAGACAGAGACAGACAGAAAGACAGACAGACAGACAGACAGACAGACAGAGACAGACAGAAAGACAGACAGACAGAGACAGACAGAAAGACAGACAGACAGACAGACAGAGACAGACAGAAAGACAGACAGAAACAGAGAGACTCAGACACAGAGACAGAGACGGAGAGCCCAGCTCTTTTCTTGTGATAAGGGGAGATTGGAGGTGGAGGGGTGAAGGCGGGTATTGGGGAAATGAAAGATAAACAAACATGCATTTATGGAGATCTGGTTTGTGTGCCAGATGCCTCAGAAGAAAATTTTTCTGGTTTTTAACCCCATTTGTACAAATGAAGGAAACTAAAATGTAGATAAGTTATTTGAACTTTGTTTTTATTTTCAGACATATACAGCTGGTAAATCGTGAAAAAGAACTCAATCCTAGATTTCTCTCTCTCTCTCTCTCTCTCTCTCTCTCTCTCTCTCTCTCTCTCTCATTCCCTCCCTCCTTTCCTCCCTTTTATGCCCAAACTAAGATGCTTAGCATGAAAAACACGACCAATTTCGGCAGATGTATACACTCATGAGATACTCAACAAAATCAAAATAATAAACATTCCAAACGTCTCCAAGTCTCCCCATGAGCCTTTGTTATCGCTCTCCTCCATCCTTCCCACTTCCTCTCCACCAGCCTTCCGCTGGACTACTTTTCTGTCACCATAAAAAAAAGTGGCTATTTGAACTCACACAATGTATATTGTGTGCTTGTGTGTGCACATGTGTGTGTGGTGTGGGTATATACACACATGTGTGTGCACATGTGTGCTGTGTATATAAGTGTGCACACACATGTGTAGTGTATGTGTGCATATGTGTACATGTGTATGTGTGTGCATGTGTGGGTATATGTATGTATGTACAGAGACACACGTGTGTGTGTGTGTGTGTGTGTGTGTGTGTGTGTGTATGTGTGTGTGTCTGAGGCTTCTGGAACTCATCATGATTATGTTGCAATGAATCTATGTTGTAAAATGTACTGGTGTCCTCTTACTTTCAAGTAGACTCCATCATTAGATATGCTGAAGTTGGGTTATAACACAAATGTGTTAGTAAATATTTGGATTCTTTTTTTCTTTTTTTTTTAATTAATTTATTTATTTTTTATTAATTTATTCTTGTTACATCTCTATGGTTATCCCATCCCTTGTATCCTCCCATTCTCCCCTCCCTCCCATTTTCCCCTTATTCCCCTTCCCTATGACTGTTCCTGAGAGGGATTACCTCCCCCTGTATATGCTCATAGGGTATCAAGTCTCTTCTAGGTGACCTGCTGTCCTTCCTCTGAGTGCCACTAGGTTTCCTCCTCCAGGGGATATAGTCAAATGTGAGGCACCAGAGTATGTGAGGAAGTCATATCCCACTCTCCACTCAAGTGTGGAGAGTGTTCTAACCATTGGCTAGATCTGGGTAGGGGTTTAAAGTTTACCGCCTGTATTGTCCTTGGCTGGTGCCTTAGTTTGAGCGGGACTCCTTGGCCCATATCTGCCTATCATAATGTTCTACTTGTAGGTTTCTAGGACCCACTGGATCCTTCTACATTGCTATTCTCACATGGTTCTCTCATCTAGAGTCCCAATAGGATGTCCTCCCCTTCTTAATATTTGGGTTCTTTTGGCTTTTGACTTTGAGTCAAGACACACTTGACTCACATGCAAACTCTCCAAACTGTAGTCCTGTCATCATTTTGGTCATCTCCATAGTATCCGTCGTCGTCGTCGTCGTCGTCGTCATCATCATCATCATTGTCATCGCTCCCATGATACGGGTGTGGGTATACTATGGTACGCATGTGGAAGCCAAAGGACAACTTGCAGTCAGTTCTTTCTTTGACATTTGTATGTGTTCCGGTATCTAAGTCAGACCACCAAGAGGTGAGGGAGGTGACTTTATCCACTAACCTGTCTTACTGGCCCCTCCAATCTAATTAAACAAACAAACACATCCAATATAAAAACTCGATAAAGATTAGAACACTTTATCAGAAAGTTATCCAGATACAAAATTACCTATTCAAGAAGGTACTCACTAACATTGGTCACTGGGAACATGCAAAGGAAGGCCACAAGGGACCATCACCTCATGAAGGTTGGAATGACTAGAATGAAAAAGACCAAGCATTCCGAGTGTCAGGGATGATGTGGGAAGAGTGGGTGCTCCAGCTCTGCTGGTGGGATTGTGAAAGGATGAAGCTATTTCAGGACACAGCTGGGCAGATTTCACGTGGTAACTATGGTTAGCAGAGGGCCCAGAACACTCCAGGTAACTACCTGGGAGAAACGAGACACACACTCAAACAAGCACCTGCTCATCAGCACTCCCCACAGCTCTGCTCAGAATGGAAACCTTTGTAAGAGCAGCACAGGTGATTCTACGGTGCTTTGCATTCGGGAACCACTGTGCTGGGGGCTTGAGCGTATCAACGGCTGAGAACATCTCTTACTGCTCCACTGTACAGTAATATAGTCCACTCTCCACTAACGGACCCTACACCTGCAGAATTAACCAAGCCAGGTTCGAAAATTAGTCAAAATAACACATCTACACTGAAAATGTACAGATTTTTTCTCTTGTCATTTCTTTTTTTAAAAAAAGACAAGTATTTATACAACATCTGCCTCATGTCTGCTCTGTACATCATCTAGAGATGATTAATAAGGGACTTGAGCATCCTGGGATTTGGGTACCCTGAAGAGTCCTGCCTGTAGGAAGGACTGTATAAGTAAAGGTTTAACCCATTAATGAGTGAATGTGACTCAATGAGTCTATGTGATGTTGGACAAGGTAATTAGCTTTTCTAGAACCCTGATTTGTACTTTTGAACCATGATTCACAGCCTACAGGATTCTATACTTTATTCATCTCAAAGAACTCTATCATAAACCCAACTTGTGAAAGGGAGGACACATCCCGCATGAGGACTTTAGTTTTCCTGCTCATCAGTGCACTTTCTCGCAAAAGTTTAGCCATATAACTAGGTACACATACACTTACATTCGCGTACATTCACACAAACATATACACACTCACCAAGAACACAAGCTCACATATACCCACTCATACTTGCACATACACTCACACAGACTCTCACACACACTTACACCCACACATTCACACAAGCATACACATTCACACAAGGATACACACACTCACACAGACTCTCACACACTCATATTTGCACAAATTCACACAAACATACACATTCACGTATACACACTCATACTTGCACACACATTCACACTCACACAGTCTCTCTCTCTCTCTCTCTCTCTCTCTCTCTCTCTCTCTCTCTCTCTCTCTCTCTCTCTCATGCACACCTTGAGATTTTGCCATGTTAATCTCTCCAACACCGAGGGTGTCAGTTGCCATTCAACTGCTCCAAACACGATGCCAGCTACCACTTTGCGGCCCACACGAAGCTGCCTTTCACTTGCCAGAAACCCCTCTGTCTGCAAGGCTTTGCTCATTCTGAATAACCTGCAGTGTAAAGACAGGGACAGAATCATCCACCTTCCTCACTTGGAGATGGACTTATCCTTGGCAGTCTTTATCTGTACCTGGGGCTGTTTGGGTCAAATACTATTTTCAAGGTTTCATTTAATACCACTCTTTAAAGAATTCACTCTCTGATGGAGAGCTGGGAGGATTCCATGTTTTGCTCCCTCAAAATGTGCTCCCGGCCCCCATGATCCCAGTGCTCTCTTTGAAAGCCTGTTTACTTCGGGAAATTCAGCAACTGCTCCCAAAGTTCCTTTGATGTCTATTGAATTTAATATGTTTCACCACATTATGGAAAAAGCTATTTCAGCTTGGGCACCAGCAACTCCTTGATGTGCCAAGGGGGCTTTCTGTTGGATTTTGTGTGTGTGGTTGTTGATTTGCGTGGTTGAATTTTTTCTTTTTAAGAATGATTTGAATATTTCTGTCTTTTTCTTTCTTTTTTTTTTTTTTTAACTTTTTTTTTTTTAAATACTAGCCAAAGGGTGAGCAAGCAAGGAGATTGACAGCCCCTGGAAGCTAGAATTCTCCACTGAGGGGAAGATCACAGGAAGAAATTCATTTTTTTCCCTTCCTTGATTTCCCTAATTCCATTGCCAGCAGTGGCTCCACAGAGAACCAACACAGACCAGCTTTTAGCAGCACTATATCTATCAATGGACAATCAACGACCCACTGTGCTAAATGAAGTCTTGCACTAGGTATAAAAGTCAAATAGATTAAAGCGTAACTGAGCTGAGGGCCTTGTCTTTGCAAGACTGAATGATGCAGCCCACATGTTAACATCTGCTCAGAACCTTGTGAACGTGCTCTGTCTGGGAATAGGGTCTTTGAAGAGGTAATCAAGTTAAAATGTGGTCATGCCTCATCCCTAACCTGGTGACTGTTATCTCTGTGAGAAGAGGAAAAATTAGACAGAGACAAACAGAGGAAAATAAGCCGGGGGAAGGCAGAGGCAGGTGGAATGCCAAGGAGTGCCCGTGGGCACCAGCTATCTCCAGTAGCCAGAAAGGGAATGAGTTTTTAAGATAGATCTTTTGGAGTGAATACAGCCCAGCCAACACCTTAATTTCCCTCTTGCAGCATCTACAATAACTAGTAAGGAAATTCTTTTTGCTTGAAATTCTCAATTTGTAATAAATCTTTGTGGCAGTCCTAAAGTGTTATCATATCCAGGGCATAATTAGTAGCATATGGCTATGTATTATCAGTTGGTAATCTAAGTGCTCTCACACCCTGAATCATTATAACTTTATAAAGTAGGTACCATTAACACCCCATCTTTCAGCTAACCTCAGGATTTATCATCCAAATCAAAATACATATGAGAAGGAAAGGGAACCCCATGCATAATTACACTGGAATAATTGGCTTTGAGTAGCACTGTTAGGAATGTATGGTCATCCTCCCCATCTTATTGGTAAGGAGACTGAAATGTGGGAAAGCTTGCTCAGGACCTGGCTTGTAGGTGATAGTATAGGATCTTTACCTAGGCAGTCTGGCTCCAGAGACTTTGCTTATGTGCTCTAGTCTGTGTCAGTTGGATCTGCTCAAACTTTGGGACCTAAATAGAGGAAGAAAGCATCATCTGTACACAGACTTCAGTCACAGGCATGAATTCACACTGGAAAAGACAGACAAGGAAGCAAGTGGACTTGCCCCCATCTCATTGTGCACAGTCCTAGGAAGAGAAGTCAGAGGACCTTGAATGTGTGACATTTGGCCATCTAGTAGCTGTGCCTCGTGGCCAGTCATTGCCTCCTTTTCCCCTGTGTTTCTTTCTGGTCACCTCTTACACATTCTAACATCAGTTCTGTCCAGAATCCAACATCAGTGAGCCCAAGAATGGCTCAACTCAGAGTATTGGGCAATGGGAGATGGTTGCAAAGAAATTTACTTTCAGATGGGTCCAAGAATCTCTTATGGCTTCTATAGCAGGAAATGGGATGAACCACACTAAAGTTAACATTTGGGTCACCTGGGAAACCACAGATGGACAGTCCTCCCCTTTCTAAAGAGTAGAGACCAGGGATCGTAAGAACAAAGAATACAGCTTGATCTCTGTACTAGGTTTTAAGTTAAGATTTGTACCCTAAATAGGCTGGAGTCCTCATGTCCTCGCTCCTTATGGTCTTGCAGGTGACATCTTGAAGATTACTAAAGACTTGGACCAGGCTTGAGTTTACTGTTTCTTTAGACCTGGTGATTGTGACCACTTTGGCCAGTCCCTCTGGGATGGCACTGTCTGGCCTCTGCCTAATGGCTGATATCAGTTTCCATCTCCTGGAAGTTGCTTCGTGGACAAGTCTTAATCAACTTAGGTACCCATCCCATCCTGTTAGTCTCATGTTATGTAAAGCCTGCTTTCTAAGCAACTGTATGTCAAGGCCCCTCATCTCCAGCTGCATGAGCGGGTGCTCCCCAGCTGTTCTCTGGCTCCATTCTCCTCTGTGCTTTCTTTTTCCCTCTCACTCTCTTCATGGACTCACTCATCTCACTGCTATGTAGACTCTTGTGCCAGAAGATACATTTACGTGCAATGTGATGACCTTCAACGTGTTCCAGTAAAATGCAGCTTCAGTATAAAGACCATGCTCCTGAGCATAAGCCTTGTGGCTACTCCTTCACCCTGTATCCAAACTGCTTCTAACATCTCCTTACTCTTTTCCAGGCACAGTGCACTCCTAGTTCCTCTCATAGTCTACTTGCCTCCTAATACACCAGTCACCCAGGGCCTCTCCTTTCCCATTGCCCAGAATGCCTAAGTCAGTCTCTTTTTCTCCTTTAAGGCATTTCTCTGATTCCACCTCCTGATACCAATATTCCTCGATTCCTCCTTTCCACATCCAGCTTCACTTAGAACTAGTGCCAAGCAGCTCACGGACCCTATGATGCCTTGACAAAGCTTTTCCCAGTTGACTGATGGCAGAGTCCCCACTTTGCTTCTCTGGCTCTTTGGAGATCAAGCATCCTCAACTTTGAATCTCTATGATGCTCAACTGGGCACCCAATACAAAAGGGGCTCAGAAAATGTGCTGCAGCTAAGATCAAATTCCTCATCTACGCACCTCCCTTCTGGATGGGCCCTGCTATGCTCATGGCCCCTTATGTGGAAACTAGAGGCTGTGGACATAGACTCTAGTAGAAGACACACAAAAGCCTCCAAAGAAACCCATGGAGAGGGAAACCCAGGATGTTATTATGCCCCAAGACAGGGGAGGAAGAATAGGAAAGCATGTGATTGGCTTCTGCAGGCACCCTCCTTTGAAGGCTTCTCCTGCCAGCCTTTCCCCCGACTGTGCTGCCAGCCCTAACAGGAGGGTTGTGAGTTCTGTTTTGTTTTGTTTTGTTTCTTCAGTTCCTCCTTTTCTCCAGTGCCCCAGACCTCTGGTGTTCATGGAGATTTGGCTGCCAAGTCCTTTTCAAATACACATCATTAATTCCACTATGCCGAACATGTGGGGCCACGTATTTGCAAAGGGAAAGAAGTGCAGAATTCAGAATCTGGGCTGCCACATGCAAAGACCATCGGGAAGGCAAAGCAAAGACAGCCTTTATGTTTTTGTTTTTCAACAGACAGAAGGTCACGGCAAGCAGCAGCCATTAGGCTAATTAGACCCTCAGAATAAGAGAGGGGAGAGAACCCTCCAGTGGAGGAGAGGGAAGGGAGGGGACAAAGACAGTAATTGAAGCCAAATAATGAATATTAAACTCTTGTAAGTAATGTTTAATTAAGTTATCTTACGATGGAGGCTTTTTGCAAATATTTCCATGGGATTCAAAGTAGTACATTAAGTGCCTGGAAAAATCGCTAAGCAGGGAACATGGGCTGTCTGCTTTCCCTCCAGTCTCGGCAGCTGTTTCATCTGTAGCAGAGCTCCCTGGTTGAAATCTAAGGAATCCACAAAAGTACAAGCCCCTAGCTTCCGCCCACTCTTATGCAGTGTCCTCACCACGCCACATGAGACAGGTTAGAGTTGGAACTTGTTTGACCAGACTCCTGTGTACGGTCCTCAAAGGAGAACACACAGACAAGGGACAAATGACTCAACAGGACAGCGTAGGCTTTATTGAGAAAAGGCGCCTCAGAGGGGATCTCTTGTAAGAAGCCTGGAGCCCTGTCCTTCCAGTTCAGGTGGAGTGGTCAAAGGGTAGAAAAAGGGAAGGGAGTGAAAGCCTGTGAATACTCTTGTGTGGTTGGTTGGGTTTTGGTCCTGGCTGGGTTGTTTGGAGGATCAGATAGGGTGTGTGTTGGACTAAAGAATGCCAGGGGACTGATAAATGTCTTTCCTGGCCAACTGTTCCTGGGGGGTTGGGTTAGGGTTAGGGTGAGGGTTAAGAATCAACAGGATACTTTGGTTTCTGGACTTGCCATTGCTTAATCCAAATTGAAAGGCTTTGAAAGTGGAGTGACTATGGTTAGCATCTTGTACAAATGCAGATGAGCCAACACTTGAGAGACGGTGTTTTCAAAGCATAGAATCAGCCAAAGGTAACCGTGGGGAGCATATAAAAGTCTTTTTACATAAGATATGAGAACTCAGTGGGAAAATGGGAAATGGATATGAAGGGGCAATCCACAGGACACAAAGTCATCTAGTGAACAAAGAAGGGAAAAAGACAGAAATACAAGAAATCAGAAAAAGATAGTCTCCACAAGGCTAGTGTTGCTAGCATCAGGTCAATGCCTACTTCCCTGGCAGCCCTAACATGCCAGATCCAGGCACCTGTCCTTCTTTGATAAGCCAATTAAAAAGAGTCAAATTAATAGTGGAAAGAAGATGGTAACATTGGAAAGATGGACAAAGAGATCTAATGAGTCCCCACCCCACCCCCAACTCCCAAACTGGAAGATCGTCTCCAGGGTCAGATCAAAGTTCAAACAGAAGGCTAGAGTTATGCTTATCTCAGCAATCCTGGTCTCAGTATGGCCTGCCCATCACTGGGCCACCACTGTCAGGGCATCAGGCTCATTCTGCAAGACGTTCTGCTGAGTCCTCAGCACTGTGAAATCTCTTTCTGGGATCACACTCACTCTCTGGCTGGTATCAGGACTCAGCATTTTCCTTCTCCCAGCAGGAGACTCCTAGAGGAAATTCCAGGTCCCAGAGGTGCCTTATTTCACAGCCTGATAGCCAAAGGGAGAGAGAGAAATGTCTCTTTAGAATATTCTTATGCCTTCCAAGCATGCAACCTAGACTGACATCTCTTACACACCAGACAAACAGTACCATGTTAATAGATGTTAATATCTGCTTGTATTGATGAAGATAAAGGTGGCCAAGAGTGTGTCATTGATATAAACAGATGCCATTAAGCAGCATTGTTTCTCTCTCTCTCTCCCTCTCTCTCTCTCCCTCTCCCTCTCCCTCTCCCTCTCTCTCTCCCTCTCTCTCTCTCTCTCTCTCTCTCTCTCTCTCTCTCTCTCTCTCTCTCTCTCTCTCTCTCACACACACACACACACACACACACACACACACACACACGAATACAGAAAATACCCAGCCAATTATATATTCTAGTTTGCAGAAATGCAAT
>OU015748.1:48632298-48652301 GCA_907169655.1 Acomys percivali
TGTGTGTGTGTGTGTGTGTGTGTGTGTGTGTGTGTGTGTGTGTGTGTTCAAAGCTTATTAAAATGATGCAGAATCACTGGGAATTTCCTCATTGCCTCAGTTTCTCATCTGAGCCAAGAGACCTGAAGTGCTGGCAAAGTGACGTGAGTTGTCCCTCTTGCCCTTCTTAAGCTGTGCTCAGAAAAGAGGCAGAGCCCTTTTAAAATAGAGGTTAGCCCTACCCGTAGAAAGTAAATAAATGATCTCCAAAGATTTCCCTTTCACGAGGAAATGCTTAAGCCCTTATAAAATGTCAGACCCTAGGCAATTTTGTTGTTCAATAAGATGCAAAGCAGGAACCAGATGTAATAGAGTGAAGCAAATTATTGTCTTAACAGCTGGAAACTGGATGCCTCTTAGGGGGAGAACAGTGTTTGCTGAGGATAATGCCTCATAAGAGACACTGTATGATGGATGGATTGCTCCAACAGCATGGCTCGTTCTGCTTGGCTGTATCATTTTCTTTTAAGAGCATCCCAGCATACTCCAGTCTGGGCCCTGTTAATATTACTGGGAACACCTACTAGATAGGTACAAGAGACACCCGGAAAAAAGGCAAATCAGTCTTGCCAAAGCCACGCTAGACCTGGCATCCCTAGTATGACCCATCAACTGTCAGCCTATGCATGAGCAAGCCTAGCGCACGTCAGCTGAGTGCATACATGACCAGAAGGACCTGTGATGTTTTGATGTGGCTTAAGATTGTCCCCCACAAACATAGGTGTTGACATTTTATCCTCCATGAATACTGAGGCACTGGAACCATAACCCAACCACCGTGTTTAGAAGTACAGGATATTATGAGACTGGTGGGCTACTTATTGCTCTAAACTGGCCTCAGTGGGAGAAAACATGCCTAATTCTATAGTAACTTAATGTGCTGGGGTGGGTTGGTACCCATGGGGGACATCTCTCTTCGATGAGAAGGAGAGAAAAGAATGGGGGGAGGAGCTTGATGGGGGGTTGGGAGGAGAGTAAAGGGCTGCAATCAGGATGTAAAATGAATAAATTTTTAAGTAAAGTATATAAAGGTTCTATAAAATCATTAGGATGTCCTTCTTGTGACTTAATACTCGTTACTTAAAGAGAAAAGAAACAGCCCATTAGAAAAGTACAGAAGCGTATTTCTCAGTTCTTGCCATATGATGCTCTGCACCATGATGGGTCTCTGCCAAAAAGAAAGCTACAACCAGATACAGGGACATGAAGCTCTGAAATGTAAGCTAAACAGACTGCTTTTCTCTGTTAATGTAGAGTGCTTCGGGTGTTTCATTATAGCAGTGTAAGGTAATCTACCATTCAGTTGAACACTCCCAGATCATATGCCTGGGACTCTCGTAGTAAACCCTGTAAAATGGAGCAAGCCTCTGAAGGTGCCAGACCTGGCTAAGTTCCCACTTTTCTGAGTTTGTCCTACACACACACACACATACACACACACACACACACACACACACACACACACACACACACACACAAAGAAAGAGAGAGGCGGAGCAACATATCTCTTCCTTTCTGGAAGTCTCCCAAACAAGGCAATTTTTTTTTTATTATGAAGCTAATGAAACTTAAGCTTCAAAGATCCACGCTACTGATCCAAAGTTGACTCTCCAATTTTATATGCATATTTCTGTGTTGTTTTCCTTAAAGATCATACACACTTCAAGCCCCACAAAACTTGGATCCACCCCTACTCTAACAGCGCCAATCAAACTTCTGGCTCTCAAGCCAAATAGCCCTCACTCTAACCACATGGGTCTGTGCTCAGGAGCAGTTCCCCAGTGCAGCCATCCAGAGCAAGGCACTTACAGTTTTGCCTTATGCCTCACATATCTGCCAACACCTGGACTCATCCTCCTTTCCTGCCTATTATTAAGACAGTTTAAAAATCCACATGCTCAGGTAACAGAAACAGATGGAGTCCTAAGACACTGCCAGTGGAGGACCCTCCCCAGGACAGCTCCCTTCTGTTTGGCTGCCCTCCTGCCCTCTCTCTTCTTCATCTTTTTAACACGCAATACATTGCTTTACTCATGAGGTACATCTGCTATGTAACAAATACCCAATTCCCAGCATACCCATGCCTGACACATATTTCCCAGGCAGTTCTCCAACAGTCCAGAGGCCTTGAAGTGATACATTTAATTGCTTGCAATTAATAAGCGATACAATTAATTTCTTCCTCTGACCCTATCTCATTCTACTGATCACATTTTTTCCATTTTCCATTCCAAACATGCCTCCAAGATTTTCCATCCCCTGTGTAATATATACATATATATTCACATAGAATATATAGTCACATATCATTTATGTATTAAATATACAATATGTATTCAGGCCTGTATCATGTCCTCCTCAATTGATTTTTCTAATTCCAACCTAACCCTCTAATTTAAACTCTACATTGGATATTATTCTGACACTCCTGTGAGCAAACCTCTACAGTGGGTCTTTCCCAACCAAAGAGTACTAACGCATCCATTTAGCGGCAGAGGTCTTACATGGACCACACCATGACCTACATGGCCATGGCCATCACCTCCACTCCACTCCACCCCAATAATTTTACATGTCATGGGGCATGTGGCCTCATGGGTCACTGTCACCTCAGTAGCTCTTCTTCATAAGTTACCCAGCTACCCTTCTCTACCAACTGGTTATCGAGAAAGCTCACCCCATCTTCAAGGCCTGACTCAACTGAGGTCTCTACTATGCACATCCCTTCATCTCAAGTAGATGGATAGTCCAAGTAGCTTCCTGAGAGCTCTGACCTTACCTGCCATTCATGCAATTTTTGAACATGTCACTGAGAAATGCTTATATCCCTATAAGATTAGCTCGGACCCCAGTGCATAGCCACTAGAAATATAAAGCCCAACCTCAGAGTTCCATCAACCTCTAGAAAGATGAGCTCTCCTGGGTCACAAGTTACTCTGTATGACTTGTCTTGATTGTCATTTAATTAATTTTAATATAAATACAAAAATTAATTCACAAAATTTGAGGAATGTTGCAGACTCTCCTTTTGTATATATGGTATGGTAGCTGTTCTGGGGAAAGAGGCCAAGACCTGTTAGGCAAGCACTATACCACTCAGTTACACATCCAGCAGCTGTAGATTAGTCCTTACAGAATCCTTAGGTTCCTAGGCCATCCACACAGGGAAATTTCTATCTTATCATCTTCACTGCAAGGAAGCAATGGATTAACACTTATCATTGGCTCCTCTTCACACCCTTTCCCCCTGCCTCCCCCTTCTTCTTCCATCCCCTCTGCCTACGCCACTTTCCCACCAAACACTTTTCCCTTTATTACACAGAACCCTTCATCCTTCTAAGCATGACAGTCAAACACTGCAGTGGAGTCACAATAATAAAACAAAACCCACATGAATTCAATACACCTTGGCCCACCATCTCCAGACTTCCACCATCTGCCTGGACTGTCTTCCCATGACCCAAGGAACCAGAGAGTGAAGGGGAAGCTGAGCTACAGAGTAAGGCAAACAACACCCCTTGCATGTCTTCCATGGATCCTGGGTTGAGCATGAGGGAGAGAAAGGAGAGTGTGGCCCTGCTCTGCTCTCAGGATACAGAGTCTATGGAGGTGCAGACATGGGAGAGGGGTGTTTTCTCTTTACAACCTTCACTGTGGCCTAGAAAAGGAATGGAGGAGCTTAGTGGTTTTTGTCTTGTTATTGTAACCCAATAGCAGTGCAGAAGGAAGAAGGGTTCTGTGTAGTGAAGCAAAAAGAATTTGGTGGGAAAGTGATGTAGACAGAGGGGATGGAGTTGGAAAGACCCTGTTCTTCCTCTGACTTCATGGACCATGCTCCTCCCACTGAAGACAGCCCCTCTCCCATCCTCGGCCACCTTCAGTGGTGACTCCGCATATTTCTGTGTGAACTAAATGTTATTTTCTTCATGTACAGATTCTGGTAGTCTTCCTGACAGTGAGTGACTTCTTCCTTACACAAGGCAGAAAAGGATAGTGCTATCCAAGAAAAGAGAGGAAGAGGAGAGAGAGAGAGAGAGAGAGAGAGAGAGAGAGAGAGAGAGAAGGAAAACTAACTTCCTCATTCTTCCTCGTTTAATCAAGTTGAAACACAGATTATATGAGGTTGAAAAACAGTTACCTTGTTCTTGCACCAGCCTCTCACTCTGTCTGGGGCTATAAAACCCTGTGTGATTTTATCTTTTCATAAACTTTTATTGAATCTGATGTTCAAGGGGCCATAGAGGCTCATCCAATTAAACTCCCCCCTCTAATCCTACTCCTAAACCCCAGCACTAAATGGATGGGAGATTAAAAGCCAATAAATATGACAAATGAGAGTTGATCTGCAGGTTGATAAAGGAAATGGAGTCGGGTAGGGATTTGGCAGGGAGAACCAAGGCCTGATGCTGGATAGCCTGGGCTCGTGGGGACCTTTGTGGTGGCAGCAAATTCAAACTTCTAAAACACTAAAAACTCAGATGCCTAGGACAAAGTTCTGCTCAACAGTGCTGGCTTAAGCTAAGATAGGCTGCCCACCCAGAGCAAGGCAGTGCAGAGGGAAAAGGTTGCACTCAATACAGATGCACAAGGCATAAAACACCAGGACTAATGCTGCTAGCTAAGAAGCTATGTAGGTGATGCCAGCATGCCCTGCATATTGTCCAAAGGACAGCTGTATCTATATTTGTTCCTCTGGGGGGTCCTAGTCACCTTCTAGGTGCTGTGTTTTCTTTTTCCTATGGATACAAGTCATGTAGGAAAGGGGCAACACCCCCCTTGTATATATTAGCAAAGCAAAGTTCAGAACAAGCCAACATTTTCCCCTACGGCCTTTCATTAAGTAGCAGGGCTGATAAGAACCTTGTCTTTCTTCGAAAATAGTCTCTGCTTCCTGGAGTCGTGTTAAGGATTTAATGAGAAATGAAGGCAATGCAGACTTTACAGTAACCACCCAAGAAGCTCATCTTCTCTTCTGTCTTAGATCCACATCCTGCATTTTAAGTATCTGAAAAATATCTGTACATTGTCTACCATCACCACACACCCTCAAATGCAGTCTTGAAATAGAAGGGGCCTGATCGTTTATATCAATTCATTTCATCACATTTTAGATAGCCACGAACACATTCTTTGCCAGACTCTTTCATAAATATGTATCAAGCTAATCCTCATATCAGCCTTAAGAAACAGGAGTTATTTTCTCATTGTAATTAATGCACAAATAGAAGCTTACAGAATCCAAATGATTCTCCAAGGTTCACAATGCTGGTGACTGACAGCGGTGAATTCCAGGCTTAAGTGTGCCTTCGGGTCAAGGGCTGTGCTCCTTCCAACTCTGTCCTGCCCACATTAGCATCCAGGCCATCAGGTGATAATCCAGAAACGAGCCCATATGGAGAATTAAGATTGTAAAGTTTGTGCCATGCAGGACACACCACCATCACCATTTCTGAGAAGAGAATGCCGAGGGAACCTTGATGCTCTGGGACCTCAAGAGTAGTAAGTAGATCACATGAGAAACCCTTCAAAGAAACAAGAGTGCCAAAGAACTCTAGCTTGATTGCACTGTGTGTGTTTCAAGCCAAAAAAATAAAAAATAAAAGTCTGACTAATTAAAAAAGCTGAGGAGATGGGTCAGTCAGTTAGTGAAGTCCTTGCCATGCAAGCAGGAGGACTGGAACACACACTTTAAAAAGCTGCACTCTCAATGCTATTACCAGGCAGGTGAAGACAGAAGGATCCATGGATCTTTCTGGCCAGCCAGGCTTGTTAAACAAAAGACTTTGTCTCAGAAAAACAAACTAAAACAGTGTCCTGGTCCAATGTTGACCTCTGACCTCTGTATATGTGCATGTGCACACACATCAACAGGAACCACACAAGCACACACAGGAAGGTGGGATGAAATCAGGAGAATGTGGATTATCAAGATAAGAAATAGAAGAACCCAAGTTCAAAGCCTCATGTCACACCATTATTCCCTACTTCTCAGAAGATTGTCTCTGTCAACAAACCACAGAACCAGTGCCCTTTTAAACAAATAAGTGTGTCAAGTCTGGCCCAATGTGACAAAGAAACTAAATCCTTCCAGAGTAGGTAGCCTGTGGTATAGCAGTGAGCTACAAGCAGAATAAACCAGCTTGGCTGTGACCCTCCAGCTGCTTACACTGAGCCCCAGCCCTGCCCCACTTACCAATTCACAGGTATATTTGCTCCTGTGGAGGATGGATAGGCTAAAGTGACAGTACTTCCTGGTGACTGTCTGCCCATCCTGTGTGGGGACACCCAAATGAGCTTTGCAATCAAGCTCTGTGGATACAAGAAAAATGGGAGGCTCAGAGGAATGAAATTTCCCCGGATGCCAACTGGGCACTGTAGGAATAAGTTCACTGAGTGTCTGCCACAAAAGTGTCTACAAACAACTACAGACATTATTTCTTTCCAGAAAGCCAAGGTTCTAATCTTGGTGCCAACATTTAATGAGGGACATTGGAGGAAACTGCTGGCTTGCTCTGCACCTTAGTTTGCTAGTACACAATAAAGAAGGACTCCATTTATGGGAAACAACTTGGTCAGTGCTCAAGGCAGAACCAATGTACAGCTTCCATGGCCACTCCCCACAGTCTTCCCAGCTCTTTCGGGCTGCCTGGCATCTCAGAAAGGAAGAGAAATGAACGTTCTTTACACACCCACTGAGCATCAAACTCCTCTCACTACACAATCTCACATCATCCCTCCAATTAACCTCATTTTAACAGGAAAAGATAACCAGGAGTAACTCAAAGATCCATGGTTGGTTTAAAGCTTCTATCACCTGACTGAAGGACATAAACATTCTTGAACAGCTCATTGGAGCTTGGTCCTGCCTGGTCAGGAGACTAACCCAGTGAGGTGCCAAAACAGACAGAGCATTGGCAGCAAGTGTACTTTTCTTGCACTTGAGCACTATTGTCTTCTGGAGAGATGGGACCCTTCCTGCTGGTGTTTGCTTTCCCCTAAGGAACAAGTCCTTGATAGACTGATCCTTATACACCTTAGAATAGGACCATCCCTCGTCCCTAGCCTTAGCACTACCCAGTCAAGGTTTCTGAGTCTTTATACAAGTAAATATTCATTTCATCACATTTAATTAACACAGAGACTAGAGGTATCTCAGCATGGCACCCAGCTAGCAGGAGCCTGTGCCTCCCTTGGATTCAATCACAGCACTGTCTTCCACAATTAGCTTCCTTTTCCCTGATCTGAAGGGTCCGTGCCCATAAATATCAACCAATTTTATTGATATTTGTAATTAAAACCACCCAACGGGTCACGCTCAGTTGAGCAACTTTGCAACACATACATCCATAATGGGAACATGAGCATATTTGTATGTGACATTTGATAGATAATAATCCAGGGCATTTCTCATTTTCAGAACATCCTGTGGGTACCAGCTAATTAATCCTAGCATGTCTGTGGGGATGGAGGGTGTACTTAAGACATACCCCTTTGATTGTTTTTGTTCCTGAAGTTTTAAGGAAGCCAAGGACCAAGAAAGTAAGTGGCTAAGTAATGAGAAGACTCAATGGTTTAGAGTATTGTTGCTCTCTCAGAGGACCTGAGTTCAATTCCCAGTACCCATATAGTGGCTCACAACCATCTTTAGTCCAGATCCAAGGGATCCAATGGCTTCTTATGACCTCCAGGGGTATCAGGTACACATGTGGTGTACTTGCATACATGCATGCAGGCAAAACACTCGTAGTAATAAAAATAAATAATTTTTTAAAGAAAGTAGGTAGCAGGCTGAAGACACATGGAAGCACATGAATCCTAAAGCTGACTTTGTCACCTTCTCAAGTTCCTTCTCACTGTTTCTCTATCCCTCCTTCTAGGGGAGTTTTTAAATCAATGGCATTAAAACTGAGCTCCAACCAGGCATGTTGCTCATAACTGTAATCCCAGCACTCGGGAGATCAAGATAAAGGAATTGTTGGAAACTCAAGGGTTGTCTGGGCTACCTAATGAGTTCCAGGCCAACCTGCACAACAGAGGGAGACAATGTCTCAACACACATAGAGACTGGTACTTTGATGATACATTGGACCCTTCCAGATCCCCCCAAAAAATGGTGTGGATAAAGGAATAAAGTCTAGATCATTCCTTAGCCCACATCACATAAAACAGGAGTGATGGATGCCATCACTCAAAAGCGCTGTAGTTCCTCTGCCCTGTTGGTCCACCGGTGGCATGATGGTCTGTCTTAGCTGTCCAGTTAACTGGATTCAGAGATGCTTAGGACTGATGACACACACCTGTGTGTCTGTGAGGGCATTTCCAGAGAGGATTGGGGGCGGGCACTGACTTGAAGGAAAATAGTCCCCTAAAATAGAAACAGCATCTTTCATCAGGCAGATTGACAGGAAGAAGTGAAATCAGAGAATAATATCATGTCAGCCTTCAAGACACCATTTTGTCCTGAGCAAGCACATCTATCGCTGCTGTCACCAGTCTCCAGCCTCTAGCCCCTTCAATATGGGCTCAACGCCAGTAACTGTCCAGGGAGTTTTTCAGGTTTTCAGTGCTGAATTGGGGTGATGAAGCATCTAACTCCTTAGATGGGGAACCTGAACCCCTGCCTCCTTAATATGTATGGTCAGTGTTGGATTGACTATTCTCTGTAATGTAAACCAAATCCCTAGGGGAGAAACAAAACCTCTTATAAACATATACATACATTTTATTGGTTCTGAACTTCTAGAGAACCCAGGCTAACTTAGATAAATATGTCCACATGGTGTTTGGGATGCTGTTTGTTGCTTCCATGGGCAGAATGTTCAGAGTATGTTGGTAGAGCGGAGATGGTCACCACATATGGGCCCAGCATAAGCTCTGGTTATCCTATCTGTCCGTGTCTCATTTTCCCCTTGAAACCTCATAGCTCCAATACACTCAGTGAGATTTAAGATAGTTCTCCCCAAATCCCCTAACATCATTCTTAGCAGAAACAATCAGCCTGCAAGTGAGTTAAAAGGAAGCTGTTTTATCCCAAAGGTTGGCCTTTCAGGTGTCTGGGCAGTGGGCTTATTCCTCTCATGACCTGGAGTAATCGCATCATTGCCAAACCCCTGAGGGATGGAAGGAAATTCCATGTGGGGAGCAGACAGGAAAAACAGGTGGAGAGAGAGAGAATTCAGAGACAGATGAAATGTTGCTGAGCAACATGGGAGGGAGGGCATTTTTAGATTGTTAAGGCTCACTATGCCACACCTGCTCCCCAAAATGATTCAAAACTGTCACTGTAATAGGCACATATCCAATAAAGCCATTAAAACAGAAACAAGGAGTGTAAATGTGACAGAGGGTGACATTGAAGAAGTCATGATTCCCATTATCCCAAAAGCTCAAGTGGGAACAGTGGGTCTAGAGAGAGTGTGGGAGATTCATTGATCATTGGGACAACTAACTCGATTATTCAGGGACTAACGATCCAATTTGTGTTTAATCTGAGCCTCTGGCATCACGTCTCCCTCTCCTCTGCTGCCTAACTAGGAATAATTTTTACGGTCCAGCATGTAGCCATCCAAACATAGCTGTGAAAGGGATGGAACCAGTGGCTTGTGCAGCTGACGACAAGTTTATCTATCACCCGGGATGACTTCCTGCCAAGCCCAAGCACTCTTTACAAAGCTTCTAGGGCACAGTTGTGTGGCATCAGCTTGGGCATTCATGTGACAGGGTGTGTACTACCTCGTAGAATATTCCTGAAGTAATTTGAATAATTAGGAAACTTCTTTGTCAGATAAGAACAAAAATGCACCCACTTTGAGAAATCAAGCAGCAATCCCAAGTTTGGTTCAACATCAGAACTACTGCAGATGCTCTGTAAAAAGAGATTCTTGCAGAAGTATAAATATACCACTGGGGGAAAAATAGTTGGGATAATTTACCAAAACTGAGTATATACAGAGCTAGGATTATTGAGGTGGACCAGGGCATCAGTTAAAAGCATTCTCAGTGACCCCAAACTGCAAACCACCCAAATGTCCATCAACTATAACAGAATACCTGAGGCTGCATGATGTATTTTAAAAAGAGGTTTATTTGTTTCATGAATCTGATGCCTGGGATGTCTAAACATCATGATACCTGTGTGTGGCTGAATCATATGTGATGGAGAAGCAGAAAGGGAGACAGTCACATACATAAGAGACTGAACACATGGATGCCCTCACCTTAGAACAAACAGATCTCAAGATATCCACCATGTCCCTTGATAACTACATTAATCCCATTGTAAGGTAATGCTGACCCTATGACCTAATAAACTACCACTAAGCCCCACCTCTTAAAGGCTCCACAACATCTCAGTTCCATTACAATTACTCTATGTGAGGTGCTACAGCCTGTAGGCGGTGGGACCTAGTAGAAGTAAGCTAGGTCACTGGGGCCATGCTCTTTAGGGGGAAAGTTGATAATAGACTCTCCATTTTATCCTCCTCCATGCTCCTGAGCATCTAGTAGTGAGCAGCTTTCCCTTGCCACAGACTTTCTCTGTGGAGCACCGTCTTGACACAACTGGGCCAAGAGATGTCAGCCTGAAAGCTCTGGACTCACGCACTAGAATAAACATTTCCAACTTTAAGTTGATTTGTCTCAGGCAACTCTATCACAGCAATGAAAAAAAATGACACAGTTTGTATCAAGTTCAAACACTGACAAAAATTAAACAAAATGTTTGGTGATGAAAGATTCAAGTGCAAGGTGGGGATAGCTATTGCTTACCTGGAAGGTCTGCAGGAGGGAGGGGAGTGTGGACCACTGGCTGTGTCCCTCAACAGCTCAGGTGTTCATTCTGTGATAAACCACTAAGCTGTCCTTTCCATTTGGGCCAGTTAGCTGTGTGTGCTTTATCCTTCACAGTTTAAATGGATTTAAATTGCAAGCTGTTTTGTGGTTTTTCTGCAAATCTGAAGGTACTAAGTGTTTACTTCTAAAACAGAAGAGTAAGTTCCAGATTTGTTGAAGCAGAGTTTCTGAGACGGTTCCCTGCGATCTATTCTTTTTTTCCTAGTGCTCAGGGGTAATATTGCTGTACGTCTTTGTAGAAGAGCCATGGGGAAATTCTTTCCCAAGGCTGGTCATCCACAGCGTATTCTCCATGCCTAGAGAACTCCGATGTCCTGTCCCAAATACCATAGATGTTCCCTATGCACTCATGCCAGTAGACAAGGGCTTTCTTAACTACTGCTTCTGAGTCTAATCCAGTTGCTCTTCCTGACCCTTCCTCGCTAATCCTTTCTGCACAAGTCAGGGCAAGCCCAGAGTTTCGCTACTCATGATGGCTACAGAAGAGTGGAGAAGAGAAAGCACTAAGAGTTACTGAGGGGTGAGTTGGAAAGTCCCGGCTGAAATAAGCATCAAGAACATCATTTGTCCTCACTTCCTAGCATGCAGTTAACCACAAAGGATGCTGCATTGACAAGAGCACAACCTTTATCTAACCCATAGAGCAGATAGACATGGAGATGTGTTGCTCATTCTTCCTGGTGTCTTCTCAATTCTCTCTGTGGTGCCTTAATATAAAGCGACCCCCTTAGGCTCATGTACTCAGATACCAGGTCCACAGCTGGTGGAACTGTTGGTAGAGTTACAGAACGTTTAGCCAGTGCAGCTTTGTTGGAGGAAGTACCTCATTAGAAGGCTTTGAGAGTTTATAGCATCATATCACTTCCTGTTTGCTGTCTTGCATGTTTCTTACATGCAACTCAAGGTGTGATCCCAGTTTTCTGCTCCAACCACCATGCCTGCTGATGGCTGCAATGCCTCCCCCTTCTGCGATGCACTCTTACCCTTCGGGAATCACAAGCTATAATAAATGCTTTCTCTGTAGGCTGCTTTTGGTGTTCTATCACAGCAACAGGGGTATGACCAATACACTCCCCATCCTGTGATAAAGTTCCCCTTTCCTGCTTCGTGAGGTGCCTTCCCACCAACTCTTCCACATGTGAGCATTTCTCAGACATGAGCTACAGTTACAGCAAAGCCACAAGCAAGCTCAGAAGATTCCTCTACTACTTTTCTCTTTAGAACTCCAGATTTCAGGAGTCAGGGGACAAGGGGCAATGTTTATCAACCAAGAAAGATGATGGATTTGACCAGAAATGGAGATGATTGGTTTACACCCTGAGCCTGGCTAAACAGAGGGCACATCCCAGGAAAATGAGCAGAAGTAAGGAAATCAGCCAGTAAACAATTATTTAGCTTATGATGCCCTCTGCTCCAGGGACCCCATCTCATCAGGATCCATACACTCACTGCCCAGGGCCCAGTCTGTGCAGGCGTATGGGACAACTCAATAGGTCAAGTAGATTTTCTTATACCCATTTTTAGAGGAAGAAGTTGAGGACCAGAGAAGCCCAAAGATTCTACTTTGGCTATAATGCCAGCTGCTCCAGTAGTCACTGCCAACAATCCCATCCTTCGAGCAAGAAAACAAAAAACAAAAATCCATAAGGTATACGGGGCAGTAAGCAGACAGTTGCTTTCTCCATGTAGGAAGAAACCCAGTAACATAAAGGGGTCAGGCCTTCAGCTGCCACGGTGACCTCCATGTTGGCTCCCAAACAACATAGCTAGAGGTGAGCTGGGTTTTGATTTGAATTAAAGAGTCTGGGGACCACACGGGCAAGGAAGCCAGGCTCCCTGCATGAAGTGCATACAGTAAAGACAGAGCAATGTGCAATTAGGCCTCATTGTGTAAGCCTCACCATGCCATATCTTCTAGTGAGAGGAAGGCCAAGGTTTTCCATTTCCATGATCCCTGCTGCCTGCATATCCCCACCTGAAGGTCACTCTCACATTATAATGCCGAAATCAGACCTCTCTCTCTCTCTCTCTCTCTCTCTCTCTCTCTCTCTCTCTCTCTCTCTCTCTCTCTCTCTCCATTTATTCCTTTCAAGAGAAATGGGAGCTTTACCCACACAGCAGGGCTGTGTGTCTGCATGTCTGATTGCATGCACCTGGCGCATACTAGCGCAAGGAGTGCACACCTTGTAACTGGGTGCATTTTGCTCTCTCCTAGTGCTTAATGTCCTTCTACAGTCAAAACTAATGGAATCAGATTGTGATGCAGATGACATCACACCAGTGACTCACATCTTGCTAGATGGATAGATCCTCCCCCTCCTTTTGCATTCTTTTCAAGGTAACCTTGACTTGTCACACAGCCAACCAAGAATGCCAGGAAGCAGATTTTTTTTTCCAGAGACACTGACTTGGCCATGACAGTTAACAGTGGTGACTGTGGAGAAGAAATAAATAGAGGGCAGGAGCCGAAGGCTGGAACTGAGGTGTGAGCTGGTGAGTAGAGTTGCCCCCTATCCATCCCTCCTTTAGGGATGGGGACACCCAACAAGCTATGTCAATGTGGACTGCATGACTCTGTTCCCCGGCAATGACCTTTCTCCACAACCTTGTTATTAAACACCCTCTCCTCTTGAGAAGCAAGCAGGTCCTGAGGGGGAAATAAATAGTCAGTGCAGCTGGAAAACATTGCGACAACAGAGCAGGGTTGCAATTATGCCATCATTTCCGCCACTAGAATTTCTTTAAGGAAATTTTTCATTGGGAAAATAAAAAGCAGAGAGGGTGACTCACTCTCTCTTAAGATGCTGTCGGCCCCAAAGTGTACACACATCCAGAGGTCAGACTTACACGGCTAGATGGGTTCCGACCCTCGGGTTCAAAGGAATACACAGTCTTTGCATCTGCCCATCTCTGCGCCACCTCCTTCTTCTTGCTGCCTGGGGTTTGGGGAGCTGTTTCTTCTCAAAGCCTTCAGCTGCAGATGTAGGGCCAAGCAGCATCAAGGAACCTAGGTGGCTGCAAGCTGATCCATTGCTTTGTCTTGTTTTTTTATAGCCTTGCATTGTCTCCACTGCAAAAATAATGGACAAGAGCGAAGAGGAAGGGTGTGTTTTAACTCACAGTTTAAGGGGTGAGTCCATGTGACAGGGGAAGCCATGGAGGCAGGAACTTGAAGTAGCTGGTCACATGTCGCATTGCATGCACACTCCGGAGGCAAAGAGAAAGAGATGGATGCTGATGCTCACCTTCTCTTCTTTATGTGTTCAGGACCCCAGCCCATGGGATGGTGCCACCTACATTCTGGGTTGTCTTTCCCACTTTAACTAACCTAATTTAGGAATTCCTTATAGACATGTTCAATGGTTTGTTTTCCTTGTTCGTTCTAAATCCTAAACAGTTGACAATCATATTAACCACGTGTCTCATTCCAGCTACAAAACCCCATCTCGGGGCTAGTGAGTCAGCCTGGGGGTAAAAGCACCTACTGTAGAGCCTGATGACAGATTCCTGTTCCAATAAACCCTCACAGTAGAAGGAGAAAGCCTACTTCTGCAAGTTGTCCTCTGACCTCCACATGCATATCATGGAATGTGCATGAATGCACACATGCACGCACACACACACACCAAATAAGAAAGGTCAGTTTTTAAGGCTCTATTTGAGTTTTCAGGAAGGGTTAATTGTCCAGGTTGCTTCACCACGAGATAAGCAGGACACAGATACTTCAGCTTCTAGAACTGGGATGCCTCTAAATTGCCCAATCCAACCTCCTTTCTTGCCAAGTGATGACTCAGAGAGGTATAATAGTGACACAAGCAGTGAGTGACATCAACAGGCTTGGTCCTGAGTTCCCAGAGCCATACTTGCTCGAGACTCTAAGACTTTTTCCATCTGCTTAGGGGAAAGGATAACACAGGTTGGCCATCCCTCCCATGAAAAGCAGAAATGCAGAATGCTGCGCGTGCTGAGGTGTGTTGAGTGTCAACATAACAACACAAGCTGAAAGAATGGTATGGGTCAAGACACATACATACTTTGCCTCATGCATAAAATCATTAGGAATACTATATAAATGACCCTTAGGTCATATGCAGAAGGGATATATGAAATGTGAATGAATTTCATGTTCAAATTTGTATTTCATTCCCAAGATGTCTCATTATGTACATGCAAATATTTCAAAACAAGAAAAAAAATTAACTATGAAGCACTTCTGGTTGTAAGCATTTTTGGATGAGGGGTGAGCTTGTAATTAGGACTTTTATTTAAAGGGCTTCTTGTGGCAACTCTAGAAAATGCCACCCTCATCTTCCAAGAAGAGCAGAAAAACACAAGCTCCAGGTGATAGGGATAAGAAGATGAACAAAGGACATGTTTGGGTCACCTGAGACCTCTGGCTAAGTCAGGCATGGCTTTCTATGCCCAGAGTCCCGGTTCTGTAAGTCCTGAGTTTGTGGGTGAATCTCACCACTTAGTGCTTGCTCTGCTCCATCCATAGGTGGTCTCACAAGCCCCTCCATTCATTTCTCCCACACTTCATCATTCCTCCACTAACCCATTTGGCCTGAGTCCCTATCTCCTTGCTGCTCAAAATACACTTTTCCAAATATCCTACCTGTCTCCATCAACCATCTGTTACCGTAACAGAATACCACAGCCTGAGTAACTTGTAAAGACAAGCACTTACCACTTTGGCAGTTTGGGGGCCTGGGAAGTTAAAAGATGAAAAGTCACAACCGATAAAGCCCTTCTTGCTGGTTGGGATTTTCAGTACCAAAGTGGTACATGGCAAAAAGGGTACTTCCAAGAGGTATTGCCCAACCAACTTTGATAATAGACTTCCTCCAAACAGTACCCATGAAGACATTCATCCATCAACCTATGAATGGATTGGCCCACTCATGAGATGAGGACACCATTTTCTTCATGAAGTCACCTTTTAAAAGCTCCACTAGTTTGGTCTCTTCATGAACCTCACAATGGGACATTCAAACCACAGCACCATGCTTTTCTGTTGTTCCATATCAACTGTCATGTTGCACAAAACCTCCCAGCAACTCAACTGGAATTGCTATACATATTTTTCATGTGTTTCTAACCCTTTGGGACTCAGTCTTTAAGGGAAGCTCTTTCTCTGGCCTAGCCCTTATTAGTGCAAGCAGACTCTTGAGTCTACTCACCAAGCCAGGTTTCCATTGAAAATACATTTGCAATTCTGCCACTTACAGTTTTATGAATGGCAAATAGATTACTCAAAAGTAAATGTGTGCACATTGTGAAAGAATACTGAACTTATAGACAATGCTGAGTGCACACAGAGGATCATGCACAAGTTCTGCTACCAGTCTGCACTGTCTCCTTCCTAAGTGGCATGGAGCCCCAGCCATGGCAAGTAAAGATGAAATCTTGTCTGCTTAGATCCTAGTCGGCTCATGCAAAAGGCCATGGGCTTCACTCAGAGCCAAAGGGTTCTCTTTCTTTTTAGGACCCTCAAGGATCTGGTTTCTGACCCAACAGGTTGGTTTTGGCCTTCATGCTCACCAGAGTGCCTTCACCAATGTACAGAATCATCATCATCATCATCTGGGCTCCTCCTCACTGATGGCTGCCTGCTTCATCTTGCTGGGACCAGCCATTTGATGCTGGAGCTCCATCTCTACACAGAGAGGTCTCTCTTAGCAGAGGAAAACAACCTCCTTCTTTGTCTACATCTGCAAGATGGAGGGAGTTCAGCTTGATGTTTGGAAGGAACTCTCACTCTTTGTCATATGTCAGGCTGAAATAGATTCTCATTTTGTAGTAAATTAATATTTCCCATGTGACACATAAACAAGATGCAAGAGCTGCACAGTCTATTGGGTCTCACTGCCGGGCAAACATAAGATCAATTGTCATAGCCTTGAATGTGTTCTGATTTAAATAAGAACACTAATAATCTAATAGTGACTAGCCTTTTCCCTATTGTATTGAAACAGTCTTTTGTAGCCCAGACCGACCCCTAACTTACTATATGGCTGAAGATATCCTTGCACTCCTGATATTTCTCCCTCTACCTTCTTCCCAAGTGTCATGTTTATAGGTTTACACACCAATCTTATTGTGCAAAAAAATAAATAAATGAAGTACTTAAGGTCAAAACTCAAGGCATCATGTATACTAGAAAAGCACTCTAACAAAGAGCTACATGCCCCGTCTCTCCTTTTCTCATTGATAAAGCAACTGTACAGCCATTACATCTGCATATTGTAGCAGCCCTCCTTACAGTATCACAGCATCACATCCCATTTTATAGCAGAAAAGACCAAGGTTCAGAGAAGGAGTCCACATGGCCCACATATCATCAGATGCTCAGTGGCAGAATTAGAACATGAATTCAGATCTGTCTGTCTTCATATCCTTAGTACCACACTGTCTTCTCTTTGCAGATCCCTGGATCCTTCTTCTCCCCAAAGTCTAAAGCTTCTGGGTGCCATTCATATCCTGATTCACCCCTTCCTCCATCCTCATCCTCATAAGACAATAGATCTTTACTTTTAATCCATCTGGGATTCATTTACAGGAACCTGATAAGGAATTTGTGTTGACCAGCCACTGCAAGGCTTACAGGTGAGTCTTCAAGTCATACAGTTCTTGAACTAATCAATAAATCCATCCCCATATATGATCCATAGTAACATAGTGAAGATGTGACCTTGTCATCCACTGTCAGAGATGTTTTCATTTCAATAGGTTAAGTCTTGACACCAGCAAGTCTCAATTCAAAAGAAATGGCTGGTAGACATGAAGAGTCATTCTAGAATAGCTATTTGGAGTATCAGTTTTCTTTTAGATGTTTTCAATTTAAAAAATAATAATCCTCTCACCCACCCATACTTTTTCTATCATTCTCCAGTGGGTCTCTAGCACATGAATTCCAGACCCTTCCTGCTATGGCTACCCTAACATTCCTTATTCCTGACCAAATCCTGGGACTCGGGTTTCATTAATCCTCATCCTCTAAACTCCTGAGAAACTCTTGGAGGCCAAGCTCCAGAAGAGCTCTCTCCAAGGAAACACTCCCTCCAAGGACAAAAGGGGCATTGGCTTGCCCATCCCCCTTCTCTGCAGCCCCTGCCAAAGACTTGTCTTCTGATTGCAGGAAGGACTTGCTTCCTTCTGTTTTCTAAGCAAAGCCTCCTCTGCCCCTAATAACAGGGCTGTTAAAAATCAGCAGTTCCATTTTATATAGCAGGAACCACACCAACTCACATCAGCAGGTCAACCGCAGAGCCGCATTTAGCAAGGGCAGGTAAGATGTAAGGAGAGAAATGTCACAGAATGGGAAGTGGGCAGGCAGACAGCCACAGACTTGACTTGGTAATGTTGTCCAAAGCCAACGCTTATTATCAGCATAAAGCTCCTGAACAGTAAGAGCTTTACTAACATTAAAGCTGCTCCTTTCTACCCCCTATAATGAGTCTGTTCTTCCACAGACTTATAATTTGTAAACACTGTGACCCACCCTATCTCACTTAATTTTGAAATACAGATATCATTATTGTCTTCAGGGAAATATAGTAGAAATATGGAAAGAATCTACAGGCATTTAGAGTAGCAGCCTTGGTTTTAATTCTAGCACTTTCCACTAGGCCACAATGATTATGAAAACCTACATTTAATACTACCTGGAGAAGCTTAGCTGGCATTTTCATGGGCTAGAACAAAGAACTGTGCCTTGGTAGAGCTCATTACAAGCATCCACAACTAGTCAAAATAGGGAGAGCAACTGACCATAGGGTATCCAATGCAGTGGGTACATCTACAACACATCACCTACACCTAAGACTAGGGCCACACTGTGGAAGAAGCGGTGGACATATTGTAGAAATCAGAAGGACAGGATGTCTTCTGTAATCAAGCATCTTCTATAGGTGACAAAGACACTGCACCCATGAAACTCCGGCAATATGATAGCCTAAACAAAGTGTGTCCAAGGACAGCATCAGTTGATATGCCAATGAGATAAGGGAAATCTCATGAAGCCCTACCCCTAAGTGAGGAGCTACAGGCAACTGCTGGCTACTAAAAGAAGGAAAATAAGTTCAGGGACCAGCCCCCTGATTGGTTATCCAACCAAGCATTCATCCCTAAACATATACACATAGGAGCAACACCAAATGAATACAATAGCCTGAGTGTGTGTGTGTGTGTGTGTGTGTGTGTGTGTGTGTGTGTGTGTACAAGTAAATAAAAAAAAGAGGACATGAATTTGGGAGGAATGGGAGACAGGAGAAGTTGGAGGGGGAGGAATCAAAACTATGTGTATACAGTATTTAAATATGAAATTCTCAGAAACAAAATAATAAAGAGAGAGAGATGCATTTTGGGCCTGTCTGTCCTGGGGGCATCTTGGAGACACTGGTAGCAGGCAGGTGGCAGAGGAGGGCTACTGACAGACACGTGTCCTTCTCTCCTGATGATAGCTGTTCATTATCTATGGAGGTGTAGTTGCAACAGACAATCTGTCTGGCCGTCCATTCAAGACAGAAAGAATGGGTTTGGATCAGCCACTCTGAAACCAGAATCATCTGTGCATCCTTCATGTTGTTACCCCCACAATTCTACACCACAGTTTGACTTGTTACCAAGGGACAGAGTGTTTAAATAATTCATTGTGGTGGTTTTACCAGGAAGCTATATAACTTAGAATTTCAAATTCTAGTGGCCAGCACATTCTCAAAATGTGCTCTAAGGATTCTATTAAAACATAAGAATGTCTCTTAGGGACTGGGGAGATGGCTCCGTGGTTAAGCAGTTCCTGCATAAGTGGGAAGACTTTGGATCTCTAGAACCAATGTCAATGCCAAGTGGGCATGATGCCCACCTGTAGTTTCAGGCTCAGAATGTGGAGATAGAGGATTCCCCCAGAGCAAGCTGGCTAGCAAAACTAGCTAGATCAGTGAGCTCTGGGTGTGACTGAAAGAAGATGCTTTATTTGAATAGGGTGAAAAGAGATGGAGGATGATTCTTGACATCAACCTAAGGCCTCAGTATCCTGAAATCCTCATTCATGAGTGCAAAGGTGTGTAAGAACCCACACACATGTATACCTAGGCACACGCAGAAACATCCAT
>OU015748.1:48678406-48698200 GCA_907169655.1 Acomys percivali
CCCCCCCATCCCACCCCCACACTCACTCAGATGTAGCTGATAGGTAGCTCAGTCTTCATATGGGTCCTCTATTAAGGGGTGCAGGAGCTGTCCCTGCTGTGGACTCTGTTACCTGTACTTTGATCACTTCACACTGACGTGGTGCCTTACCAGACCACAGAAGGAGAAGATGCAGGTAGTCCTGGTGAGACTTGATAGACTAGGGTCAGTTGGGAGGGGGGAAAGGCTCCCCATCTCTAAGGACTAGGAGAAGGGAATAGAGGGGAGGAGGTGGGAAGGGGGGACCAGGAGGAAGTGAAGGGGGAGGGATTATGACTGGCATGTAAAGTGAATAAATTTTTTAAGGTAAATTTAAGTTGAAAAGAAAAAAAGAATAGTGTTCCAGACGGGGAGAGGAGAGCACAGGGCTCTGCAAAGAATCTACTAGCATTACCTGGGCTAAGTGGTTAGCTGAGTTTACCATGATGGTTCAGATCCAGGAGACTTGAAGCATGAGGACCCACAGTTGATTCCCAGAACAAAACAGCAGTCATGACAAGCACATGTAATCCCACTGCTTGAAGGTAGGCAGTGGATGCTGGGGCTCGCTGCCCAGCCAGCCTCACCTACTTGGTTAGCTCCAAGGATCAATAGAACAGCATATCTGAAAAACAGGGTGGAAGGTATCCGAGGATCAAGAGTCAACCTTGACCTCTGCCTTCTACTCACATGTGCACTCAAAAGCACATACCTCTACAGATCAAATATAAATACACACACACACACACACACACTTGATGTCTGCCTAAAGCAGAAGCTAAAGCAAAGAGTGCTGTGAAACCCGTGAGGGCCCTTGACTTCCCATAGCCCTGATGTGACCAGATGGAAGAAGACTGTCTCCTGTGCCTTCACGCTGTCGGCACTCTCACCTGCCTCTACTCTGGGAAACACTTTCATGGAATAGGTATTCTAAATACCGCACGGGGCACACTTGTACAAACAAAGGTTTTTGCTTTGCATCTGAAATCTGCATGCAACTGGGGACTCTGCATTTTAATCAGTAAAGTTCCCAACCAGAGTGGCAAGTCCATAGGCTAAGAGGCACTGAGGCGGTTACAGCAGATAGAGGGTAAGCAGTAAGGGTGGGGGAGTTGCTTCAAAGAATTCAACCCCTTGTTTTTCCTTCTTGGAGGCAGCCAGGGAGGAAAACCTTACATTTAGGAGCATTTCTGGAAGAGAGCAGCTCTGTCCTTGAGTCTGAATAGCTAACATTGAGTAGAGGAAGAAAATGAGGTAGGAAAAAATCCTACCAATTCCAACGCTTTCTTTTGTTGTTGGACGCCTAGGTTGGTTCTATAATTTAGCTGTTGTGAGTTCTTTCACCATAAAGAAAAACCAAATTATGTCATTTGCAGGAAAATGGATGCGACTGGAAAGCCTATCTCAGAAAAACAAATATCCTATGTTGTCTCACATCTGGGAGTCCTCAATTTTATACAGATACATAAAATGAGGCAAGTATATAGGACACGAAAGTAGAAGTGAAACGGGAGGCAAAAGAGGCAAGGCGAGGATCAAAAGAGGGAGGAATAGCATGTATGGGGAACATGCCCAACAAGGGTGACAAGAAAAACAGCAAAGTGTAGAGACAGTGGTTACATGCAGCACCTTACTTTTTTGTGACTTTGAACAGCCTGTTATTGCTCATTTCCCACCTGTGAGGTCCCTTGCTCCTTGTGGGGGTGCATGGTGCTGGCCTGAGTCAGAGACACCTATTCTCCAACTGAAACCAGGCTGAAAAAAAAACAGGGGGTGGGGTACAAAGGGCTTAAAACTCAGCAGGTGAACTTATTAAACCGAGGGAGACATTTTCTGCCTTCCCTGAGCTCAAAGTCCCAAGTAGATCACAAGTTGCAAAGGACAGCATGGATCTCTGTGGCCACTTATTGGCCAATGGGCCTTTAAAGTGATCTGTTTCTTTAAGGCAGTGAGGGGGAACTTGGCGGCAGTCCCTTTCCTTGGCAGGACAGGCCAGAAAAAGAACAGGAGCTCTAGATTTGAATCTCTATACTAAAAATACCTTTTAAAAAAACAAACCTTAATCCCAAGAAACCATTTAAGATGTTTTCATCCCTTTGTATGACAAGTTGAAAACCCAAGGTACAGAGAAGTTAAGGAAGTTGCTGAACATCACACAGCTAACTAATGTGGAACTAACTGACAGTATGAGTTGAGTATGTACTTTGACCCCTCTGAGCATCATTCTTTCCCTTTTCAAAATGTGTGTTTGAAAATTAGACTCTATCTCCTTTTCCTTTTTTATTTGCCTCAAAATTATACTTCTATCCCCTTAGTTTCCCTTAGCAGAGGTGCATTACCTTACCCACTTCATGTACCACATGCCCCATGCCTTTTGGGTCTGTCTTTTCCAGGCTCAGGTGCTCACCCAGTGCCCCTTAGCCTTAGACTGGCATCACTATCACTAGTTCTTAGTGCTGGGGGTGGGTGAGCAGACTGCTGGAGGTAAGAGCATGCGATGGTGCTCTCAGCTCTCCAAGAAAGCTATAAAGCAACCTGTGCTAGACCAGGAACAGAACCTACAAAAGGAAAGCATGTGTCCTGTTAGCATTCACAGGACAAGAAGGAGAGGGGAGGAAGCTAGAGGCAATGAAGCAAGCCCACAGTTGACACAGTCCAGCAATTTAGCATCCACAAGACCCTCTGTCTAAGAGAAATCATAATCTCTCTCTCTCTCTCTCTCTCTCTCTCTCTCTCTCTCTCTCTCTCTTCTTTCTCTCCCTCTCCCCTTCCTCCTCCTTCTGTATATACATACAGCAATACTTTCAAAAGTCCAAAAACCTTCCATATTTCACTGTGGATCTAGGAACACCACATGGGGCTGGGTACTAAGCCCTGAGATGTAATATAGAGCTTTCTAATATTTGTCTTCCTAAATGGCCATAGACTACCTAATCCTGTCCAGTCCTCAGGATGAGCTCCTGGAGCTTAAGAGTGATCTGATTACATCCAAATGTCAGCAAAGTGGCCCAGTAAGGGCTCTGCCATCCTGCTAGCCATGGTGGGAACAACCCCGGCTTCATCCCATCTCCAGCATCGTTTCGTAAAGAGGCCAGCCCCGGAGAACACTCTCATTATCTAATCATCTTAACTTGCATAATTATTTCCCTCAAAGTACAATTAGCAGATATGCCTCTGGGGTTTAAAATATATAAGATAGCACTGCCTGATGGACAAGAAAAAATAAATCTCCAACACAAGGGGGAGAAGAGACCGAGACACAGAAGAGAGTAAGGGTGAAAGATTTAGGAAACCATAGAGGCAGAGCAATGGCAAAAGTAGAGGCACTGGGTGGAAAGAAGAACAGAAAGAGCAAGAGAAAGCAGGGAGAAAGGGAAGGAGTGGGGAGAGGCAGAGAAAGGAATGCCTGGAGAAAAACTGACAAAGCCTGTGTCAGTGAGTCTTCCATCTAGGTCATACCGACATGGGAACCTACCACCCCAATAAAAGCCCAGTGCAGGCAGACTGTCCAACCCATGAATGGCTCTGGCCTCATGTCTTTCTCAGCTCAGCGCCATTGCCTAATAATCTGTTATAGCAGAAGGAAAAGGATCTAATATGATGTCAGTGCCCAGAAGAGACAGGCATGATGTTGGTAGCTGGGGAACCCTGGACATGATGCTGTGCTGGGTGTCAGGAAGAAAGTAGACTTGACCACTGTGCTCTCCCCAGAGACTACAAAGAACTATGGCCAAAGACACATCACCAAGCCTCCTTTCTCCCTGTGAAGTCTCAAGAGAAAGAAGAACTGTACGTCTGATTGGTTTTCTGTGAGCCCTTTGCGACCCTGGTACTTGGCCAGAAGTTTTTCATTCGTCATGGTGTAGAGGCTTGTCTTAGCCATTTCCTTGTTGCTGTATTAAAATGCCCTGAAAAAAGAAAGTTAAGGCAGAGTTTATTTTGGCTTATAATTCTGGAAGGATGTAATCAATAGCGGTGGGGAAAGCCTGACCTTAAACAAGAGCAGGAAGTCAACTGGCCACATTGCATCCATTCCAAGGAAGTGGAGAGTAATGATACTCGGTTCCCTCCATTTCTGCAACTCAAGATCCCAAGGAGGGTATGGCGGCAGCCACAGTGGAGCAGTCTTCACACCACAATGAAAGTAAGACAAATCCCCCAATATGCATATGCCAGGCCTGTCCCCTAGGTGATTCCAAATTCTGTCAAGTTGACAAGTAACACCAACCCTCCCAATGTTCCTCCCAGTAAGGCCTCCAGGCTCTGAAAGGATTTAATGAGCCAATCTACAATGGTTGAAAATATTAGAGCCTAAAGCAAATATCAGTGGCTAAGAATTTTAGAGGTTCTATTCCTTCCTGCATTGATTTTCACTGTGTAGCCTCCTAATGTCAGAAACTGAGTAAAAAGATAAAAGATCCCAAAGTATTCCAGTCACCCCTCAGCAACTGAGAGCTAAGAAAGGCTAGCAGATGGACAGTTCACACTGTGTAAGTGACACCTTCATCGCTATGACAAAGCATTTGAGCAGAACAACTGAAAAGGAGCTCACACTTTCAGAGAGTTCAGTCCACAGCCAACTGACCCCAATGTCTTTGAACCAGAGCATCATGGTGAAGTGTGTGCAATGGTGCAGGAATGTTCCCCCAATGGCCTTCTTGCTTTCTAGCAGACCACTCAGCTATAAACTAGCACCCTCATGATCCAATTCCTTCTATAATGTCAGCAGCTGGAGAGCAAGCTTTTCACGCATGGACGTTTTAGGGGCATATGTCACATTTAAACCATAACACCTATTTATAGGTGCATACTTTCAGGCTTCCTGTCCTCACAATGAGAGATTATCTGTCTTTTATGCCCCCATCAAACTCAGCCTACACACTCAGTAGCACAGAGCAGTAGATACAGTCTTAGAGGCCAAATCCCTAAGCCAGACTGAGATCTTCATGGGACAGCTGTGGTGCCAGGCACTGCTGGACACTGACACCCTGCATAGCATCTATGCTTTTTCACACACACACACACACACACACACACACACACACACACACACACACACACACACACAAATATGCACCATGATTTCTGATTAAAATGCCAAAGTAAACATTTGTGAATTCCCTTGTTATGAGTGAATAAGTGATAAATGTCAGTAGGGAGATAGAGAAAGTCAGAAGTCACTGAAGAGAAGTGATTTCAACAACTGTTTTCAAAAGAGTGTGAATAGGTGAAAAGAGAGGAGAAAGCCACACTACTCTAGGCCCTGCATAAGAGTCCATGAGTTGAGAGTTGACTCATCTACAGATAGATCCGCACAGGGCATCCAAAAAAGTTGCCAGATGAGCCAGAAGCAGGAGATGTGGCAGCTCTGAAAACAGTGCAAGTTGAAGTAAATGCGCAGAACCACTGGTGATCAGGCCCTTTCTCATCCTGGAGGGTCGGGGATGCTGCCACTTGGGTGCTAGAGCAGAGGTGGGGCCTCTCATAAGGCTGGACTAGAAAGCACCAGGTGTGTGGTCTCCCACAAGGCAGGTGAATAGTTGAGTCTCGGGTTAAAAACAGAAGCCAGTAAAATTGTGTCTTGCACAAGGAACACAGAAAGGGACAGCTATTTTAGCTCCCAGTTTCCACCAGCTCCAAAAGTCAGAATTGCTGGATACAGAAGTAGCAATAAGAGTAGGAGAAATATGGAATTCTTACCCTCAATAGAAAAAATGATCTACATTCTTCTTGCTGTTTAATCACTCTATGTTGAAGCCAGGTGATAAATGCTCACATATTCTCATACATACATACATACATACATACATACATACATACATAGAGAGAGAGACAGAGACAGAGACAGAGACAGAGAGAGACTCATACATACAACTTGTGAACATTTCTTTTTTATTATTTAATTAATTTATTCAGATTACAACCCAATTGTTATCTCATCACTTGTATCCTCTCATTGCTCCCTCCGTCCTGCTTTCACCCTAGTCCTCTCCCCCAGGCCTAAGACTGAAGGGGACCTCCTCCCCCACTATATGGTCATAGGCTATCTAGTCTCATCTTGGTAGCCTGCTTATTCTTTCTTTGAGTGCCATCAGGCCTCCTCACCAAGGGGAGGTGGTCAAATATGAGGCACCAGAGTTCATGTCAGATTCAGTCCCCACTCTCCACATAACTGTGGAGAATGTGCTGTCCATTGGCTAGATCTGAGTAGGAGTTCGATGTTTACTACTTGTATTATCCTTGGTTAGTGCAATAGTTTGAGCAGACCCCTCCTGGCCCCAATCCACCCATCACTATCTTCTTGTAGGTTTCTAGGACCCTCTGGGTTCTTCTATTTCCCTATCTCCTATATTTCTCTTACCTAGAGTCCCAGTAGGATGTCCTCACATCTATCCCAAACTCCTGGTAAGTGAAGACTTTCATGGGACATGCCTTTTGGGCTAGTGCCCAATCATGAGTATATATCATGTGAGTCTTTCTGAGTCTGGGTTAACTCACTCAGCTCGATTATTTCTAGTTCCTTCCATTTGCCCACAAATTTCGGGATGCCCTTGTTTTTAATAGCTGAGTAGTATTCCATAGTGTAAATGTACCACGGTTTCTTTATCCATTTTTCAACTGAGGGACATTTCTAAAACCTTACTCTTTTTTCTACTTTTTTAGTTTATGTATATTTATTGTACAAAAATGGGTTTTGTGTGACATTTTCACACATGCTTATCAGATATTTTAATGACATTCTCTCTCTTACAAACTTCCCTTGTCCCCCTTCCTTTGTCCCTTCTTCAATCTTTCTCATTCTCAAATTTGAATAATAAATAGCTTTGCAATGTGTAGAACAGAACTGAACACAGAAGAAATAAGCAGAAAGAAAACGTCCAGAGCAGAACAAAAATTTCAATAATAAAAGATTCTTTCAAATTATTTAAGATGAGGAAACATGCAACATGAGATAGGAAGCAATAATTTTTTTCAAAAAGGTATTAGAGCACTCTTCAAAAGGATGGAAGCTGAAATTAAGGTTTAAATACCATCACTGAAAGACCAAAGCTAGGAGATATCCCCAAATGAGGACAAAGATGAAAAGCAGAAAATATATCCACTGGACAATTCAAGAGGTCTAACGGATATCTAGTGTGCACTGGGGGGTGTAAAACAGAAAGAGGTCATCCAATACATGCTACAAAAACATTTTCTTAGTGTAAATGTACCACAGTTTCTTTATCCATTCTTCTACTGAGGGACACTTAGGCTGTTTCCATGTTCTGACTATTATGAATACGGCTGCTATAAACATGGTTGAGCAAATTTTCTTGTTGTGTGTTGGAGCATCTTCTGGGTATATTCCAAGGAGTGGAATAGCTGGGTCTTGCGGAAGCCCTATTCCCAGTTTTCTGAGATAGCACCATATTTGACCACGTCCTCTGAATGGGGAGACCTGGTGGCACTCAGAGGATGGATAGCAGGCTACCAAGAAGAGACGTGATACCCTATGAGCATATACAGGGGTAGGAGGTCCCCCTCAGTCACAGACATAGGGGAGGGGAGTAGGGGAAAAGCAGGAGGGAGGGAGGAATGGGAGGATACAAGGGAGGGGATAACCATTGAGATGTAATAGGAATAAATTAATAAAAAAATAAAAATTAAAAAATAAACATTTTCTATGAATTGAAATTGAAGCATATAAGTCTTTTGGTTGAAATGGCTCAGATTGCCCAGCAAAATAAATGAATAAAGCCTTCTCATCAAGGCTACTTGAGAAATCTTAAAACCACAGGACTAAAGATAATCTCTTAAATGCTTCCAGAAAAAGAAAACAAAAGTCACATCAAAAGACAGAAAATCAGAAAAACAATTGACTTCCCAATAACCACATGGGAAATTAGAAGACAAGATTCTAAAAGAAATTTATTTTCCACTTGGAATTAAATTCCCAACTGAACTATAATTTCACTGTGAGGACAGAATAAATCTATTTTTAGGCCTATAAGGCACATTTGGATTCCTGGGATGCTATTGGCTGTGTGGCAGGAAAAAAAAGAGAAAGAAAATTACAAAAACTGGAAAACACAGGTTTCAGGAAGCAGGACCGCAGTGGGGAGAACACTTCATTGAGTCCTAGGAAAGGGAAGTATAAAATATGAGTCTACATGGCAGCTTCGCAGTGGACCTTCCAGCGATTGTTTCTGAGGGGAACAGATGGGCTTTTGGCCCAACGAAGAGTGGCATGAAATAAAATTTTTTATTTGTTTTTCAAGACAGGGTCTCTCTGTGCAGCCTTGGCTGTCCTAGACTCTCTTTGTAGACCAGGCTGGCCTCAAACTCACAGGGATCCGCCTGCCTCTATCTCCCAAGCGCTGGGATTAAAGGTGTGCGCCACCACACTCAGCTTGGCATAAAATAAATTAATCTATTATAAAGCCTTGTATTAAGAGAAACTATCCTGTTCTAGAGCCCAAGATGGTCCCTCAACAAACAAAACTCAGGTACCATGAACATACTCATTTAATCACCAACCCAGACAAACTTGTATCCATTAATTTTTTGGTGCAATAACAAGATGCCTGACAAAAACAACTTAAGAAAGAAGGGTTTCTTTGGGCTTCCAGTTTGAGAATTTAGTCTGTCATGGCAGGGAAAGCATAGTCACAAAAGCATAGGGCATCTAGTCACATTGTGTCCTCACAGGAAGCAGAGACAGATGCTAGGGCCCACTCACTTTTTAAAAATTCAGCCCAGAAACCCAGCTCATATCATGATATAACCCAAATTCAGGAGAGTATTTTCCTATCAATTAATCCTCTTTGGGAACAATCCACACAGATATTTGTTATCATGTAATTATAAAGCTTATCAAGTTGGGAATCAAGATTATGCATAATAGAACTATGTTTTTAAAATGCAGTTCAGGCCAGGTGATGGTGGCACACACCCTTAATCCCAGCACTTGGGAAGCAGAGGCAGGTGGATCACTGTGAGTTCAAGGCCAGCCTGGTCTACAAAGTAAGTCCAGGACAGACAAGTCTATAGAGAGAAACCCTGTCTCAAAAAATTTTTTTAATTAAAAACTAAATAAAATGCAGTTCAGGATGAAAGCCTGCTCCATGAGGATTAACTTTCATGGTACCATTGTCAACCAACAGTCCTATCCAGCTCTGACCTCTATGAACCACAACAATCATTAGTGGCACTCATACCTTGGCAGTAACCAACAGCTTTCTAATTGAACTTAGGACTCACTCAACAAGAGATAAATCATGCCTGGTACTGAAAACCAAGCCAATCACCCAGGGCTAAAGAAGTCAAGGATCTTGTACCACAACAGCAACCACTTTACTAAGCCAACACAATCCCTAACTGTATTCTAAACAGTTGTTCTCCTACCCATAGATAAGTGTGGTCCTCACCCCACATCAAGGAAACTTTGCTTTGCAACCGACCAAGACCATCATAGAAACCCACAATTAAACAAAGTGCAGAGCTGAGGAGTCCAGTCCTAACTGAACTATCTACAACACAACTACCATACCTAATACTTGGGGACTATTGTGGAAGAGGGATCAGAAAGACTGCAAGAGCCAGAGAGTCAGGGAGTTTGTTGTGAGACTGTCTCTCCTAGGAATGTCACAAGATGTACCCATAAAGTCTCACCAACATGACTCCCTAAACATGAACAAAGTAGGGATGACCCCAATAGACATACACATAGAACTACAAGGAATTAAAAAATGCAGAGATTGGGACAAATAGTCTTCCTTAGAAAGGAACACAGCAACTACTTATTCAATACAAAATGGTCAGTGCTGAAAACATATATGCACAAATAGCATTATATGTGCTGAGAAGGCTATATTTATACATTTAGAATCTGTATTTCTATATATTTTCTATTTCTTACTATATCAAAATTCTACATATTTCTATATATACAAACTATATATATATACATATATATATGCTGTATAGTGTGTGTGTATATGTCTGAACATATATATAGTTTTAAACAGGCAATGATAACAAGGAAGGGTATACGGAAGGGAGGTTTTGGAGGGAGAGGAGAAATGATATAACATAATTCCAAAAAAAATAAAAGAAAAAATTTGGGGTCAAGGCATTGCAGAGTCACCCCCTGCAGTAAGATCGTGTACTACACATCACAACAAAAGTGCAAACACAACTCTTCAGAGGCCTGGGTTACTGAGCATCCTGTGGTGCTAGCATTTCCTGGAATATCAATACAGGGCAAAGTAGGAGTGCCCCAACCCAGGAGTTTTGTATTGTTGTGACAGGTCCTAGCACAAAAGGACCTGTTAAACAGCCATGCAGAGCAGGTCACCTTTGTATGTCAAAATGAGTGCAGCTCAGAGAGCAGAAACGCTGCTTGAGCCAGAAGCCTTCCTGAAGAACAGGAGCTACAGTGACACCAGACTCTCATAACTGAAAAGGGCTTAAAGCACTCAGGATATGACATGATAGACCCTCTCTCCAGACAAGGACAATTATGGTGTTCGGAGGTGACAAGAACGGATGGGCTTTGAGATAACATGAGAGAGGTAGGCCAAACAAAACTGGATGAGCAGGTTATGTGTAGGTCCTGGGGGCAGTTCTCTATCATCTCCCCCCCCCCATCTCTCAGCCAATGATTAGGCAGTCAGCGTCACTCTGCCCACATCCTTCCCTTCACATGATAAAATGTGTATCACTTGTGACACTGCCTTTTCCCGCATGCATCCGGAGCTTCAGCTCCTAGCCCTTCTTTCACAGAATTTTGGCAGAATATGTCTATTCCCACCCTACCTGGAAGCCAATTCTCTCCAAGGACCTTCCCTGCCCAACTGACAAGTCACACTTCTCAGCTCTTATCTAATGTTATTCTTCCATGTGTTACATGTTCTTCGCTGAGAATTCTCTATTTCTCCCAGTCCCCTCCTTCCTTCCTTGGTTCCCTTCCCCCTCTTTCCCCTCTTCTTCTTCTTCTTCTTTTCTTTTTCTTCTTTTCTTTTCTTCTTTTCTTTTTGATACTTGGCTCATTCATCCAGAGCACCTGCTCGATAAAAGGCTGCACATCGGAGCCCACAGCCTGGTGGAAGAAGGTGCGCACGGCACAGAAGCTAGAACATTCTGCAGAGTACTATAAATATGGTGCCTGAATTTTAGGCAGTTCGGAGAACGCACAAAAGAAGCTACAGCTCTCACTTAGGCAAGAACACTGTAGAAGGGATGATGGCAGCTGTGCAGTCCTGGTAGCGTAGCAGGACTGAAGGGGCCAAGGCTGGAGAGAGTCCGGTGCCTTGCTCAGAGTCGTAGGAAGAAGAGTGAGGTGTCTTCTCTTCTTGTTCTTCTCGGCAGCCAGCTCCCTGAGGTCTCACTGTCACACACAGTTGTTCCATGTCTGTTGGGGCATGGTCTGATGTATTTTGATGGTAATTATTGCTTGCTGTCTGTGTGACTTGCCTTTTGATTAATAAAAAGCCATCCCACCTGGGCAGGGCTAAGGTGGGGCTAGGAGAGAGAGGAATTCAGGAAAAAAAAAAAAAAAGACTGCCACAAGGAGAAAAGGAGAGAGACCTGAAGGAAAGAGAGGAAGGAAGGCTGCCATGGGTTAGATGGAGGAAAAGCACATGGCTGGCATAGATAGAGAATCCAGCCCAGATGAAGAACATTAACAAGTATTTGGGATTATGGATGGGAAGTAACTTGAAAGAAATTATTAGAAGCAGATGGCATGGGATTGAGATAGGGATCCTATGCCAGCCCCACTATGAGAAGTAGTTTAGAGGACTGATATCTCACCTGCCCCAGGTTAACTAAGGCTATTTTAAATTATAACAAGTGTCTGTGTCTTGACTGATTACTAGCCGGGCCTATAGATAATACAGATAATTTTTAAAAACAATACATGTCTCTCTTCTTCTCAACTGAGACCTTGCTCCCTGAGTGGCCTCATGCTCAACACCATCCAACTGTGCAAAACTGAGCATCATTTCTTCCTGCCCTTCCCCTCCGCAGCAACATTCAAGTCCATCAGTCATTCATTTCCCCAAGTCAGGCTCCCAGCATTTCCAGGAATATTGCATGAGACTTGCAAATGGTCTCCCTGGCTCAAATCTCCCTCTCCTTACTTAGCACTAGGAGACCCTTCTAACAGACAAATAGTGCAGTGACATCTCCCTTCACTTTCTGTCACCACAGAAGGCCTCCCCAAAGCCTGGAACCCACCAAGCTCTGCGACGAGCCACTGAGTTTGTTCCAATAAAGGGGTAGTGTTTTATATCCTCTCTCTCTATAGCTTCCCAGTCACTTCAGTCACTCAACCTCTTCCCCATGGATTTTCCAGTAAATTTGAAAATTGCCCCAGGAAGATTATACTATATTGATATCTGGTGGGTTTGAGCTGTCTCTGAAATGCTACCTCATGTAGCTACAGCACCCATCCATTGGCTAAGGGACTAAAAAATGCCAGCAGCTTCAACTAGAACATAGGACCCTCACAGCCTGGCCCATGCCAGGCCATCAACTCCACTTGTCACCCCTTGCCAGGTCCTGATGTGTACCAGCAGTATTTGTCTCTGTGTTCTCAGACTCTAGAATAGGGCCCAATTTTTAAAATTGCCTAATTATATTCTGGTTCAGAAATTATCTCCAACTGGAAGGCCCTCCTCATGTTAAAATATGAGCTCATAAAAAATTCACCATCTTATAGTCTGATTTGTATTAAAGTAACAGTTTGTTATTTGTTTATGCCAGTACTGGGGAATTGAACCTACGGCCTCATGTGTATGCTTGTCAAGCACTTTATGCCCAAATTTCATATTTTTTTATTTTTCATAATGTCTATATGCTCATTATTTCTTAAAAAAAACAGCATGTCATACAGAAAAATTCAAAGTATTACTCTAAGTACCCTATTCCATGTCTAAAATCACCAGCAGTGGTATTTTAGCATTGATTCAAATGTCCCGTCATGAATCCGCCTCTGACTTGGCAGCATACTCCTGTAGAATGTGGTCTCCATACTCCCATTACCTCTGAAAAGTGCACTGAGTATCTCAAGGAACAGAAGCCTTGCAATCCTCACATCCCTCGGAAACAAGAGCACATCCTGCCTGCTCTTTCACTAGCCTCAATTTTGTCACAAAATTCTGCTGCCTTTCTGGCCCCAAATTTATCTTCCCTCGTCACCCACCTGCCCTACCTGCTCCCTAAGTTCTACTCTGAAGTATACAGTCTTGGCAGGGGAGACTCTGTGGGCCTTCCTAATTACAGGGGAATTGACAGGATGGGGTGGAGAGGTGTGTATTTTTAGCTGTGGTGAAAAGAGAAAAGAGATCAAATGAGCAACTGTTCTCGCCTCACCTCCTGCCCCTGAGCTTCACCAGGCTCCTGGGGTCTTGAACTTGAAAAGTTTGGGAATGAAAGAATAAACGCAAGACAAAGCTATGGGAGGAGTGGTGGGAGGGCAGGAAAATGGTTAACACTGCTGTCAGAATATTTGTTTAGGAGAGGTTTGCAAAACAGGGAAATGTGTTTACTGCTCAATGTGGGAGAGCTAACAAGAAATAGATACACAGACAATATGATGCTAACTGCCTTTGACACTGGTGATAGCCCTTTGCTTAGAAGGAATTCACCCCATGCCGAAATGGATTATTGCATGTGTCTGTTGTCTTGAGAGCCACCCTTTTCAAATATTCTAATACTTGAGGTAGCTGATCTGTACGCTTACTGATTTATTTGAAGGCAGATTGGTGTCGGGGAGCACCCAGGCAGGAAGGACCCTTTAAGGATGCAGGACTGGAGGCTGAGGAGAATAAGGATGGCTGTTGAGTCACAAATTCAGCTATAGATTGTTGGAGGAGGTACAGAATTGTCCCCAAGGGTCAACCTGGAGTGACAATTCATTCACATCTGCCTTTACCACTTACCTCACTTTTTCTTCTCCGTGTGTGTGTGTGTGTGTGTGTGTGTGTGTGTGTGTGTGTGTGTATCTAGGAAAACAGAACTCAGAACTGGTGAAATATTATACAAGAAGATTTGCTAAAACTGTTGACACACTGGTGACTAAATTGCCCAATAATAGATATCTGTATGCTAGAGGTGCTGAGAAATTGGTAACTGTTTAGTTCATGAAGCTGGATGTGTGACATCAGTCCGTAAAAAGGAGAGGAAGAGGTGGGGGAGGAGGATAAAGGGAGGATGGAGGAGGAAGAGGGGATGGACATACAAATTAAGAAGCGAAGGCAGGCAGGCAAAAAAAGAAAAGAAAGAAAGAAAGAAAACCACTGTACAACACTCTACAAGCAGCTCTTTACACCTGGGCCACCAACCCCGTGGGAGGTTCTTCTCCCTCAGCCAGTCCTTCCTGGAAATGCCCTCATCGGCCCACCTAGGGGTCTGTCTCATAGTTGATTCTATATCCCCTTGAGGTGACAATCAAAATTAACTATCTCAACACCGACAATCTATGCCAACTTTCACAGGCTGTTTGCCTGAGTTGGATGGATTCTGAGGTCAGTTCCACATCTCGTGGGGAAGAAGGCTGGGGCTAATGTGTGATGTCGTCTACAGGCACGCAATGGTTGAGAGATAGCTTGAGGCTGCGTACAGTGGAAGCACATCATAAGTCCTTTTCTTTCACTCAAATGCAATCACTCCGGCTCTACAAAAATTAAGAGAGACAGAGCAATTTAAAATCGAATCTACTCACCCTTCCACTTGGCAGTAACAGCATCCAGAGTGAGGGGTGACAGGCTTTCTCTTTTTATACATTTTCTGCTACAAGTGCCTTCCTGTAATAAATGCAGTTCTGGTAGTTTAAGGAAATAAGAAGTGCTTACATCAAGTGCAAGCTGAATATGATATCCCTAAAGCTAGTATCTTCCAACTTGTTTCAAATGCTTGAGACCCCCAACATGGCGTGTCCTGAGGAATTTCCTAATGTGATTTTTGCTTCTCTGTATTCTACAAGGACCCTACACTTTAGGGCTCACCATTTATATCACATATAGACCTACAGTTCTTGCCATCCAGGCGAGATGACCCAAGCTGAAGGGACTAGAAATTAGATTGGGGTCCATCTATAGAGGACCTCTATCACCTCTCCCCCGCCCTCTCTTTCTCAGAAGTTATCCAAGTACTAAACTTCCTTGCCAGCAAGCATCACTGGAGAGAAAGAGTGGTACCATGAGATGTATTCCCCAGGGCCAAGGGAGGGGAAATACTTGTTCTGTGTGTGCTCCTGAGTTCTTGAACCTGTATTTCCAACATACCCAGCCAACTTGAGCAAGTCAGGAACTTTTCTCTACCTATGTCTTTGTCTCTAACAGAGTTTGTAGCCAACGTGGATTGCTTTCAAAGAACAAACTCAATATTATAATGTAAAAAAGAAAGCTGTACTTGTAAGGTTTTTTTTGTTTGTTTGTTTGTTTGTTTTGTTTTTGTTTCATTTTGTTTTGCTTTGCTTTTGAGCGTGACCTCATTATATAGCCCTAGATGACCTACAACTGGCTATGTCTACAAAGGTTACCTCAAACACACAGTGAGCCACCCGTCTCTGCCCTCCGGTTGTTGGAATTCAAGGTCTGAGCCACCACACCTAGTGGTACTTGAAGGTTTTTTTTTTTTAATACTCTTAAAAATGTATTTTCTGCCTTACTGGTAAATGGAATTCCCAAAGTGACAAAGCCTGACTTCCCTTAGGACTCTACCTAGTGAGCTTTATACTGTTCCTGTAGAAACAAGACAAATCAAACCTGGTTCTCTTGGGCTCTGATGATGCTCACTCTGTTCTTTGAGGGTTAGTCTTTTTCCAGTGTCAACTGTCTCCTCATCCACATGTGTCAGTGACTCTCAACTGCTCTTAGTTTCCCTTGTGCCTCTCCTTTCTTCCCACCTCTCTCCCTCCCTCCCTCCCTCCCTCCCTCCCTCCCTCCCTCCCTTCTATCTCTCCCGCTTCCCTCTCCTCTCTTATTTTCTCTTCTCCTGGATAAAGATCGGATTGTTTATTTGCCATATCTCAAAGGTCACTGTCTCTACTGCCTGGCATCCACTGTCAAAGACTACAGTTTGCTGGTCCAGAAAGAAGGTTCAAGGGACCAACGTGGCAAAAGGAGAGACTAACTTCCGTAAGTTGTTCTCTGACCTCCACATGCTGCTGTGGTGAGCACACACACACACACACACACACACACACACACACACACACACACACAGATAAACCAATGAAACAAAACATTTGTAAGCTGTTGTTTTGTGTACATGTGCATGTGTACAGTGTGGATTAGACATCCATAGGTTCATAGACGAGTATGCACAGATGTACATGTGTGAGTATAGATATGCTTTTAAACTTTGTTTCAGCTAAAAAGATAAATAAGGACCTAAGTGGATGTCCTGTTATAATTTATCCTACAAGAGACATAAGCACTTTAGACATTATTCTAAAGGACTTTGAGGGAGAGAAAATTTATATCTGAGCCTCTGGCAAAAATAAGAGCAGAAAGAGATTCTGAATGAAAAAAATATGTTTCTGAGTATACAAATTAAGATTACTTAGCATGTTAAATATCATAATTAAGGACATCTATAAAGACCATCAAGAAGTCAGTATCATAAAATGAGAGCTCATAAAATGGGGAAAATATTAACAAGACACAAAATCAAAAATTTAATTTATGAAGACAGCTTCACTGTGCAGTGTGGTCACCACAGGCTGCATGTGGCCATTGAGCATTTCCACTGTAACTCACCCATACTGCTGGATGCTAGGAACATAAAGTATACACAGTTGTGGAAGGACTGTGAAAAGCTCATTGATTGCGTGTTGATGCAATAATATCTGGGGTTGGTGGCTTAAATAGACTAGATTAATAAAAATAATTCTTGAAAATAATTTTACTTTTAAAATCCTCTTTTTTCTATTTTTTAAAATTTTATTACTTATTCACTTTAAATGCAGGTCATAGTCCCCTCTCTCCTCTCCTCCCAGCCCTACCCTCTCTCCATGTTTCCCCAATCCCCCTTCTCCTACTCCTCAGAGAAGGGGAGCCCCCATTACCTACACACCCCAGCATATCAAGTCACATCAGGACTGACAGCATTTTCTTCCCCTCTGGACTGTCAAGGTAGCCCCTCCAGTGGAAAGTGACCCAAAAGCAGGCAGCAAAGTCCATGTCAGAGTCAGCCTCCATTTACCTTCCTAGGGGACCCATACGAGCATCGAGCTGCCCATAGGCTACATCTGTGTAGGGGCCTATGTCCAGTCCACGCACAGTCCATGGTTAGAGTTTCAGTCCCCACTCCCCTTCCCCCAGCCCTGGTCTGTTGGACTGTTGCTCTTCTTGTAGAGCTATTGCTGTTTACAGAGTGTTGTGTGGGGCTCAGCTTTATGACAGGAAAGGCATAGTGGCTAAAGGAGCCACTACTGCTGATAGCAGCACAGACAGAAATATGGACTGCTCAGGTTAACCTGGAGCCAGGTGGATCCTTCACCCACCCCTACTTATCTGTGTACACCACCTATGTACCTGTTCAAAGGATTCTACAACTTTCCCCAACAGCATCGCTAGAGGGGAACCAAGTATTCAAGCTTGTGGGGGACGTTCCACACTCAACCCCTCATGCTGGTAGAACATTATAACCTGTGTGAGGCTTGCATCATATTTCTACAGGCAAATCCTGAACACAGAAGAAATATTTTTAAATTAACAAGGAAAAAGGCAGCAGTCGCAACAGAAAGATGACAAGCACTATACACAGACAATTTGCAGAGAGAAAAATCCAAAGCAAGCTTATGAATATCTGCTCACAATAATTAAGGACCAAATGAATGCAAACTGAAAAAAGCAATGAGAAATATTTTACAGCTGGGCAAAAATCAGAAAATTGAATAATGCCAAGAGTTGTTGGGGATTTAGGGAAGCCGGAACCCTCTGCACTGCAGATGAATGCAAACATTCCAGGGAACAATCTGCCAATACCTCGTTGAATTAAATATACGTGTATGCTACGGTCCAGAAAGTCCACTCTTACACTTGTATCTCTGACAAATAGCTGTACAGTTCCAAAGAGGCACATGTTTGGGGATGTTTATTTCAATTTTACTTACAGTGTGATATCAGGTGTTAGAGCCAACCTGGGTACGCAATACACAGTAGAAGGAATGGGGTCGCATGCATTGCAGGTGGTGTTTGCTCACCACAGAGTATGCTGTGGTTGAAAGCTGCTGACTATATTAACACATGATAATGCTGATGAGTCTTAGCATAGTGGGTAATGAATGGTATGTGTGGGGGTGTATCTCCATGTTGGGGTGTGTATGTGTATGTGTAGGGGCATGGTTGGTTGCAAAGTGATACAATGTGTTTACTAAACATGTCCTAATATGAGTTATACATCAAGTCCTGTAGAATACGGTAGAGAAGACAGCAGGTAGTAGTAATCGTGTTATTGGATAAAAGAGAATAAATACATGTTCATGGACTCACATGCTTTGTCTGAACTAGTGATGACCTTGAAATGAGAAATATGATAAACTTACCTGTACACCTTTGATGGAATAAAAAACCTAAAGCAGCTATTTTGGTCTACATAGAGATGATAGACAAGAAATAGTATATTGTTAGTACCCAACATATGCAAATATCTTCTCATTCAAGGCAAGACGGAAAACACAATGAACTTCTATAAATCTGGGTAATGTAAAAATAAACACAGTCATTTGTGTAATGAGACACATTTTGTTCTAGCAAAAGTCAGAGCAGCCCTGCCCTTAGACCTGAACTAGATTTCAATACTACGCTCATGGGAGATTGTTCACTAGGGATCAAGAAGGTCAACTCAGGGGAGACGAGGTTAAGAAGGATGTGCACAGAGAAAAAATACAGGACAAAGGGACCATAAGTTTCCAGAGTGCCTGGTTTCTATTTCAACAACATTCATCTACTTTAGGTATTAAGTTTCCACATAATCTTTGATTTGAAGAAAGGGTTCTATGGTTAACAAAGAAAAGAAATTGGCACATTCTCATGAGCCTTTATGTGAGATATGGAACAATGCAGTGATGAGTGTCCTCGTTGTGGCTATACAGAGCCGGCAGAGTGTCCCTCATGTCACTGTCCTTTAGCAACAATGAGGGAAACTGCAGGCATAATATTAGATCAATGCTTTCCGAAAAGATGTTTCTGGGACTCTGAGGTAATGTAGTGTGGCCTGTCTCTTCCTGGTAGTAGATTGCACAAGAAACAGCAAGCTTAGAGAATCTAGTAGGCCCCAATCCACTCGTCACAATGTTCTTCTTGTAGGTTTCTAGGGCACTCTGTGTCCTTCCATTTCCCCATCCCCTGTATTTTTCTTATCTACCATCCCAGTAGGATGTCCTCACATCTATCCCAATCTCCTGGTAAGTCAAGACTTTTGTGGGACGTGCCTTTTGGACTAGTGCCCAATTATAAGTGAGTATATACCATGTGAGTCTTTCTGCTTCTGGGTTAACTCACTCAGTATGATCATTTCTAGTTCCATCCATTTGTCCACAAATTTCGGGATTTCCATCTGTCACCCAAACAATGGAAGCAAAAGAAGTATTCTTAATAACCTTGAAAATTTGTGGGTGCTGCTGATGTCCATGACAGAACTGTAAAATTATAAGTAATAAAGATATAAAGCCCACAGCTCCTGAGAGGGGAAAAAGAATCTAGTAGGACCGATGGCCATGGTTCTTTTAACTAACTCTCCAACCTCCTTCTCAGGGCTTCTTCCAGGAGATTTAAGCAGTAG
>OU015748.1:48710642-48726298 GCA_907169655.1 Acomys percivali
TGTGTGTGTGTGTGTGTGTGTGTGTGTGTGTGTGTGTGTGTGTGTGTATACATCTTTTGGTAAGATTCAAAATAAAATGAAAAACAGACCATTTCACATTCTGTGGGCCCAAGACTGCTCCAATGACATGGGTCTGATATTCTTGACCTAATTTCATCTGGCTAAATCCTTTCTGGGCACCAGGAGTTCTCCATAAGACATTTCAGGAGGAAGGATAGAATGGCTTTCTCAAAAGACAGATCAGCTAAAGCTCAGGGCAGACAGCCGGAGAGGGAAGACATCTTTAAAGAGGAAGCCTTCCACAAGGTATCACCTAAAACTTAATAGTTCCCAGAAACACAAAGCACCTTTACCTTCCCTAGAGATCCAGTGCAGTCCCATCTACTAAACTCCTGAGTCAAGAAAGACACGAAAATATAAGAACAAGAGTAAGGGCTTTCCTTAAGTAAGAGCTTCCTAAGGTCCAGGCACTGTAGTAAAGTTTCATGTGCACTGTCTTATAGGATCACACAAAATCCCTATGAGCCAAAAAGCTCTATTATCCCCACTTAATGGATGGGCAAAATGAGGCTTAGGTGTGCTGGTCAGTTTATGTTGTTGTTAAATTATTGCTTTGACAAGAGAAACAGCTTTAAAAATTAGATACTTATTTTGGCTCATGCTTTCCAAGGTTTCAGGACGTGGTCACCAGCGCCACTGTTTCTAAGCCAGTAGTGAGACAAGACATTCTGACTGAGGGAATGGTAGACAAGAAGCAGAGAGAAACGGACAAGAAAGAGTTAGCAAGAACATGTCCCCAGTGATCTATTGCTTCTTAAGTTACACCAAAAAACGTTTCAAAAGACTCCCAAAAGAGTGCCACCAGCTGAGGACCAAGTATGCAAGACATGAGCTCACAGTGGGTGGGCATTTTACATTCAAAATATAATAACACAGAAGCTGCCATTCATACTCAATATTTCTTTGGGAACCACACCCTTGAGTTTTGCCATCTGAGCCTGTTATTCAGGGCTTGGCCTCCAGAGGGTGTAGACCTACAGTACAGAGGTTGGAGCTCAATTTATGGAGTTGAGTTGCCTGGTCAACACCCACCTATTCTCTACCTATACACTTTAACCTCATAGTGGCTCAGTTTTCCTATTCACAAATCAGTCACAATCCTCTTGATAGAAGTGTAATAAAGGCATTAATGACATGTGTGCCTCCATGTGCAAGTGTGCAGGCGCAGCGTATGAGTGAGGCGGTACCAAGCTGATCTCCTTCTATTGGGAATCCATTTCCACAAGTAACACATCCCTATGATGACATTATTTCGTACAAGAAGCCATAACCTTTGCGACCTTATCATTCCTTCTGGGTGCCATTTCCAATTGTATTACATTAAAGCTGAAATTTCCAACACATAAACTTTGGGAGACACATGCAAACTGTCATAGTTCCCTAATCACCCCAAGAGCACAGCTGTAGCCTGAACCTCTCAGCAAGCCCAACATTCCTAAGGAAACTGTGACATCTAGACAACTGTAGGATCCTTCCCTGAGTAGGATTTTCCCCATCACCTCATCACCCCTGCCCTTCCCCCACCTTCCCCTCACCCTCCCCTCTGCCCTCCCCTCACATTCCCCCACCAAACATTACTCTCTCACACCTTCTAATACACTCTATGGCCCTAAGGAAACCCAAGGGCATAGAAGGACCCAAAGACCTTCTCCCTTTTTGCAGCTGCTAACATCATTACGTAGAATGCTCTAGGGTCAGTCTGTAGCCTGGATAATGTAGCCCTAAGGGCTCTTGGGGTCATTTGAAAGTATAAAGGGTTCCTAGAGGTGCAGACTAGAGCCAACAGAGGCCTCTGAGACCTCCTGTCCCTTGGAAATAGGAACAAGCAAACAAAGAAATGGAGGTGAGGGCAACTCACTGCTTAGAGAAGAGCCAGAGGCATGGGGTAAGTGTGCAGGCCCAGAAAAAGTTGGGAGCAGTAAAGTAGGCCAGAGGGTCTGGGCTGAAGATGCATGATTAGTATCACTAATCATTTCACCAGCTTAAAATAGGTTCTCTCCTCCGAGACCGTCTTCCCAGGGTCAGCGGCTTCTGATTAACCCAGGTTGCTGCTGAGCTGCAAGGTAGGAAGAGACTCATAGGGAAGTAGGGGTGGGGGTGGTCCCCACCAGAAGAGCAGGCAAGGAGGTCCCAAAGGAACTCCCTAGTCTCCTACAGCAACCTTTTCGTTCTTCCCAGGGTCCACTGAACCCCAAACTCACTGCCCAGCACCCCCAGAACAGAATTAGCTAGGCTGCCCTCCCACAGAGCTGAAGCCAGCAAGCCAGGGAGGTAATTGGCAGGGCTTGGGGCCAGCCCCGGGGGGATAGTGATTGGGAGAGTCTCCTGTCTGCAGCATGTCACCCTCACTTATCCTCAGGGTGCTTTGCCTAGGGTGTTCTCTGCAGCTGTCTCACATCTGCTCCCAGAACAGCGTCTCCAGTGATTCGAAACACACAGCTCTGCTCTGGCCCTTGTCATCTCCCAGGCTCCAAACTAGATGGTCCCTTTCCCTCCTCCTGTAAGCCACTCGTTCAACACGGTTGTTTAGAAGGAGGGGAAATGGGGGCGTGCAGGGGCAGAGGCCCAGAATTACAGCAGAAGTTAATTGCCTGGGTGGCAGCAGGCCAAAGCAGGGACATGTCAGCCTCAGAGGCTGACCTGGTTCTCTGCTGAAGGTCATTATGGGAACAGCAGCTTCAATGTCTTTATTCCACAAGGCTACATGAAAGATGACAAGTCAGCTGACCCGAGTGCAACTCAGCTTCCTGCGTGGCAGTGGGCATCTCTGATGGCCTTGGGGCATAGTCTCTTCCTAAATCCCATCTTCACTGACAAGTAATGTTAATTGGGACCCGTGGGGCTACACAGGAGACATTATTTCCCTAAACATGTCCTTTTCATCCAGAAGCCCCCCAAATACCTCTTCTCCTCAAGCCTATCCTGCACCCATCAGTCCTGTTTCTTCTCCTGAGCTACATCACACTAGCTCATGCAGCATGTGACCAGCCAGGATGTAAGGTCATGCCTAACAACACAGAGCCAAGGAGCTGGCTTTGCCGGAGAAACATCTGGCAACATCAGTTGGATATAGGACAAAGACGATGCTGGGTGTCCAACTGCCTCTGCCCTAAGAACATGTTGAGCCATCCTGTCTATGCTTCTGAGTGTGAGAATCAATACATATAATGCGCAGATGGAGCTCAAGTGTAGCAAAGTCATCAGTGACTGCCCAGAGCAACCAACAGGCAGGCAAAAAAAAAATTCTAAATGCCCAGTAAAGAAAGAGCCAGCACTGGCCCCAGGCACTCATGGTAAACAAAGTTTAGAATGTGAACCCTAACAGCTATACTTAAAGAAGGAGCAGAGGTGAGGAGCTGTGTGCACTGAAAGCACTCCCCTCTCTCTGCTCTGTAGCCAAAGGTAAGAATTGCCGAGAAGAGATGCAAGGAACACAAAATCAGGTGGCCAGATACTGACAGAACACAAGGAAATCAAAGCCAGGAAGGCTGTGAGCATGAGCCAGTGCTCTCTGCCCCGTGTCCCCACATCCTCCGCTCCAGGGAGTTTAGACAAGGAACATTCATTATGCAACCTTGCCCACTTCAACCCTTGGGGAGATAGTAACAACCAGCAGACTGGTCCTAATAAGCACCCATCTAGGGCTTCAGGCAGCTGCCTCCCAACCACACCAAGGCATAAAAGCCCATGAGGCAGCTGGAAACAACTAGGATCCCACAAAAGCATCTCACTCTACCCTGGAAAGCCCCACTCTTGCATTCTCTTAGTGCATCAACATGATTTTTGCCCACTGAGATCACTGTTGGGGAGAATGGCCAGCCCAGCTGTTGCCACCCAGGATCAGCAAACAATGAGGCCACTGTAATCCAGTTCACCACTCACTGCCAGACAAGGGGCATGGGCTGACAATCCCATCTACTCACCCATCATACTGTGTAATACTGCTCCCCCCACTCTGTTCTGGAGCTATAATTGCTGATGGACAATGTGTGTCCCACTGGCCAGTGTAGATTTCTAAATATTCCATCCTACTCATTGAAGGATTTATCCTGGCCTTTGGGCCTGACTTCTTGTGAGTCTCTTTTGGGATACAACAACAGGGCTACAACTGCACTGGCCTCAGTTTGTCGGTAAGTACATTAGCTAATAAGCCTTACTCAAAATCACAGTGGCCCAGCACTAATCAAGCAAAGATGCAGGTCAAAGCCATTTGTCTTTAAGGTATGGGGGTGAGATTATCGAACATTAAGTACTGGGTCAGGTACTGAGGACAACACCTAAAATAACAGACAATACACTGGTAGAGGTAGACACAAACAAACAGTCATACTGGGTCCATCTGGAAAGACAGAGACATGTTCATAGAACAGGTGCCCCTATCTTGAAGAATAAAGGCATCCTCATCATCATCATTAGCAAGGATTTCCCATGGACCCAGAACTGGAGAAGGCATTTCATATGTCCCGTGTGCTAACCTCCTCAACAGCCCCAAGAGGTGGAGAGTTTCCTCATTTGCACCTTACGGGGGAGCAAAGGAAGCTTTGAGTTCTAGAGCCCAAGTCACACAGCTAGAAGAGCACACTGGGAGTCTCACCTAGTCAGTGTGACTTCAGGTGTGGCACCCTTAGTCAGGATGCCATGTCACTTCCCAGAGTGGGCAGCCAGAGCATTGCAGATACGGCTGCCAGGTGGGGAAAGTGAGAAGACAAAGGCTTATGTAAAGACACAGGGGTATGAGCTCAGTGAGTCTTTGGAACCTACAAGTATCCAGGTGTAGTGAGGCAGGATGCTGTCCTTGATCACCAAGAAGTAGTCAGGTGTGGTGAAGGCAGGAGTGGCTGCTTCTCAAGTGGCAGGTGGCACTAGATCATGGACAACCATGGACTGTGGAGCTAGACTTAGGTGAATGGGCACTTGTGGAAAGTTGAGCATCCAAGTAGTGAGACAGCATGTTGAGTTTAGGTTAGTGGGAGCCAAGGGCAGAGATCAAGACACCAGTAAGGAGACTTTAGGCAGGAAGAGTAATAATAACTAGGGGACAAAGTTTCAGTCATTGGCTGCTTGTGGAGAAAGAGGATCAAATGCAGGAGTCTAGCACTTTCAGAAGCTGGCTAGCAGGAGAATATCAACTTCAGGAAGGCAATAACATGAGTTCAGAAGACAGAGATCTATACTGTGGATCCAGCTTTTGATAGCTCGGCATAAAACGCACAGCCAAGGAAGCAAGTTCTAACCAAGGCAGACCAAATGGGCTGGTGAGTAGACATGGAGTTCCAGTCACAGGAAGTGTGAAAGAATGAGACAGAAGGGCCTGGGAGATGGTTGGGGATCGGTAGAGCCATAGGGAGCTCAGAGTCAGAGAGAAGAGAAATGGTGCGTCTGGTGGGTGTTAAGAGCTGACAGTGGATCTCAGGAAAGGCCTTAAGGTGTAAAATGCAAGTGGGAAACATGAAGGATCGTGGATAGATTTTGGCCATTCACATGGTAGTTTGAAAGAGGGCTATTTTCATTCTGCATGACCCAAAGTTATGTGATGGATTGTGTGTAAGGAACCTACGGAGGCCCTACTTAACCTAAGAATCCGAACACAGATAGAAAGGGCTATATATGCCCATGGCTCTCCCCTGGTGACTTCCCTTTGGGAAAGTTTCACAGATGGACCAGGCTGCACAAATTTATGGGTGCATAAAGGGGAGGATAGGATAGGTAAGAGGGAGTGAAAGAGAATAGGGTGTTATGAGCACAGCATAGAAAAGAGCAAAGAAATATCATTCTTCACCCTGAACCAGGAGGATGGAGATGAGAGCTATTGTAGAGTTGGACAAAGTGGAAGATAATGAGAACTGGAAGTTGAGGGACCACTTGTCAGGTGACCTGTCTTCTCGTCATGAAGATAACAATAATAGTAAGTGGGTCAGTAATGAGGTTAGGACCTAAGGAGAGCAAACTGACCAGAGACTGGAAAGATTGGTTGCCAACCAAAACCAGCTGCCTGCCTGATAACTCCTCTCTTTCTACCCAACTGTGCTGTTTTCTCCAAAGGTTCTCAACAAGTCAGGTGAGGAGGAGTATTGACAGGTAGTTGGATTGACATCAGGTTGTGAAAACAAGTTAGTAGGGCTGGTCCAGCGAGATCGCATCCAAGTTGGCGAAGGAGTTGGTAAGAATTGTGTTGGACAGGTACATCATGGGCTCTTGGCCTGACATGAATGGAAATAAGGCCTGCCTAGGGCCAAGGAGCAGGATGCAGGGACTGTACCACTGAATGAGGTCACATATCAAATAAGACAGTAAAGCACTCTGAAGTAAGTGTCAAATGAGCTGTGTAAAGTGTTAAATAAGTTTGCATCTGGCTTTGACACCTATCAGCTGTGTGGCCTTAGGCAGATTTTTTAACATCTCTGAACCCACCATGAACTTTTTCCCTAACAGCCCCCTCGCTAAGGGTGTTGTCACCCAAGGCTCCAAGGAGAGAACTGTGAAAGTTCATTGTAAGATGTGTGCAAATGTCAGCTGTGATGTGTCAGGCAAGGGAGGTCAAGAGAGTCAGCAGGTTTCTGGCAGGATTAAAGCCAAGCAAGTCACTCCCTCTTGTCCTTCCTGAGGCTGCCTTTCCGTCACTCTGCCCTTGTCCTTCCTGAATCTCATTTGGTTGGTTTCTGACCAATCTCTAAAACCTACTGGAATCAATTTGAATTCTAATCCGATCCTCCAAGGTGCCCCCTCCAGCCTCAGCTGGGTGTCATCTATGAAATTAATGAGCGTGCTCTGTTCCATCTTCTACTTCATTGCTGGAAACATTAACTAGCCCAAGGCTCCAGACATAGAATTGCTTCAGATAGCTTCTCACAAGTCTCTGGGGGTTTTCCTTTGCTTCTTTTGAGCCAAGTTTTTCCCTTCCTGAATTTTAGCCACCATCACCATCTATTCTCACACAAACAAAGTCTGTCTATAGGAACACTCGACAATTTCCTCAAACCTATCCCACTTCTACCTCCAAAAGCATCATGTAAAAGATGATAGAGCTGCCTCCTTGACCCTGACTTCTGCCCAGTATCCATTCACTATGGGCCTCTGAGTCATACCCCAGCCCACGGAGTTTAGTATTTAAGCCAATTAACAGAATGCCTTACACTGAGTAATTTATAAACAACAAAGATGCGCTGATCACAGTTCTAGAGACTCCAAGAACAAGATGCCAATAGCTTGGTGTCTGGTGCCACCATCTAGATGTCCTTCCTCATCCCTCTCAAATGCTCTGAGAGTGAATCTTGATTGATAACTTGATCAGGTTGAGCAGTGCTTAGGAATTCAATAAACTGCACCTCCAGATGGCTCTGCAAGGGTGTTTCTGAAAGGACTTCAGTATAGGTACAAGACCCACTCTGAATGCAGGTTGTACCATTCCATAGGCTGGGACTTGGATGGTGGAGGGAGGGGATGGAGAAAGGCAGGTAACTCAGCCATGCTCCTGAATTTTGGCTCCTTGCTTGCCATGTGGTTAAAAGCCTCCTCTAGCATGCATTCCCACCACTGTGATGCTGCCCTTATCTCAGGCCTTAAGCAATGGGGCTAGGGGATTGTGAATAGAACCCCTGAGCCAGTGAATCAAATAGACCCCTTCTCCTTTAAACTGCTGTTAACTCAGATATTTGCCACAAAAATGAACACCTGAACACAAAAGTCTTTTATAAGACCATTAATCCTACACATAAGGCTGGAGATAAATTACCTACCTTCCAAAGGCTCCACTTCATGATCCTTTTTCTTTGGAGATGATTAGATTTCCACATAAGAATTTGACAGCAGTATTCAGACCATATCAGTGAATGTGACCAAACTATAAGTTTATACCTAACAATTTGCCACTAAAGAAAGATTCTTAGAAATAGTTGCTGCAGATGTCTTAAAAGCAAACCAGATCTGTCTCCACCCTACTTTACCTGAAGGCAAGTTCTGAGACTCAGGTCCAGAAACAGTACCTCTCTCCCCAATCCTGGCATTTCTATTTCTTCTCTTATCTCTTCAGGACTTGCAAGGAATGCACTCAACTTCTGTGGGCTACCTAGAAAGTGTCAGGCACTGGCACATTGCCATTAAAGTCATCTGCTCTGTGCTTCTGTGGCTTCCCTCAGAGCTCCTCCCTGCTGTCTGTCTTTCCTGGTGTCCTCAGTCATTCTATATCCCTGGATCTTACTTAATGAGTCCTCCAGACAGCCTCTCCATCTCAATTTCCATCTCAGTTCTCGCTCGTGGATCACCCTTGGATCACCCTTGGATCTTCTGATCATCTTGGTCATCTTCTCAATCCTTTTCCATGTTTCTCCATCTCTCTATTTCTTGTCCTATGCCTAACTAGGCAGTCTCTCTTATCTATCTTATCCTCTACCTATGTTGAGCCACAGCCAACCCTATGTCAATTCTTTTTTTTCTTCTTGGCTACCTCTAGCTATTTATTGATTTAGCCTTTTAGCTGCATTTCTGAAGTCTTTTGTGATCCTTGGAATCAAAGGACCATAGATTTGGTACTTTGGTGGGACATTGGCCACCAGATTTTGGTGCCTCGGTTATCAAAAGATCTCAAAAGAGGAGATCTAGGTCTGTTCTTGAGAAGACTAGGAACTGCAGCTAGACCTCAAGAAGGACCAGGTCCAGGGACCTAAGTGTCCTTTACTCATCAATCATTCAGTGATGACTGGAGTTTGCTTGACATGTTACTAGGCATCGGGAACCCAGACATTAATAAGCTACACTGTAATGTGGGAGATTCATGAAGACAATGACATGCTCTCCAAGACTATAGATAAAATACAGGAAAAAGGAACATATTTTTTTCCTTGCTGGGGGAATATTTCACTTAAGTCTCATACTGTGATACACAGAAGCATTTGTCTTACCAAATCGAGCACACCGAAGGAGATGTGTGTCTGTGTGTGTGTGTGTGTGTGTGTGTGTGTCCATGCTTACACACACACACATCCAAGTACATACTATTGTATGTAGGCAAGTATATGTCAGCCATGAGGAAAGCAGTTGGTATGGATACCTTTCAGGACATCATAGAAAATCAAGGAAATGAAGAATTAAGAGTCCCAGAGTGATGCCACAGTCCCCTGGCTTCCCACCTTCAAAAACACTCACTGTTACTGCCTCCATCTTCCCTCAGCCAGACCTTAGCAATTCTTCCGGCCTCTCTAGAGCTTTACTCCATGTCGCTGTCTCTCACCTTAATTGCTATAACTGGTCTCCCTGCCTCCAACTCTACCCTCTTTCAAACAGCTCTTCCCATTGAGTCCTTTCCTCTCTCAGTGGTTTCCAATTGCCCTTGGCCTAGCAAGTTACCAGTTTCTACCCTGTTGTTCCTTTAGCCTGTATCTCACCACTCTTGCCCAAACTCAACCCTCCATTCATATTACTCATATCTCTCCCATTTCATCCTCCTCCATCTTTCTACTTCTTCCTATGACAGTTTTGTCCTGTCCATCATTCTCTTGTCTGGTTGACCCATAATCAATCCTTTGCCCTTATCCCAGGTTCGTTTGCCTTCTTCTGGCCCCACCTCTACCATTGCAGAACGTTAGGGTCACATATTTGGTCATCTGGTCCCATTGGAGTGTCATCATGGGGAAGGCAGAAGTCTGTCTAGGAGATACGGCAGTCCTTGTTGAGTAAGAGGGGCCCAGCCATTGAAGAAGATGCATCACTTCCTCAGTGAGGCTGTTTTCAACATGGCATTCTCAAATTAAATTAATCCTTTGGGTATTTTCTTCTCAAAAATAACAGAGTAAAGATAACTAGCAGAGATGAAGAAGACTTTAGAAACCCTCATGTTCAACTCCCTAATGACATCCAAAGAAGCTGAGACATATAGTGAAATGAATCACCTAATATTGCAAAAGGAATAGCCATGGCCATTGTCATAACTGCTGCTCTAGTATGTGGTAGTTTGTGGTACCTCCCCCCCTAACTCCACACAACTCATCCTCAAGATGTCAGCAAAAGCATCTTCCCATCTACTTTCTTATGTGAGTCCTACTCAGTCCTCCATTGAGTAGCCAGCTACTATCAGTGTTGCCATTTGATTGATTGATTGATTGATTGATTGGAAAATTGAGGCACAGAAAGCTGAAGTCACAACTTCCTGACATGAAAGAAATCCCTTTGAAATCCAAAGGGGACACACACACACACACACACACACACACACACACACACACACACATATGCACAGAGGGGAAGAGAGAATGTGAGAGAGAGAGGGGGGGGGGAAAGAGAGAGAGAGAGAGAGAGAGAGAGAGAGAGAGAGAGAGAGAGAGAGAGAGAGAGAGAGAGAGAGAATCTAGCCTTTGGCATTTCACTCAAATAGGGTCAGGTGCCAACAAGGAGCAGAGTAATGTGGGCAATGCCAAGTTGCCATAGCAACACATCTCCAGAGTACAGATTGGATAGTGACCCAAGAGACCTACAAGACAAAAGACCCTCCTGCTGTAAGCTGGAGCAGAACCCATGCAGTATCCAATGCTAATGGACTAGATGGACATCCACAGCTCTCAAACTTGTCAGTGCTCGACCAGGGGCTGGCTGTACTTAAGAAAATTATTTTTCCTACAGTCTCATGGGCAATGGACTATGTCCTGGCTTTTTAAAATGAGATTGGGAAACCAGAACTGACCTGACACATCCCTCCAGTTTCCTTATGCACTCTTAAATATTCTGCCAAAACTAATATCTTTATTCCAAAAACCTTCAATGCACATAGGGCAAGCAGCTTCTGCCTTGCTGTACGGAGTGTACACTTCAGTCTTTATATTACCCAGAGGAATGAGCTGCTATTATGAAATCATTAAATTAATAACTTGGTAATATAGGCAGATATATAAAACAATCTGTTCATAGAACAAAAGAAATTACTACGTTCCAAACATTCATAATTTAATTTAACAGCAAATTAAAGTAGCATACATAATTTTAGCCTCAAAATGTCAATAGAATTATGTAAATACAGCACCAAGTCCTAGGCTGTGTGTATGTGCATGCACGCACATGCATGTGTAGGGTTGGGGGGTGGTGTGAACGGAGGGCAGAGGGTGGGCCTGACATTTCCCTCCTGTAGGCCTCTCTTCTTCACAACACAGAAGCAATTGACAGGAATAGATGAGGTGCCCGCTTTTAATTAAGAATTTATTAAACATTCAAAGAGCTGTGGAGGAAAAAGCCAACAAGGCATTCTGCTAGCTGCTAGGGCTGGGTGCTGAGCAAACACTAAGAGCTACAGAGAATAAGAACGCAGTAGAAGGCTTCACACACCTCCTTGGGGGGGGCACCACTGGGTCTCAAGTTCACAGCTTGTAAGAACCTTGAGATTTATAACTGTGGAGACAAAGCCACAGCATAGAGTCTGTTTGTTAGCATCATGCATGACCAAGTTAAGGAAACTGCCCTGCCTCAACACTTGGCAAGAACTAGCCATCACCCTGACAGGTCGGAGGGTGGGTCATCATGCCATGTAATTGGCCAGACTCTAGAGCATTCCAGAAAATTCTAAGGTACCTGTTGTTTGTGCAGCAAAGGTCCTGAGGTCTTTATGTCACATTGAGTCTCTCCCATGAACTTCTTTCTCTTTGTTTGTGAGATCATGACATAATTATATTTCTCCCTTCCCTTTCCTCCCTCCAAACCCTCCCAAAAACCCCTTCCCACTCTCTTTCAAATTCATGGCCTCTTTTTTCACAAATTGTTACTACATAAATTATATTTTTTTTCCTAAATACAAGCTACTCAGTCCTAAATATAAGCTATTCATACCTGCATGTATGCTTTCAGAGCTGACTAGTTGGCACTGGACAACCAATTGGCTGTGTTGTTCCTTATGGATGATCACTTCTCCTGGCCCCAGCTTTACTCAGTTGTTTATAATTCCTTATGTACGGTTGAGGCCTCATAGGCTTTTCACCTCCACCCACTTTGGTATGCCCAGTGGTGTCATCCTCGTTCATTACACATTTGGGCAATTCCACTGGTGAGACTTTATGGGGGCAGATTGTGATATTATTAGGAACCACAATTGCACAGCAAATGCCCTGATCCCGTGGCTTTTATGTTCTTATCATCCTCCTCTTTTGCAATGTTCCCTGAGCCGTAAGTGTGGGAATGTTTTGTAGATGTATCTTCTGGGACTGAGATGTACTCCTCTGATTAGTTGTGGGGTTTTTGTACTGCTCTCCATCTGTTGCAAAACTGCTCCCCAAACATACAGCTGCTGATCGTGGCTGCCCCCCAACAGGTAGAATGTAAGGCCCTATTGCTGAAGACGTCATGCACTTCAGAAACAGAACCCAAAGGCATCTGAGCTGGAACTGACCTGAATATCTCCAAAAGATGCCATGCGAGATTCTAACAGGCGGAGGCAACCAACAGTCCTACCCAGCTACGATGCCTATGGGCCACATCAACAACCATCGTGGCATGATCATCCTAAGGGTACAATAGTGACACACTTGTCTGGTGGTAACTAATGGATCTATAATTGGATTTAAGGCCTCTCAACAAGTGGGAGACCATGCCTGGTACTGGAAACCCAAGTACTCAGTCCTTGTGAATTGGTTGTCTCTCACGTGTCCCTGTGAGTTTCCAACCCCTGCCGCAAGATGATGCACAGAAAAGGCCTTTGGCAAATACAGCGTCCTTGACTTTGAACACTTCAGCTTCCAGAACTGTAGCAATGTAGGTTTTGCTTTTAAATAAATGAGTCAGTCTGCATACTTCTGTAAAATAATACAGAAGCCGAGCACTGTCCTTAATCACAGTAGCAGGGTGGGAAGTGATGTTCACAAAGCCCACTCCACCTCTGCTCCAGGAAGTAGCACACCTTCCCACACTATGGATTGTTTCCAAAGGGCAGTGGTCTCCACTCTGCTCACAAGAGCTAAATGCCCTCTAATGGATGAATGAAAATGAAAGTGTGGTATGCCTACACTATGGAATACTGTTCCGCTGTAAAGAAAAGTGAAATTTGGGGGCATATGGATGGTCAAAATACATTGTACAAATGTATGCACTTTTCAAAGAATAAATCTAAAAACCCACACAGGCGAGCACACAGAATTCAGCCCATTTCTAGACACTCTTGTGTCTCACTGATGAATGTAGCATTCAGAGCCTGTACTTCAGCAGAAGACATTTAACTAGAAGTACATGAAGGAAGAACAAAGTCTGGGCAGTTCTAGCTGTACACCAGAGAGTACAGCTGCAGCCCCTTCAAGGGCTTGCTGAAAGAGAGGGACTTCTGAACTTGAGCTTGAATGGTAGTTATAAGGCCACTGCGAAGAGAGGAAAGCAAAAGAAAGAAGGCTTTCTTAAGGAGAAAACCTTTGATAGCTGAAGCTGTTAATAGAATCATATACAACTTTCATCTTCTTCAGAGTATTTTTCTGGACATACGGATGGCGAATGAGAAGAGGAACAATCAGAAATCAGTTAGTAAGTCACTTCAGGATTCTAGGGGTTAGGGGATCGGCAAGAAGTCAAAGGACATGAAAAAAAAAAAGATGAAGAAGAAGATACAGTGCGAGACCCTGTGAGGGCAGCTTTGAGAGTTCTGAATTATTCATCTGCACAGGCCAATTGCTTTTTTTTTTTAATCACAAAACATAAGGATTTTGGCACAGTAAAGGTTATTTTTTAATACACATTAGAAGACAGCATGAAGAGAGACAGGGACTTATCCATGCAGTCACTGGGACCCCCTAATTCCTTCTGCCTTGTGTCTCCATCACAAAGACCTCCACTGGTCCCCTACACACAAGGCCAAGAGATGAAGGCGGGGAGAGCTGCATAAATCTGGTGTTGCTAGGCTTGAAGGTAGCGAGCATCCCTTTTGCCTGTGTGTTATGAGCCAGTACCCCTTCTTTTCTCTCCTGGGAGGCTGGAAGGACATAAGGAGAACAATTATTTCCTAATTCCCACAGCTGGCTATGGAAACAAGGGAGGGGAAGTCAAGAGTGACGATTTTCAGGCCTAGGGAATTCAAGATTGATGAGACCATTGATACACAAAAGAAAATTCAGAAGGAAGATCACAAGAACTGCAAGTTCAACATTATGCATCCATATGCCTACACTGACAATAATCCAAGAGAATTATGGGCCAGATTTCACTAAAAACATGTAGCCACAGCATATCCCAGGCACTGTGGGAATAATAACACCACTTATATTAGTGATACATGACATGACGGTGTTGTATGTGACACCAAAAGCACAGGCCACAAAATAAAAACTAGATAATGTGGACTTTAATGTCAAGAGCGTTTATGAGATAAGGACAGTAGTATATGTCTGCATCATCAGGACTGCGGAATCCGGGGCTAGAGGATCATGAGTTTGAGGTTAGCCTCAATCACACGGCAAGACACTGTCTCAGAACAAACGGGGGCTGTAGAGACGGCTCGATAGTTAGGAGCACGTACTGCTCTTTCAGAGGGTGGGAGCTCAGTTCCAAGTACCCACACTAGGAAACTCAGAACTACCTGTAATCTAGCTCCAGGGGATAAAACACCCTCTTTTGGTCTTCTAGACACCAAAACTTGGATACATACTGCCAAACTTGTGTATACACACACACACACACACACACACACACACCCCTACCTGTCCAGAGAAGTAAAAAAAAAAAAAAAAAAAGGCAAATCATGAGATCAGAGAACATAAGAAAAGTATTGGCAAATATGGTAAGGATTAAAATCCAGAATGGAAGAATGGATAACTACTACAACATAAAATGACAATAAGACATCTCAACCTAAAAATGGGCAGAGGGCTGCACACGTATTTCTCCAAAGAAGAAAGGGAGAAGAGGAGGATAAAGGACAAAGGGGAAAGGAGAGGAGAAGAAGAAGGAAGCAGAGGGGTGAAAAAAAAGAACACAAGAAAGAATGGAAGAGAGAGAGAGAGAGAGACAAAGAACCCAAGAATTGGCTTGGATAAGGAAAAATTGAAATCCTATGGATTGACAATAGAACCAAAAGATGAAGGTAAGTTAAGTATTGGTCAATGGAACAAATAAATAAATAAGTGTATACTCCCAATGGCACATGATGCCTAAAACAAAAGGACATTTGGATATATGCTACAACATGGACAAACCTTGAAGTGAAACTGTGTGAAATAAGCTAGTCACAGAGAAGGAAGTGTGTCTACTATGTAAGGCACCTAAAGGAGCCAGACTCATGAGAGGAAAAAAAAAAAATAGCATGGTAATTGCTGAGAGCTGGGGGGAGGGGAAGTGGTGAATTAATGTTTAACGGGTGCAGAGTCTCAGCCCAGAAATATAAAAGTGTCCTGGGGATGGATGGCGGTGATGGTTGTACAACAATGTGAAGGTATTTGCTGCCACTGAACTGTAGGGCTACAAATGGCTCAGATGGTAAACTTTATGTCAGGTGTATTTCACCACAGTAAAAAAGGAAAGGTAAGTTCATCTACCAAAAGATGTAGGGTCACATGGAGATTCCCTGTTCAAAGCTACTGGTTAGCTACTGAGGAATGCTGTCACACACACACACACACACACACACACACACACACACACACACACAC
>OU015748.1:48726308-48741574 GCA_907169655.1 Acomys percivali
CACACACACACACACACACACACACACACACACACACACACACACACCTGTCTTCCTCCCAAGTAACCCATCGCCCCAGTCTCTCATCACCATCCTGCTTCTCCTGAGTTCTCCATCTGCCTAGGGCTTCCCTCCTCCCCCTGGAGGGATGTGCTCCTTCCCTCTCTGCTCCTCCCTGCACACTCCCAAGCTCATCAACAAAACTTCTCAAGCTCCCTACAGCCTCCAGGTAGAACATCTTCTGAACAGCCGCCTCCTCCCTCTCACGTCTCACGCACCCCTCCTCTCATCACAGGACATCTTCCTCAACTCCCTACAGTGTCTTCCCTGACAGTCTCCCAGGTGGGACCAGAGCACAGGATTTAACAGGCATTTCCAAGTACACCTTGCCCTACTCAGACACCTCCACTGCCCCATTGTAAACACGAGAAAAGCAAGGACTACAGAGCCTCGCTCGTACCACAGGGAGTCTATAGAGTGAGTGGCCAGCCCTGGGTTCCCGCAAAAGCTACTGAGCATCAAACTAATAGGGGCAGCTAGCCTCAACCCACAGCTAGCAAGCGCTGGGTGCATTCCAGGTGCTCCTTAAGTGTTAGAGCTCACAGAATGACTGCTCACCCCAGGTGAAACAGACTACTAGTGCACCATTGTGCACTTGAAAGTATAGTGTGGCTACAGAGAGTTAATTAACTTGCCCAGTACAAATAAGCTAGCCAAGAGTGGGACACAGATTCAAGGCCCATGCGATCTAGGACAGAGTTCTGCTGGGAGGCACAATAGCGACTCTCCCAGAAGTAGGTCACTCCCCTCCTCCCAAAGCCACAGCATACACTTCATCTGTAGCGTGGTGATGATCAAAGACTAACCCAGATCACCAGCCACACCAGGCATGTACGTAACTAACAACTCCAGGCTGTTTTTTATGTGGGGAGCCCTTCTGGACCTCCCCTCCCTTAATACCCGAGTCATCCATACAAGACGTAGCTGATTGTCACCTATTCTGAAAGACACTGAAATTGTGATCCTGTAAGAAATGTGTACATGGTCTCTATCCCCAGTCCCTTGCACAGAGCTTTTAAGGCTCTTGAAATTTCCTGAGTGACAGAGGTGAGAGAGCACCTTTTGTTAGAGCTTTCTGGTTTTGTCTACAGTTCCAGATGCTGAGCTTGTAAAACCCACTGGAGTTTCCTGAGTGTGGGATAATGGGAGCTGCTTTTGTGACTCATCACCAGTCCCTTTCAGCTCTACTGAAGTGTCTGTTAATAAGGTGGCCAAAGTGGCTGGTCTCTCTGAAAGCCACCTCAACAGCTTCAGGAAGAGGCTGCTTGTGAGGGGAAGCAGGGTAGAACCCTCATCCTCACCCCAGCCTCCCAGAAAATGAAAGGGACTGGGTCTAGTCCCCAGTGCCCAATGGTGGAGACTCCATAGGAACCCTAAGGAAAGGGGAATAGAGGCACATGGTACAGCTCTACGGTGATTTAAAGGAAATGCTCTCCCAAGGGCTTATCTAGTTGAATAATTTTATCCCTGTTGGTCTCACTGTTGTCTCACTGTTTGAGGAAGTGTAGGAGATATGACTTTGTTGGAGGAAGTATGTCACTGAAGACAGGCTTTGAAAGTTTAGTAATTTGTGCCATTTCCAGTTCTCTCTCTCTGTCTCTGTCTGACTGTCTGTCTGCCTGTCTGTCTGTCTGCCTGCCTGCCTGTCTCTCTCTCTCTCTCTCTCTCTCTCTCTCTCTCTCTCTCTCTCTCTCTCTCTCTCTCTCACCCTTGTGATTCAAGATATGAGCTCTTGAGTGCATTAAAGGAAAGGGAGTCCTCTGTGACCTTCATGGGCAGCAGTGACAAACTGCAGGAAGCCAGTAGGCAGTTCAGCTCAACAGAACCCAGTAGCTATAGCTGGTGTTGCTTCAAATATCGGGAGTCTGACCCCAAGTTGTTTATTTTAGACATGTTTAAACCCAGCACAGTCTGGTGAAAACTATTCTTGTGGTGACCACCTCAGACCTGCACATACAACAAAGCACACCTAAATCTCCTTGAGGAATAAGGTAAGCTAAATCCAGACCCGATGCGACTGCATTGAAATACTTTGTAAAGCACATCAACACCTTCCATAAAGATAGGATCTATATCATGAAACAAAGAGCAGACGTGGACTGGTCCTAGGCCCCCTGCACATATGTAGCAGATGCACAGGTTGGTCTTCATATGGATCACCCGACAACTGGAACTGGGGTCCTCTCTGACTCTGATGCCTCCTTGGATTCTGTCCAAGACTGGGTTGCCTTGTCTGTCCTCAGTAGGAGAGGATGTGCCTAGTTCTGCAGTGACTTAATATCCCAGGGCAGGTTGGTACCCATGAGGGTCCTCTCCTCTCACTCTGAGGAGAAGGAGAAAGAAGAAATGGGGAAGCGGTGTGTGAGGGGAGAACTGTAAGGAGATAAGGGGTGTTGCAATCAGGATGTAAAGTAAATAAAACAAAATTTTTTTAAAGATGAGGTCTATAGACTGACAAAAAAAAAAAAGTTTACAAGAGGGGTCTGGAAAAGAGCCCAGTGTTAGAAAGTCTCCATCCACCAGATTACATGAAGTTCACCAGGATAGAAAGCACAGTTGCTACAGCCTTCTCAGTGCAAAACAGGTTTTGCATTGTGGTATAGAACCTATGTTTCTTCAAGGGAAGAAATAACCCTGTTTTCTTAGCATTCCAGGTCCTCCCCCTAGCACATGTCTGTTAGTACAAAGACCTTCATGCCCCCGAAAAGCCCTTAGCACTCATTTCTTGCAACAACACCTGTCACTTGTTGCCATCACAGACTTTTATCCCTCTGGGACCATGAGCCCAAATAAGCTCTTTCTTCTATAAGTTGCCTCTGTTATTGTCTTATCACAGCAACAGAAAAGCAACTAATACAAACGGAAATTCCTAGGAACAGAGCTCTTACACTTGAGGCTCTTCTGCTTCTCACTCAGGGTCACTCTTCACCTGGTTTTTCATTCCTGCCCTTTTATAAGACTCGCAAACATAGTATCCCTGTGCCTGACTGAGCCTGTACAGCAAAATTTCAAGCCCAAGATGGAAGGTGTGGTAAGTCCCTACTTTGTAGCCAAATGGTCAAAATTATAGATGACCTGGACTTTGGGTTGTTGTCTTGAGTCAGAGGACCTTCTCTGAGACTAAACTCTTCAAGCTGTGAGGTTTCTGTTAGCTGTAGGTAGATGACACAAGAGTCAAATCATTGTATATGCCATTAATGAGATGAATGCTATATACTTAGCTAATGTCTACAGAGCTTAACATCGCTGTCAGTAGTCGTGTTGCTTATTTTTTCTTATTGCTGTGATTAAAAACACCTGATAAGAAGTAACCTATTGGAGACAGTTTAATTTGGCTTGCAGTTCAAACAGATTCAGTCCATCTTGGTGGGAAAGATACACAGCAGGTAAGGAAACATGGTATCAGCCGTGGGAGGAGGCTGGTCACACTGCATCCACAATCAAGACACAAGGAGTGAACAGGGTAGATATGGCTTATAAGAACTCAAGACCTCCCCTCTGTCCCAGTTTCCTGGAGGACACCCTATTGGGACTCTAGATGAGAGAACCATGGGAGAATAGCAAAGTAGAAGGATCCAGTGGGTCCTAGAAACCTACAAGTAGAACATTATGATAGGCAGATTTGGGCCAAGGGATCCCGCTCAAACTAAGGCACCAGCCAAGGACAATACAGGAGGTAAACTTTAAACCCCTACCCAGATCTAGCCAATGGTCAGAACAGTCTCCACATTTGAGTGGAGAGTGGGATATGACTTTCTCACGTACTCTGGTACCTCACATTTGACCATGTCCCCTGGAGGGGGAGACCTGGTGGCACTCAGAGGAAGGACAGCAGGTCACCGAGAAGACTTGATACCCTATGAGCATATACAGGGGGAGGTAATCCCTCTCAGGAACAGTCATAGGAGAGGGGAATAAGGGGAAAATGAGAGGGAGGGAAGAATGGGAGGATACAAGGGATGGGATAACCATTGAGATGTAACAAGAATAAATTAATTAAATAAAAAAGAAAAGAACTCAAGACCTACCCACAAGGACCCACTTCTTCAACAAGGCTTCACTTTCTACCATCTTCTCAAACATGGCTACAAGTTGGAGACCAAGTGTTCAAACACAGTACCTAGGAAGACATTTCACATTCAAATCATAATAGCTCAAAGAGGCTACATATCTGGTGTTGGAAGCACCGGGGCATGGTGGGGGGTGGAGAGGAGTCAGTTGGATGTCCACCTCATATCTAGTATGCACCTGCAATACAATCATTGATATTTTTCATTTGATTTCTCTACTGGGACTCTGTGCCAAATAGTAGAAACACATTGATAAATAAGATATGTTTTGATATCTAATTGATAAATAAGATAAGACAGTTTTAAACACATGCCTGCTTTGGTCCATCTTCAGTAGTTCCTTGTATTATCATGAGCAACTTTGATATCACATTCACCACCATGGGCTCCCAAACAACATCAAAGTTCTGCCTTCCCCTTTAGGTGCCTCAATCCAGGTAGATACTTGGAAATTTTATTCAATGACTCACTGTTTGAATGACTCAGCAGGTTCCACTGAATCACAAATCTCATGAAATAAACTCAGCGGCCTGTGATGAGTCATGAGCTAGAAGGACAGGCTGTCTTGGTGTAGAGCTGGCGTGGTAGTATCTCCTAGGCTGGCTCTCTTACTTTGACTACTGCTCATTAGCATAGCCATCAACATTTTACATAATATTTGCACATCCATTTTCTCACTTTATTCTCCACGGTTTGGAAAGATAATCTTTTACATTGGCTTGAAATTAATTTTCTATATGTTTCATAAGCATATTTTGATTGCTTCTGATTAAGTTGTCAAACCAAAGAAGTTGTCTGAAATCAAACGTAATATCCCTAGAGAAGGAATGTGAGGGGAGAGAGAGCTGAGGCTCCAGGTGTTTAGACATGAGTCCCACCTGTCACACAAAGCCATCAACCTGACAAAACCTTTCTTAGGTTTACACTAACAGAGGCTATATCCAACCAAGAAGATAGGAATAAGTTATCTCTTTTCTAATAGTAGTGGCCAGGCAAAAATTATGCTGTCAAAGACATCACTGAGATATTCAAAAGCTGAGTTCCAATGGCCTTCCCACATTTTTGAGTTTCCTTAAAGCCAAAAGTGAAAGTCAGTCCTCGGCCCTTATTTTTCTTTAAATAGCATCATGCCTTGTGGGAGACTGGCTGCTCAGACCCTACCCAGATCCCAACTCTGATTCTCAATAAGTGTTCCACACTTCAAAACATACTGCTCTCCAACCAGGAAAGCAAGTAAACTATGCATCTTCAGCTCTCCCTGACTCCTCCAAATCCAGTCCCCTCCATACCCCACCAGCCTCATCCCCAGCTCTGCAGCAGACAACCTACTGTGGCTCCCTTGCCCCATTACCACTTCTACTGCCTCCATCTCCAGTGGATCACACAGAGATCTTCCCCTTCTAACCTCCATAGAACACTCTGGCCAGCTAACTGTATATCTTCACATCTCCCTCAGGTCCTCAAAACCAGCCCCTACCCATCCACCCACACCCATCTCTTAACCCCCAGCTCTGGAGGAGATCACCTGCTGCATCCTTTCTTCCTTCCCTAGTCCCTTCAGTGACTCACATAGGTCTTCCCCTCCAAACTTCTTACCCTCTCCACTCATTGCTTTATCCCAGGCCCCAATTCCAACAGGCATGTCCTGGGAACCCACAGGCCACTCCTGACAGCCAATCAGATAGGCTAACTACAAACCTTCACCTCTTCCTCCATTCTTCCAAGTCCAATGCCCCTATCCCATCACATAGCAGACTGTCTGCTGTGTACTCTCCTCACCCTCTGCACCCAGTAGAATATCCATCTACCCTTGTTCCTGGGGACTCATTTGGGCCCTCTTAGCCCATGCTTATTCCTAAGTGTCAGCTCCCAATACCTAGAGGATTTTAACTGGAAACCTCAGTAGACACACCTACCATGATCCCAGAAGAATTTCCTACCAGGCAACACACAGGCAGCACATTCTCCTAAGAACCAGACAGTAAACAAAAACCAGGAGCAAAACAAAAACAACATCAGATATCCCAGCACCTAGGATTACAACCTTCCAAACCCCAGATCCCTAGGTGCTAGTGTAAAAACCCAACAATAGCCAGGACAATGCGTCTCCACTGGAGCCTAGCAACACTATGCAGAAAGCCCTGAGTATTGCTACATAGCTGAAGCACCAGAAAAGACCTTAAGATATCCTTCATGGATATGATAAAGGTCTTTAAAGAGAAAATGAGTAAATCCCTTTTTAAAAACCTGAGGAAACACAATGAATGGAAGGAAATAAACAAAACAGTTCAAGACCTGAAAATGGAAATAGAATCAATACAGAAAAGCCAAAGTGAGGAAAACTGGGACATGAAAAATTTAGGAACTTGAGCAGGAACCTCAGAGGCAAGCCTCACCAACATAATAGAAGAGATAGAGGAGAGAATCTGAGGCATTGAAGACATGGTAGAAGAAATGGATCCTTTGTTAAAGAAAATATTAAATCTAAAAACCTCATGACACAAAGCAACTAGGAAATCTGAGATACTATAAGTAGACCAAATCTAAGAATAATGGGAACAGAGGAAGAAGAAACCCGGGTCAAAGGCACAGAAAATATTTTCAATAAAATTAGAGAAGAAAATTTCCCTAACCTAAAGAAGGAGATACCTATCAAAGTACAAGAAGCATGCAGAACATCAAATAGATTGAACCAGGAAAGAAAGTCCCTTTGGCACATAATAATCAAAACACTAACAAAAAAAGAATATTAAAAGCTACAAGGGAAAAGACCAAGTAACATGCAAAGGCAGACTTCTTAGAATAACACCTGACTTCTCAATGGAGATTCTAAAATCCAGACGTTCTGTAAATGTTAAGAGATCACAGATGTCAGCCGATCATAATAGATGGAGAAAATAAAACAGTTCATCATAAAACCAAATCTATGCAATATCTAGCTATAACTCTAGTCCTACAAAGATACTAGAAGTAAAATTCCAACCTAAAGAGGTGAACCACACTCAAGAAACCCAGGAATAAACAATCCCAGGCCAGCAAATCAAAAAGGGGGCACACACTCCAAATAAATAAACAAACAGGAATCAACCAACACTGCTCTTTGATATATTTCAATACAGACTAATAAACACAATGGATTCAAAAACAGGATCCACCCTTCTAATGCATCCAAGAAATACTCAGCATCAAGGACAGACATCCTCTCAGGGAAAAAGGATAGAAAAAGGTATTCCAAGAAAATGGACCTAAGAAGCAAGACTCCTACAGCTGATGAACACTTTCAGCAAAGTAGCTGAATACAAAATTAGCTCACAAAAAAATCAGTAGCCCTCCTAAACACAAATGAGAAAGAAATCAGAAAAAAAAAACACCTTTTACAATAGCCTCAAACCATATAAAATGTATTGGAGCAACTCTAAGCAAGCAAATGAAGACTTATATGACAAAAACCTTAAGACACTGAAGAAAGAATTAAAGAAGATATGAAAAGATGGAAAAAATTTCCCATGCTCATGGATTAGCAGTAGGATTTACACAGTAAAAAAAAAAAGCCACACAACCAAAAGCAATCTGCAGGTTCAATGCAATCCCCAAGAAAATTCCAACACAGTTCTTCATGAATCTTGATAGGACAAAGTTCGCCTTCATGTGGAAACACACACACACACACACACACACACACACACACACACACACACACACATTTTTTTAAAAAGGATAGCTAAAACAACCCTGGATACTAAAAGAACTTTAGGAGATATGCCATCCCAGACTTCAAATTGTACTATTGAGGTATAATAATTAAAAACAACATGGAATTGGCACAAAATTATACACACTGTTTAATCAAATTGAAGACCTGAACATAAACACATATACCTATGGACACCTGTTTTTTTTAATTAAATAAACAGAAATGCACACTTAAAACCAACATCTTCAACAATTGGTGCTGGTCAAACTGAATGGCTGCATGTAGAAGAGTCCAAATAGACCCATATTGATCACCCTGTATAAAAACTCAACTCTAAATGAGCCAAAGACCTCAACAAAAAAACAGATACACTGAATCTGATGAAGTCACTAGGATCAGCAATTAATAAATGGAGCCCATGAACCTGAGAAGCTACTGCAAGGCAAAGGACACTGTCATTCTGACAAGGCAGCAGCCTACAGAACAAAGATTTTTACCAATGACACATCTGACACACCAAGCAACCAAAAAGCTAGATATCAAGAAAACAAATACAGATCTAAACAGAATTTTGAATAGAGCAATCTCAAATGGCCAAGAAACACTTAGAGAAATGGTAGACACCCTTAATCATCTGGGAAATGTAAATCAAAACTATGTTGTGATTTTTGTCTTACACCCTTCAGAGTGTTTAAGATCAGTAAAACAAGTGAGAGCTCATGCTGGCAAAGATGAGGAGTGAAGGGAACTCTCATCCATCACTGGTGAAATTGCAAACTTGTACAACCATGATGTGGCAGTTCCTTGGGAAGATGGCAATTGGTCTACCTCAAGATTCAACTCTACGCTCTTGGACATACACCTAAGGAAACTTCCTCCTACCAAGGAGACACTTTCTCAACCATGTTCATTGCTGCTTTATTCATAATAGCCAGAAATTGGAAACAACCTAGATATCTCTCAACAGAAGAATGGATTTTAAAAACGTGGCACATTTACACAACGGAGTATTACTCAGCTTTTGAAGACAGTGAAATCATTAAAGTCATAAATAGATGGAACAAGAAAAAAATCATCCTGAGTGAGCTATCCCAGACCCAGAAAGACAAATAAAATATACATTCCCTTATATGTAGCTATTAGCCCTCAAGTCAATGACAACCAAGCTACAGCCTATAGAACCATAAAGGTTAAGTGTAGGGTAAGCAACTAAGGAGACACGTAGATCTTGTTACAAAATAGAAACAAAACAGTTGTGGATGAAAGGAGAGGGGCTGCTGAAATTGGAGGATCAAGTGAGGAGGGGAGGGGAGAGGGTAGTGAGGGAAAAAATATGGAGAAAATAGCTGAAATTAAGGGCCATTTGAGGAGTAGTGTGCAAACCTAATACATTAGAAGCTTCATGAAATATATACAGATATGAAGGTAATCCAAGTGAAATTGCCAAATAATAGAGGCGACAGAGACCCAACTGAAATTTTCTTGTCACCAAATGAAACTTCCAGAATGAGAATCAGGTTACACCTAATTGAATTGTTAGCCAAAGGGGTTCCATGGGAATCTTCCAAACAACTTTTGTGGGCTGTTTCCAAGACTATAGGTTGCTCTCCACAAATTGACAGCAAGGTCCCATTGCTGAAGACAACACCTATACAACTCACTGGACATGGAGAAGTCCAGCTGGTGCCTACAGAAAGCCTTCATTCCCTACGTTCCAGGGTCTTTGGTACAGGAATGTATTGTGCAACTTGTAAATGTAAATGTAAACACCAACATGGCCACAAAATCCTTTGATCTACAATGGTGTCCTGCCTGCAAGATATGCCAGGGCAACGGTGGCACAAAGCCTGCGAGAGCAACCAATCAATATGTAAGGCTCACTCCACATTATGGAACCTATACCTAACACTTCTTGGGTGATCAAGACCCTGAGACTAGATAGCCCAGGGACCCAGGTAAAAACCAAATGTTACTGTTATTTAAAATAGAAGTAGCCCGCTGATCTGGGCCCAGGGGTCCTGCTCAAACTATGGCATCAACCAAGGACAATACGTGCAGTAAACTTCAAACCCCTACCCAGATCTAGCCAATGGACAGGACATTCTCCACAATTGAGTGGAGAGCGGGGACTGACTTTTACACGAACCCTGGTGCCCCATATTTGACCACATCCCCTGGATGGGGAGGCCTGCCACCACTCAGAGGAAGGATAGCAGGCTACCAAGAAGAGACTTGATACTCTATGATCATATAGAGGGGGAGGAGGTCCCCCTCAGTCACAGTCGTAGGGGAGGGGGGTAAGAAGAAAATGGAAGGGAGGGAGGAATGGAAGGATGCAAGGGATGGGCTAACAATTGAGATGTAATATGAATAAATTAATAAAATATATTAAAAATAAAATAGAAGTAGCAATAAAATGACTTCTAACGATTTTCTGCTATTCATAGATTGGAGCCTTGCTCAGCCATCATCAAAGAAGCATCCTCCTGTAGCAGATGAAAATAAATACAAAGACCCACAGCCAGGCATTATGTAGTGAGTGAGAAATTTTGGAACACTAAGCCTTAAAACTGGAAGTCTCCATCAATTCCTTTCCTCAGGACTCAGGGAATCCCAGGAAAGAGGAGGCAGAAAAAGTGTAGGAGCCATAGGTAATGAAGAACACCAAGAAAATATGCTTACTAAATCAACATGACCAAAACCCATAGGAACTCACAGAGACTGAAGCAGCATGCACGGGGCCTGCACAGGTCAGCACCAGGTCCTTTACATATATGTAAAGGCTTCCTGTTTAGTGTTTTTATAGGATTCCTCAGTGTGTGTGACCAAGTGGGTCTGTGTTTCTTGTGCTTTCTCTTGGGCTCTTTTTCTTCTGTTTGTTTCTTTTGTTCACTTCTGATGTGTTACTTTTTGTTTTGTCTTATTCTATTTTAATAAATAAATAAGTGACAACATACTGCTTACCCACTTGGGGTGGATCATTCAAAAGTTCCAGCTCAACACATGAATTTGAAAGACACGATATTTTTCCATTGGATTGAAATTAATTTGCTGTAATTCACACCAGTGTATTTTGATTGCTTTTGATTAAGTTTAACAAACTAGAGGAGTCTGCTGAAATTAAACATCAAAGTAAACAATCCGTTTTCTGAGGCTCCTTGTACATAATTATCAGCCTTGTCACTCTTGCTAAATATATCCGTTATGTGACAGTCCCTGTGCCTGAGTAGTGGTAATTAATACAGAATCCCAAATCAATCCCAGAGAAATCCTCTAAAATCAGGGGAAACTCATTTGCATAGTTTCTAAAAGGCATGAATGAATTGTTCTGAAACCAGGATGAAAAGCAAGGGGCTTTCAGAGGTCAGGGCTCTTTTGTATGAATAAATAAATAAATAAAAGGAGCCACATACTTAATACTAGGTTGTTGCAAAGAAAAATAGGTCTTTGGTGTACAGTATGAATAAACAGGTAGGTGACTCTTTGGGTCGTCACTTTGCAGAAAGCCTTACTAAAATTAATGGCTGGTAATTAACCACCCAAGCAACTAATGGGCTGAGAAAAGTTCACAGGTAGCTTTGTAACATTGCTGAAAATGATGGAAATTAAAGTCAATATAATTTTATTAAAATGCAGGGAAATAATTTAAATATTTTTAAGGGAAGCTGAGAGAAAGACCTCTCTAGGCCTCCATTTGTTTGTTTACTTTCATCCAGGGAAATAGAGAAGGGGGGGGGCAATAAAACAGCTGCCGCCAGCAAAATCTGCTCCTACTGCCCAGAAGCAGAACCGTTCTGGGCACAAGATGCAATCTTTCAAAGCCTCAGTGTTCCCACTGAAAACTAGGACATGCAGGAGCCAGTTCTGCTCCTGGCTCACTCCATGGGGGTGACAGGAACTAGATGACAACACCTCAACAGGGCCAGGGATTGGGGGTGGGGGTGGGGCAACCCAGGTATTGCTTTCCCAGCTGGCATGACTTGGCTCTGGCTACAGCACTCTCTCAGTGCACATCAATTATTCATGACAATAATAAGAAAAAGAATAACCAGTATTTATCAGGCTCATATCAGACTCTGTGCTAAGCACTTTCTCTGTGTAGCCACTCACAAGAAAGTCCCTATTGCTAACATCTTTCTCTAGAAGTTTAAGCAACTCACCTAATGCACTAAGAGCATCCAGCTCAGTGGCAGAACTGGTCTCTGAGTACATGCGCACATGTATGGGAACAGTGAATGATGCAGCAGCCCCTGGGTGTGCACGGGTGGCTTTCAGAAGGCAGGAGACTCTCAGAAATGGCATGCAAGATGCAAATACATGCACGCGTTCGTTCATCTGATCCTCAACAGAACCATTGATCCCCACATGGTTGAGAGGCCTGTACTTGATTCCAATGGAAGCAGGTAAAGTGGCCAAGTCTTTGGTGCATGAAGTGTGGTCTGGCGTGTGATCTGATCAGCATCGGTAGTTCTAGATCAGGATAGAAGAGACTGTGGGAACCTACAGACCTCTGGGTGACCAAGGAAGGCTGCCTGGGGGACATAGTGTTAACATAAGCCCCAAAAGGTGACAAGGAATCAGCCAAGGAACCGAGTGCTGTGCTTTGGATATGGTTAGTTCCCTATGCACCTCCATATGCTAACAATTTGGTCCACAGTGTGGTGACAAGAGAAGTGATGGGTCCATCAGGAGGCAGGGCTGTGCTCCAGAGATGAATGAAGAGAAGCCATCTCTTCTCTCTCTGCTTTCCTCTTGCATCATGTAATCCTTTTCACACACGTTCCTACTATTATACGCTACCTTCCATGATAACCTCACCAGACCTAGGGCCACGCCCTTGAATCTCTAGAGCTGCTATCTATTAAATACCTCTGGTGATTTGAATAAAAAAATGGTAGCCCAGTGGCTCATAGATTTGAATGCTTAGTCATCAGGGGGCGACACTACTTAGAAGGATTAGGAGGTGTGGCCTTGTTGGAGGAAGCACTGAGGGTGGCCTTTGAGATTTCAGAACCCGAAGCCAGGCCCAGAGACTCTCTCTTCCTAGATGTGTGGAACTCTGAGCTCCTTCTCCAGCCCCTTGTCTGCCTGTATGCCACCACACTTCCTGCCATGATGATAATGGACTGAATCCGTAAGCAAGCCGCAACTAAATGCCACTGTCATGTCCCCTCACAACAAGAGAATGCTAAGATAATACCCAAGCTCAGGTATTCCATCATGGTTATGGAAGACAGACTCGTAAATATCATAAAATCAGAGAGAAATGCCCAAACAAAGGCACAAGGAATGCAGTCTGCATGAAGATAATCTCAACTGCCATGAACAGCCATTTTACCGGCATGTATAATGTAAGGCTAAAAGACAGAGGCAAGAACTTGAACATACCAGCCATACATGGAATGTTCGTGAGACAATGGGGAGCCATGCAGAGTAGCTGCTCACACATTTGCAAGCATCATTAGGTGATATGGCAGAGTTTAGACAAAGACCAAATTGTAAGGTGGTACATATGCAAATTACTGAGATCATTTTCCACTGTAATTTATTTTTGTTTTCCTTTTTTGTTTGTTTCATACTGAGAGAGAGGAGAGGAAAGAGAGGAGAGGTGAGAGAGTCAGAGACAGAGATAGATACAGAGATAAAGAATCAGAGTGCACGCCATGGCACCAATGTGGCAATCAGAGAAGTAAGGTCTCTCTCCCTCTACCATAAAAGCCCTGAGACTTGAACTCAGATCCTTGGGCTTGCTAGCTGAACCATCCTCTACAATTCCATGATGACCCCAAGAACTTGAACTTTCAGACCTGTTTCAAAAAGGAATGCTTGAGGCTCAGAGGGGCAGAGAGGGTTTACTTGTGACACTCCCAGCCTAGCTCCCCTCTCCTTCCACAGGGAAGTGATGCAACAGTCCCTGCCTCCAGCAGCCATCCATCCAGTCCCTCCAAGCATCATGCAGCTGCTTCTTGGTCCCTCTTTTATAGAAAACACTAAACAAGGAAGTAAAATCAATGAGAAATAATAAGTGTTTTTTAAAATGACTCCATAAAAAGACAAACTTAAAAACAATAAAAACCTGAAGTAGGGCTTTAAAAAACAATTGGGCAAAATCAGCACAGGGGGCCAGAAAAGATTAATTTGAATTTGAAAGGCTCAAACAATAGTACCTCATCCAAAAGGCAAGGCAGAGGCCAGGTTGAGGAGCATGGGTAGCAACACATTTTATAAAATGGGGGTGGTCTTAGGGATTTTATGGCAAGCAGAAAGCCTCCCCAGGGGAAGTGGCCTCCTACTTGACCTCCTCAGTGGGAGAGGAAGAGTGAAAAGAAAAAGCAAACCCCAAAGTGGAGTGGTGGGGACGAAAGATGATGCTAAATTCGGGGAAATCCAGATGTGGTCAATTAAATATAGCAGGCTGTTCTCCTGATGGGCAATGACAAGGATGGTTAAGGGTGCACTGGGGACCAGTGAGGGCAAACTTCAGGTTCACTGAAGGAGTTTCAATCAAAGTCAGAAGCAAGCAGGAAGAGTCCAAGGGCTACCCCAGAAAGCTCAGAGATCAACCATGGCTGACTCCTACCCAGAAGGCAAGAAGGGCAGTTTCAGTGACTCAAGGTCAGAGACCACGTGAGGGGCTTAAGAAGAGCAAGGGCCTGAGGGAGTCAGTCCTCTGCTGCTGTGGACAGGCTTGGCCCAGTTCTGCTTCCCCAGAGTGAGGAGGTGTCAGAGGCAGTAAGGGATCTGTTGCAGGGCCAAGATGCTTCTTGGCAGGAAGGGTGGGAGCTGTTGGTGCTGACTGGGCTCTCCGGGGTCAGGCAGGGTCAGCGGAGGTTGGTGGCTATCAGAGTGAAGGAGCCAAGATGGAGAGGACAATGCACAGAGGTGTTAGAGGAGGCTGACGGGGACTAAAGTGTCCCCAGAAACTGAATTCTTCACTAGGAAAAGGCCCTGGGAATAACACACACACACACACACACACACACACACACACACACACACACACACACCCCTCACTTTTCCCATAGTATGCACATCTGCTTACAAACTCAAATGTCTCACTTCGCCTTTCTTTTGTCCTCACACTCATACTTGTTAACACACTCACTCATTTCACCTTTTCCCTCACAACACTCACACACATAGCTTCTCTCACACTCTCACATTTTCTCTTCACCCCTCCTGATACTCATGGGCATTTCTGCATGTATTTTTGCTCATAACCCATGTACTAGCACACTGGGAAAAGATACCCACATGCAGAGACCTGAACATTCTCTCTCTCTCTCTCTCTCTCTCTCTCTCTCTCTCTCTCTCTCTCTCTCTCTCTCTCTCTCTGTGTGTGTGTGTGTGTGTGTGTGTGTGTGGGTGGGTGTGTGTCTGTGTCTGAGAGAGAGTGGGGGGAGAGAGAGAGAGAGAGAGAGAGAGAGAGAGAGAGAGAGAGA
>OU015748.1:48741674-48760038 GCA_907169655.1 Acomys percivali
GAGAGAGAGAGAGAGAGAGAGAGAGAGAGAGAGAGAGAGAGAGAGAGAGAGAATCAACTAAGTTTTAGCTCAGATTGCTGAAATGTTTGTCAGCCTCAGCAAAATTACTTGAAAGAGCCACTGAGGCCAGATGGGAGTTAAAGGACCGTCTTTTATTGTGCAATTGTGACCTTTTCCTCTCATTTGGAGTGATGTCACGATATCCCTTCCATTCAGGAAGAATGATGACAAAGAACTTCAGGGTTTTCCCTTCATATCTTTTCTTGGCAAAGCACAAAGCTGGCTCCCTATATTGATTTCCAACTACTATTTTTCTCTCCTTTGTGAACTCCAAAGCCAGGAAACCATGACCCTCAGCTAAACTGTGGTTTCAGAAACAGGCCTCTTGCCCCTAGGCCATTTTCTTGGAAGCAATGTTTGCTTTTGTTGCCCTCAACTGGGATGCAACCAATGTCCCCGGCTTGCTGATTCCCTTATGTGTCTCCAGCTTACATATTCCTCCTCTGAGAGACAGTGCTGGCCTTTCCCCTATGGCTCTGCATTCTTACAAGAGCACTATGGAGGGGTGGTCTTTCCAGGATGCAAGTCAGAGAAGTCCTTAGAAAATGGACCATCCTTCATACAGCAGAACATTTCAACTCCTGCAATGATGGAGCTTTGAGAGAACAGTGATCTCCATGTGATACTTGGTACAGCTCCTTCCATGCAAAGCAGTGCTCTTTCCATGTAGAGCCGTGCTCCTTCCATGCATAACAGTACCTCTTCCCTTCACAGCAGTGCTCCTTCCATGCAGAGCAGTGCTCCTTCTCTGCAGAGCAATGCTCCTCCCGTGCTGAGTAGAAATCCTTCCCTGCAGAGCAGTGCTCCTTCTGTGCAGAGCAGTGCTCCTTCCATGCAGAGTAGTGCTCTGGCATTGCTTTGGGTAGCTTCTGGGTATTCAATTCAGTTCATTTTGAACTTCAGTCTGCATTTGTGTTAACCTTTTCCCTTCCCCAAGGGTTTTAAGCTCAGCTCTGAAGCAAGATGTAATCTGGCCTCCCCTGAGTTCTATTTCCATGTCTTTGGAAGTCCTAGATGGAGGGATAAGGACCACCTGAAGATATCCTCATCTTGTCTTCCATTGAGTCTGGAGAACAGGACAAGAGATAACTTTAATTGGCCGCTTTCAATGGCCCAGAGATCATGATAGACTGAACAGTGTCCCTTCAAAACATGTATACTGAAATGTTAACCCTGAATGTGACTTCGCGTAGGCTCAGTTTTCTTAACAAATATATTTTACTATGAACTTATTAACTGAGAGTACCTCATTTATATCCTGATAACAAAACTATAAGGATATCAGTTCTGAGGAACGATTCTTCAGGCGTAATCAGCAGGATTTCTTCTACTGGAACCTGGAGGAACCAGAACCCAGAACCTCAGCTGGCTCCGAAGCCTTCCCTCGAGCGATTCTCTCTAGGAGCGTCAAGTGGAGCGATGAACAGCCAAAACTATCCCAAGTCTCCAAAGGCCCCCGCCTCTTGTTTTTGGCTCACATTTATACCTCCTCTCAGCACCTGTTCAAGGATGTTTTTCAGCTGCTTAATATCCAATCTCCCCCACATGGTGGTTTGACTTCTAAGGGGATAAACATCACCTGCTCTCATAAGTCTTTTTCTCCTGCCCCACTTGTGATCTAAACAAAAAACATGTTTCTCTCTCCTTCAACTACAGATAAATACATAACCTTGCCAGGTAAAGTGAGGTCATAAGGATGAGATCCTAACACTGAAGGACTAATGGCCTTTCAAGAAGGCAATACAAAATTTCTCTGTCTATTCTCTCCCTCCCTCCCTCCTCTGTCCCTCTTTCCTTCCCCCCTCACCATCACAACTCTCCATCTATCTCTGTATCTGTTTTTTTTAACACAGGGAGTCTATGGGGGGATGCAACAAGAAGCCATCTGCAAGTAAAGGACAAAGGTCTTGCTAAAACCCAGGAGCCCTATATCTTGACCCTTCAGCCTCTAAGATGGGGGGTGGGCCAGAGGACATGCCTCACTCATGCCCCTGAGAGTGTGCTGTTTTGTGAAAGACATCCTTGGGAACAGTACTCCACACCTCACAGTTGGGAATGGTTTTGGGCCTCTTACTTCAGTTTACTTCTTTGAAGCCTCATTAGGAGCCCATGAGGGACAGAGTGGGAATCACCACACCCATTTTTTTTTTCAACTAAGGGAGTTAATGCTCAAAGCAAGTAAATAATCTAGGGGAAAGAATACTAAACATTCAGAGCAGAAATGCAGCACCTCCTTCCCATTGCCATAGCTTTTCCTCAGCCTTGGCCCATCATGCTTCTGTACTGCCTGGGCCCACAGTGCCTCTCCAGCTCTTTCCAGGCCAAGGCAGAGATATGGGGTCATCTTAGGTCCATTCCTTCTGACTTCATTCTTCCATGACACCCAGCAACTCAAATTGTTGGCCGCCTTGGTTCCAGATGTGATTGGGTCTCTGCAAACCCAGGTCTAGTTTCTCCTGCACGATGAACCTTGCATGTGCTTCAACGGCAGGTGAATGACATTAACAACAAACCACTGTGGGTCCCATTGAGCAGCTCAACATCCGTAGCTTGCAGGAAGGGCCTTTGCAAGTACAAGGACCTTAGCTGTATCCCCAGAACCTATGTTTTAAAAGGCAGGTGTGTGCACTTGTAATGCAAGTACCAGCGTAGTACAGACAGCGCACCCATTGGTCTTGTTGGCATGGCAACCTGGCCTGCTCGGCAAGTTCAGGCCAAATGAAAGTCCTTGTATCAAACAGAAAAGTGAATGGTTCCTGAGTAAAGATACCTGTGTTGTCTTTTGGCCCACAGTCACACAAAGACACAAACAACCCACACATACATGTACGCATCCTTGCACATGAGCACACAGAGAGAGAGAGAGAGAGAGAGAGAGAGAGAGAGAGAGAGAGAGAGAGAGAGAGGTGAGGAGGGAGAGACAAAGAAGGAGAGACTCCCAAAGTATTTACAGTCTTGCCATCATGTGTCCTAATGCCACCATATATCCTGAGCCCCTGTACATCCCCCACCTCTCTCCATAGCAGAGAAACCCCATCATCACTCTTTTGTTGTTTCTTGTCGATCCACACAAAGCATGGGGAACAATACTGCTAGGAGTTCGTTCCACAGAGCAGCTGTGTGGCTGTGTGAAACTGCAAAGCAAATCCTGACCCCCGCATGGCAGCATATGCACAACCACACATGTGATTCGGGTGCTTGTGTTCCACTGTGTAGCTGCTGGGCTGGACGCAGTTATAGCTTGCAGTTTGCAGTGGCCTTAGTTTTCAGCCTGTGCCAGAAAGGGGGCTCACAGAAATTGCACCACCTACTCTCAGAGCAGTTTTGAAAGGAGTAGGAAGAAAATGTTTTCTCTGATATTAAGGACCATGTACTACAACCAGCCACCATTTACTGAACATTTGTTATGTGCCGCGGTATTACATGCATGACCTCTAGACTTTCTAACCAATCTCTGAGTGGCATCAGCCCCTCTGTCTTACAGATGAGCACACAGAGGCCCGATAGGCTACTGAGCTATTCATGGAAGCTGGTGGTGGGTGTGAGGCTTCCTGCTGGCATGCTCCAGAAGGAGACTCACACCACCTTAAACATACAACTCAGGCAATAGCAGTTGATCAGTTTGGTCCCTTGACATAGAAGCATCTTTTGTCTCCATTCATCTCTGGATCTCTGCACTCAGAACATTATTTTCTGTACACACAAGGTGTTCAGCAAATGTCCATAGATCGTGAAAACGTCATGGGCAAGCAAAACCTTGACTAACCAGAATCTGCCAATTTAGACTCTCGAGTAAGGTAAACCATTGAGCTTCTATTTTAAATGAAACAGGAAAATCACAGCACAGGACTTATACCTGGAGATCCTCAGGTCAATAGGTTAGAGAGGCTCTCGGTGGGTGGATGGAGGAGAACATGAGTGCTTGCAATGAAGCCATTGTTCTGCTCTATCTGCATGACCATTACTGTCCCTCTCAGAAAGAACTAATTAATACACACTTGTCTCTCGTGGTCCAAGAAAGCTCCCTGCTCCCTGCTCCCTGCTCCCTGCTCCCTGCTCCCTGCTCCTCCGTGGGATCAAGAGCAGGACTGAAGACCTGTTATGGGCTTTGTATCACATACTGCAGAAAGAGTCAAATTATATTACAATATTATACTTATAGGATGATCTCTTATGGATATTAAGGCAGAATTATAATAATGGCCCCAACGTGAGCATTGCATAGTAGTAACTGAGGTCAGAAACAAAAAGGGAAATTTCAATAGCCGTATAGAAAACTGGGTCTATTGACTTGATTCTCAGTTCACTTGACAATTCAATTATCCAAATGAAACAGTCTCAGTTAATCAACATCACAGTGCAAGTGGGATTGACTCCACAGATTACTTGTACCCTGATGACCACAGTGGTCCATAAATATGTCCTTCCTGAATGTAAAATGGAAGCATAGCTTTCACATCCCATCACTTTCAGGCCACCAGAGCCCCAAACATCCTAATACATCTTTCTGAATACATCTCTGAGAAAGAGGATGTGAGAAGAAAGCAGGCTGAAGATCAGCCAGCTCAAAGCACTCCCTCATTACTTTATGACACCAGGCAAACTGGTTTTGTCCTCAAAGGCCTCGCCTCAGTTTCCTCATCTCTCAAATGGAATGAAAACACCTGCTACCTGGACTTAATTTCTGTCATTGTTCCCTGTTTGGCTTTGGAGACATGGGGTCATTCTGTCCAGACTGGCATTCCTGTGTAGTGGAAGGTAACGTTGAACTCCTGATCCATCACCCAAGTGTTCACACAAGCACATAATACTACATCTGACTTATGAGGTGTGGTAGATGAAATCTAGTTCCTTCCTACATGCTAGGCAAGTACTCTAAGAATGGAGCTTTGGGTCCAGGCCCAGGATTTATTCATTTGTATGGGTCCTTACTCTGTACAGACAAGTCTTAGAGAGATGTGTGGATTTGTTCATCAGTTTTTCCATGGCTGTGACAAAATGCTAGACAGAGACAAACAACATCAGTGAAGGAAGATTTATTTTAACTTACAGTTTCAGAGACTTCAGCCTGCCATCTGCTGATTCCATTGCTTTTAAGCCATGGCAAGGAAGAAACATAATATCAGAAAGGTATAATGGCAGAGGCAATCAAGCCACCTTATGGGGGGCCAAAAGGGGCTGAGGAGGGAGGGAAAATAAATGGGGGAAGAAGAAAAAGAGGGAAAGCAGAAAAGAGGAAGAAAGATCCACAGACACGATAGACCCTTCAAAGGTATAACCCCAGCAACCTAATTCCTCCAGCCAGTCAGTCCCCCGCCTCTTAATAGACATGAATGAATCCATTGATGAAATTAGTGCATTCATGCTCCAATCACCTCTCAATAGCACCGCCCACTGAGGAACAGGCCTACCAGGAAGCAGAGGAGGAGGACACTTCATATTCAGCCATATTACAGCAACAAGACAAAGGGTAGAAGTTGTAGCGAAATATGAGAATGAGTCAAAGCAGGGAGAAAGAAGTCAGAAATGAGACATGAAGGCAGTTGACCCCAAAGTGTTCCAGACCATAACGCACTTCACTCTGAAGAACAGTTGAAAGATCTGAATCACTCGTCAAAATCCAAAATGTCTTCTGTGGCCCTTCCTGTAGAGGATCTCTTCTGGAAAGGAGGCAGTTACCAGAGCCTTGTCTCTTCTGACCACTAGATGCCTTCTAGTACAAGGCAACAACAAGTGAAATCTAAATAAAAACAATGTGTGCCCTTCTACTTGTTCATCCAGGCAATGGTATCAAACCATTAAGAAACAAGATGAAATGGTGATGCTCCAAGCATCTCTCCATTGCGCTGCCCATCTACCAACCCCAACCCTGCCCATGATTATGTGCCATGCAGTAACAAATACAGAGAAGAATCAAGGCATGTGAGCATTCAATAAGGTCGAGTATTGCTTGATAATCGATATGAAGGCTAAGAAAGAGTCAATAAAAACCAGACATGATCTAGTATTGGCCTAAATAGACTTCATTGCCAAATGGAATGTAGCTAAAATCATAGACTGCTGTGGGAAAGGCGCCAACAAACCTATCTGCTTCTCACAGGAAGCATTGGCCTGAAAATCTCAAGCTTCCGCTACTATGTCAGTCATACACTTCTCTACAGAATGTCACCAAACTCATAAGTCTGTATTTAGGACAAGTAGAGGGATATCTTTCTTTCACATAGGAAAAACTATCACCTTTTCCCAGATGATAGATCAATTTTTGAAAATTCATCAAAAGTTGGCCAGTTCCTAGGGCTGGCCATCTACCTCCTTAAAGCTTATTAACTGCAGTAGACACAAATGTTCTTCCTGTAGTATTGCATGCATTCTAGCTGATAAGTGTATGAACATGAGAGGTACACCAAAAGCAAACCACAAAATGAAGCTTCCAGAACTGGGAAAATGAGCCTCCAAAAGCCAGAAGGAAATCTGAACCCCAAGTCTTAACCACAGGCTTGTGCCTCAAATAATTCTCATAAAATATGTCCTTTTTACAGATCTGTCAGCAACACTCAGGTCATTTCATAAAACTTTATTACAACCAAATGTGCTCTTAAAGCATATTAGTTTGATGAGGCATTGGCTGGATCCTTCTGATTCATGTTTCTTTGTTTCTTTGTTTGTTTGTTTGAATGAGTCTTCAATAGGCCAGAACTTGTTTTGGGTTTTTGTTGTTGTTGTTGTTGTTGTTGTTGTTGTTGTTGTTAATTTTTAAAATGTGTGTGTGTGCTTATGCTTCTATATGTATGTGTATATATATAGATCTAAACCAAAGTAGGAAATTGTTTTGTTTCTTTCTTGAGTTTTTAAATTTAACCTAATCTAAAGTTCTAATTATCTATATGAATTAGCAGGTTTCCTTTTATGGTTTTTATGCATACATAGTTTCGGTTGACCCTGCATACCCTTCTCTTCCCAGCTCTCTGTCCTTCATCTGCATTTTAACTCTTCTACCCCCAGCACTTCCCTTCAGCTTTCTCATCACATGTATTCTGCTACACACCTACTCTCTCCCTTAAAACCTCATTTTCCCCTCTTGCAGGCACCCCATCTCATTTCCCTGCCTCTATCCATCTACTTCCACATAACTACCAGAAAGGTACGGTGGAAAATCACTGTAGTGTGAAGTGTTAAAAGTAACACAATATTCCTGATGCTATAGGATGTGCTAGGGTAGGGTGGGTTGGTAGGGGAGGACGCTTTCCCTTTTCTGAGGACAAGGAGAGGGGAGATGGGGGAAGAAGGCGGGAGGGAGGGACTGGGAGGAGAAGAGGGAAGGTATGTAAAGTGAATATGTATATTAAAAATAAATAAAAATAAGTAACACAGTATGGGAGAGGTACAAACCAAATTTCTGCCATGGATTCCATGAGCTGCCATTCAACCCTATCGGTTCCACTCAGAAGGGAGTTCATGAGCACAATAGATAACCTGGCGCCTGCTGTAGTCAGCTTGGGCTGCCTTAGGCAAGTGTCATAGGTTAAGTCACTTCAGGTGTGTAAATTCATGCTATTGGACCCATTCTGATTAGTCCAGCTTCCTCTAAAGATAGAGTAGTGATCACTCTCCCTCCTGTATTTTTCCAAGCAATACAGCCACTAATCTTGCTGCTCAAGACCACTGAACCAATCAGCTTCTGCATCAGTATGAATAAAGTTCAAACAGTTTCTAAACGCTGTGTGTCCATACATGCCACTCACACCCTGGCTGGTGGTCTGAGTGTTAAGACAAATCATGCCCAGCTTGCCAAGGAGCAGGACCAAGACTGGAAGAAAAACCTTCCTGTCACACAAGCCAGGCAATCTGGCAAAGGTCCCCTTGAGTTTGTCAGAGATATGAATGACCAGTCCACCCTTACTTCTGCCAATGTTATTTTTTCTCTGATGGCTAGAGAGATACAAGACCATAAATATGAAAAAGTGAATTTGTAAAGTTGGGCTTCTTTTCTAACAGAAAATGCCTGAAAAAAAATAACAAAGGAAGAGATGAAACCAGGTAAAACATCAAGCTGCTGTTATTACTTTACAGCCCCCACCAAGTGGCCCCATTCTCAGAAGGAAACTATACACCCTGGAGAACCTAAGCCAGGATACACACCAAGCTTAAATTGGTGATATTTGTTTTCTAGTCAACTGGCTACCTTCCAAAGTAGTCCTTTTCTGTCAACCACAGGGAAGACCCAAGCCAACGGTTCCCAGGACTGCAATGGCCCTGACATTTTTATTTAAAGGCAACTAACAGTGCTCAACAGCTTTTACCAAGAAGATAGGAGTCTGATCTTTGCACAGAAGCCCGAGGGGTGGTGACAAGACCATCTCTCTTGGGAACAACAGAACAAGGGCTGTGTGTCTGTGTTTGCAGGCAGGAGAATTGAGGGGCAGGAGATCACACTGGTTTGACAGGTAGGGAAACCGCAAGAGGAAAAAGTTGCCTAGTGTGAACTCCTTAGAGACTTGAGTGTAGCTAGAAGGGTCAGCCAACCTTGTTAGCTGTCCTTCAGGGACTGGTCCTCTAGTGAGTTAAGCCAAGGGATCCTGTAAGTCACTTTCAGAAGTGACCTTGAGTTTTAAGGGTATAGAGCATTGTGTCTATTATCTAATGAAGAAAAGAACCTCTTCCAAGAGCTGCCTGGAACTGAAAGGCCAGGGACTATCTAATTTATTTCTGTAATCCAAATCAGGGTAACCCTGGACCCAGTGGCAGAGCAAGGGAGTGTGGAAGAGAAGGATGACCCTGTTGTAGTTCAATCCAAGAAGTAGAACAATCAGACAGGTGATTGTCAGGAGTGCCTACACTATCACATCCTTCATCAAGGCCAAGAGTGGGGAGTGGCAAACATGTCATCTTCAAAAGTGCTGATTTCCTCTTACCAAGCTCCCTAAACCAAAATATGCTAAAGTGTATATATACGTACATATATATATATACGTATATATATGTATATATATACGTATATATATATGTATATATATGTATATATACGTATATATATATGTATATATATGTATATGTCAGCTGGTAATATGATAACAAAATGCCACATGTTCGGTGTCTTAAATGAAATTAATTTGTTTTCCTGAGCGAGATATCCAAATGCTTGAATAGTTACATTCTAGTTACATCCAAATGATACTAGGGTTACATTCTTTTCTTTTTCTTTTTATTAATTTATCCTTGTTACATCTCTATTGTTATCCCATCCCTTGTATCCTCCCATTCTCCCCTCCCTCCCATTTTCCCCTTATTCCCCTCCCCTATGACTGTTCCTGAGAGGGATTACTTCCCTCTGAATATGCTCATAGGGTATCAAGTCTCTTCTCGGTGACCTGCTGTCCTTACTCTGAGTGCCACTAGGTCTCCCCCGCCAGGGGACATAGTCAAATGTGAGGCACCAGAGTACATGAGAAAGTCATATCCCTCTCTCCACTCAAGTGTGGAGACTGTCCTGTCCATGGGCTAGATCAGGGTAGGGGTTTAAATTTTACCACCGGTATTGTCCTTGGCAAGTGCCTTAGTTTGAGCGGGACCCCTTGACCCAAATCTGCCTATCATAATGTTCTACTTGTAGGTTTCTAGGACCCACTGGATCCTTCTACATTGCTATTCTCCCATTGTTCTCTCATCTAGAGTCCCAATAGGATGTCCTCCCCTCGGTCCCAGTTTCCTGATAAGGGAAGGCTTTCATGGGACATGCCCATTGGGCTAGTAGGCAGATATAAGTGAGAATATACCATTTGAGTCTTTCTGCTTCTGGGTTAACTCACTCATTATGATCATCTCTAGCTCAATCCATTTGTCCACATATTTCGGGAATTCCTTGTTTTTAATAGCTGAGTAGTATTCCATAGTGTATATGTACCACAGTTTCTTTATCCATTCTTCTACTGAGGGACACGTAGGCTGTTTCCATGTTCTGACTATTATGAATAAGGACTCTATGAACATGGTTGAGCATATGTCCCTGTTGTGTGGTAGTGCATCTTCTGGGTATATTCCAAGGAGTGGAATAGCTGGGTCTTGAGGAAGCCCTATTCCCATTTTTCTGAGAAAGCGCAAGATAGATTTCCAAAGTGGTTGTACTAGTTTGCATTCACACCAGCAATGAAGGAGTGTTCCTCTCTGCTCACATCTTCGCCAGCATGTGGTGTCAGTTGAGTTATTGATCTTAGCCTTTCTGATGGGTGTAAGATGGAATCTCAGTGTCGTTTTGATTTGCATTTCTCTGATGACTAAGGAGGTCGAGCATTTCTTTAAGTGTTTCTCAGCCATTTGATATTCCTCTGTTGAGAATTCTCTGTTTAGTTCTGAGCCCTATTTCTCAATTATGTTATTTGGTTTGGTGGTGTTTAATTTCTTGAGTTCTTTATATATATTGGATATTAGACCTTTGTCAGATGTAGGGTTGGTGAAGATCTTTTCCCAGTCTGTAGGCTGTCGCTTTGTTCTCTTGACAGTGTCTCTAGCCTTACAGAAGCTTTGCAGCCTCATGAAGTCCCATTTATTAATTGTTGACATTAAGGCCTGGGCTGTTGGTGTTCTGTTCAGGAAGTTGTCTCCTGTGCCAATATGTTCCAGGCTCTTCCCCACTTTTTCTTCTAAGTGACTTAGTGTCTCTGGTTTTATGTTGAGGTCTTTTTTTTTTTTAATTAATTTATTCTTGTTACATCTCTATGGTTATCCCATCCCTTGTATCCTCCCATTCTCCCCTCCCTCCCATTTTCCCCTATTCCCCTCCCCTATGACTGTTCCTCAGAGGGATTACTTCCCTCTGTATATGCTCATAGGGTATCAAGTCTCTTCTCAGTGACCTGCTGTCCTTCCTCTGAGTGCCACTAGGTCTCCCCCGCCAGGGGACATAGTCAAATGTGAGGCACCAGAGTACTTGAGAAAGTCAAATCCCTCTCTCCACTCAAGTGTGGAGACTGTCCTGTCCATGGGCTAGATCAGGGTAGGGGTTTAAATTTTACCACCTGTATTGTCCTTGGCTAGGGCCTTAGTTTGAGCGGGACCCCATGACCCAAATCTGCCTATCATAATGTTCTACCTGTAGGTTTCTAGGACCCACTGGATCCATCTACATTGCTATTCTCCCATTGTTCTCTCATCTAGAGTCCCAATAGGATGTCCTCCCCTCGGTCCCAGTTTCCTGATAAGGGAAGGCTTTCATGGGACATGCCCATTGGGCTAGTAGGCAGATATAAGTGAGTATATACCATTTGAGTCTTTCTGCTTCTGAGTTAACTCACTCATTATGATCATCTCTAGCTCAATCCATTTGTCCACAAATTTCAGAAATTCCTTGTTTTTAATAGCTGAGTAGTATTCCATAGTGTATATGTACCACAGTTTCTTTATCCATTCTTCTACTGAGGGACACGTAGGCTGTTTCCATGATCTGGCTATTATGAATAAGGCTGCAATGAACATGGTTGAGCAAATTTTCTTGCTGTGTGCTGGTGCATCTTCTGGGTATATTCCAAGGAGTGGAATAGCTGGGTCTTGAGGGAGCCCTATTCCCAGTTTTCTGAGATAGCACCAGATAGATTTCCAAAGTGGATGTACTAGTTTGCATTCACACCAGCAATGAAGGAGTGTTCCTCTCTGCCCACATCCTCTCCATCATGTGGTGTTGCTTGAGTTTTTGATCTTAGCCATTCTGATGGGTGTAAGATGGAATCTCAGAGTTGTTTTGATTTGCATTTCCCTGATGACTAAGGAGGTTGAGCATTTCTTTAGGTGTTTCTCAGCCATTTGATATTCTTCTGTTGAGAATTCTCTGTTTAGTTCCAAGCCCCATTTCTCAATTGGGTTATTTGGTTTGGTGGTATTTAATTTCTTGAGATCTTTATATATTTTGGATATTAGACCTTTGTCAGATGTAGGGTTGGTGAAGATCTTTTCCCAGTCTGTAGGCTGTCGCTTTGTTCCCTTGACAGTGTCTCTAGCCTTCCAGAAGCTTCTCAGCCTCATGAGGTCCCATTTATTAATTGTTGACATTAAGGCCTGGGCTGTTGGTGTTCTGTTCAGGAAGTTGTCTCCTGTGCCAATATTTTCGAGGCTCTTCCCCACTTTTTCTTCTAACTGACTTAGTGTCTCTGGTTTTATGTTGAGGTCTTTAATCCACTTGGATTTGAGTTTTGTGCAAGGTGACAAATATGGGTCCAGTTGCATTTTTTTACACATAGACATCCAGTTAGACCAGCACCATTTGTTGAAGATGCTATCCTTTTTCCATTGAATGGATTTGGCTTCTTTGTCAAAAATCAAGTGACCATATGTGTGTGGATTCATATCTGGGTCTTCAATTCGATTCCACTGATCAACCAGCCTGTTGCTGTGCCAGTACCATGCTGTTTTAATTACAATTGCTTTATAGTACAATTTGAAATCAGGAATGGAGATTCCTCCACAGCACCTTTTATTGTACAAGATCATTTTTGCTATTCTGGGTTTTTTGTTTTTCCATATGAAGTTCAGAATTGAACTTTCAATGTCTTTAAAAAATTGTGTAGGTATTTTGATAGGGATTGCATTAAATCTGTAGATTGCTTTTGGTAGGATGGCCATTTTTACTATGTTAATTCTCCCTATCCAAAAGCAAGGAAGATCCTTCCATCTTCTCATGTCATCTTCAATCTCCTTCTTCAGAGTTTTGAAATTTTTTTCAAACAAGTCCTTCACTTGCTTAGTTAAAGTAACTCCTAGATATTTTATTTTGCTTGTGGCTAATGTGAAGGGTATGGCTTTCCTAATTTGTTCCTCTGCAAGCTTGTCATTTGTGTATAGGAAGGCTACAGACTTTTTTGAGTTAATTTTGTATCCAGACAAATTGCTGAAAGTATTTATCAGCTGTAGGAGTTCTCTGGTGGAATTTTGAGGGTCACTTATGTACACCATAATATCATCTGCAAATAGAAATAATTTGACTTCCTCCTTTCCCATTTGGATACCCTTGATCTCCTTTTGTTGTCTATTTGCTCTGGCTAGAACTTCGAGTACTATATTGAAGAGATATGGAGAGAGTGGGCAGCCTTGCCTTGTTCCCGATTTTAGAGGAATTTCCTTGAGTATCTCACCATTTACTTTGATTTTGGCTTTTGGCTTGCTGTATATAGCCTTTATTATGTTGAGGAAAGTGCCTTGAATCCCCAATCTCTTTAAAACTTTAAACATGAATGGGTGTTGGATTTTATCAAATGCTTTCTCTGCATCTAAAGAGATGATCCTGTGGTTTTTTTATTTTCAGTTTGTTTATATGGTGGATTACATTGATGGATTTCCGTATATTAAACCATCCCTGAATGCCTGGAATGAAGCCTACTTGGTCCTGATGAATGATATCCTTTATGTGTTCTTGTATTCGTTTTCCAAGAATTTTATTTAGTATTTTTGCATCGATGTTCATAAGAGAAATTGGTCTGAAATTCTCTTTCTTTGTTGAGTCTTTGTGAGGTTTAGGTATCAATGTGACTATGGCCTCATAGAATGAATTTGGTAATGTTCCATCCAATTCTATGTTTTGGAGTAGCTTGAAGAGTATCGGTATTAGCTTGTCTTTGAAGGTCTGGTAGAATTCTGCACTGAAACCATCTGTCCCTGGGCTTTTTTTTTGGTTGGGAGACTATCAATGATTGCTTCTATGTCTGTAGGGGAAATGGGACTATTTAGCTTGTTTATCTGTTCTTCACTCAACTTTGGCAAGTGAAATTGATCAAGAAAATTATCCATTTCCCTTAGATTTTCAAATTTTGTGGCATATATGCCTTCAAAATAGGATCTTATGATTCTTTGTATTTCTTCAGTGTCTGTTGTTATGTCTCCCTTTTCATTTCTGATTCTGTTGATTTCAATACTGTCTCTCTGCCTCTTAGTTAGTTTGGCTAATGGTCTGTCTATCTTATTGATTTTCTCAAAGAACCAGCTCTTGGTTTTGTTGATTCTTTGGACTGTTTTCTTAGTTTCTAATTTGTTAATTTCAGCCCCGAGTTTGATTATTTCCAGACGTCTACTCCTTTTGGGTGTTTCTGCTTCTTTTTTCCTAGGGCTTCCAGCTGTTTTGTTAAGTTGCTTATGTGCGATGTTTCCAATTTCTTTTTAAAGGCACTTAGTGCTATGAGTTTTCCTCTTAACACTGCTTTCAATGTATCCCACAAATTTGGGTATGTTGTTCCCTCATTTTCATTGAATTTCAGAAACTCCTTGATTTCTTTCTTTATTTCTGCCCTGACCCATGTGTCATTTAGCAGAGAGTTGTTTAGTTTCCACGTACGTGTAGGCTTTTTGTTGTTTCTGTTGTTGTTGAATTGCAGCCTAAGGGCATGGTGATCTGATAGGATACAAGGTATTATTTCAATCCTCTTGTATCTGTTGAGGCCTGCTTTGTGACCTACGATGTGATCAATTTTGGAGAAGGTTCCATGGGGTGCAGAGAAGAAGGTAGATTCTTTCTTGTTTGGGTGAAAGGTTCTATACATATCTGTTAGATCCATTTGACCCATGGCATTGGTTAATGATGTTATTTCTTGGCTTAGTTTCTGTTTCAATGACTTATCCTTCAGTGAGAGTGGGGTGTTGAAGTCTCCCACTATTATTGTGTGGTGATCGATGTGTGGTTTAAGTTTTTTTAGCAGATCTTTTACAAATGTGGATGCCCTTGTATTGGGAGCATAGATGTTCAGAATTGTGATGTCATCTTGGTTGACTTTACCTTTGATGAGTATGAAGTGTCCTTCTGCATCCCTTTTGATTAATTTTGGTTGAAAGTCTATCTTGTTTGATATTAAAATGGCTACGCTGCTTGCTTCTTGTGACCATTTGCTTGGAATATTTTTTCCAACCTTTTACCCCGAGGTAATGCCTATCGTTATAGGTGAGATGTGTTTCTTGAATGCAGAAGAATGTTGGATCTTGTTTACGCACCCATTCAGTTAGTCTATGTCTTTTTATTGGAGAATTGAGACCATTGATGTTGAGAGATATTAACGACCAGTGACTGTTAAGAGTCTTAATTTTGATGTTGTTTCCAATTGAGTGTTTGTGTAGCTGTGTTTTTGCCATGGTATAGTTACCTATTTCCTGAGTAGTTTTGGTTATAGCTTGACCCTTTGGGATGGAGTTTTCCTTCTAGTACCTTCTGTAAAGCTGGGTTTGTGGATAGGTACTGTTTGAATTTGTTCTTGTCATGGAATATTTTGTTTTCTCCATCAATGGTTATTGATAGTTTTGCTAGGTAAAGCAGTCTGGCCTGGCATCTGTGGTCTCTCAGGGTTTGCAGGATCTCTGTCCAGGCTCTTCTGGCTTTTATGGTCTCTGCTGAGAAGTCTGGTGCAATTCTGATAGTTTTGCCATTGAATGTTATTTGGCCCTTTTCCCTTGCAGCTTTTAATATTTTTTCTTTGTTCTGTATGTTTTCTGTTTTGATTATTATGTGACAGGCAGTTTTCCTTTTCTGGTCAATTCTATTTGGTGTTCGGTAGGCCTCTTGTATGTTTATAGGTATCTCTTTCTTTAGGTTGGGGAAATTTTCTTCTATGATTTTGTTGAGAATAGTTTCTGGGCCTTGGAGTCTGATATCTTCTCTTTCTTCAATGCCTATTATCCTCAGATTTCTTCTTTTCATGGTGTCCTGAATTTCTTGGATGTTTTGTGTCAGGAGTTTTCCAGATTTGGCATTTTCTTTAACGGTTGCTTCAAGATCTGTGATTGTATCTTCTAGACTGAGATTCGTTCTTCCATCTCTTGGATTCTGTTAGAAAAGCTCACCTCTATGTTGCTCGCCTTCTTCTCTGAGGTCTCACATTCTCGTTTTTCTTCTGTCTGTGTGTTTATCATTGAATCCATTTTCGTCTTCAGATCTTGAACTGATTTTTTTATTTTTTGTATATTCCTGAGTTTCTTCCATTGCCTCTTTATAGGTCTTCAGAGCTTGAACCGTTTTATTTATTTCTTCCATCTGGTTATTTGCATTTTCCTTAAATTTTTCCAGTTCCACTCTATGTGCTTCTTTTATGTCTCTCACCTGTTTGGCTGCGTCTTCCTGTATTTGGTTACGAATGTTATTTGTTTCCTCCATTAATATGCTCCTTATTAAGGATTTGAGGTCATTTTCTTGTATTTCTGTTGTATTTGAGCTCTCTGGGTTGTTTTCTTTGGAATCGCTGGAAACTGGAGACGCCATGTTGTTTTGGGGTTTTTTGCTTATGCTTTTACCCTGTCCTTTAGACATTTTGCCGGCTTTGTTTTCGTTGGGTAGCTTCCCGATTTGGATGGAGGGAGTCTGATGATAGATTCACTTGTTTTCTCACGATTTCCGTAGGTTGGAAGCTCTGATGTTTCACTGTTGTGGATGGCAGGAGGTTAGCCCTGGCGTTTTGGGCTCTCACAGCCAGTGATCCTCAGCTCCCCTGTGCTGTGGGTCCTGCAATCGTTCTTGGTCTCTGGATGAGCGTTGGGTCAGGCCAAGGTATCCACAGCCTTCTGGGTTCCCTGCCAAGTCCAGCCAGGGACACTGGTCCCAAACCACCATCCGAGCTCAGCTAGAATCTCAGGGCCTGAACCATCTGCCGAGCTCAGCTAGGAATTCTGGGATCAAAATGCACACAGGGTCCAGCCAGAATTTTCGGGCTAGGACTGCGCACCAAGCTTAGCTAGGGGTGTTTGGCCAAACTGCTTGCTGTGGTCAGTTATTGACTCATGCCCGAAACATCCGCGCAGCTCAGCCAGGAATTCTGGATTCAAACTTCACACTGTGTCCAACCAGAGTCTTAGAGCCGGGACTGTGCCAAAAGCTCTACTAGAGACTCTGGGCCCAATCTTTCTGTCAAGCACGGTTAGGGACTCTGGCCCTAAGCTGCATGCCGAGTTCCACCCGAGTCTCTGGGGCAGAATTGTGAACCGTGATCAGCCAGGGACTATGGACCCACACTGCACGCTGAATTCAGCCCGGGACTCCGGGCCTATAGTGCGTGCATAGTCCAGCCAGAGTCTTGGGGCCGCCGAGCCTGTGCGCACAGCTCAGGAAGAATCTCTGGGCCTAATCTGCCTGGCAATTCCAGCTAGGGCCTCTGGGCTGAATCTGCGTGCTGACCTCAGCCTGCATCAGCTCCCCAAAAGTGCCCTCAGAGGAGAGCTAGTGTCTTGAGCAGAACTGCTCGTTGATGTGCGCTAGCGCCTCTGGTGGGACTGAGCTCTCCGCCCAGCCGGTGTTGCAGCAGGTGAACTGCGGCTGCGCTGAGATGGCGCCTTCAGTGGGACTGAGCGCTCTGCCCAGCCTCCGTCACAGAAGGTGAACTGCGGCTGTGCTGAGATGGCGCCTAGGGTGGAACTGAGCGCTCCTCCCAGCCCACATCACAGCAGGTGAACTGCGGCTGTGCTGAGATGGCGCCTTCGGTGGACCTGAGCGCTCCGCCCAGCCCACGTCACAGCAGGTGAGCTGCGGCTGCGCTGAGATGGCACCTAGGGTGGAACTGAGCGCTCCGCCCAGCCTGTGTCAGAGCAGGTGAACTGCGGCTGCGCTGAGATGGTGCCTTCAGTGGACCTGAGCGCTCCGCCCAGCCTACTTCACAGCAGGTGAGCTGCGGCTGCGCTGAGATGGCGCCCTTGGTGGACCTGAGCGCTCCACCCAGCCTGCGTCACAGCAGGGGAGCAGTGGCTGCGCTAAGCTGTTGCCTTGGGCAGAATTGCCTGCTGTGCTGAGTCAGCATCTCCACAGCACTGTGCCCTGAGCTGTACCCGGGACTCTGGGGCTGAACTGTCCGCCGAGCCCAGTTTGAGTCACAAAGCACCACGTGACCCAAATCCTGTCCAGTGTCCCCTCTCCCGCAGCAACTCCCACCAGCTACCATACTAACCGCCTCCACTGGAAGGCTCTGAGCTGCAAACCTCAGTCGCTGCTGCTGGTGCCGCTGATGCCGCTTGTGCCGCCACTGCTCTGATCCAAGAAAATCTGCACTCCTCCCGTGTGTAGGGGCACGCAGGTCCTTCCGAACCATGGAGCACTCCTGCTGCCGTGGTGTCAGGATCTTGGTGTTCCTGGCTCAGAAATCTGTGCAATTCCCCGAATTGTTCACTGGAGTTTCCAAACATGGTCCACACTGCTCGCCGCCATCTTGGATCACCAATAGGGTTACATTCTAATGCAGGCTCTCTTCCTGGATTTTCTATGCTATGGTAAGGAAAGCAATCTGCTAGCCTGGTGTTCTGTTGGTTTGATTGAGTTTGGTTTGGTTTGGTTTGGTTTGGTTTGGTTTGGTTTGGTTTGGTT
>OU015748.1:48760048-48779429 GCA_907169655.1 Acomys percivali
TTTGGTTTGGTTTGGTTTGGTTTGGTTTGGTTTGGTTTGGTTTGGTTGCTGTGGTGCTAAGGCAGGAATTCTGGGTCTTGAACATGCCAGATAAGCATTTTACCCCTGAGTTACATCTAGCCTTTTGGTGTCTGTTTTACCACTTCATCTTGAAGACTCTGCCATCATGATATCATCTAAACTTAATTATCTCCCAAAGGACCATCCCCAAATACCATCACCCTGGGGATTAGGAGCTCAGTGTGCGCTCCTCTTGAAGGCACCCAGTTCAGTTCATGACAGTGTGTTTTGCCACAGATCCAACAGCTCTCAGTGTTGCTATCTTCCAAGGTGAACAATGCTGCCTGAACACATCCTCACCCTCACAGGTTTTCTAAAGTATCTGTTTCAAGGCGATTTAAATATCCCAGCTTCTGAAAGTTTCTAAAAAGACAAGCCACTAGCCTGCAAAGGAGGCATCAGGAGAAAAACCTCAGATAAAGAAATAGCACACACAGTATACGCAAAAAGCAGCCACACCCCAGGCTGTGGGTAGCATACGCTTCTTGAAACTTATACTGTGCTAGGTACAGAAAGAAACTGAGGGAAGCTCCCAAAGTGCCCCCAAGACTGTGATAGAGGAGCAATGGAGTTCTGAGGGAAGTGCTGAGGGCTCTAGTCCTGAATGCCCTGGGGGAAGGAGAGACCTGGGTCATCAGGGACAATAAAGGAATGATTTAGGGAGAAGGAAGGTGGGAGCTGATGCCTTAACACTAAGCATACATTCCAGAAAGGAACTACAGGGATTTGATGAGCATCGGCAGAGGCACCAAGGGCTGGAGAGAGAAAGGGCAATGGGACCCTCGTGGCTAAGTGTTAGGATGCTGGCACACAATGAGTCCTCCTTTCACTTGTTTGTGAACGTTCACTGAGTTCCTCTTACATGCCTCGCAGTTTCCTAAGTAAAAGAAATTTCAAAGTGAATGAAAACAACAAGAAAAATCCCCACCCCATCCCTCACTATCTTTTGTTGTGCTCTAGCAAGAAAGGGTGGAAAACGATAAATATGCTAGCTGTCGCAGAAAATTATCATGAAAAATACAGTAGGAGTAGGGTTTCCGGTCAGGGTATTTACCCTCCTTTCTGAAAAGCTCAGTGTATTTACAAAACAGAGAATGTAATGGTTTATAAACACTAAACATCAGGCAGCAAAAGACAGTGACTTCTGAGAGACAAGGAACAAACAAGCAAGCCCTGAACCCATCCAAACTAGAGAGTTTCTAGATCAAATCGCAGGAAGGGAACATAGGCAGAGCCCTGCTAATTCCTTCTGTTGGGGAAAAGGAACTTAGAACTCATGAAAATCTTGACAACTGGGGTTCTCAAGATAGAACAGACACAGAACCTCTTGGAGGGATACCTGGAGACCAGGAAAAGGCTCCTGTGAGAGGTTGAGAAGTTTGTGTCATCATGGAGAACATGCAAGGCTAGAAGAAGAGTTATATGAAAGATCTTGAGGGATCAATGCCCAGTAGTCTTACAGACTCAGAAAGAGTGCCTGTTGCCACTAGCCAGTAGAATGCACAAGATTATAAAACTCTGTAACTCATAGTCTCATCCCAATTGTCAGGGATAAGAAGCCCAACACTGAGCCATTAGTTATAAGCACAAGACTTCCCAACCCAGACCAAACCTTGAGATTGTTTATGTGAAAACAAAAATACCCGGACCCAAAGGTAAAAAAATGACTGGACTCAAGGAAAAAGAAAGAAAGAATATACAAATCATGACGAAGATAAAAATAGCCCATTGAAATCAGTTCAAAATTGGGCACATGTTAGAATCCACAGACAAGAATATGAAAGAATTCTTCTTACTGTAACAAAAAAAAATGAGTAGAGGCATGAAAGATACCAAAAAAGGGCAATCTGGAGTAAAAACTACAATACTCCAGGTTAAATAAATGATGTGAGATTAATAACACATTAGACATTGCAGAGGAAAATACTCCAAAGCATAGTCTACGTATGAGTAGAAATTACCCAGAATAAAACTGAGAAAACAGAACTTTTAAAATGGGGACCAAGTATAGAGCAGACTTCTATATTTGTAATAGAAGGAGAGAGAGTGAGAGAGGAGGAGGGAGGGATGGAGAGAGTCGTGGGAGGAGAAGGGGGAACAGAAAAATATCTAAAGAAACGATGGCTGCAATTTTCCCAAATTTTGCAAATCTGTAAGCCCCAGGACTCAAGGCTTTCAGTGAACCCCAAGCACAAGAAAATATGAAGACAGCTACGCAGAAGCACATCGTAATTAAATTGTTCACCAACTGATGACAAAAAGAAAAGCTTGAAAGCACAAGTGGGAAAATCATGTTGTGCCTAGAGAAGCTAGAGAAGCAGGGATAACAGGACAGCAGCATCTCATCAGAAACAACACAAGCAGGAGGCCATGAAGCAGTGTCTCTGTGCTCCTGAAACAAGCGTGTGTTTGTGTAGAATCCCATAGGAGCAAAAAGACACTTAAAAGCCATACAAAATCTGGAGGGGTGAATCACCAGCCTCCCTATAGCATTAGAGATGACAAGAAAGCCCCATGGCGAAAGGAACGTGGCACCTGACGGAAACAGAGGTCTACAAAAAGAAATGAAACACCGTGGCTGTGGTAAACACTTTGGTAAATGTATGGTTTATTTCTTAGTATCTTATAGATAATGCATTGGAAGAAGTAGCAAGATGTGTGGGGAGTTATATATGGGAGTAAAATTTGTGGAAATATACCACAATGAACATTAGCAGAAAAATGTAGATGTGTATGTATATATGGATTTTTACAATATTATAGGAGAAATACTTGTTGCTGAAAGTCAGACTGATAAATGAAATCTGTATATATATATATACATATATATGTATATATAAATACAGACATACACCCTTAAGCAAAAATAAAGCAAGAGCTATAGATTATCAGTTTATAAATGAAACAATAACAGTAATTATTTCAAAAAAGAACAGGAAAGAGGAAGATGGGAACATAAAGAGGAGGGTACAATAAAAAACAACTGCCAAAATAATGGCTATAGTTATTAATAATAACTATATTAATAACCATATTAAATATAAACTTCCAAATACCCCAGGTAAAAGGGAGAGAGTTATCAGATTGGGGAAAAGGCAAAATTAATGATAAAATTACCCACAAGAAATTTTTTACATGAAAAAAATCACAAATAAATTTAAAGTCAAATAGGTGAGAAAGAATACGCCACACTAAACTGATGAAAGGAGCCCTGGATTGGTTTCAATGGCACAGAGAAGAGGTAACAGCAGGGAATATGGCAGAGGGAAAGCAGAGCGTTCCCATTAATAAGGAGTCATTGTATCAAGGAGACACAGCAGTATTTAAGCAGTGGCACACTTAATAAATCCTTAAAAGTACATGAGTTAAACCATCAAGAAGAGTGACAAGCTCACAGTTAGAGCCAATAACTCAAATGTTTCATTCTCAGTAACTGAGGGGGGAAAAGTAAGCAGAAAAGTCAAGGTGGACATGAATGACCCCTACAGCATTCCCAAGAAATAAGCATCTATGCAACAAAAACAGAATTCACATGGCTTCTGAGCACATAAAAAAACATTTACTAGAATAGGCCATATCTTGGACCAGAAATCTAAGTCTTAATAAATTTAAAAGAATTCAAGTCATACAAATTACATTCTTTAATCACATAAAATTAAGTTAGAATCCAGTAGCAGAGGCATCTCTGGGAAATCCCCAGACGTTTGCCCACATTTCAAAGCAGCTCACAATTCCAACCAGAAATCAAAATAGAAAGTATTCCAGCCCACGTGAAAATAGAAATACAGCAAAGCAAAATTTGCAGACAGTGCCAGGTTATCTGTGGGAAATTTGAAGAATTAAACTCATTTCTTTTTTTACAAGAATAGAAGCTTCAGGCCCTGGTTTTCTTCCCTAGAACATCAGAAAAAGATCAGCTAATTAAAGTCAAAGTAAGTGAAAGAAAAGAAGTAATAGAGATCAGAGCACAATCAATAAAACAGGAAATAAGAAAGAAACAAAAAGATCAATGAAACCGAAAGACAGTTCTGCGAAGATCAATAAAATTGATTGATTTCTTCCAGACTGATCAGAAAAGAAGAGAGAATGGCAAGGTATCAATATCAAGAACAAAGAGACTCCAGCACTCTGGGTTTTATGGGTGTGAAAGGAATAATAAGGGAGTACCAGGAAACACTTTATGTCATAGAATTCGGTGGTTTAAATGAGATGAATACCTTCCTTGAAATACGCAAACTGTTAAAACTCAATCAAGAAATTGAAAACTTCAATAACCATTAGATAAGTTTCTACTAACAATGAAAACTCCAGACTCTGATGATTCTGCTGGCTTCCTTTAGCAAAATTTGAAGGAAGAATCGCTTCATTTCTATACAAACGCCACACACATACCCCAAAAATAAAACTAAAGAAGAAACACTGCCCACTCACCCTCTAAGGCCACTGTCTTAGTTTGCTTTCGTTGGTGTGATAAAACACCTTTGCCAACAGCAACCCGAAAGGGGAAAGGGTTTACTTTCCATTACAACTCCATCGCTGAGCGAGGGCAGGGCAGGAACTGAGGCAGCAACATGGACGCAGGAACTGAAGCAGAGGCCATGGAGGAATTTCTCTGCATGGCTTGGTCAGCTTGCTTCCCTACATCACCCAGGACCTCCTGGCCAGGGATGACACCATCTACAGTGATCTGAGCCCAACCACAGCAGTAGTGAAGCAAGAAAATGCCCCCACAGGCTTTCCCACAGGCCAATGTGACCCAGGAAGTCCCTCAAATGAAATCTCTTCTTCCCAGATATGTCTAGATTTATGTCAAGTTGATAAATTAAAAAAAAAAAAAAACAATCAGCACAGTCATTGTTACCCCTAATGCTGAACTTGAGGAAATTATAACACAGTTTGCAAACCAATGTGCCAGCAATTTAAATAGCTGTGATTTACACCCTGGCATGAGATTTAAAAGTTAATTTTAAATGTTTCATGGACACAAATGTAAAAACTTAAAACTACAAAATTTCCAGAAGAACCCCTTTATGACTTTGGTTAGGCAAAAATTTCTTTGAGACAATGAGCTATAAAAAAAATGGAAAAAAACAAAGTGTAAATAAGCATTACAACTTTTTAATGGAACTGTTAAGACATTCTAAATATCAGACAAAAATTATACTATGATTTTTTTAAAAACTTGTATTCAGGATATATAATGAACCCTAAATATAATTTAAAAAATTGACAACCTGATAAAGTAATGGATAGGTGAACACACTCTAAATTGTCCCCCAATGAGTCAGGGGAGTTATAACTTTCTTCCTTTGAGTACATATAGAAACTAGGAGGTGTGGAACATGTACTATTCCTATGACTGCCCTTTGTTACATGACTCCATCCTTGCCAACCAGAGAGAAAAAGGCATGCCTAGCCTTAAAGAAACAAATGACCATGTTTTGAAATTGTCTATGAAAGAACCATACAGTAGTGCAGAGCAGACAGCTGAAAGTGGCAGATGACATAACAAGAATTTTGTGGCTTAAATATAAACTACCCATGGACAGACGGATGTGTAAAGGAAATGTGGGATTTATATACAGTGGAGCATTATTCAGCCCTAAAGAAAATTGGATCCATGGCATATTCAGGACAGCAGACAAAACTGGAAAGCATTATGTTCAGTGAAGTGAAGCAGAAAAAAAGTACATTTTTTTCTGTCATGTGCAGAACCTCTATTTAAGGAGAAAGGGGGGAAAGAGGCAATGACATACCTGTGACATGAAATCAGAAGGGATATGGTTGCAAGAAAGGAGGGAGATGACAAACATGAGTGATCAGAGAGATAGAAGGGGGGCGGTGAATAAGAGCAAGAGAAGCTATGAGTTCAAAGCCAGTCTGGTCTCCATAGTGAGTTCCAAGACAGCCAGGGCTACATAATCAGATGGTGTCTCAAAACTAAAAATTGATTCTTTAGTCTGTAGAGGTGGAGGTAACCACACAAGCTAGTCCCTCGGCTGTTCTTACCTTTTGGCTTCCTATCTTCTTCTTCAGTGAACAGCTGTCCCCACCACATTTTCCTGATACCGTGGGGTTCTTCCCATTCGTGGAGCATAACATGGAGCCCGACAGCCATAGGCTGAATCATCCCAAAACCATAAGACAAACTTGAGTTGTTTCTGCCAGGGAGAACTACACACAGTAACTAATGCAGTGAGTAAGAGTCTGGACCTCAGTCGGTCACAACTGAAGGAGGCTGCAAGGACACGGAGCCTAGCATCAGCCTGGTAGGCTTGGGAGTGGATTTTTTCCATACTCAAGTCACTAATAAAGAATCTCCCTGAATGAAGAACTGGGAACTGAGTCTGCCTTTCTCTTCCTTCTGACCCAAAGAACTGTGAAATAATAACTGTATGCCACTATGTTATGACATTAGAAAAGGCTTGTTCAATGGCCACCAAAAAGGAAAAGGGTAGACCAGGGGTCTGTGCAGACACCTCACCAAATGGTGTTGCTGTAGCAAATAAGCACACAGAAAGCTGCTATGCATAGTTAGTAATTAGGGAAATCCACAGCTAACTCCACAGTGAGATATTACTAGCCCCCTTTTCAGATGGCTTACAATGTTAGCTAGGATATGGTAAAGCCGACCTGGCATGCGCTGATGGCTGGCTGCTATGGGTATAGTAACTTTGGACAGTTTCTTGAAAACTAAACATGTATCTACTATATGTCTCATTCATTTCTCTCCTAAATGTTCACTCTCAAGAAAAAAAGGAAAAATACATCTCTGACATGCCTTGTGCATGGATGCATTTAGCATCTTTAATTGTAATGACAAAAAACATGTAATATTTCCCTCCTCAGAAATAGGTGACTGGATGCATAGAATATTACTCACCAATGAAAAAGAATGGGTCTCACTGATAGCTGTGACAACTGGATGAATACAGAATAATTATGAAGAATAAAAGAAGCAAGATAAAGAGAATACGCATGGTGTGATCTCATTAATATTTGATTCTAAAAAATACAAGCCAAGCTGTTGTAACAAAAGAAAGACCAGTAATTGCTATTGCTTCTGTATATATGGGGTGGGAAGCAGAGAAAGAGACTGCAAAACAGCATAACAAATGTATGAGAACAATGGAAGGGTTTATTTCTTGGTTGTAGGGATGGTTATGCTCATATCTACTACGTTAAAACTTAAAACTTAGTTTACTGCATATTAATTATACCTCAATATAGCTGTTCTTTTTCTTTTTTTTTTTTTTAGGATTTGAGTTTAGATAAGTTGTTCAGAGAGGACCTCTTGGGAAGAAACATTGCTGTTGGGGCCTGAATGAAGTAAGGAAATGACAATGTGACCACATCACAGGACAGAATTCCAGGCACAAGGTTCAGCAAGTCCAAAGGCCCTAGGTGGAGACAATGCTGGGACATTCAAAAGTGATGTGGGTGCAGTGGAGTGAGTACCAGGCAAGGGAAGTTGGGGATGTAAACAGGTGGTCGGGGTGGAGCTTATTTTGAGAATGGTAGGGATGTGTAAGGAGTTTGGGCTGAGATGTGACATGCTCTGGCATGTTTCTAAGTTAACACTCTAAGCATAACTCTCATGCTACCTAAGTCACAAGAAGGAAGGACAGAAACAAACAAACAAACAAACAAAAGCTCATTAGTGAAGTGTATTGGTTACCCCTCTCAACACTGTACAAAGCTACCCAATGAATGCAGTTTAGGGAAGTGGGCCTCGTTTTGATTCAGTTTCAGTCCTTCATGGAGGGCGAGTCATGGTACTAAAGCCAAAGAGACAGCTGCTCATGTTCATCCCTCCTCAGGAAGCAGAGAGAGAGAGAAAGGAATGACAGTGCCTCACTTGCTTTCTCATCTTTATTCAGTCCATGGGGTGGCTCTTCCCACATTCCAGCTTAGTCTTCCTTCCTAAGATAAACCTCTGAAAACAAGTTTAATAGGCCCACCCAGAGGTGCATCTCCTGGGTGACACTAAAATCCCATCCAGTTAACATCAAGAGTAACATCCACATGGAGCATTGCAATGGTCAGGAAAAGATTGTGAGGCTCTTCTCCAAGACAGTTGTGAGGGCAGCAAGAAGGGGCTGGAGGTGAGGCTGTTTTGAAGGTAATGCTAACTTGTCTAGCTGACAGGTTGTAGGTAAAGACTAAGGGAAATGTCTAAGGTTATTCTAAAAGTTTCTGGTCTGAAGCTCTATAAAACTAATTTGTCAAGATGGCTCAACAAGTAGAAGTAATTCCTGCCAATATTGATGCCTTGAGTTCAATTCCCAAGGCCCACACAGTAGAAAGAGTGAACTGACTATTGCAAGATTGTATCTGACATCCACACACATGTCGTGACACATACACACTCGTTCTCTTACACAATAAATAAATATAATCAAATTATATTAACAAATTAGAGAAATATGAATTGGTCATGTATAAAATGTGTTCACTTTATACTGTGTCCAGTTTAGGGCACCTACAAAGTACTAAAGCAAGCTAGATACCTCAGTCTGCTGTGGCAGAGAGGAAAAGCAACAGAGTTGGGAAGGAGCCTAGTGACGTGAACTCACTCCACTATTGAGATATGAAGAAGACAGATAATTCAGCAAAAGACAACTGTTCAAGAACAAACAATAAGCAAAGGGAAAACAATCGATCTAGAAATACAGTGGCCAGATGTGGCAAGCAAGACCCACAGGACAGCCTGAGGACACTGAACTCAGCAATGGGGCCAGTGTGGGTGATAGCTGTTTTGGGAAGGTGCAGAATGAAACCTTGGTTGAATGGGCTCATGGGAGAAGGAGCGACAAGGAGATTGAAACTAAGTATGGATTGGTTTTGCTGTCAAAACAAGAAGAGGAACTGAGCAGTCACTGAAGAGATGTGGGGTCAGAGGAGCTCCTCTTTAAGGCTGAAGACATTAGAGTGTGCTTATATTCTATTGAGAATGTCACATCAGAGGTCAGAGAGGTAAACATGAGTAATGCAGAAGGGAGAGGAGAGGACAACTGCACGAGGAAATGTCCTGGAGCTGTGGTTGTAGCAGATATAGATGGAGAGAGAGTAAGAAGCTTGGTCTATGACCAAATCTTCCATTATTGATAAAAGGACCACAGAGAAAGACAAAGACCAAGGAAGAAACTAATGTAGACCTTTGACATTGCAGGAACTCTAGGTTCTACCTCTTAGTCACTTGAAGAGGGAGTTTTTAAAATGTGCATAGGTATACTGTCTGTGGGCATGTCTGTGCATCACATGCATGCTTGGTGACCAGGGAAGCCAGAAAAGGGCTTTGGAGCTCCTGGACCAGGAATTGCTAATGGTTGTGAGCCACCATGTGGGTACAGGGCATCAAACCCAGGTCCACTGGCAGAGCAGCCAGTACTATTAACCGCTGAACAATATCACCATCCCCAGAAGAGACTCTTTTAGCCCTTCTCTCCAGAAGAGGCCATGGAAGCTCAGAGATCTCCAAGCTTTTGTATGAGTAGCCTGCAGCACATGGGCCTCTGCTCCCAGACTCTGCACAACCCCAGGCCCGCTCACATCATGACATCAAAACAGAGCCTGGGTCTGAGGCAAGGACTCTGCAAAGCAGTTTTAATGCTTCCCATTTGAGCTCAGCCTCACAGTAGAAGATGGACCATTGGTTTTCTTACTGCCCTTTCCTCGCCCCACAGATATAAAAACCATAGAGCACTAAAGCTAAAAGAGACCTCAGAGATCACCCAATCCACCCCCTATTTCCATAAAAAGAAACTGAGGCCCAAGGTTACATAGGCCCATGCCCAAAGACACAGCAAAACAAACTGTCATCTTACTGCCCATAAGCTGTCAGACACCATCCCCCTCTGTCCCCAGAGATGTCAGTGCACACTCCCGTATGTACAAAACTGATTTGAAGATGCAAATTGGTTACATCCAATTTCACCCAACTGTCCTCGAAATTTAAGAACTTTGCTGACATGCACGAAGCAGAAAGTAAATTGTTCCCCTGAGAAATCATCCTGGAAACAGGCTCACATGTCCCTGTCCAAGGTGCTAGGCAGGCACAGGCCCTTGGAAAGAAGTCTCTGTTTAGATCCCACATATTACCTTCTTAGATGAGGTGAGGAGGACCCACTATAATCCCTGTGGCTCAGATATTGATGGATACCCTTATACAGGAATTCCTATGTGCTTTTTGTATAGTTACTTTATGAAATAAATACATGTTGCTGGGAAGACACATGGGTGACCTGTGTGAAAGTCTGGCTGGTCTGGGCTGACAGACAAGGTAAAAGAAACAAAAGCTCAGTTCTCTCTGCATTTCATCTCTTACCTTGTTCCATCTCCTCAACCACTTCCACTGTCTATTCTATATGATCATGCCTGGGGAAAGTAGGGAGTGGGAGGAAGAGGGCCTGCAGAGAGAAGAGAAACCGTGGGTGGTGGCATCTTCTCTGTGACAAGCTGGAGACCCAGGACAGCGTAGGCTTCTGGGAGGATATGGGGGTGACTCTAGCTGAGACTCCTAGTATCAGGGGTCATGGAGACTGAAGAGGACACCCTAACTAGACAGGACTCCTAGTGGAGGGAGGAGAACACCAACCCATCCACAAAAACTTAGACCTAAAACTTACCCTGCCTACAAGATGTCCAGGGATAAAGAGAACAGAGATTGAGGGAATACCCAGCCAATGCCTGGCCCAACCTTAGACCCACCCCCATGGTAGAGAGCCAACCCCTGATGCTATCAACAATACTCTGCTATGCTCCCAGACAGGAGCCTAGCATAGCTGTCCTCTGAGAGGGCATACCCTGCAGTATATCCAAACAGATGTGGAGACTTGCAGCCAAACATTGGGCAAAGCATAGGGAGTCTTGTGGGCTAGTAGGGGGATAAATAGAAGGACATGGAGCTGACAGGAGCTCCACAATAAGACCAACAGAGCCAACTAACCAGGACCCAGAGGAACTTGCAAAGATGAAGCACCAAGCAAATATCATGCAGATGTAGCTGATGGGCAGCTCAGGCTTCATGTGTATTCCCTAGTAAGAGGAGCGAGGACTGTCTCTGACATGGACTCACTTTGCTGCTTTTTTCATCACTCCCCCCTGGTGAGGCTGCCTTGACAGGCCACAGGGAAGAGGACTTGCTCAGTCCAGATACAATTTGATGAGCTGGTGAGGAGGGAGATGAAGTAAGAGGAAGAGAGGGAGGGGCCTATGATCAAGATGTAAACTAAATAATTAAATTTTAAAAATTAAAAAAAAAAAGAAAAGAAAGAAACAAAAGCTCAGGATGACACAGGTGCCTAAATGTTTTTTATGTGCCAAGGATCTCAAGTATATGGTACTAGCCAACCTAAAGTCTGGCACTCTGTCTTGTTAAATAGATTCCTAAAACATAGATTTAAAAGTGCCACAAATGTTAGTCATTGTTTTAAATCATTCCTTTAGAAATAGAATCACATATTATTTTCAGACAAAATCTGATTCCAAAGACAACTACTCAATCTACTGTGCTTGAAGCAAGAATGGAAGGCCTTCCAATGGACCCCTTCACTCACCCACCCCATGAAGGCAGCTCTGTAAGATGGTGACATTTCCACAAACTTTAAAAGGCATTAATAGTCAAAAAAAGGTTCAGGCTTTGCCCTACCTCATTCTTGAGAAATGTCCTAGTGCTGTCCAATTCTGGCCTATAGAGAACCACACACATCACCCTCTACTCACTGTCCATTGCAAAATTCTTCGCTGCCAACAGAATTTATTCAACTGCAAACTATTTTTTATACTCTGTTCTTTCCTGCTTTCTGCTCTTAGCATCTCTGAGACTAATATGAGCTACATGTCACATCAAGTGTTCACCCTGCCTTGGTGTATAACTGGGATTGACATCACGTCTCTGCTCCCTTGAATGGACGTCTCAATGGCACCAGATATTGCCAGTGCCTTCTCCATATCTCTTTTCCTGGTATCATGAATATATGCCTGAATCTCTCTGCCTGAAAGCTGTCTTTAAATCTGAAACCTACAGGCAAGCCCAGAAATGCAGAGTCGGTGTGAGCAGGAAAAAAAAATCAGCCATCAGTCAATGGGCTTTGGGTGAAATAATTTTCCTTATAAATAAATAATATTAATATAAATAATTTAAACAAAATTATAAAATAATTCTATATGAGGAATGTTGCCATCTTTTACCAAGCTTCATGGTAGAGTTGAACCCAGGATTCCACAGCAGTCACTTGCACAGTAATACACCTTTACAGCTTCCTTCCCTCCCTTGTTTCACTTTTCTATTCACTTTATGAGACTTGCATCTTCGTGCAGATAAACTAGAGGCACTCATAGTTTTGTCTCAGTGATTCTTGAGAATTTGTTCTAAGAAATTTGATGCTAGGATAGGAGTAAGAAGGAGACCTTTAGTGTGAGGTTCTAAAAGGAGAATCGAATGCCAATCAGTTGATTTTAAAAAGCCCATGTTGCTGATGGTAAGTATGGCACAGACAATACCAGAATCCTAGATTATCACAATTGCTAAAACACTATGATTAAACTAATTTAGGTGAGAGTGGAAATGCTAACATATAATAGGTCTCCAATTGTGCTGCTCAAAGTGTGTTTCATGGACCAATACTAGTCTATGGATGATTTGGTGCATATGGAAACTTTGACATAATAATTTTACATTTGTCAAATATAATACTTTTTAAATTTAGATTTATATCCCAGGTGTATTTTTATCTAATTTTCCTAACAAATCCTTAGCAGATGATTTAAGTATCATTCTCCTGGGCTTGAAAACTACTGGAGTAATACTGGTTGTGCTAACAATGGAATTGGTTAGAAGCACTATCACCTTAAAGGCCAGACATAAAGCAAAACCATGTTGAAGAGAGCCGAGTCTCTTACAACTGGAAAGCAGACTGCACTGAAAAGCAGACTCTGCATCTGATCATAAGAATGCAAATTTTCAGTGCTAACAACAGGACACAGCAAGGAAGAAGTAGAACCATGACACCCACAGTAGGACAGGTTGGTGCCCTTTAAGAATCTCCTAAGTTTCCTCAATTGCTTGGGGACACTCTGCCCCATGCAGAGAAGACAACTCGTTTGTCTGGGTCTATATAAGAAACTAAAACTAATGGCTCTCAGCGTGATGCTTACCCTCCCCAAAGGCTCCCTATATCTCTCTTTATTATCTCTCAATCAGTATCTAGGACAAAGTCTTCACAGAACTGAACTAGGTAAATACGGTGCCTTTATTAGAAGGAATAAATTATTTAACAAGAATAATTTCAAGCTGCTACAAAACAAGAAGGAACTTTGAGAATATGCTTTGGAACATATCTTGAGAATACTGGACTGCATTTAGAATACATAGTTGGATTGTGGGCAGTTAATTGACATGAGAACACTTTTCCACGGTTCATTATTTATTGCACCGGCATGGACAATCAGAGCCAGAACTGGAACACTGCTGTCATGGTTCCTAGAAGCTTCCAGATAATAATGGCCTACAGTATATGAAGTGGAAATGCCGGAAGTGACTTACTGCACTGAAGAAGGAACAGAAAACTCAGAGGAGTATCTTTGTTGGAGTAACTTCTCTGAGTTGATAGAGAACGTGATGACTATGCTCTCCCAAGATGTCCTAGAGGACCTTCCCTTCCTGCCTTCCTTCCTTCACTAAAGCAAAAGTTATGGCATCACTGTGATTGGAAGTACAGCGGTGGCTATTTTCTAAGGTGAGGGGAAGGGGAAACTGGGAGAAGCTGCTGCTGACACTGTTATATATCAATGGATCTATGATTCTGGAATAGCCAGGACCACGTCAGAAGCAAAGAGAATGGGATTCATGATGGCAGTAAGACTGGGATGATATCCAGGATCCACCGGGACTTCCGGAGTCCTGCACCGACTAACAGTCATGATGTTCCCAGAAGTGAGACAACTACTTTGCCAAGAAAGGTCTTATTTGGTTTATATAACTAAAAATGATCAAGAGGGAAAAATCAAGAGTGTGATGTAATTTGGAACTACAATTCCCTCATCTAGTTTCCTGATCCAAGATGGTTCTCAGATGCAAATACCATCAATAACAGAAAATAACAGGCTGCTTTACCAAGGAGCCTGGAAATGTCACAGAAAATATAAACAGTAACAGTATTTCTGTCCCATCCCTGAAAGGACCCTTGAGCATTTCCCAGAAATGTGTATTCTGGGGAAAAGAAAATGCATAAAGACCGTGGCTTGAGTATTTTGAATTTGTTGTGAAAACAGCTTCCTGTTAGAATGTAGAACACAGAAATGCCATGTGATACATGGCAGATATCACCCTCGGTAGACTGGCTGCCACATTCTGTCAGTTTCTAGGTCTCTGAGTGCATAATCTAGATAAGTATATCTAGCAGTTGGTAGAAGTCATCCCTCATGCATAAAGTAGAGTCACCAAAACAGGCTGGCCAAGTGACAGCCTCCCTGACAACCCCTCACCCTACTTATCCACATAAACTGAAATGCTTACACACTGAAACACACCCACAGATTCATCTGCCTGTATACTTAAAGCCATGCAATTCAAGCATACACATACAACACCCAAACATATACACATGCCTCAAACACATTCATATTTCCATGGTTATGGTTAGTCACATCAGCATACTCAAACATGCACACACATACACATACACACACACCACACACACATGCACACTCACCCACTATAGTTTGATTGGTTTTGTGCCCTCAAAATTTCATATTGAAACCTAAATCCTAATATATCAGTGTTGAGTATTGTACTTATGTAATGAGAGTTGTTACTTCATAAAAAGATTAAAGTTCTATTAAAATGCTTTCAGGAGTAAGTGCTCTCACTCTTATGTACTTCTGAGATGTGGGGGTTCCATGTTTGTCACTTCTTTTGTCTTTCTGCCTTCTGTCATGTGGAGACACAAGAACATCCTCATTAGATGCTTGTGCCTTGATCTCAGACTTACCAGACTACTAGACTTTACAAAGTACTCAGTCTGTGCTATTATAACAGCACAAAACAAGCCACGGTAGTGCACACACACACATGCACGCACACACACACACACACACACACACACACACACACACACTCACACAGAGGAGGGAGGAGCACAAGATAGTACCATAGACCAATTGTCCTGCTGAGGACAGATGGAAAAAACTCAAAAAACTTTTGAAAACTTAATTCAAGAACACATTAAGATCATACAACATGACCAAGTTGGCTTCATTGCAGGGATGCAAGTTTGGCTCAATATAGTCAAACCAATAAGTGTAATTCAGCACGTAAATACATACATGCAGGCACACACATGCACAGTGTGGATGTATCACATAGATACCATAAATACATTCTTACACAATGCACACATCAAAAACAAAAAAACCTATAAGTGAGTTATAAATACTTGAAAACGTTCATCATCCATAGCCATCAGAGAAAAACAAGTTAAAACTGCTTTGAAAAGTCACCAGTCAGAATGGCTGTTGTTAAGAAAACAAAGAAAAACAAATGCTGGTGAGAAGATGGGGAAAAGGCAAGACAGACATAGCTGCTAGGAACGAAAACTAATACTGTCACTATGGACTCCATGTACGAAGTCAGCATGGAGCCTGTTTAAAAAGAAAGAAAAATGGAACTACCATATGAACCAGCCATACTACTCTCAAGTAAAACAAAAGAAAAAAAATCAGCATACCATTAAGATATTTGCATATTCATGTTTATTCTCTTCACAGTAGCTAAGATATGGGCTTACCTAGATGTTGATCCATAGTTATACGGAGAAAGAAATTGTGGGGACTGGAAAGATGATTCAGCAGTTAAGAGCTGGTGTTGCTGTCACAGAAGTTCTGAGTTGAATCTCTCTACCACTCATAACTCCAGCTCCAGGGGATTCAGTGCCCTCGTCTGATCTCTGTGGGCACAAGACATGCACATGGTACACAGATACACATCTTCATACACATAACTTTTGAAATTTTTTAAAGGAAAATGTAACTATGCCATTGGCTGAAAAATGGGTAGAGCAGGAAATCATTATGTTAAACAAAATAAGGCTCAAAAAGGCAAATGGTTTCTCATACGTAGGAACTAGATTGTGTGTGTGTGTGTGTGTGTGTGTGTGTGTGTGTGTGTGTGTGTGTGTAAAATCAGATGGCTCATAGCAAATGACAGTAGACTTGTAACCACCTGGTGCATCAATGGCAGCTGTATTGCCAGCTATGTTTGTGCGAACACAGCTACACACCCTCTAGCTCTTTGTATACAGTTTTCAGTCTGGCACATGCATTCTTTTGGAAGGATCAGAACCAGTTCACCGGTGATGCATAGTTCTACATGTGAATTATATTCCCTGGCCTGTTTAACTCTTGTGCTCTTGGTCGCTATGGAGAGCAGAAATTTCTATTATCTGAACTTTACACACATATCAGACTGGTCCATTGTACTGATAGCAGTATTATGATAATGCTGGTGAAGAGGAAGTGGCAACACTGAGAAACCTTGGTAAAATATAACTTGGTAAAATGTAACTGGGATGGGAGATAAGTCCCACAAAGACACAGAGCCTGTCACATCATACAGTTTGTAAAGGTTCATTGAGCAAGGACATGCTGAGGGTATTTTTTCTCCAAGGTGAAGGAGAAATCATTAGGCCTTGCTGTAGATTGGATCTGGTTTGAGCTTTATCTCTAAGACTTTATGTGTTGAAAGCTTGGACCCCAGTCTAGCAATTTACTAAATAGTGGAATCCTTAAGACACTTAAGCCTAATGAAAGGTTCCTATGTCATTGATACAGCTTCCCTAGAATGGCCCATCCTACTTTCCTTGGCTCTCTGTCTTACAGAACATCACTCCCTCTTGCACTTGCTCCCACTCTTGTGCTGTTGACCTCTGTGAGATCATCACCAACATCGGGGTGAAGCTAGTCTCATGCCCCTGAACCTCCACAACAGTGAGCTGAATAAAACTCTTGCCTTTAAGTCCCTGCCCTCAGATATTTTGTTGTGTGGAAAGAAAAGAGATTTATAAAAACTTGAATATTTCTCCTTTAGGAGAGAGACCTCATATTTGGTACCATGAGACTAGGAATAGTCTACGAAGCCTGGCAACAACTGGGGTAGATGGTAGTGTTGTGTGAAGTCTTCTGTTGGGCATAAGGATGGAAATCACAAAGCAAAGGTCTAGTATTCTGGAGCAAGCCTATACTGTCTATAGGTTGGAAAAGACAGTTAAAGAAGCAGCTTCAAACTTGCCATCAGGTCTTAGCAGAGACTGAGCAAAGGGTATCAAAGAACGGTAAGAACAGAGATGTCCATCATGATATGAGCAGTTAAAACCCATCAAGACATGAACAGGGGAGCAGTTTATTGTCTAGCAGCAGTGACACACTTGGGATCAGGCACAAACAAGTCCAGAGAACACAAACCAGCCACCCAGTCATTCTTGCTGCCACCACATGTGGCTCTGCTCATATCTGAAGTGAGTTTCATTTGACCAGCCGATGGAGAAGAAAATCCCTGCTGGGTCAAATGAGTCAACTTCATGTACTAACCCAGCAGCTCTGCACCTGTGGGCTGCAACCCCTCCAGGAAACCTCCATCTCCAAAAAATATGAACATTACAATTCATAGTAGTAGCAAAATTACAGTTATAAAATAGCAACAGAAATAATTATGGTGTGGCGGGGGTGGTCACCACAACATGAGGAAAAGTATTAGAGTCACAGAATTAGGAAGCTTGAGGAGCACTGGGCTAAAACGAACAGTTGTCTCCCTACAGAGTGAGACAGGGGTAGCCTCAAAAATCAGCAGAGAAGGGAAACTCTCCCTAGATCCCTTCAACTGTCCACAAGTCTGATCTGGTGAAAGAATAAGCCTGGAGTTACATTCACATACTCATAACTGGTAGTAAATTCTTAGCTGGCTATAGCCAAAAAAGCTTAAAGGGAGCAATATTGGAATATGAAGACAATAAATGGATCTTTCTCAATGGTCACAGAGAACGTCCCATAAAAGAAGTGTTGGACAACCAAACAAATAGGATTCTAAGTCACCTTTGACCAATCAACTGGTGAAGCCAGAGTGACAGGCAGAGACTACCAGTGGGCTTTTTCTTACTAAAGCAGATCTAGCTACTTACAGGGATGTAAATGGTCCCTTTGGACCAATGCTTTCTTCTCAATATGCTGTAAAACAAGCACCCATGTCATGACTAGCTAATGGCATTAGTATCCTACCACTCTAAAAGACATGTTTGTGCTTACTGTATTGACATAGTCTAGGAGTGACCCTTGACAGACCTTTTTAGCCCATAGTGTCTTGACAGAACCACTATCCACAGGCTACAAAACACATAATTTACTGTTATTTGACCCTAAATGTGTCTCTGTAGGCTAAAAAAAAAATCTTATAAAAAGAGGTATAACAGAAGGTTCAGGACCACAGGACCCAGCATCCTGCCATGTGCCCACTTCTTATAATTTGCTGTTCTGCAATTTTACAGCAACTTCTTGGAGTTTCATCTAATTGCCAATGTGGTCATGATGCTCACAAGTTTGGGCACTGATCAAGATATAGTGCACGTGTGAACCAATGTCTACTTTAGATTTTGCAGCCCCAAGAACTGAAATACATAGGTCTGAAAACCAAGGGCTGGCAGTTGAGGTAGCCCTTCTCACTTCCACTCCAGGATCACTTAAAGGCTTGCTGCCACCTGTCTCTGCACCTTTGGTATCTGATGAGTCTGAATCCAGAGCACAGGGCTATCTTAAACAGAGCACAGAGGAAATGTTCCTCCATCAATTTGAAGGTGATCTTGAGAGCTTTGGGCCTTCTCATGCCAATGTGCCAGCAGACACAGAAAGAAATAGAGAGGGAAATTAACACTGCCGTAAGCACAAGGATTCCTACTACATCAAAGGGACAGAAGGGCATGTCTGACACTTAAACAATTTCCTGAGGGCACTGTGTTGTGCTTCTGGGCTTCAGCGATAACCCAGAAAGGGCAAGCATCTCAACCAGTGGTCTGACAACGTCACAGAAGGAACTCAAGCCTGGAGGACAATGCTTGGTTTATCCCACCAGATGAGCAAAGCAGAGCAGAAATGTTGGCTAACTGTGAGGACACTTTGGAATTGTTGGTAGAATAATATGAAAAAATACCTATTGCAACCTCAGCTTCAACTGCAGCAGCAAACACTTTGATTTGCCTCACTAACCTTCCTATTGCCTTTTTTTTTTTTTTGTATAAAATAATTTTTAAAAAGTCAGTTTTCAAGAAGCAGTGGG
>OU015748.1:48784752-48794909 GCA_907169655.1 Acomys percivali
GAGGAAGGGAGGGAGAGAGGGAGGGAGAGAGGGAGGGAGGGAGGGAGGGAGGGAGGGAGGGAGGGAGGGAGGGACACTTCCTCCTGTCACTGCTATCTCTAGTCAATAGCCACCTCCACCAGGAAGGCCAGTGTAGGAGGGCTGCATCCACAGCTGTAGTAATAAAGTCACACTCAGACACTGTCAGTGGGCACATATGTCTGTCACTGTCCCTCTCCAGTGAAACTGTAAGTTTCCCCTTGGTGGTTGGGAGAGGTGATGCATGAAAGCAAAGCACCAGTAATTGCCTACTGGGATAATTGGTTGATGAGAACCTGCAGAAGCAGGGGTGTCTAAAGTACAGGAATATGGCCACAGGGGGGCCAGAGGGATCAGCCTGCTTCTAAACTGGGTGCCTGCTTCCCTTTGAGGACTCAAACCACTTCTGACACACCCAGATTTGCAAAACAGCTCCAAGACCACTCTAATTAGTCCAACTTCACTCATGACTCCTCCAGGTCCACTTGCCAAGGATATAACTGTCCCCAGTACTGGCTGCCGTCAGCCACTCCTCCTATATGTCCTATATATATGCCTATATGTCCTGACTCCTCTTGAAGCTCAGTTTTTATTTATGTTTGTGTGCGCATGTGTGTTTGTGTGTGTGTGCATGCTGTGTGCATGTGTGTGATGTGTGCATGTATGTGGATGTGTGTGCATGTGCGCAATGTGGTGTGTGTCACTGTGTGTGTGTGTGTGTGTGTGTGTGTGTGTGTGTGTGTGTGTTGGAATGTTGCTACAGTTTATATTTGGAGGTAAGAAAATAATTTACTAGAATTGGCTCTCTCCTTCCACCGTGTGGCTTCTGGAGATCATACTCAAGTCTTCAGGTTTGGCAGCAAGAGTCTTTAGCTGAGCCATCTCACCAACCCAGACAGCCCAGTTTAAACTTGGATTTAGATTAGTTCATCTTGATTTGACCCAGGAATTGCTGGGAAGAGTCCTCCAGTGGTTGTTCCCATGGTTCTAAAAACTGACAGCTGTAACAGGAGATTTCCAGTCCCTGCTTGTGTTTAAAACCCTTGGTTTGACCAGGCAAAGACCTCTGAGCACTCACTGCCTGTGCTGAATGGGAAATAGAAGACCACCAGGACAAGACTTTTCTCAGGGCTGAGGACTGGGAGAAGCATCAAGCCCTTGAAGCCCAAGTTCAGAGCCCCCTAATGCTGCAGAGACCAACCCTCTTCGACTGTGCCTGGCAGAACTCTAGGTGACAGAGCTGTTCTTGGCCTGTGGCTGACATGTTTGCTCCAGTGAAACTCAACATGTCCTTTCTGATCAGCTCTGGGGTGTAAGTTCTCGGAGAAGGAGAAGAGAAGTCAAAGCCCGAGAGGGGATGTCATTTCCCACAGAAGTCTAACACGAATCAGGGAAACAGGCTTCCCACAAGAAGTTCTACCAGATCATCACAACCTCTCTTCACTTCTAGGCTCAGGGTAAGAGGTCAGGAAACAGGAAGCATGATTATATCTCAAAACAAAGCTGGAAGAGACACAAGCACTGGGTGGTCCTCGAAGTCCGTCCATTGTGCACATTTGCTCCTTTTCAGACTCTGAGGTTACCATGGAAGATGGTGGTCTGAGTCCTGCTCCCACAGAGCCCACTATTCAGAAAGCAACCATGGCAAATCTGTGTGACAAGTGTCCTGTTGAAGAAGGCATGGTGCTATGGGAGCCGCGTAGAGGACTAAGAAATACAGGCTCCTGAGACATTGGTGTTCATAAGCCAAGTGGTCAGTTAGGCACCCACAACATGGTGCGAGGCGACATGTGAGCATGAGAGAATGACATGCCTAAGTCTAGCTTCTGGGTCTCCACTTAATAACTATGTGACCTTAGGTAAGTAGCTTCATTTCTCTGTGCCCTATTGTCTTCCTTTGAAAGGGAGACAGGAAAACTAAAAGTACTTAGCTATGCTGAGTAATTTTGGTCGTCAACTTGACTGGATCTGGGAACAACTAAGATTTAAGTTGCTGGGCACACCTGTGAGGGACTTCCTGGATCATGTTACTTGAAATAGAAGGACGCATCTTAAATGTGAGCACCCCAGACATAAGGAGATCCGAGGTAAAAGCTTTGATTTTTGCTTCATTGTTCATGTGTCTTTCCAGTAAGCTCATCTACCCTGCTGATAATGATGATACAGTCCTTCACTGGTATGGGAACCCAGATTTTGCAGAATTCCAATGTGGGCTCAAGAACAGTGGGTCTCCAGGAGATCCTCCAGGTCCTCAGCACCAAGGAAGGATCACTGAGAGTTCCAGCTGGCCACAAGTTTCTCAGCCTCTCCACTGTGAAGACCACCACTATTGGACTATTCTATACTTAGGGATTCTGCCAGTGTGATATACACCATGACCAAATGCAACTCAGGGATTGCTTCTTCTAACAGCTCTCAGGTTACACTCCAGTTCCTGCTTTGAGTTCCTACCCTGAATTCCTTCAGTGATGGAGTGAGATCTGAGAGTTGTAAGAAGAAAGGAATGTAGGAGCTAGTTTTTAAACTATTTTATTTGGGGTTCCTTAATGCCTCTACCTCCCTTCCAGTCCTCTGACCCTAGGTAGGAGAGAAAGAAGGTTAGAAGGGACAGGGGACATAGACCTCTTTAGACTTAGGTTTGGTTGATTAGGGTCATCAGGTTCTTTGGGAAAAATAACAATCTCAGTTGTCAGGATATCCAGCAGTCTAGCAGAACTAGCAGCCTTCTCTGTTATCCAAAGTGTCTTCTCTCTCTCTATCTCTATCTCTATCTGTCTGTCTGTCTCATCTCTGGTATTTATACCCCTCTCAGAGTCCTCAGAATTAAACTAACTACAGCTGGTATAGACCACGCCCTCTCAGAACCACATGAGGCAATTTTCAGCTTTGGGTAAACTAAAAGCACCTCCATATTCCACACTTGGAATTAAAACAAAAACCTGCTTACATAACATAACTGAGTTTTTAAAGAAAACACAACTTCTGCTACAATGAAGGAACACTGCTCACAGACTGTCTTGCTCTCCATGATTTCTTATACTATCCTGAGATGGCTCCACCCACAATGGCTTGCATCTTCTTACACCAATCATCAGCTAAGAAAATGCCCCCACAGGCTTGCCTAAAGGCCAATCTTATGAAGAAGACATCTTTTCAGTTGTGGATGCCTGTTCTTAGATAATTCTCTCTGTGTCAAGTTGACAAAAATAAACCAAAAAAGAAAAAAAACAAAACAAAAACCTACACTGGAAACTAATGAATCCCTTTTCAATACATAGTCATTCTATCAGTTCTGTTCTTCTACAGAACCCTAAATAATACATTATCTCAAATGTGAGTCAATAAAATGTACCTATCTCATATGTGAGCCAAGTCAGCATTGGCTCTCGCCATGGCTGGCGTCCTTCTTTAGAAAATGATGCTCGGTGGTGGTGCTGCTATTACTGCAAATAGTAACAACATTATTAATGGGGCTGTCCTTATTGTCTGAAAACTCTCAGCAATGACTCTAGGCCAGGGCAGCCTGGCAGGATACTTAAGAGAAAGGGCAAAGAATTGGGAAAACCCCCTCATCTAAGTCACTCAAAATGCTCACTATGTCCCCTGGTGTCATGTGGGGGACCACCTTTGACACACAGGGAACAGGATCATAGTCTAAGTTTGCTATAAGGTTTACAATAGAAAATATCTCAAAATTTTCCCAAACTACAGTCAGGGCTAAGTCCTGAGATTCGGAGACTAATCTATGAGAGACCCAATGTCCACAACTATGGGAGAAAGGAGGGAACAGAGACAGAACCCTGATGAGGACATTGGGCTCACAGCTGGCTGTAGCCTCAAGATGGGAGGTAAACATCAGCTTCATGAAGCACAGCTGTCTTCATTAGGGTTTTAGTGCTGTGAAGAGACCCCATGACCACAACAACTCTTATAAAAGAAAACATTTCACTGGGGCTGGCTTACAGTTTCAGAGATTTAGTCCATTATCATCAAGGTGGGAACCATAGTGGCACACAGGTAGGCATGGTGCTGGGGAGGTAGCTGAGAGTTCTACATCTGGATCAGAAGGCAGCAGGAAGAGACAGTGTATCACACTGGGCCTGGGTTAAGCATCTGAGACCTCAAAGCTCACCCCCCCCCCATAGGGACATACTTCCTCCAACAAAGCCACACTTACTCCAGCAAGGCCACACCTCCTAATAGTGCCACTACTTATGGGCCTATGGGGACCGTTTTCATTCAAACCACCACAACAGCCTTGGTAAGGACCATGCTCAGTCCTTAGCCTATTCTGAGTTGGGAGCAATTCAAAGTCTGACTCACTTCTTCCCTTAGGGCAATCTGCACATACATATTGCATGACGTTCAGGTCCTGAAGTGCTCCCCAAGGCCCATGTACTGAAATTCCCCCAGGGACAGTCGTCCAGTGGCCAGGAGAGGACCACCTATGGTGTCAGCTATGAGAACATGAGTGGCTCGTATGATCTTCACACTTCATATCTTCTGCTATGTTCTCCACAGGGATAGCAGCAGCACTGCAAGCCTGTTGACTGCCCTAAATCCAGAGACACTCAAAGGACCTATTTACCTATTTCTTTCTCATCCACCATGCTGTCAACACTTATAGGATCTGCTCTACATGCCAGGCCTGTGGCACAGGCTGGGGGAGAAATAAGACAAGGCGCATCCTCAAGAGGCTTTTGGATCTTGGGAGGAGCTGACAGAAACACACAAATCATTAAGAATGTGTCACATACCTGCAGGTGGACAGATGCTCCGATAGGAGAAGAGAGCAGTCCCAATGGGGACCCCAGAGCTAGAGAAGAGAATACTCTCCAAAAGAGGCTTTGATGCTGACTTCGAATTCCAAAAGGACAACAGATGTGCTATGAAGGATCATGAGAGCAGACTGGTGACTTTCCATTGAACCTTGGGGATAGGTGGGGAATGAGCACATTTTCTGATTTCTGTGATGGGGTAATATCTTGGGGCCACAGCAGGATTGCCCTTCTCAGGAAGACTGAATCCTAGAACCATCCCTTCTGTGGACCTACAATGCCACCTCCTAACTACTGGCCACTTGCTCTAATCACCCTGGGTTGAAACACTTACAAACAGCTCTGTGTCCAGAGCCCCCTATCATTATTCATGCTGACCAATCCCCAGCCTGCTTACTCATGTCCCTTGGGCTTTCCATAGCAACCACAATGGAAGCTCTTTCCACCTTCATCTTGGTCCCTCTGCTTCCCGACTCACAGCAGAACTTTCTATGTGGGCCTGACTACAGTGACAGGTGTTCCTATCTTCCCTCAGGGCATGCACTTCCGTGTCTATGCACATCATACCCTAGCTGATTAAAACACATTTTGGTTACCCTTACAACTAGCAGTGTTTCCCTGAGGGACAGGAAATCCAGCTAGACTCTTTCCAAGAGCCATCAAACAATAGAATGATATTTTTTTTTCCTAATAGGCCTGGCCCACATGGGCCATAGTTGGAGGAAAGAAAGGACTCTCTCTCCCAGAGAGTTGCACCACGGCCAAAGAAGCAGTACGACCCATGAGGTCAGCAGATGAAACAGAGATTGCTGCGGGCCAAAGGCTAGAACACTAGGCTACTCATGTTTCTCTACAAAGATACAGCACTGCCCTTCTCACCCCAGCCCCAAGGCAAGAAGAATCGGCCCTTTGTACTGCCTAGCCAGAGGTCAAGAGGCACCTCTACTGAGGCTTTCTTATGCAGAGGGATTCCTGCTGCATAGAGACCAGAGAACTCAACAAAGACCATTGTTCTAGGTGGAAGCAGGCCCTGGGGGCACTCAAGGTCTCAACTGTTTGAGCTGCTTCTCTCTGAGGCTGGGGACTGTGGCCTCAGTGGCCTCACACACGAAGCATCATTATGCTGAGCTCTCTGGTCATTTCTGATCAGCAGGCTTTCTTTCTTCAGCAGGTAGGGGAATGTCAACAAAATGATCTTCTAAGGTGTCAGTAGTTACTTATAAGGTTGTGTCAGGTCACTTACCATATTGTCCCTTCAGACTCCTCGTGCCATGAGAGGTCACCATCAAGGATTATATGGCCGACTGCCATGAGTTCCAGGTCTGCACTGGTCCCATCCTCTTAGGAGCCTTGCTTCTGTGTGAGGCAGTATTCCCAGCATGCCTTCCGGCTTCATCCCCTACCCTAGCCTTCCTTTCTGCTTTAGCACTTCTCCTGCCTTCATCCTCTACCACAAAGCTTCACAGACTACAATGTGCTAGATCTTGGTTGACCCCTCTGTCTCTGTCTGATAGGACAGCTGTATATCTTCTTCGGGTTACTTTTACATCCCTGTGAAGCAAAGACCAGGCGGAAACAACATGTGGGCGGAACGAGTTCTTAGGGCTCACAGTTTCAGATAGTCCAGCACATCACAGCGGGGGAAACATGGCTGCAGAAGAAGCTCTATCCATGGCAGGGAAGGTATGTGGTGGAATCCCTCTCATGGCAGCTGAGCCAAGAAGCACAAAGTACAAGCTAGAACCAGAAGTAGGTATAGCCATCAAAACTCGCCACTGTGACCTGTCTCTGCCAACCAGGCTCCATCTCCCAAAATCCTCACCAAACAGTGCCACGAACTGAGGCTAAAAGAAGGCAAGGCATGCGATGAGAATTTTAAAGATTACATTTTACATTTATGTGATGTGTCATGTTTACATAGACCCTTCTTGATCTTCACCCTTTGTCTCAATTTTAATATTAATAGCATCCCCCTTTTACCCTCTGAACATCATTTTTTGGAAGATAAATGACATAGGCAGCCTCCCTCATGAGCTCGCTCTGTTCCCTTCCCCTCTCCCTGAGGCCTCAGCACTGGGCAGCACCCTTTCCTGAACCATGTGTTATGTTTTCACTATGCCCAGCCACATGGAGGACGGGGCCAGCTAGCAAGCACTGCCCCCTTAAATAAACAAGGGCACTGAGGCTGTGGTGCATACGATCTGCCCAAATCACTGAGTTCGTTAGCAAGACTCCCAACTAGTCAAGAGTTCTTCTACCTTGTCTCTGTTTCCACAAATCCTGACCACCTTTACAGCCACAACTCACCCTAGCAACCACTGTAGTCTGGGATGCCCCTATGAGAATGACCTATATTATATGCCATTGCTCTTGAGTTATTTCATGAGCAATGGACTATCTTGCTCCAGGCTTTTAGTTAAGAGCCCACAAAACATTTCTTCTCCTTTTCTTCGCCTAGATACAAATGATCTGCTTACAAAATACTTAAAGAATCAACACAGATATCACCATACAGAAGTCACAACCCAGTGAAATAGTAGAGTTAAAAGGAAGGAAAATTCCCTCTAAACCTTAAATTTTGGCTCTTCTGCCACATCCAATCCAAGCTTCCTTGGCCAAGGTCATATACTGAAAGGACCCTTACCATCAAATAAGATAAAAACCCACATCTGGGCAAGGTGACACATGCCTTTAATCCCAGCACTCAGGGAGGCAGAGGCAAGTGGATCTCTATGAGTTTGAGGCCAGCCTCAAGGCTACACAGAGAAACCCTGACTCAAAACAAAACAAAACAAAACAAAACAAAACTGGGTCTCATCAGAGCTGGGTCTCCAAAGAGATGGGGTTCATGACTAGAATCAGTTACCCTGGAGAAAGGCCCCAGTCCCTAATTCAAACTCATGCAAAGGTTCCAAACATAGGCCATAGTTGAATTGTCAGAATCGGCTTTGGGAAGCAGGCCACTGAGATCTGCCCTTGGCTTAAAAAAAATAATTGATATAGTGAAACAACCTGTAGCCTCCCAGCGTTCCCATCTAAGTCTCCACTGGGTATGATATTTTGGCTAACTCTCTTCCCAACTCTGAGCTGATGTTCATTATCTGCAAAATGAGAATGCCAAAGAATGTCAGTGCTGCCAGTGGACAAGCAACTCAAGCTACAGCTGTAAATGTAGATTTTTTTTTTTTGTAGCAGCACTATAGGAGGAAAAACAAATGAATTCATACAATACATATCATTGAATATGATCTAGACGACACATTATCCTTCCAACATATAGTGAAGATGAATGTTTGAATAAGGAATTTTTATTTTTTGCTAACTTAGATTTGAAATCTGATGTTAATTTTATATCTTCATCATATGCCAGCTGACATCAGTTGCCTTTCAACAGTTCAATAGCTGTGATACGGTAATGAGGCCACCATAACAGATGTGGTACAGGATTGTATATTCGTAAGATCTCTTCTAGTTCAGGTGAGTTCGTGATCATGTCTACATACTTTGCTTAGGACCAGATTCTCCAAGCTCTGCCCATCTGCTCATCAGGAGACACAATGCTATTTCCTGTCCTGCCAATCTCCTAGCATTGAACGAATAGTCCCAGAATATCATACTTAAAACTCTTTGATCAGAGTCCCATGGAGGCCCTCCTTGAATCTCACTCAGTTGGGGAAATAGAATAGACAGTGGAAGAGGAAGTAGAGAGGAAACTGAATAGGAAAGGATGTGACAAGGGAAATGAGGTAGGGAAGCAGATGTGGGGAGAGTGGGGAGGGGAGGTTTGAGGGTCTAGAAAGAAAAGGGAACTGAAGGTGGGTTGGGGGAGGCATCAGTGAGACAAGCTGGAAACCTGCAACAAGGTTGGACATGGGGATGTTTCTAGCTGAGCCTCCTAGTAGTGGGAGACACAAGACTGAGGAGGCCACCCGATAGCCAGACAGGACCTATAATAGTGGAGAAGAGCACCAGTCTACCTAAAAAACCTTTGAACCAAAATTTACCCTACCTATGAGATGTGTAGAGATACAGATAGAGACTGAGGGGAATGACCAACCAATGCCTAGAGCAACCTAAGATCCACCCCATGGGAGAAAGCCAACCCCTGACACCATTAATGACACTCTGCTAGGTTTACAGACAAGAGCTTAACAGCTCTCTAAGAGGCCTCCCCAGCAGCTGATCAAATCAGATGCTAAGACTCGCAGCCAAGCATTAGGCAGAGTTTGGGAAGTCCTGTGGAAGAGTAGGGGGGAAGCATAGAAGGACCTGGAGGGGGCACAAACACTGCAAAAAAGACCATCAGAGTCAACGAATCTAGACCAATGCGGCCTTACAAAGATGGAAACACCAACCAAAGAGCATTCATGGACTGGACTTAGCCCTCTATGTATATGTAGCCAATGGACAGAGTTTGATCTTCAAGTGGATCCCCTAGTAAGTTGAGTGGGTGCTGTCTATGACATGGACTGTCGCCTGCTTTTGATCGCTTCGCCCTAACTGGGCTGCCTTGCCTGGCCTCAGTGGATGAGGAGGAGCTCAGTCCTGATGAGACTTGATGTGCTGGGGTGGGTTGGTGGTGGTGGGCTCCTGTTTTCTGTGGATAAGAGGAGGAGGAGTAAGGGAAAGAGAGTGAGAGGATGGGACTCAGAGGAAAGGAAGGAGGGGCTACAATTAGCATGTAAAGTGAATATATAAATTTTTAAAAAATAAAGTAAACTCTATACACCTATGAAATTCTCAAATAATAAATAAAATCTTATAATTAAAAAAAAATAAACCTTCTTGACTTCCTCCTAAACTATGGAGTCCCTACCTCATTGCCTCTCCCAGTCCGAAGTGAGCCTGTCTTGCAGGGACAGGATTACTCTCTTTCCCATGCCTTAGCAGGGACAGAGAAGAAAGAGACAATCTTCCTGTTGGGCAACTTCTTCATGAGCATTTGCTTCACACACAGCATGAGACCAGCGTGGTGCCAAGCTTGAAGCCTCCAAAGAGAGCTGGTCACATTTATTCTTCAGACCCTGACCCTAATGAGCCTGAGACAAACAACTGAAGGACAAAGTAAAACAATCAAACAATCCACATTAAAGTGTTAAGTTGGATACTGCACCATCAGAAGCCGTATCAGTTGGGGGTCTCAGCAGGAAACAGATGGTGTACTCAAGCTGGATAATTGAGGAGAGTTTGATGAGAGTGCTATTTTAGGATATGTGGGAAGGGCTCAGGGAAAGCACAAGGGATAATATGCAAGCACCTCCTAGTTTGAAGAGACCAATTAGAAGAGATGCTTCTGAAAGCTGGAGAGTACCGCTATGTAGAGCTTAACAAAACTGTGGCAACCCTGAGGATGCCCCAAGT
>OU015748.1:48795009-48812777 GCA_907169655.1 Acomys percivali
TCTCTCTCTCTCTCTCTCTCTCTCTCTCTCTCTCTTTCTCTCTCTCCTCCCACCCCAACCTCAGTCCCCAACTCCCAACTGCTTCATTTCATTGACCATCCCCTGCCCTGAATCCAAAGGCCAAAGGATCCCATGGAACCTCCCAGAGGTTCAAGGTGGGAGGAACCTCCCAGGATGGATAAGGACAAAAGAAGATTCCCAGGCCACAGAGTAATATGAAAACATCACGGGTGGCAATCCTTCTGGAGGATGCAGGGCTACATCTGAGTCTTAGAAAATGAGTGGGCTTTAACCAGGTAAGGACAAAAAGGCCACATGAATGTGAGTGAAGTGAACAAGTTGGAAGGGAGTGTGAGGCCTGCAGAGGTGGAGTGCCTTGCAGAGGTGGGGTTGCCGGTGGAGGTTGGGCGGCCTGCAGAGGTGGGCTGGCCTGCAGCTGTGGGGTGATCTCAGAGGTGAGATGGCCTGCAGAGGTGGGTGGCCTGCAGAGGTGGGTGGCCTATGGAGATGGGATGGCATATGGAGGTGGGTGGCCTCAGAGGTGGGGTGGCCTCAGAGGTAGGGTGGCCTGTGAAGGTGGGGTGGCCTGTGGAAGTGGCGTGGCCTCAGAGGTGGGGTGGCCTGCGGAGGTGGGTGGCCTGCAGAGGGGTAGCCTGCAGAGGTGGGGTAGCCTGCAGAGGTGGGGTGGCCTCAGAGATGGGGTGGCCTCAGAGGTGGAGTGGCCTGTGAAGGTGGGGTACCCTGCAGCAGTAGGGTGGTCAAGATGAGTCACTGCAGAGATCCCCTTGTCTCTCCACTCCAAGTTATTAAGATCTTGAGCTTCCCTCCTTTCTTCCAAAAGTTAGACTTACAACCTCACAGACTGGACTAGAACTTAGCCCCCTAAAGGGAACAGAGAAGAGTCTTTCTGTGGTTCTCAAAGTCTAAGGGGTAGCAAACCAGGGCAGGTGCATCATGATCTAGGGTAGATTCCTTATACTCTACCAGGGAAGGAAGAATAGCTCCAGTTCCTAGATGGAGCCAGGAGCAAAGAGATCTAAGAGGTTTAGAGCAGTAAGTAAAATCGGTATGACCGTGAGGGTGGCACTGGGCTTAAGATTGTTTCACTGGCCATATGAAAGTAAAGGGTGATTGCTAGAGCATGAAATAACAAATGGGGACACTTAGTATAACATTATGTACTTCATGAATCCATGATTCCATTATGCCCATAATACAGAAAAAGAAACTGAGGTTCAAAGTGTTAAGTGACTTGTTCCAGCCAGAGAATCACTAAGTGAAATATAACGAAGAACCAAGTTTTAAATCTTTTTTACTTCCCACATTTTAATGAAAGAATACTGCGTGCCAGCAACAACTAAGACTTGGATATGTGCTGCTTGCCGTGACAACAGAGTCCTAAGTAATTAAGACATTACTGTCACAGGCATCCTGAGGCTGAGTTGAAACTACAGACCCAGGTGATAGTTCAGAGAACTGTGACCTGGAAGAGCCAATGAGCAAGTCTGTGGCAAGAAGCTCAGCATGAGCTGATGTCAGCTTTCCACAGAGGCCATGGTCCCTCTCTTAGGAACTTTGATCCACTCTATTCCAGCAGCCCTCCTCTTTGATAGGCCCTATAGGGAGCAGCCACTATCCCCCAGTCTAGAACTACAAGCCAAATCTCATCGCATGCATTAAAAACAGAATTTCAAATAGATATACAGGTTTTATATTTAGTCTGTGTGTCCTGCCAGCCCTTCTCTGCTGGATGACAATAAAATGAGACATAGGCTCCAGGCCAATAACCCAGGCATCAAGCATGAAGAAGTGCTGACTGATGACATCCATGCTCCACCCAAGTTCATTACATTTTTATCTTCTCTCTAGAGCAGAATGTTTGTTAGGATAGCCTTTCCCATTTGTAATATTTTCAGTGTGAAAACCCAGGCCATTATTTCTTATTTGGGTTGTGTCTGCAGCAGCAAACCACCAGCTAGTAGAAGGGTCAGTGGTGTTCTTAGTGGCCGCATGACTGATGTGGCCAATATGTTTTGTTTGAGTCGCTGTGATTTGGTGTTTCAGGAAGGGAGCTAGGAGGAGGATGGTGACAACAAAGAAAAACAATGATGGCCAAACAGCGGTTCCTATAAAGCACTAATAAACTACAGTCGGGAATCAGCCCTGTGGTGGGTCTTCCCAATCTGTGTCATATGTGAAATGTACATCTGAATCACAAGTTGGGATGAATGGCTCAGGAAATAAAGTGTTTGCCATACAAGTGTGAGAACCTAAGTTTGATCTCCAAACTCACAGTAAACAAACAAACAAAAAAGAAAAAAGAAAAAAAGAAAAAAATCAGGCCCCACTGGCCCAGGGCAGCCAGAAGAAAAACACCTAAGTACCTGCTGAGGGTGCCACTACAATAAGTGAATATGTGATGGAGAGATGGGAAAACTGGAGTACGTGGCGGTGAGATGGGAGAGAGAGTGAAGCTGAGGGGTTTGTACACTGTGGAGAGAGGTGGAACTGGAAACTTAACAGCAGTGAGGAACAGGCAGATATGAGGAGCCTGTCCCTCAGCCTGTATAGGTATATCACAGGAGGCCATGGTGATGTTCAGGCCAGGCTGCCACCAAGTGCCATAGGATCTACTTCAGCCTGGGTCTGTAATGATATCTGTGTCCTGTGTTGCCACCAAAAGCCACACAGATGTCAGTGGTCTATGCTGCTGCCTGAGACCATGTTGATGTCTAGGAACCACACTGACACGGGGTTGTGGGGTCACAGACTGATCTGAACGGCCTATGCTGCCACTTGAGGCTATGGTGAAGTCCTGGCTATGGCTACCACTAATGGTCATAGTCGGTCTGTAGTCCTGCTGAATCTGGGGTCGATGATGATGTCCATGACCCAAGTTGCCACCTGGGACCATGAGGATGTCTGAGGGTTGTGCCACCATGGGGGAGGCAGAGGGAACATGCTAATCTGAGTGGCTTAAGCTGGCACCTGAGGCCATGGTGACATCTGTGTCCGTGTTGCCACAGGAGATCATGTCTGTATCAGTGATACTGTTGCAGCCAGGGACTGTATTGATGTCCAAGGTCCATGATGAGGCCATGTTAATATCGAGTACTGTGCTAAGCTGGCTTTGCACCTTGTCTGGCTGCCATGTGGTAGAATGGGCATGGGAGAGATACCCACCTCTACCTCTACAACCTGTGGTGAGTGGGTGAGTTGTCCCAGGGAGCAGGAGAGCTGACCCCACCCCTCTCTGGCTGCAGCCCTGTGGAGAGTGGGCTCAGTACCTTGCCTGGGCAAAGCAGGAGAGCTAGCCATGGTGAGCGCAAGAAAACAGGTGGGGTGACCAACTTAACTTTTACCCAGGCCCAGATCCAGGGTTCTGAGTTGGCCTACTCCAACATCTACCCTTTCTATGAACTGCATATGAAGAGCTGCATCCTGCAGATCCAAAGCTGCAGGATCACCATGACAGAGGGTAACAGCAGGATATCCAAGAGGAGTCCCAGTGAGCATCCAGTGTGGATAGTGCAGCAGCAAAAGCCAGAGGCCTTGAACCAGACCAAAGACTCATTGCAATGAACATTTGCAAACAAAGATATGTTGACAAAGGCATACACTGTGGAACACACTGTGACACACTGCAGCTTCCACGACAAGATAGTTTTTTGTTTTGTTTTGTCTTTAATATATACATATTTGTATTTTTGCTTTCTTTTGGCAGGAGAGGTTGCCAGGGGAGATGGCAGATATGAAGGGACTGAGAGATGAGTGGGGTTGGGGTACATGATATGAAATTCACAAAGAATCAATTAAAAACTTTTTCTTTTAATCAGTGTGGTGACACATACTTGTAATCCTAGCACTGGGGAGGTAGAAATAGGCATGTTCTTGGGAGAAAGAAGGATAACCGTGGCCTATGTGAATGAATGGGCAAGCACCAGGCCAGGGAGAGACCCTGTCTCATTAAACAAAGTAGATAATGTCTGAAGAATGATACCCTATGTTGACCTCTGGCCTGTATATACATAAACATATGTTCATACACACCTACACACACACACACACACACACACACACACACACACACACACACAAATCACCAGTACCAATGTCTGGACCTCACATTGGAAATTCTGACTTAGTGGACTGCAAAGAAGCCAGAAATCAAAAGGAATATTTAAAGCATGCCAAATGCAGCCTGAGTTGAAAAACACTGACACTCTTCAGTTCCACTGTCTCTGAAATCCTCTCTTGTTCCCCATACCTTCTTTCCGCACCCCTAACACAGTATGGAGTAAAATGGTGTTGAGTGCTCTGACTAATGGGGCGTCCATCTAAAGCAGAAGTACAGCCTCATAGGACGTGCTGGGACACCTGAGAGGGTGGTCACTGAAATTCTTACATGGGTTGGCCCTGACAATACCCCACACACACACACACACACACACATCCAACAGAACTCACACTCTTCCTTCTTTGATCTCTTCTGCTGCTCAGCCTGGAGGACTGTCCTGAGAATAACAGGTGGCTTCAGGTCCGAGAAGACAACAGTAGCCCCACCCTCTGGCTGCCCTGACCTGGAGGCCCTACATGCTTGAGAAGGGACAGCACAGCGATGGGACTGTTTCCTGCTCAGTATCCCCTAGGTTGATCTGTCCCATATCTGAAATTGTCTCATCCGTGCTAATGATCTCTTTCCTGTGGTCCTGGAGCTCTAAATCTAGAAGCCATTTGCTGAGAAACGTTCATATTTATTTGTGAAATTATACAGACCTTTATAGCACACTTACAAAGATGAGTAAACCCCTCCTCATATGACCCAATTTGTTGTTCCAACCTGACACTTCTGTGTCATAATCACCTTTACTTCAGCCAGTTATGGCCAAGGCTGTTAGGAATTTATTAGAAGTGTTTTATAATGTGCTTTACAAGATGTTGTTGAAGCTGTGGCTTTGTTTATGGGGGGAAAAGAGGAAGGGGGAGGCAAAAAGGATGGGAAAAAGAAGGAAAGGGAGAAAGATGGGGGCTGGTGGCAGAGCACCCAGAAGCTTCTGGAAGCACTACCCAGGGCATACGCTAACTAGGAACTCTCTTTCCACCTTCCACTCCCAACTCCCACCCCTGCTCACCCACCACTTGAAGAACTTTGATCTCTACCTTCTCCAAGATTATTGATCTTCAGAGGTGGGAAAGGAGGGGGGGAAAAGACACAGACATCAAGGAGATTTCAAGATAAGACTGGGGAGGAAGGGATCTCCTTTACAGCCAGTGAAATTTCAGAAAGCTTTGCTAGAAATGAACTTTCCACCTCTGCTTCTTTCTCCCAAAGAAAAGAAAGGAAAGACAAACTAAATGGGAGGAAACCTCAGTCACTGACTTGCAAGTCTTTAGAATGTGCTAGAAATGGCTCATCCTTGCCTACAGGGAGCGTTATATGGAAGGTGGTTGCAGACCATGCAAGGAGAATCTTAAAATTCATAAGTATTTACTCGCCTGGAACTGAAGAACCAAGATGCACAAGTGAAAGTCTGAATCCCCAGAGAGCTCACCCTGTGAGGAACAGTCACATTTGAAAGCCAGCCACCACTCCATGTGCTAAATCTGTTCACAGAGCTGTGCAGAGAGCAACAGTTACAAAAGTAGAAGTGACAGCTTTCTGGGTGATGGGGCATCAGCTCTAAGCTAGACCTTCAGAGTAAAAGTACATTTTTCCAGCAAGGGACATACTTTCCATCAGAAAGCAGAGTAGGGGGCGTTATGAATGTCAGGGCAGCTGTTCATACCATAAGCAAGAGTCTAGCACTATCAGGCACCTAAGCGTTCATGAGGGTTGGAAGACAAAGGTGAACGAGCCAGTCAGAGCCACCCTTACTGTGGCTGTCATCAAGTTAGATACAACCACCTGTCCCTGAGATCCACAGCCTGGAGAGGTCACTGGGCAAAGACCAAGAAGACAAGGTACGTCCAAAAGTTCCATGAGAAAATAGCTATGAATCCAGGTAGCTACAGATGGTTCTGAACAAAACTAGGGAGGGAGACGGAAACCAGGTCAGGGGTGACATCTAAGGGAATAAGAGATTTCTCAGCTTGTATTTTCAGAAGTTCCTTAGCCCATGAGCACACCAGTATGCCCACCTCTATCTCACCATGCAAAGTCCTCTGAGCTCCAAGGTGTGCCTGTATCTAGGGCTGGGGTAGGAAATACTGGGTAAACCAAAAGCACCTTCGAATGTCAGGAAGGAAGGAACATAGAAACTAGTAGATAAGACTGTGTCAAAGGGACAGAGAAGCCTACCTGAAGGAGCCCCAAAAGTCAAAAATGGAAGAACTTGAGCAACAAAGAAACAACACAGTAGAGGATCATACTCCAGATATGAAGAAAATGTCCATTAGTCAACATTGATGCAAATAAATGAGGAATTATTAAATGACAATTGAGGGCAAGGAGACAAATCTCCTAGATTTCAGGGGTGGAATTTCATTCCTTCTCTATTTCCCATTCTGAGAGGGCTACCCTTGTCACTTTGCTTGGAAACAGTAGAATGTGTACAAGGATGAGAACCAAGTCACTTTGCAGAGAAGAACCTGGCAGGCTGTACCTCAGCCTGATGACCAAGGTCAGTGTCATCAGTGAAAAACCACACTGGTAGTATGTATCCTTGACAGGGGGTCAGGAGACTATCATTTTCCTCCCACAAAAGATGCAACTCCAGGCTCAGCATGAGAAAACGCCAGAGAAACTCAGATGGAGGGGCCTCTGACAAAACACCCCACTAATATCTGTAGAACCAGTGAGGGTCATTACAAAGATGGAAAGCCTGGGAAAGTGTCAAAGCCAAGAGGAGCTAGGAAATGTGATGACTGAATGTGCTGTGAGATCTTGGAACAGAAAGGATATTGATGGCAAACTCGTGAAATCCAAACCAAGTGTTGAGTTTTGTCAAGAGCAAGGGCCCAATGTTTTATTCTAAGTTGTGCTGAACATGTCATACAATACTAGGCAAGTGAGGTCTAGAAATGCACTATGCTGTTCTTGAAAGTTCTCTGTAAATGTGTTTTGTATTAGCTTTTAAAGGATCCTTGGACTGCTGTGTGCAGACTATGTCATGGGAAAACAATACGAGAACAGAGGATGGATCGGAGTGTCAGGACACGGTGGGTACAGAGACAGGGTGTGAAGGTGGGAGAATGAGAGATGGGAGTCAACTACCAGAACAAGGCTTAGTCCCCCCAGGAATGATCGGGTTGAGGGGTGTGGGTGGGAACAGAGCTCTCTAGCTGGAGGCTCTCCAAGTTTGAGACCCTTACTACATTTACTACATCCTCTATGACGTTTGGATGCCTGTATCTGGAAGGCAGAGGGGAAGGGGCTGAGGCCACAGCAACCTAGCAGCATCTATGCTGCATTCAAAGCAATGAAATTCAATCTACTCTTCATGCAGAAACTACGGACATCTCCTCTTCCTCTGATGCCTGTCTACAGCTGGCCTGTCTATGGCTATAGAAGCAATAGACCGAGAAGGAAAGAGAAGATACACTAGCAACAAACGGAGACTGCCATGTCAGGCTGCCTGAGGTACTATGACAAAGGTACAGGATGGACACGGAGCTGCTAGTGTAGAGGGGTGACCAGGGTGGGGGATTTGTTAAGGAGGTGGCATTAGACCCATGGAAACAGCATTTGGAGTAAAAAACAGGTCTGTATAAAAAAGGGGGACTTCTCAGAGAGTGAGACACTGCTGATTTGGCAAGAGGTCGTGTAGAGGGAGAAGGTCCTGCTGATTGCAGAGTGGTGCACAGGGGCACTGCTTTTGAAGCAAGCAGTGCAAGGGGCTGCAGGGTACATAGATACAGGAGCAGGCATTTGCATGGCTGTAGAGGTGGAAGCCGGTCAGTTTCTGTGCTACAGTGCAAGTGATATTCTCTTAAATTTAAAAATGAAAATAAAAACAAACAAACGAAAGCAAATACGCACTCTGTAGAAGGAAGATTGGAGACTCAAGACCCACAATCCAAGAGGGAAGAAGTCCGGTCCTGAGCTGAGGCAACAGGCTTGCGTGGGTTTCTTCTTGCTGGGGTACCAAATTATCCCATGTATTCCAACAACACAAGTTGCCTTCCATTCTAGAGTTCAGCTGTTAAAATGGACCAACTAGGCTCAAATCCAGGACCCTGCCAAGATCCACTCTTTAAGGCTTTAAGGGAGTACCCATTTCCTTGCCATACCTTTCTTTGAGAATGGTGACCATTCTCAAAGCCACCAGCGTAGCCTCCCCAGTGTCGCTCGGATAGTCAGCCCAGTGACTGAACAGAAAGTGCAGAAAGCCACAAATGGAAAAGTCAGTAGAAAAAAGGCAGGCTGAAAATAAATGAAATACCCTACATGTTGGGTCTGAGGTCTCAGGGGATCACTTAAGATCCACATGCTACAGAGTGACCTTGGGTGAGTCACTGTATTCTATTCCTCTCCTCATAAGTCAGCAAGGGTCAGAGGCAATGATCCTGTCACCACAGAGCAGAAGTGCCTGGCACCTGGCACATGATGCACTTGGCAAGCCTTAACTGTCTGACTTGACAGACAAGAAGGTCTGCAGCTAAGTGCTGTCCCAGTCTTCCTTGGTGCTGTAATTTGAGTGTTCCCTCTAGAACTGATCCATTTAACTGACACTTGTTTTAGGTACTTCTCCATTGCTGAAAAGGGATAACATTACCAAGACAACTTGTAAAAAGAAACATCTAACTGGGAGTTTGCTTACAGTTTCAGAGGGTGAGCCTGTGATCATCAGGGCAGGACAGTAGAGGTAGGTAGGCAAGCATGGCCCTGGAGCAGTAGCTGGGACCTTACATCTGACCCGCAAGCAAGCAAGAGGAGGGAGGGGGGAGAGAGGAAGAGAGAGAGAGAGAGAGAGAGACTGACTGGGCCTGACTGAACTGGCATAGCTCTTGAAACCTGAAAGCCTACACTCAGTGACACACCTCTTCCCACAAGGCCATGCCTCCTAATCCTTCTTAAATAGTCCACTAACTGGTAAACCAAACATTCAAATATATGAGTCTATTGAGGCCATTCCACTGTGCCTTGTAACCTTAGTGGGAAGCGGGGGTTGGGGGATGGGGGTGGGGAGGTTGAAGAGGTGATTAGGTAACCTATTCTTGACAAAAAGAATTTTGTGTCAGTTTCTTCTTCTTCTTCTTCTTCTTTCTTTCTTTCTTTCTTTCTTTCTTTCTTCTTTTTTTTTTTTTAGTTGTGCACATGTTTGCCTAAGCTCTCACTGTGTCCTCAACAGACACGCCTTCTGTGCCCCCTAAGCTCCCACCTCCACATAATCTCCTCTAGTTTATCAGTCACCTCAGTCTCTGGACTCAGTTCTAGTTCCCGGAAATGGAATAAAGAAACCCAGGAAACTGTGAGGCCAGGAACTCAAGAGCAACTTTGAGAACAGGCCTCCAAAACAGACAGAGGAAAGCTCCTTTTTTTTTTTTTTTTTTTTTTTTTTTTCCTACAGGTCAGTGACTTTTAATAATTCTCTACAGACTTAGACATCCAATTAAAATTCCTCAAGGGCAGACACTGGGCCCCTTCATCTCTGTGTACCAGAAGCCTAACACTGGGTGGCATCATTAGGAGTTCAAAGAGAGGAAAGGAAGGGGGAAGAAGGGCGGGGGAAACCCAAGAGAGAATGAGTGGAAGGGAGGGGAGGCAGACAGATGAGAAGGAGGAAGGAAAGAAGAGGGGAGGGGGAAAGATGTGGGAGGGAAACAATGGATGAGGAAAGGAAACTCTAACTGGAGGAAACATTTAAAGCCCCTGGTTTTTCAAATGTGTTGCTTGGTACCCATTTCCTCTGCCCCCTTGGTTCTTTTGGGCACAGCTATGTAAGCATCTAAATGCCACAGACGTAGATAACAAGGCAAGAGGCGCACTGGAAATTTCCTCTACCCTCCCCCTGCCAGGCAGGCCAAGCCATGTGCCACATCCACACCTGGGACATGCCCAGGGTCTTTTTGTTTTTAATATTTTTCATTGAAAAATAAAATAATTCATATTATATCTCAATTGCTATCCCATCCCATGCATCCTCCCACTCCTCCCTCCCTCCCACTTTTACCCCATTCCCCTTCCCTATGACTGTGACTGATGTGGACCTCCTCCCCTTGAATATGATGCTAGGGTATCAAGTTTCTTCTTGGTAGTCTACTATTCTTCCTCCGAGTGCCATCGGACCTCCCCATCAAGGGGACATATGCCCAGGGTCTTAAACAAAGCCTCGTAGGCATGAGAAGAGGAACCGATGTGAGGCCCACAGAAGCCACAAGGACACTCACTGCTACGCCCTCCAGTGTCATCTCAAGTTCAGTGGCTGCTGCAGTCCATCTGGACCCTGAAGCTAGCCCAGAACATTGTGATGTCGTCACAGATTATACCCTGGTTTGTTTACACTAGATTTATCATTACTCTTCTTACTGTAATGTTCAACTTTGCTGAGCTGCCTTTAACAGTGATGCTACAGGGAAATCATTTTTCCTTAATTAGATGGCTGGGTCTGTGGAAACCTGGAAGGAGCCACTGGACCTCTGAAAAAAGACATCATCCTCCTCTGACCTGGAGGATTGCACTCCTGCCACCCAAATCCCTGGCTGCCCCTGACCCTCCCCAGTCTTCCCAAACCAGATAGTCTAGGCCTTTCTAAGGAGTTCCCACATACATCCTCAACGCTACTTCTGCTCAATTCCTGTAGTGGAGAGAGAGAAAGTGTTCTGAGTACCATTTACCAAATAGAGAAACTGAGGCAATGGGTACTGCCTCTGCTTCTGAAGATTACAGCAGAAGACACAATGTCTTCTCCTTCATTGAGTCCCCTGCGCTCTTCCTCCCTTCCCTGCATGGGTGATCAGATAACACCCGTACCTTATCTGGCATGGCCCTGTCTGATAATCCCCAATCACTTACAAGCAGGCAAGAAGCTAAGCATGCCACTGTTAACTTTGCGGAGCTAGCAATCATCATCCCATCCCCTTCTCGGAGTCTGCGCCTCAGTCCTTGACACTCATCGTCAGCCACCCACATTATGCAATGGGAGCCAGGAAGGACTCAGGAAGACTGAACTGAGAACCAAGAACCTGCCCTTTCCTAGCGTATTAAAATGTACCCGTGGGATATCAGTATACCCGAGTGATAACTTGGAGAGACTAATACCTTTGAAATGTCACATTGATATGGTTTCCCTAGAAACAAGAGATACACAGTATTTCAGCAAACAGGGCCACCTGAGTGTGTCAGTGCCTTAGGAGGTTAGAACCAGCCATAGCCTGCGCTGTGTTCTCCAGGGAGGGGAGGCAGAGCAGAGCAAAAAGGTGTGTGGCATGGGCTCTTTATAATAACCTCAGTTGGTTCCGGGCTATAAGGGTGGGAGGCTAGAGCCTTGTTCTGAGGTGATTTGGGGCAGGGAGAATATGGAATTCAGGTGTGGGGGGGGGCACAGCAGATAAAGGAGCCGCTTGGGTTTGAAACAGATTTTCTGGTACATGCAATGATGTCCACACACAAGTTGTTCACTGTCTCTAAGAATGAGCCCTGGGAGGGGCAGTCTCTTCCTAGCCAATGAGACCTCTCTAATTTGTCAAAACATGACAAATTAACAAATTAACTGCTGAGTAACTCAGCAGAGGGCAGACCCTGGCATTCTCATCCTCTTCACCATAAGCAGAGTTAAGGCAGCATTCAGCTAGCCGTGGTCCAGCCAGCACAACAGAGCTCTCGGGCACTCCCAGCCTCCCTGCTCAGACCACTGCCCTAGGATACAAGCCTTCCTTCTCAGCCTGCCTCCCAGCATCATATTCCCTTGACTGTGCCTGAGCCAGGCCAGAAGGGACATGTAGAACAGGAAGTAGGGGATGTATACAGTATCCCAGAAGGGACATGTGGAACAGGAAGTTGGGGTGTATACAGTATCCCAGAAAGGATATGTGGAGCAGGAAGTTGGGGTGTATACAGTATCACTGGGTGCTTTGTTTGTCCTTATCTCCATGGACCTCTCAAAACCCACCATACCCAATGAAGAAAACCAACCTCGCCCATCAACTCACAAACACATGTGATCTTAGGGACCAAACAACCCAGGGTATATCTGCTGTGGTGTGTCATCACCTCCCCTAGGAAGTCTCATGATGGACAAGGGGCACAATTGTGAAAAGGCTCCCAGGCCTGGCTTACTCTATCTGATACCTCCTGCTCAGCAGCCTGCATGGGAGAATTAGAACATGCACGAGAAGGGGAGAAGGGGGGACGGAAGGGAGAGGCAACTGCTCAGTCACATAATGTAGATTTGGGGGCCTGTGCTACTGAAATTCTTTGTCTCCCTAGCATCTGTCAACTAATGCAAGAAAACCCATTAAATCTTCTTCCTGTCGCACCAGGTACTATCCCAGTGCCCATCCCCCTGATTCTTTCATGAAATGAGGCTCCCTTCCGAATGCCAAGAAGGTGTTGGCTTTGACATTTGCAATCAGTTGTCAGTCGCAATCTTTGCCACGATTTCCTTACAAGTTACTGCAGTTTTCTAAGATTCAACTCCCTCATCTACCATGGGAAGAATAATACTTCCCTTGTGGAAATGATTCAAAGGATACCATGTGTGGTGCTCTGGGTAGAGAGTACACAAATCAAAAGATATAATGACCACCTTGATGTTCACAATCCTGGTTGATGACGGCCCTTGGTGTTGGAAAGGAGCATGTCTGGGTGCCCAAGAGTAGCCAGTCACCTACTACCAGAGAAAAGGCCTAGCTGAGAAAGTTGAGGACCAAAGTACGTAATCTCCCCAACCTCAGTCTGACTGAGAACGTTCCTAAGCTGTGGCCCTGCCCAAAATGACTTCTCAGAGGTGGCAGCCAACTCATGCTCACTGGACAGCTCTTAAAGAATACAGCAAGCTAGGACCCTAACTAGAGATCCCCAGACACAAAACAACCAACCACCTTGGCAAGTGTCATATTTGTGTGTGGCACAACCCAATAGGATAATAATTAATAATTACTATTGGCTAGTGAGTTGCACATCAAAAGGGCAGGATGGACGGTATAATTGCACTGTGTGTCCAATTATAGACTACAGTGAAGATAATAATAGAATTAATTAACCTGGAAAAGACTTAACAAAAGGATCTATGACAGCAAGCAGCAGCCAGGAAATCTGGAGCCCAGAGGGAGAGAGACAGCTGGCCTGTGTCACTGACAGGGGCCTTTTGGCACAGAGGGCCTCCATTGCCCTCATGAGAGATTCCATGTCTTCTAACAAGTCGGCCCTGGAGGAATAGTTCTGGCCTCCTGGCTGGAGATACCAAGAGCTCAAGGGGCCTCTGCAGATGGAGAGCTCTCAGAGAGGCTCCATAGAAGTGGTGGCAGAACTGGAGACTTGCACCCCCAAAAAAAAATAAGCTAAGAAGGATGATAAGCTTCTCCCCTACCCCCACCCCCATCTTTGTGTCACCAGCCCTGTTCTTTGTGCCCCAACAAAGGGCAGTGAGAAGGGGCCATGCTACACAGCTATGCTCCACATTCTTATTATGAAAGAGCCAGATCCCTGCTGAAGGCTGTTAAATCCCTGCACAGGGACCATAGTGACTCTGCTCCCCTGTCCAGGAAAATGGATTGCAGCATCAAAGCTGGCTGATCTGGTGACAGTGACTAGCCCCTTGCAGCAAAGCGCTTCTCTAGCTGGGCTGGGTTTTGGTTTTGGTTTTGGTTTTGCACTGAAGTGGCATTGGTGATCTGCTCTCAGTTTTACACACAGGACACACTCAGGTCTTCACTTTTCGGTCCTACCACCCAGCATCCCCAAGTCTCTTTCCATCTGCTCCACCCCCTAGCCTTCCTGGGTGACAGACAGTGGGGACCAGAAGTCCAGAGAAACTTTAACTTCCAAGTGCCCTTAGCTTCTCTACCCCCCAGGCCTACTGACATCTCCTCCTCACGGTCCTCCTCTGGGCAGTCTCCCTCAGGCCAAGGACAGCATGCCCCAGAATGGCTCAATGTGCCCCATACCACCCAGAAATAGTACTCAACAGTATCATGTGCATGCAGCACATTTCATCCATTAAAGGGCCATCACCCAAGGGTAGCTACTGCATCACCAACTTCTCAAATGATGTGGGGCATCTCATAGGCTTCCGTTAAACTCCCATCAAATGAGTGGATTGTAAATAAAAGGCTTTAACAGCTTGCCCACTATATGCTGAGCATTGTCACTTGCATTTAATTCTCACAACAACCCTGCAAGGTAGATATGATTATGCCTCTCTTCAGATAAGGAACCACGAAGCAAGGAAATTAATTGCTCTGTTTAAGGGGCTACAGCTGGAAAATGACAGGGCTGGAATTTTCACAGAGCTCTTTTGCATCCCACAGTACTCTTTTCCGTGTATCTTGTTGTGGCAAATAGGGTTTTATTTGCAATTTCCGTCTCTGTAAACTAGGGCTGCAGGATCTAAACACCATACACATTAGAATACATCTTCCAGAAGCAAAACTGTATGAGCTATGGAGAGCACAATACGGAGACTGCGGGTTTTTCTTTTTCCACCAAGTTCAGAGCTGTCTCTGCTTCTGCTTCTGCCAAGGCAGATAAACCCCAGCACCTAGGGAGCTTCCTGATCTCCCCTCTTCTCTTCTCTTCTCTTCTCTTCTCTCTTTGGCAAAGGTGGTGTATTTTAGGATTTCTAATCCTATGAAGAGACACCATGACTACAGCAACTCTTACAAAGAAAAGCACTTAATTGGGGCTGGCTTACAGTTTATAGGTTTAGTCCATTATCATCATGGCTGGAAGCATGGCATCACGCAGGCAGACATGGTGCTGGAGAAGGAGCTGAGAGTTCTACATCTGGATCTGCTGGCAGCAGGAAGAGAGGGTGCCACTGGGCCTGGCTTGAGTATCTGAAACCTCAAAACCCACCCCAGTAATAAAGGACCTTTAGGGGTGACTGTGTGGCTGCCTGATTACTAACACAATTCCTCCAACAAAGCCACACACCTACTCCAACAAGGCCACATCTCCTAATAGTGCCACTCATTATGGGCCTACGGGAGCCATTTTCAATCAAACCACCATGTAGTGGGTGGCTCTGTGCTTCACCTTTGGAAGCTCAGAGCAGCACAGGGCCCTTGCTGTGCACAAAGTGTTTATATCATCCAAAAACTGTATATTGAAACCTAACTCCCTCAAATTAGGGTATCCTCAAGTCTCCTTTCAGACAGACCCTGGAGAAGAAACCAGGAGCCTGGAAGAAACATCAGAGTAATGGAAAGATTAGAAACAGTATTTCCGGTGAGGATTAAGGAGTCTGTATTTGAACCTAGACATTCAGGAAGCCATGGTCCCAAGCTCTGACTGGCAGCAGACTCATGGGAAGAAGAGAGAAGCAGAAGTGGCCAGCCCTAGGTCTCTGAGAAATGGTGACCAGAGTGTCCTTACCTCCTCCACTGACCAGATCCAGTAAATGGCCAGGACAGCTTCTAGGACACCAAAGGCCCCACAGTGCACTGTCTATTTACCAAGAATCTGTTGCCAATTGTACTCATTACTGTTGATTATGCAACTAGATTAAGTGTTATGCAAAGTAATAAGCTGTGAAAAGAATAATAAATGAAAATGAAGCTGGTGATTGTAAGCACGCCATACTGAACATTTCTGGGAGACTCGGTCAGGCTGTCATTAAATCTGCTGTGGAATAAAGTGTGGGTGAAATGGCCAGGATTTGAGGGGCAGGCGAGGTCACAAAAAGCTGTTGCTGAGGCTTCCATGGGTCTGGAAGCTCTGACTCCAGTCTGAAGAATCCCAGGTTGGAGTTAGGTAACATGGCTCAAGCCTGGCTGACGATGCCAGGATGTAAGGAAGAGCTTGGCCAGCAGGCCCTCTTTCAGCCAAGCACTGGCATGCAGTCCACCTTAAAATATTTTACTAAAGTGAGATGGTTAAGATGCACAGGTATTAGATCTCTTTTAAAAATAAAATATCTGTTTCTCAAGAAGATGAATTGTTATTGGGTTGTTCGGGCTGGCCTTGAACTTCTGGGCTCAATCAAACAAAATATCCCCCCACCTCAGCCTCCCAAGTAGTGAAACTAGAAGCACGTGCTGCCACACCCAGCTTGCATGGCCAACTTAGCAACCTTGGACTTAACCAGTCTCTGGTTCCTGTCATATCAGAGAGGAGAGTGTCTTCCACAGCTGGAAGAAAGGCTACAGAGAGTTTCCAAAGGAAAGGGCCCATGCCTCCTGCCTATAAGTTTTTTTTATATAGTGTAGGAAAGGTAGGAAGCCTGGTGGTTATGCCCAGCACACAGCGGAAAGAGATAAACAGTGATTCATCCTTGGGCTCTATTGACTTGTAACCTACCCATTAGATCACAGGTTCTCCAAATGCAATCTCCCTTGAAGGGGTAATATACTAATCAAAGACTTTACTCCCCACTACAGATAGCTCAGTGAGGTCCTAGCTCAGAGGCAGTGAACCATGGAGGTAGAATCTTAGGACTTCCTGGACTACCCGCTTAGCATCTTATTTATGACGGGAAGTACAGAAACATCTCAAAGACCTATAGTCTTTCCTTGATGTTCCATGGCCACCAAGTTGGGCCTGTGGTCTTTACCTCTGTATTAGGATGTATCTCCCCAAAGCGCAACCTTTGCACATGTCCTGGGCCTACCATCTCCTGGTTCCTCCATGTCTCCCATCTACCCCCCTAACTTGGTTTCCCTTCTTCAGCTAAAACTTCAAGAAGGCAGTACGGAGAGGCCTTTGCAGCCCTATTGCCAACCATTCCCAGTTGAATACATGTTGGGTGAGGGGAAAATGCCTATGACTGTCTTTAGCATCTCAGCTGCCACAGGCAGGATGTGCCACCTCATTCAGTGTCATCTACTGCTCCCTGGTCAGATCTTTGTGTGAGGGAAGCACATACATAAACCCTCACTTTGCCCTTACTCATGGGTTCCACAAACGTTTATTGACTATATTTGGGGACTACCTCTGGGATAAAGAAGGTAGGCTCTGCCCACCTTCAAGTAATGGCATCAGAAAAGGATCATAAATACAGTGTAATCCACAAGGAGCTATCAGACCAGACAATAGTTCATATATTGACTGATTAATGCCAAGTTCACCGTGCATGTGATCAGTTGCACACACGTATGTGCACACACACACACACATACACACACACACACACACACACACTCTCTCATGTGCCCCATTCCCATTCCTCTTACACTTCAGCAGCTCTTAACAGACTACAGTGTGCAGTGATACAGAACTCTCAACTTCCAAAAGAAAATGAACTTGAAAACTTGACTCCTAAGCTGAAAGACTCTATCCTCTCCTCTGGTACAGTTGCTTAGAGGATGTAGAGCTGTGTCCAGAAAACCTACTGAAATGAGACTTTCCTCCCACCTTGAGGGGGAGTTATCTTTCCCAGATACCTGTATGGAGGGAAACATGAAGACCCCAGTACTTCGAGCAAAAGCTCTCCAAAAGCCAGCTCCCCTTTGCCAGAAAACCAGTCTGCCTGTGCGACTTAAGTACTGGAAGCATCTCAGCCCTCCCATCATCTGCAGGGCTAATTAAGTCTCTGCCCTTAAACCTGGTTCTAGACAGCTCTCCATGAGTTGTTGACTACTTCACCTCATCTCATAGCACTTTGTCCTCTAATTCACAGAGGAGAGAGAGAGAGAGAGAGAGAGAGAGAGAGAGAGAGAGAGAGAGAGAG
>OU015748.1:48812787-48836912 GCA_907169655.1 Acomys percivali
AGAGAGAGAGAGAGAGAGAGAGAGAGAGAGAGAGAGAGAGAGAGAGATGCATGAATCTTTGTCTAATGCATTTATAATTGTGAACATGTTTTTTAATCTCTATAGGATGCATTGGCTAGTTTTGTGGTTTGGTCTTGGTTCATTCTCTTCACAGTACTTTTCCACCCTCGAGTTTTCTTGAATGTCTTCCTGGGACCTTCCAGTCCCTCCAAATAAACATAAAATAACCGCCATCGTGTTACTCAGCATCTATGCATAAGCTTTTTGAAGACTCCTCAGTCTCTCTGGCCTCACCAGAACATAACCTAGTGTCCACCCTAGGCTCAGTGAATACTGGCCATCTGATAGAGGCAACTTAAAGCAAAACCCATGTCCTTTGTGGGCAGGTTGAAACAAATGCAGTTACTTGAGTAGTAAGCACTGCAGTGGAAACGGAGCACATACAGCCATCAGCCCTTCTTTGCTGAGCTGAAATGTCTGAAACAACTTAAAGAATAAAATATGTAGTTTTAGTTCGTGACTTCAGAGGTTTCAGCTCATGGACACCTGGCCCCAGTGCGACAGGCCTGTGGCAATGCAGAATGTCAGGCTAAGGAGGATGTGACAATGTAAAGCTGCTCACCTCCTTGTGGCCAGGAAGCGCCAGCCACAACCCAGCTCCTAACAGCTCATTTGGCTGTATACCCTCGGATAGTTAATCCATCAATGGAACTAACATTCTCATAGTCAATCGCTTCTCAATAATGCAACACTCTGGGGTCCAAAGCTTCACCATGTGAGCCTCTGCAATAAAAAGACACTTCAAACCACAACAGACTGTGAGTTACATGGAAGATGTCCTCACCTGCTGTCCTAATACTCTAGCCCCTTGGTAAGCAGATCTTGGGAAGAGAGGATTGAGTGTGTTTCCCAGAATATGTAATGAGTTTATGTGACTCAATGGCAGCTACAGTAATGAAAATACAACAGTAAAAAAGAATGTACATATTCTGACATGATGATATAAACAAATGAGACTGATGGATTGAGGAAGGGAGAGAGAGGGATGAAAGCATAAGGAAATAGGTTCAAAGTACATTGTATGTCCTTGTATAACACAGTACCATATACAATGAACATACAGCAATAATTTTTTAAGAAAACAGAAAGGGAAAAATCTGCCACTTGTGATGAACAGATGAACCTGTAACATATTATGTTAAGAAAAATAAACTGGATGCAGACCAACACTTAACTAACTTACCTAACACAAACAGAATCTTAAAAAGTCAAAGTCACAGGAACCAAGAGTAAGTCAGTGATTCCAAGGGTAGGGAACCCAGAATATGTTAGCCAAAGAGTTCAAAGCTTCAGTTTGGCAACATACATAAACATTAGGGATCTAGTCTATATGGTGATGAGATCACAATAGGCCATGCTGTTAGCATACTTGACACCTACTAAGAAAGCAACTTAAATATTCATATCACCAGCCAAAATAGATAACCATGTGAGGTGACAGATGGATTGACTAAAGTGATCATTCCATAATGTCAGATGCCATTATCTACCTAATATATACAACTTTATAATTTTACTATGACTCAATAAAGCTGAAAAGGCTACACACACACACACACACACACACACACACACACACACAGTAGAGAGAGAGACAGAAACAGAGAGAGACAGAGACAGACAGAGACAGACAGACAGACAGACAGACAGACAGACAGACAGACAAACAGAATATAAAATTGAGTCGGGTTCCTACAGCTTAATAATAAGTCCGTTGCTTCTCAAGGAGAAGCACTCACCAGGGAAGTGCCTGTATGCCCAGCTGTCCCAGATGCTCAATCTCCTAGCAAGTCTATCTTCCCATGGATCTGACATCAGCATCCTGGCTGATCAGTAAGATGTCAGTGGAATGAGAGACTAAATCAATTCACCCAGACCCATCACCCCGGAGGAATGACAGTAACATACAACCTCTGGTCTCAAAGCAGAGGACAAGCCTTGGACCATAGTCCCCATGCAGCCTCCCAGGGTTGAGTCAAGTCCTTCCCTGGGCTCCCTTGGGAAACAATCTGGCTCAGTGAATAGTCTGAATAGTCTTCAAACTCTTCATTTAAGATGAACCAAGAGACCATTTCCCATGAAGCATGAAAGGCAAAGAAAGGAAGAAATCATGAGCATTTTGTCATGGAGAAATGGAAGGGTCTGTACTGTACTGTAGGCTCAATTTTCTTAACCAATATATTTTATTAACAACTTAGTGACCGAGCATACGTCACTTATAACCCAACCAACCAAAACAATAGGAAATGAGGATTAATGGACACAATCACAAAACTGTAAGGATATCAGTTTCGAGAAACGATTCTCCTGGCACAATCAGCAGGATTTCTTCTGCTGGAACCTAGAGTAACCAGAACCCAGAACCTCAGCACGAGCCGGAGCCCCGAAGCCTTACCTCAAGCGGTTCTCTCTAGGAGCGTCGTCGAAGTGCAGTGATGAACAGCCAAAACTATCCCAAGTCTCCAAAAAGCCCCGCCTCCAGTTCTGGGCTCATTTAAATATCTCCTCCCAGAGCCTGTTCATGAGATCTTTTCAGCTGGCAACAATTAAGCTCCTGGGCGAGGTGGTTGCTCTTCTAGTGAATTAACCTCACCTGTTCTCTCATGAGACGGTTCCAATCCCGCACTCGGGATCCTAAAAAACAGGTTTATCTCTCCTTCACAGTATATCCCACTGATCCCGCAATGAAAGGCACATAGACTTTTCATTTGAAATGTTCATGAGACAGTTTGGAAGCTACATGGTGTAACAGAAAGCACATGAAACTCAGTTAAGTGTGGGGCTCAAACCCCAGTTCTTCTCCCCGTTCGATCCTTAGTTTTGAGCAAATTAGAGAATATTCTCTAAAAACTATTTGTTTCCCTACAAAATGCTTTTAATAGTACCTAGTTATGTGGAATATTACAAATATCTCAGGCCTCCTATGTGTTAGACTTTTATTACAGTGACAAAATATTTGAGCAACACAACTTTAAAAAGGAAAAGCTTAATAATGTTTGCAGGAAAAAGAATATAAAAAATGACATAATTAGGAACTTAACTGTGGTACCCATTCTAAACACTGTTAGAGTTCAAAAAAAGATGCTACACCTATTTAAGTATGTATAGAGAACAGATGAGTTCATTTAGGAAGTGGTTCATCTTCATGGATCCTTCAGTGAAACCTGCCCCTCCCTAGTCTCTCCCATCTCACCTTGTTAGGCTTGAGTTTTGTTCCCTTCAAACCTATGCGTTGAGGATCAAACATCCCATATCTCAAAATATGGCTATATTTGGCAGAGGAAGGTCATTTGGATATAATTAGTTGGCATGAGGTCATAATGGAGCAGGATGAGCTCTGAATCCAATGTCTGGTGACATCTTTTTAAAATGATGGGGAGATATGGTCCATGTGTGGTCATGAGCCCAGCAGTTAGGAGGTGGAGATAGAAATATAAAGAATTCAAGGTTATCCTTGGCTACGTAGCAAGTCTGAGGCCAGCCTGGCCTACATGAGACCCTGTCTTAAAGACAGGGACACACACATACAGAGAAGACACCATGTGTGGGTAGAATGATTCTACCACAAGCCCAGAACTACCAGCAGCTGGAGAGAGTCTAAGAATAGATCCTTCTCCCATTCTCCCATCCCTCCCATTTTCCCCTTATTCCACTCCCCTATGACTATGCCTGAAAGGGATTACCTCCCCCTGTATATGCTCATAGAGATGTAACAAGAATAAATTAATAATAATAAAAAAATAAAAATAACAAAAAAATAAAAATAAATTTAAAAAATAGAAATTTCTATACATAAAAGCAAAAAAAATATAGAAACAATTTTATTTCACATAATAAAGCTTTTTAGACTTTAAAAAAAATAAAAATAAAAATAAAAATAAAAATAAAAAAAGAATAGATCCTTCTAGGGCCCTCAGAGGAAACACAGCCCTGCACACACCTTGACCTCAGGATTTAACTTTCATAAATTTCCGTGGTGTTAGACACTCAGTTTGTGATTCTTTATTATAGTAGCCGCAAAAATCTAACGTGTACCTCAGTCCCCCTGCTAAGATTGCCACCCAGCTCCAGGGAAATTAAACCACCAAAAGCAAGACCCAAAGGAAACTCACTCTGTTGCTCAGAGACCGTTGAGTAACACAAGAGCTTCACCAGGCCCCAGGGCCAGTATTCACCCTTCTCATCTGGAGTGGTGAGGGGGGAAACAGCTGCATTCTGGCTTCCTCGGCCCCTGAGGCAGGCATAGGGAAGGCCCTAGTAACAGACACCACTCAGAAAATCTGTTCAAGAACGTTGAGCCCCACCTCGTTCTAAGCCCCTTGCTTCTGCCTGTAACTGGCCAGCTTCTGCTAAAGCACAAATCATGGTCAAAGGTATAATGCCTCTGGTTCCTTTAAAACAAAATTTTAAAAGATTTAACCAAGGCAAAGCCTGTTCGTTTCTTGTACATGTGCTGTGTGTGTGCGTGCGTGCGTGCGTGCATGTGCATGGGTGTGTGTGCCTGAGTATGTGTATATGTAGGTGCACATGCACATGAATACATGTGGAAACCAAAGGCTCTTCTTCCTTCTCAGAGTCTCTTATTGGCCTGGAGCTTGACAAATAAGCTAGGCTGACTGACCAACAAACACCAGGGATCCACCCTCCTTCACCTCTCTAGCACTGATGTTGCAAATGCATACCACCCAGATTTATTTTCTTTTAATCCAGGTTCCAGGGAATCGAACTCTGGTCCTCGAGCTTGCAAAGTGAGAATTTTATCCACTGAACTACCATCTCACCTCTAGAGTTTGTTCTATAGAGAAGTCAAATCCATCACTTTCTTCCTACCACGCTTATCCACAACAATCTTATCCCTGCCTTCAGGGACCCTAAATAAGAGAAGGAAAAAATCCAGTCACCCATCATCATGACAGATGATAACCTGACTTTTTAATGAGAGGCTTCTACAAACTGAGCGCTGGCCTGGGAGCTAGGAGAACCAAGACCTGGCACTTATTTAGACTGTAAGCTCCTGGCAGGCAGGCTGGCCCTGACTACTGGCATATATAACGTAAGAGACAAGCTTTACCCAAACAGCAGTAAATACAATTTTGAAATTGAGAGTGAAATGCAGACACCCAGTATCAGTGTCAGGCTCCCCGAAAGCTCAGAGAAGAAGATTATGGTCCCCAAAGGAGGAAAAAAAGTAAAAATCTGAAGCTCCCGGAAAGCCCCCCTTGACCTCATTTGAAAAGACTCTTTTCATTTACCCAATACCCAGGCTCCCTTCCTGGGGTGTAAATTCCCTGAAAAGCCCAATCTTTTCGGGACATGAAACTGTTGGCTGCCCTTTTGAGGGCTGAGAGCAAAGAGCTCCAAAATTTATGCAGTACATTAAGCGAGATGCCTCGGTATCCAACTAGGTTAAATTGCTTTCTATATTTAAATTGCCTGCTAGCTGGTTAGATGTGGGAGCCACAGCTGTGAAATGGATAGTTCCAGCCAATAAATAGAAAGGCATAAATCCTAATGGATTAATCTGTTATAATTAGACGATTCTGTATGACTTTGACATGGAGCCCAACTCTTGGGAGGGGGCGTAGGAGGGGAGGGGCCCTTCAGGTGTTTCGGGAGGCGTGGCAACGGGATAGACAGACAGAGGAAAGATGAGGCTCATGGACCAGAGAAGCTGGCTGGCCACATCTAGAGTGGGAAGATGTTGGCAGGAGAGGACAGAGAAGTGAGGAAGGAAGTAGTCCTCTCTACTGAAGACAGTCACATCAAAATGATATTTACCTTCTGAACAAGAAGGAACCAAGTATCAGAGTCCCTCCCCTCCCCCTCCCTCCTTTCTTCTTTGTTGATGTTCTCCCCTGAGTTCCTCACAGGCCTAAGAAAAGGCTTGGGCTGTAGTTTAGTGGTAGAGCAATCACCTAGCACAAGTAAGATCCTGTGTTCCAGCCCAGCTACCACCAAGAAAATGAAAATAAAAAGGGTCAAGAGAGAAACTTTCTTCGGAACTCAACTCCCTCTCGGAGACACTGAGCAGGGCATAATATTCTTCCCTGTCCCTCTCTTCCAGCCCTTCCTTCTTGCCAAGACCATGACAGGTGAAAAACGGCAGCAACCCTACAGGCAGAGCACTGTACCATACAAGGCCAGTCCACCCTACAAGGCCGTGGCCTGAGGGTAAGAGTGGAGGCTCGCTCAGGTTGGAGCAGATAGAGGGTAGATACAGATTTCTGGCTCAGGCCTCCCCCTTCTAATGGAATCCCTTTTAAGCCTTGGTCAAGACTGAAATCTGGAATAGCAGGCTATTCCTAATGTGACAATGTGGCAAGTCAGCCTCCAGGACCGCAGTGACCTCCCTCTTGAATTGTCCAACTCACTTCTCCTCTGTCCCAGAACAAAAGCCTTGGCTCTAGAGAGGCTCACCTTTTGTTCCAAGAGGACTCTGAGATACAGAAGTCAGGGAATAATGGTCAATGGGCTCATGGTTGCAGGCTTCTTAGAAAAAGGACTTGCTACACACACACACACACACACACACACACACACACACACACTGATAGGTACAACTCTTTTTTTTTTTATCTTGGTTTTATCATGAGATAGAAAAACCACACATTTTAGATCAAAGAATAAGCTATGTCATTGATTTATGTGACTCATTAAGGTACCAAGAACCTGGTAAGTATCATCACACTGGGCAGCCATATCCTGTGTCTGCCAGCTTCCTCCCACACGAGGTGTGCCAAATGTAGCCTTGCACCTGAGAAACTGTCCCTCTGTACCAAAATAATCCCGGCTCACCCTCCTCCTACCCAGAGTAAACATGCCAAGCCAAAGCTGGAGAAATAATCAGAAACGAAGACAGGTACACAAGACATGAACATCCCAAAAAAGAAAGAAAAATCTAGGAACAGAGGCAGTGTAAAGAGAGGCCACTGCCTCCTACTGAGGATGGTCCTCTCATGGGGCTCCATAGTGAAGATTATGGGGGTAAAGGCATGAATAGATGTCACCAAGCCTCTCTGACTCCTCAGCACCACTGTCTCCTGTCCATCTTTCCAGTGAGCTGGGAGGACTATCTTTGTTCCATATATATTACCACTGAAAGGAAAACTCTATAATGATAGTGTACTTATAGAACGGAAAGCCAAATGTAATAAGAAAGTTGGGTTTGGATTGGTTGGTTGGTTTTTGGCTGTTTTGATTTTGGGGGTTTTGTTTGTTTGTTTTAGTTTTTATTTGTTTGTTGTTTTGTTTTACATATCAACTTAGAAATTTAACAGAATTCCAAGAATTCTTTCCTTAAAGCTTAAGTGAAAGAGTGTGCTGGTTATCTGTAAAAAAAACAAAGATGCAATAGTTTCTAAAAGTCATTACAGAAAATAAGAGTAATAAGAAAACCGTGCTGTGACAAGTATTAAAGCTGACTCTAACTACAGCAACCAAATGGCATGGAACTGATGGGGAAATTAACACACAGCTCAGAGCAAATTCAAGTGCATAAATAAACACACACATACGTAGAATCTTTTTTTTTTTTTTCAAATAGATGTCACCACAAAACAGTGAGAAGATTCTTTGGGACATCTTTGGGCTATCTGTTAGTAATTGGAAAAATAATTTTCCTCAAAATAAATTCCAGATGGATGAGTTTTTAACTCATATATTATATGAAATCATAAAGCAAGCAGGAAAATGCAGGTGAGTGGCTCATTTACCTTGTAGTGGAAAAGGCTATCAAAGCAGAAGAATAAAAACTATTAGGGGAAAGATTGTTTTAAATTCCTGCATGTAAAATTAAAGTCAGATATGTCAAAAAACTCCATTAAAAACCAACAACAAATTATCACCAGAATAAAATAAAATAAGGATACAATGAAACAATGCTTCTTGCATTACATAGTGAGAGCATAGTTAACAATAAAAGAAAACTACAGCAATTAAAATAGGCAATGGATACAGATTGCTTACATAAAAATACAAATGGCCATTTTACATTTTTAATAATAATATTCAGTGCCATAAAATGATCATTTGCAATAATTGCTAAAAGGGGTAGAAAATTATTAAAACAAAATAAAATGCAACAAAAACCATCCACACCTACTCAAATATTCTGGAAAGCATAAAATAAGCATGAAATGAGAATCTGACTTCTAGGAATCTACTCTTAACAATTCAAGATACAGACAAAGATATATGAGCAGATTTTCACTGCCATATTATTTGTGAAAAATTAAAAATGACCTTCATATCCACCGATTGAGGGCTGTTTAGGTAAGCCACAGTACACTCACAAGGTAGAACACTGAAACCATTTAATATCAGTGACAGAGGAAAGGGCCAAGGACATTCTTTTAGACAGTGACATGCACTTGTAATCCCAGCACTTGAGGGACAGGAATTTTATAGTTTCAAGGGTAGCTTGGGCTACATAGTAAGACATTTTCAAAACAACAACAACAACAATAATAATAATCTCAAGTTTCAAACAGAGCTCCGAGTATAGACCCAGCAATAGGCAGGGAATTCTGTGAGAAATTGATTAGACATCAAAACAACGCTAGGAAGAATCCTTCTAGGCATTAATAGCACTTACACCTAGACAGTGCAATGGCGATGTTTGCACTGTTGTCTTTATACCAGTCTGCGTTTTTTCAAGTATTCTATATTGAATTTATTTCATTTTTCTGGTTAGAATTCAAAGCAATGAAACTTACTTGCAAAAGTCCAGAGGAACCTATTCCTGGTGTTTTGGTAACGGACGTGGTGTCAAGCTGCCTTCTAAATACTTACATCAACACCCGTAGTACAATTCTCAGCCTTGGTCCAGAAAAATATATTTCTAGAGTAGATGACAGATAATGCAGGGACTCATACCTGGACAAAATACTGAGAGTAAGTGGCTGTTGTTCAGCCCTGTGTGGGACATCTTCTCCCTCCCTCCAAGGCCTAATATGGAAGAAAAGGAGGCAGAAAAGTTCTAAGAGCTACAGGAATATGAAATGTTGGTTTGGGGACATGACATGATACACAAGGATGTAGTAAGGACAATCATGATCACACAGCAACTGGGGCTACCCGTGCATGACTTGTACATACGTGCACATGTGCGCACACACACACACACACACACACACACACACACACACACACACAAATGTAAGAAGGGGGTGGGTCAAGAGGAAACAGGATGAAGAAGTGGTAGAAAGATCAGAGAAGATAAAGGTGGTCAGTATAATCACAATTTTTTGCATACATGTATGAAGTTGTCAAAATTTAAAAATGAAAAACAAAAAAACAAAAACTAGTCCTCTAATTCCTGGGACAGGAAAAGTGAAGAGACAAGCTCTCTAGAAAGTGTGCTAGAAACCCCTGCCTCTCTTTTTTCCAGTAGTGGCTTTAACTCCAGATGACAGCAGGATTGTTTACACTGATGGCCACATTGTCACTCACTCACCTGAGGGGAAGTCCCTGCTGAGGCTCCTCCTGCCTGAATAAATTTCGTCAGTCACACCAAGCCTCACTGGCTGCACGGTTCCAGTAAATTGGCTTGATCCGATGCTCGCAATGGCTCTTCTCCACTGCCGCACGCGTGTGAAGATGTATGTACACACATGGGCACCTGCTGCCTCCAGAACTCAGAGGCCCTTCTTTCTCAACTATTTCCAGCTCAAACCCTGAACCAGGCCCAGCTCTCACACCTGCACGCACACCCGAAATGTACTGCATTTCTTAGTCGCCCCCCAGCACTGCTCTCCTGGCTCGATGTCACCCTTACTCCTGCATGCTTATTCCTGCCTTACTTTGATTGCAGCGTCTCAGTGGCCTTCTAAGAAGAGCACCAGCATTGGGCACGGCCTCATGAGCAGAAATGGCCCACAAGGAGCCCACCATGCAGAACCCCATTCATAGAGATAACAAGATCATTTGGACCAATGAGGAGGAAAGGGAATGGATGCTGGGTGCCAAGAGGATGCAGTGTGGACTTCCTGGAAATGGACTGCCTGAGCTCAGATTGAACAGAGAGGTAGGACTCTACAAAGCAGCAAGAGAGTTTCCAAACGGAGACAGTCTAAGTAGTCACAGGGACCTGGAACAGTAGGTGCAATGGGAGTCCCAAGTGATGAGCCAGCCCTAAAGGAACAAAAGGGGTCAGGGAAGGGACCAAAGGATGAAAGGAGCTGAGGGAAATCAGCCCATAAAGAACACTGTGTCTCCTGCCAAAGAGCTGGAAATGGCCACAAAGCAGTGTCTACCTGGGCAGAGGCCCCAACCAGTGGTTCTCAACCTTCCTAATGCTGTGACCCTTTAATACGGTTCCCCATGTTGTAGTGGCCCCCAACCATAAGATTATTTTCATTGCTACTTCATAACTGTCATCTTGCTGCTGGTTTGAATTGTGATGTGAATATCCAATGAGAAAGATATCTGGTATGCAAACCCAATGGGGTCTCCACTCACGGCTTGAGAACCAGTGCCCTGTGCCCTGGAGTCTCTGCTCAGGGACACTTTTTCTCAGCCGGTGCCCACTTCCTTGGCTGACTTCTTAAAAACAAGCTGCGGGACAGGTGATATTCTCCAGTTCACTCCTGTGCCTGCTGCTCTGACTTAAACCTTCAGAGTGCTCCCTCTCTCTCTCTCTCTCTCTCTCTCTCTCTGCCTCTGGATACTGAGTTTGCATATGCTCTCACTGTGTCCTGGCCACCTCTCTGAATATTCTGTAGTCAGGCTATCATCCCTGCCTCCTCCAAAAGCATTCCCACCGACGCCACCAGTGGTGTCAAGTCCAAATTCAAGGCCCAGCCTTCATTTCATGTTGACCTGCCATCAACAGTCTACAGACCCTTCTCTCTGATACTCCTTCACAGAAGAATCAAACAGACTTGGAGTGTCCCTCCTCCTGGCAGCCTTCCTTCCTGGGGTCTCCTCTCTTGGTTCCTCCTCAACCAAAACTATTAATACGGCCCTGTCTGAGGACTCGGTATGTGGCTTCTTCTCAAATATCCCTTGCTTACTGCTACACACTTATCCTAACTCCTGAGCGCATAACTCATATATCCAATTGCCTGTGTGAAATTACTCCTGACTGTCACATACTTATTCAAACTTAACACATCCTCAGCTGAACTCCCCATCTCCACCACAAGCTCTCTCAGAAACCCTCGCCCCGGTTTCCCTTTTCAGCTGATGGAGACTCCACCTTCCCCGGGTGCTCAACAGAAGAAAGTTAGAGCTACAGAAAACCTTTTATCAGAGAGCGCAGCGCCACAGTTTCAAGATCTTGTGTCTCGGCAACAATTTTTTTTAAGACACAAAGTAATCTAAACCTGCTCATCAAAAAATAACCAACAATAAATAAAATCCAACTTAAATGGCAAATTGTATTTCTTATTACATATGTGTATTTCCCCAAATATCTATGTGTGTAATACATAATTTCCAAAAGACTTATGTCCAGAATATATAAGGAAGTCCTAAGCATGTGTAAGACAGACAACCCAACTTTTTTTGACAACCCAATTTTTTAAATAAGCAAAAGAAGAAACGGGAATATTTTTAAAACAAAGATAAGCATATTGAAACTGGTCAATGCACATGACGTGTGCCCTGGTCCCCCTTCCCTGCAATGTGTGCTTTTTTTTTTTTTTCTATTATGGGAACACTCATAAGGAAACATTATGAGAAGTTCCTGGGCATCTATTAGAAAAGCTAAACTGAAAAAGAGACAATGCCAAGTGATAAACAATATATGAATCAAGTGGAATGTTCATCTGCTCATAGCAAGATGCTAATGGCACCAACACTGAGAAAGTGCTCAGCAGTATCTATCAAAACAAAGCCAGAGCTGAGGATGTGGCTCTTGGTAGAGTGTTTATCTAGCATGCGTATTGTCTTGCGTTCTATCCCAAGCGTAGCATGAAAAATAAAAAGCAAAAACAAAAACAAAGCACTTGTGCATCCTATACCATTGCAGTTCCACACTTTAACATGTACCTGTCAAACAGTGTCTACATGTATGTACAAAAAGGAAGATCTACAGGGACATTTTGGGGGATGATCAATCTTGACTATTCACACAATGCAGTTCTATACAATGAAGAATGACTTGCTGATAAATGCAAGGCCATAAACAAATGTAATTTCAAGCAGAGAAAACCAGATCAAGAAGAATACATGGTGTTTGGGCAAATTTACATTAAATTGCAATGCAGACAAAATTGATCTACATTGTTAGAGCACAAATCAATGGCATCTGGGAACGGCCCTCCAGACTTCTGGGAGCTGGATCGTGTCTCGTTTCTTGATCCAGACGTCAGCTTTGTGCAAGCACTATCTGTACTGTTCAGCATCTTTTATTTCTGAGGCGGTGTCTAAGTTACTCAGGCTGTCTTTGAACTCACTCACTCTTGCAGCCCAGACACTTTAGTCTCACAAGTAACTGCAACCACAGGCCTGGTTAACATTTAGCATCTTCGCTTGGGTTCTTTAAGGAGTATGGACTGTGATGGAAGCTGTCCTGCGAGTGATTTACTGAGGGACGTAGAAGACACAGAAGGACATGACAGAGACAGGACAGGGGAAGAGAGGCAAGCAGGATGTGACTTTCTTTTTGGTGGTTTATATATAAATCCCAAAATTGATTGGGGGATGGTCTTGAAGCCCACCTGGAGTTCTCTCCTTCTTCCTATAAGCACTTCATCAGCAAAGCCTGACAGCTTCTTTAGCCAGCTCACCGGCTTGGCTTTAGAAGGTGGTCCTCCAGGTGGCCAGCAGCACAGGCAGAGAGCACTTAACACACTTCAGATCCTGCGTCACCTCGGTCAACGGCTCCATGCTTCACTTCAGACCCAGAACCTTTCAGGACCCACAATAGGCTCCTCTCCTATTCTCCAAGCAGCCTTGCCCAGTTTTGCCCTTTGTCTTCTAGCAGCAGGATGCCACTGCCAGTTCCTGAACATGTCACATCCAATCCCATGTTATAGCTTTTACCCTGGCCTTTGCTCTCCCTGTCAAGGCCTCACCCTAGACTCCTCAACACATGGAAGCCGTGCTTCCTCCCTCGAATCTTTAGATACAGACAGACACATGGACACCATAGATGTACATGCGCAAGAGTGACCAACATAGAGCCTTACTCTGTTTTGTGGTGTTGCTTTATGTCTCAAAAACCCAGAGCCTCCTGTAGCGCTCCTTGATACCAGCTAACCAAAACCAAGGCTCACTGTTTGTAGAATGCCTAAGCAGCTTCTTTGAACTGCTCCTGGGTAAGTATCTAAAGGTGTTCTTCCTATATGACCCTCCGTTGCTGGGAGCCATATGTGCATCAGCCATCCCCCATGTCAGCCTCGGGGCTAGGTGCCTCCCCATTCTCATTAGCACCCTGGTTGCACTGCTTTAGGGGCGGGGGCAAGCCTGGGTTCATGGCTCACAGTGAGCAGAGAACACAGCTACCACATCTCTCCTGACAGGTCCTAACTCAGAGCTGGGCATAGAGTAAGCACATAGTGAGTACCTGTGGGAAGGGTGAAGAAATTAATTGAATGTAAAAGATAGCCGGAGCCATAACTTCAAATTGCTTATGAAGGTGGATCTTCCTCGCCACCAAAGAGATTTCAGGAGGAAAATATCCTCTTTCCACTAGCAAGCATAGGTAACCGGTAATGGTCTTTAACTGAGGGCAATTCATTCTACTTTTAAAAGTTCATCTGGTGCTCAAGGATGCTCACCAAGGATAACGAATGGTCTAGAGCAGAGGTCAGAGGTCAACAACCAGCTCTCAGGGCAGGCAGAGATGGCAGCCACCTTTCCGTGATAGATGACAGCAACCTTCAGCTTCTAATTGCTTCGAAAGAACACGCGTATGACTCCAGCCCCAAATCACACACATGGGGAGAAAGAGAAGGACAGAATCCCAGGCAAGTGGGTCAGTCAGCAAAACTGGACTGGCTTGAGGAATGAAGGCAAAGGCAGCCCTACTTCCCTTCCCCCCACCTCACTGACTGCTTTAAGTATCTCTTTCCTAAGTCATTAATAACTAATTTCACAATCTCTGCATCATGCGACAGTCATAAAATATTGCCTGCACTTTCCCCAGCAAAGTTTAGCATTGAGCCAATAATTGAATCCAAATTATCTGTTAAGTTAATTCTTCGGTAGACAATATTTTACACTTGAGGTCATTTTTCACAAGTCCTCTGGAATGAAAGTAAATGTGGAAGCAGTGATGACGTTTCCTCTCCTGAACAAGTAAAAATAAAATCGCCGGGTTCTGCCTGGAGGGTGTCAAGCTGTTATGAATTCTTTTTTATTTTCCTTCTCGCTGATCACCACTAGCTCTGTGTCCTTAGACATCACCAGGCTGTGTGTCGCTTCTGTGTGGTCTGTGGCACAGCTGCAGCTGTCCTAGGCCATTGGATCACATGTCACCCTCTCCAGCCAGACTTTATAAAGACTTTCCTCTTTTTATTTTATTTATTTTAGATAAATATAGATTCAGATTGCCCTTGCAGAGTCCAGCCAATCCACATTCCCTATTAAAAGGGCCAGTCTCCCACTCACATGGTCCCTGGAGCCACGTTTGTGCCAGTGGCTCCATCTCAACCCCCTTCCCCTGCCACATGGCTGGCCAACACCGATTAGGCTTGGGTAGATGCCTGATGGGGGTTGAGCAGTTCTTCCTACAAAAATTCGAACTTGGGGCAATCAGCCAGATTGTATTGGCCGCTTGAGTTAAGAATGTGACACACATTCTGCCTAAAAATGGGCAAGCTTATATGCAGGCAGTCGACAGCCAAACTCTGCCAAGACAGGGTAAGCAAGTCCTCAATAGTTCCTGCCTCGCAAATATGTCTGTCAGATATATTGGGCTAGAAGGCTAAAGATGATGCTCCAACGTTATAGAGAGTGTTGGGTGGCTTTTTAGGCAGTAAACTGTCTCAGTCATTTTTTTCATTTTGGAAGCTGCTGACCTGCACTTCTGGTTCACTCAGGTAATTAATTTTATTCCTTCTCAAGTCTCTGCTGGAGCTGAAGACCAGATAGTTTAGTCTTACAATTAAGCTTAGTTGGTTAGGGGTTAAGATGTTTTTAGATCAAGATAGATGTTTTAAGTTAACAGAGATGCAATATGATAGATATTGATTTTCATTCAGAATTTTAGACCCAACAAGATAGGAAAGATTTTAAGATAGAAAAACTTCAAGATTGCCAAATACAAATAGCCAAATCACTTAGAATGTAACATTTATATAATTCCTGATTGTCTCGTGGTTCTTCCTGCTGTATGTAGTTTATCTTCTTCATGTGTAATAATATAAATATATATGTTGAAAAAAGAAAATAATTATTTTTTAAAAACGAGGAAAACACACACACACACACACACACACACACACACACCCCTGAACTTCGTTTGGTATAATTGCTTCACAGCTCTGGGTTTTCACAGTCTAGAAGGGTTGAAGAAGAAAAGAGTGAAAGAAAAAGCAAGATGGGGAAGGAGAGTCAGAAGGGTGACAGCAAGCACAGACCTGTGAGAGGCGTCCCATGAGGGGACACAAGGCCAGAGAAGGAGGGTCGGAAAGGACTCCAGGAAGCCTGGCTCCTATCAAGCCCACCTTCTGCTTTTAGAGTTCTGTTCCACCTTGCACCCTATGTGGTCTGAAAGGAAAATAAGAGAAAAGAGAGGGAGTAGGAAGGAGCAAAGGCAGGAAAAACAAAGCGGCTCACTCATTCATTCATTCCACATAAACTGAGTAAGTGCCTATGGGAGCCGTGGCTAGGCAAGCAGTTCACCAGCGAGGCACAGGCAAGACATAGCACAGCGTGTTAAAGGACATGCTTTGGAACATCCAACCCCAATGAAGCTATGATCAAGTCCCCTTTGTTAATGGAGAGTTTTTGTTATAATCAACAGACAGAACTCTGCTCTAAAGAAGCCCACCCACCCCTCAGCTTCTCCCCTACTAAGAAGGAGAGCAAGAGGAGGGGCGTGACTCCACAGTCAACTCACTGACCCACACCTGCTTGGCAGTTTCCAGTTAAGATGCTGTTTCCTCCAAACCAGCTGGTGTTGGTTTAAGGCCAGCAGCCTTTCCAGGAAGCCTTATCCTATTTCTAGGTTCCTGAGAAATGGGTTGTGACAATGGTTGATGCTACAAATAAGAGTGGGATTTCCTCTGCTTATTGTTAGGATGGCTATACATCCTTGGTGAGTGCCATCAAATTTTGTTGTTGTTGTTGTTGTTGTTGTTGTTGTTGTTGTTGTTGTTGTTGTTTTGTTAGTTCAAGATAGTTTCTTTTTGGTTCAATGCAGTTAAATTACCCTTGCATTCTTCAAGTAAACCCACTAACACAGTTATGGCAATTATTTGTTTGCTTGTTTGTTGGTTTTCGTGTGTGTGTGTGTGGGTGTGGGTGTGTGTGTTCATGTGCACCATGCACATGCAGCAGCCCACAGGAGGATGGCGGAGGGCATCAGATCTCCTGGAACTAGAGTATGAGCAGCCATGTGGGTGCTAGACATAAAAACTGGGTCTTCTGCAAGAGCAGCAAGAGCTTTAAACCACTGATCCATCCCTCTAGCCCCAACAGTAATTATTTTTAATGTCCTGCCGGAGTGGGCTAGCTAATGTTGTATCTGAGATTGTTTTTAACTATGCTTGCAAATAAAATGAGCCTATAATTTTTTTTTCTGCTTTTGGTTTACAGTGACAGTTAAATTTACTCCATTAAAGGAATCAGGGTGTTTGTTTATTTGTTTGTTTGTTGTCTAAAAAAGCTTCTCTGGTGCCAGGAGTGGTGGTGCACACCTTTTATCCCAGCACACAGTAGGGAGAGGCAGGTGGATCACTGTGAGTTTGAGGTTTGAAGCCTACCTGGTCTACATAGCAATTCCAGGACAGCCAAAACAAAAACAAAAACAAAAACAAAAAAAACTTTTTGTGATGAGGCCTATTTTTTCCCCTTTGCTTATAGGATTCCTCTGTAACCCAAGAGACCTGGGCCTAGTGGAGGGACTAGCTGAGATTTCAGTTTCTTCACTAACTACAGGGCACCCGGGTGCTCTGTTCATTCTTTGCCAATGTTAGGACTTCTCATTTTTACAGAAAAGTCTCCAGTCCATCTCTGTCTTCCAAAGTATTGGTGCTTCATGGGTTGAGTTCATAGGATTATTTAACTATATTTTAAATCTGTTCTGTCTGTCGTTTTGATTTCTCATCTGGTTTTGGTTTTATTATATCTTCTTGTTTGTTTGTTTCACCAGTAGCTTATCACTCTTGTTAACCTTTTCCAAAGATGAACCTTCACTCAGCTTTGCTTCTGGACTTTCTTGGATGGAATTTGCAATTCATTTACGTCTGCCTGTACAGTTATTATTTCCTTCTTTTAAGTGTTTTGTATAATTTTCTGGCCTGTTGTTTTCCTTCTCCAGACACAGGTGTTGGCAGAGGGGAAGGGAAACTTGGCAAGTAATAACTATATATCTTCATGGGCCACCATGCGAGGCTCGAGTACTGACCAGCTCGCGATACATAAGCTAGCCTTTATCTTTATCATTTCTTTGTGAAAGAACCATTCAAAATCCCTGCCTCCAGCTATTGTAGTTTTGTTGTATTTTTGGTCAAAAACCTTTATATGATGTTGATCCTTAGGAATTTATCGAGGCTGCCTTTGAGCCACAATTTATGAGCATTGCTGTGAGCATTCTACATCTAACGCAAAAAAAAAAAAAAAAAAAAAAAAAAAAAAAAAAAGTGTATTTTCTGTTAGCTATAAAGTTGCATATTTGTGTGTAACGATACACTTATTTTCAAGCTTATTAAACAAGTTGTTCAAATCTTCTATATAGCTAATAAATTTGTCAGCTTGCTCTATAAATGTGGGAAGGAAACATGTTTAAAATATTCAAATAAAATGGTTGATTTATCTATTTCTCTCTGTTTCTGCATCTACTTTTTATAAATACATGCTTGTATATTAACTGTGCACCCATAGATATTTGAGGGTCTCTTCCTAAGTAAATATTTTTATCATATTTTAATGTGATCTTTGAGTTCCTTTTGCTGGAATATAATCTTTTATTTCTTATCAATTTTCTTCTGGTTCACATTAGCTTTCTGTCTCTTCTGTTCTTTACTGCCAACTCTTTTTATGTCTCTGACAAAAAAGAAAGTCCTAAGTGCCCTATTCTGAATCCCAACTTAAAAGTTTCCAATTTTGTGTTTTGGTGTGTTTTCTGTGTGTTTGTGCTTTTCGTGATTTTTAGTTTTGTCACTTGTTTGTTTTATTATATCCTGGTTTATTTGCTTTTTATTTCCTGTTTGTTTTCTAAAGAGAACAAAAGAAAACATAGAGTTGGACAGATGAGGAAATCAGTAGGATCTAGGAGATGAGGGAAGAAAAACCTGATCATTGTATTTAAAAATTCTACTCTCAGATATATAAGTGTGTGTGTGTGTGTGTGTGTGTGTGTGTGTGTGTGTGTGTGTGTGAAGATAGATAGATAGAGCCTTTGTAATTTGAAACGTGAGTCCAATCCATTTATATTACTGTAAGTTGATATGATATTAAAGTTTGCTGTGTTCTGTGTTTTCCATTTCCTGTCCTTTTTTATGGATAGATAAAATTTCCCTCTGCCAATCCAAATTTCTACTCTCTCTTTTTATGGAACTAATTTTATCTAGTTTAGCTTTGAACCAAACACTGCTAACTCACCCTCCTGCTTTCCACCCCACCCTGCCCCACCCCCACTTAAGGGATTCTGGCCAGCTCAAGTGCAAGGCTCTGGCAGTTCTTGTCCTTCCCCCATTCCCTCTGCCTTGCTAAAAACTATTCCCTTATTTGGCCACTTCCTCTTCCTCCTCCTCCTCCTGCTCCTCCAGTTCCTCCTCTTCCTCCTCTTCCTCCTCTTCCTCCTCCTCCTCCTGTTCCTCCTGCTCCTCCTGCTCCTCTTCCTCCTCCTCCTCCTCCTCTTTCTCCTCCTCCTGAGGCTGACCACCAAGGTCAGCTATCAAAGTATTGAAGTCCAGCAATCAAAAGCCCCCTTTGGCTTTTGATTAATTAACTAATTAACATACCCAGTTAAAATCAAATGCCTCATCCAAAGACAGGATTTCCTCTTTTACCTTTACAAACTGTCCTTTTCCTATAGTCCATGTCTGTCTCCTCTCTATCCAGAGGCAGTATTTTGTCCTCCATGACAAATACCCCCTTATCACTCTCCCCTGTTCCAGTCTCCTCCCTCTCTCTCCTTTCTTTGTCTCTTAGTCCCTGCCTTCTGACCCTTGAGGGCAACTGAGAACTTGGTTTGGGGGTTCCTGGCCTGATATTTTTTCCTATACCCACTGCGTTCAAAGTACATCTGGAGCCTGACCGTTCCTTTCCCCACCTGCACCCACACCTGCACCTACACCCGTCTCACCTGAATTCAGACCACTTCTTCCCAACTGGTCTCCAGGCTTCCCTTCTAGCTGCTGAGAATCTGCTCTCAGCACAGACTTAGAAGGGCATCTATGAACATGAGGTGCATATTTCTCTGCTCAAACCCTCAACCACGGCTCAAGCAAAGCTGAGTCCCCACAACAATGACCTCCAGGGAGGTCATCTCAGCTGCCTCCTTCTGCTTCCTGCTGTCCACCCCCTCCGCACTCATCACCATGACTTCTTTCTGTTCTACACAGACACAGACAGACAGTTGGACAGTTGGACACACACACACACACACACACACACTCACACACACACACACACACCACAGTGCTGCTTTGAGACCTTTCATGTTGACCTCTCTTTTAAAACACTTTTCCACCAGGCAGCAATGAAGCTAGCTCTCTCTCCGCCTCCAGGGTTCAGCCCAGACTAAGCTGCTCAGTGAGAATTGCTCTGCTGAACTCGCTTTAATTGCAGCCCTGGCCATCGACAGGGATCCTGTTGTCGCCCTTTATCCATCCCACTCCCTACAGTGTTTGTCAAGGTCTAGCCTATTGTCTTTTTACGTCAGCCAGTATACTGACTCACTACTGACTTTCCTGGTTTCTATGGCCAAACACCTTAAAAAAGCAACCTAAGGAGGAAGGGTGTACTTTGGCTTCCTGTTCTAGGAAGTACAATCCATTGTGGAGGGGAGGCAAGGCAGGGGAAGTATGAGCCACAAAACAGAAAAGTGGACAGGAAGTGGGGCTCACCCCCACTGACTCTAGTCTTCATTGAGTTTTCATTAGCATCCATCAAGACCCCACTCCTGAAAGAGTCTGCAAGTTTCCAAAATAGTGCTACCAGCTGAAGACGCAGTGTTCCAACCTGTGAGCCTATTCTAACCACTAGGCTGACACTGAGTGAGCGCTGTCCATCTCTCCTCAATCCACAGAGTTCTGTCTACTATGGTGGTCATTAATACCACTACTCCTACCTCTGCTGTGAAAGTGTCTCAGCCCTGGCCTCCATCACTATATTCACACTTCCCCGTGGGCTGCTACTCTCAGCCAATAGTAGCTGAGCATAGTGAGGTCACTAAGAAAAGTCCACTGTGGCAAGATGCAAGACTCCCCTGGGGATGATTCTGGCTCAAGGACTCCTTACTAGCCCAGAGAAATCATCCCTGAATTCACACTTCCACCTGAGGCTTTTCAGGCCTGAGCCCCTCACTCTCCATCCCCTTCTGCAGGCATCAGCACCACTGTCCGAGGCTCTCTCGCCTCCTCCTGCCACTTCCATGGAAAGTCAGATGCCATCATGGCATCTTCTCTGTGAACCTCCCTGGACCAGTACATCTGTTTGGTTCACTAGTAGATTCTAACTACTTTAGACCTGCAGTGGGAGTTTAATCTACAGACTAGATGCTATTGAAGGCTCAGAGAAAACTAGTTTCATTCATGTTACAATTCCTGGACCTAAGACTTCCCCCGCCCCTATAATCCAAGGGGACTGAACAACATGCTACCCAACTCCCTGATGACTCTGATTCACAGAACTTGTTCCTCTGTCCTCCACTGTCTGCTCCTTCCTCTGCTTCATTCTAGCAACTTGGCCTTCCTTAACCATTTCCTTGGGATGGGAGACCAACAGCCCCAGAGCCTTCTCTGGCCTTGTATGATGTCAAAAACTTTTTTTTCCTCAAGAACACTGGGACTTAGCTTTTGTCTCAGAGATTCAGGGTTCTGAAAGGTTCTCCTTCTTTTCTAAACATTACCATTGGCATAAAAAGAGAGAGAGAAAAAAAAAGAGAGAGAGAGATATGTTTGAGAAAGCCAGATGGTGGGAATGAAAATCCTCCAGCAGCAATCTCATGGATGGGTGACTAAGGACAGATGGGGACAATGACAGCTCAATGGACACCAGCATGAGCTGTCCCTCCTCTGCCTTATACCTACAGTTCACAGAACATCTCCCTGGGCACTCGAAAGCCCAGTGAAAGGATGAACTATTGCACCCATCAGGCTGGGAGGGGGGCAGGGTAGCATCAGGAAGGAGGATCATGAATGGAATGGAAACCCCCTCCACCAGAGCCTAGCTAAAACAGAGATAGAGTAGAGAGTTCCAGAAAATGTCTCCCCAGGGCATGGTTTAGCAGCCAGCCAGATGCCTTATCATCTGGAATCTTTGACCAGTTCCTTTCAGCCTACAGCCTTTCTCTACTCAGACCCCATCACATGTCATTCTAGCTGAATCCTTGGACTTAGCAATCCCAATGGCAACCTACCATCTCTGCCCAGTATACAGCAACAGAAACATCCTGTCAATCTAATCAGCAGAGGCTTCTTCCTGGGGTGCTAAGTGCAGCAACTCCAGTTCATTCTGGTGATGACTGGGAGATGCTCTCTTTTCCCAAATCTTCTCCCTAGCCCTGCCCAGAATGCTCCTGCTTTCAACATCCCCGGACACCATGCAACGTCCCGAGGGTAATCTATATTCCAGGCCAGCCAAAAAACCCAGCCAAGCCCTCAGGAACTGCCTTATCTGTCTCTTGACCTCTCTGTGTGGCTCTGCCTAACAGCTGCAGCACTCTTCCATCCCCACTTCCAGGCAAAGCCCCACCCCGGAGAATTACTGGGCACTTAGGGGAAGAGTGCTAATAGGAAACAGTGGGTGAACAAGTGCTGGTGCAGGCACCTCACTTCCTTTCCTTAATTTACAACAAACCACCTCTGTTTATTGAGCCAGTAACATATTTGAACACTGACTCATAAGAGGCCCTTCTCGCAGACACCGTATATCTGGCAAGTAATTCCCCTTCCACTGAGGTGTGTGTAGAATTCAGTGCAGGCAATTTACAAGGCTGTGTGGGGAGAGGTGGGAAGGAAACACTGGAGCTGTGAGCTGTTTGCAGCCAGAAGGCCTGTAGCGGAGTAGCCGTGCATGGAGGAGTTCTCATCCCTGGGAAAACCCTGTGCTTGCATCTGAGAAGGTGGAGGTCTCACTGAGGGGCCCTGGGCCCTTTGCTCATCCTCTTTCGGCTCTCTCACTCTGGCCTCTACTAATCACATGAAACAGGCCACAGAAGTTTGGTCAGCTCCATCTTACAGATGGCAAACCTGAAGCCTGAAAGGCAAACAATCCCTAGATCTTCTGTCATTGTTTATCCCCTGCCATAGGACAACATGTCCTTTCTCCTGATAGAGTATGAAGGGAAAAGCAAGTAGTAGGTGCCCCCTCTTTCCTCTGCCCCAATGGATGAAAGAGGAGGCAGGCTGTATGTCGTCTGGTATGAGAGAGGATTTCCTTTGAACAAGGAAGATATGACAAAACAGTTCAGTGGGCCTCCGATAAAAACGAAAATCCAGCTCCTCTCCCAGCTTAGCAACTCCCAAGTGTGTAAGATAGCTGCAAATCAGGCCACAGTGGCTACCATTCTTCACACACAGACACACACACAGTCACAGAGAGAGAGAGTCACACATACAAACAGACACAAACACACAGACACAGACACACACACACACACACAGAGCCTTCCAGAGGAAAACCAAAAGACACCCAAAGTCGACCTTGAACATGAACACTGCTGTTCTGCCCAGAGGTACCAGAAAGAAGCATCTAGCTCACAAGTGCCCCTAAGCCAGGCTAAGGTTCTACAAACACCAAGTAGGCAACAGAATGAACTAGAAAGAAGTGGAAGCTGAGTTCAAACTGACTTCAAGTTATGTAAGGCCTCAGCTTCTGTATCTGTAAAATGAGAAATATACCAACCACATCACTTTTGTTCAGGATCATGGAAAGTGTGTGTGTGTGTATGTGTGTGTGTGTGTGTGTGTGTGAGAGAGAGAGAGAGAGAGAGAGAGAGAGAGAGAGAGAGAGAGAGAGCTCAGTACAGTGCCAGGAACTCAGCACAGTAGGGCTTAACAACAAAGCAACTGCTTACTTTTCATTCTCTTTCTTTCCTTGCTAAAATATAACAGCCCATCTTCTCCAAGGAGTTTTTGGTCCCAAGTCCAGCTCCTCCACTAACAGACCCTGACATTCTAAGGCCAAGACTCACAGAATTTTATCCCTCTCCTTCAGACCATAAAACTCTCCAATAGCTCAAGAAGCTCCTTTATGTAGGGAGGGAAGGGGCTCTAGCAGACTCAAACTTGGTGAGCACGACTCTAGCAGGCCTTGCCCCATCCCTTCTGCCTTGTAAAACCATTAGGTTACATTCCTAAAGCTAGCCACCGAGGTCTATTCCCTTATTTGGCCACTTCCTCCTCCTGAGGCTGACCATCAAGGTCCAGCTATCAAAGCACTGAAGTCCAGCAATCAAAAGCCCCCTTTTGGCTACCTTAATTAACGTGCCAAGTTAATATTAACCAATTTATCCTAGCACGAGGTCTCCCCTTTCCCTTTATAGACTGCATTTTCCTATGGTCTGCTTCAGTCTCCTCTCTATTCAGAGCCTGTCCTTTGTCCCTCCGAAACAAACATCCTTTCCCCTTCTCTCTTGTTCCTTTTCTCTTCTCCCTTGTCCTCTACCTCATGTCTCTCTCTCTCTTATTTCCTGTCCTTTGTCCCTCTGGGGCAAATAAATCTTTGTGCTGAGAACTTGATTTTGGGGTGTTGTGCCAATACTGGTCCTTTCAGGGACAAGTGAT
>OU015748.1:48837012-48850295 GCA_907169655.1 Acomys percivali
CAGGCTGGCCTCAAACTCACAGCAATCCGCCTGCCTCTGCCTCCCAAGTGCTGGGATTAAAGGCGTACGCCACCACACCCAGCCTTTTTCTATTCTTTCGTTCTCTGAATATTTAGATACTCCGGAAGACTGGCTTCAGATAGAGAGGAAGAACATTGTTAAGTCTCTCTTTTCAGAAGAGGTTACAAAACCTGCTCTGAGGACCTTCACCACTAACGTCATTGCTTCAGAAATTCACCTGTCCTCCCCTTGACTGAAGTCTCTCAGAGGAAGAGCCACTGTTCCTAGACCGCCCTGTGCCCAGTGTTCCATGGCACACAAGTCATTCAGCTGCCTGTCCCTGGCAGTGGGAGCATGTGATGGGGAAGTCACAGAGCGAGGAACCTATTCTAGCGCGTCTAAGGAGCCACAGTGAGGATCAAAAAGAGAAGCGTTCCCGCGAGGGCCAGAGCACACGCTCACAGAGAAGACACAAGTTTCCGAAGGCATCCTGGCTGCCCACAAAACCATCGGCTGTGAACAAGTTACCTGAAGATACCTTCCAGGTAGGTCAGTCCAACTGTTTCCTCTTCCAAACATGAGACCCTCTTTCTCTGCACCCCTCCACCCCTGGTGAAGTTAATGCAGTAGAAGGAAAGAATGGAAGGAAGCAAAGCAAAGGGAAGACACACAGAGCCCCATCGGCCCCCAGGGGTTGCTAGAAGCCAAACACCCTTGGAAGCAAGAGTCTAAATCTCTGTGCGTGTTTGGCTCAAGAACCTGGGAGCACCGCCAAGAGAGGGCGGGTGGGGGTGGCAGGAAGTGGGCCTCCCCTTCTGCAAGCCTACGGAGAAGAAACTGCACAGTCTCCCTCCAGATGGAGTTGAAGGTTGACACAGCCTTTTGTTCTGCCCAGGTGCTGATGGAGCAAAGTTGCAAGGACTGACAGGCAGAGTGGTTGGAGTAGCCATGAGACAACTTCTGCCCTAAGCATCCCAAGGCAAGCACCCCAGTACAGCTGGCACGCAAGTCACCCCGACTATAAAAGGCATCCTTCAGAAGCAGCCTCAGCTTCTTCATGGGGCTGAGAGCAGCTGTATCCAATCTGAGGGGCTCTGTATCTCACCAACACTTTCAGGAGCAAGGATACTATGCAGTAAAGAGCAGACAGGTCTGACAATCCAGGCAGCAGAACCTCAGAGATGTCCCAAGATGGCTTCCATTTTTACTAGAGGGAAACTGAGGCCAATATGTGGGAAAGGGGACCACCTCAGGTCTCACAGTTCTTTCTCCTTCTTCAGTGAGATGCCAAGGCAGCAGCAATATCAGTCAAGCAAGGTGTGGAGGGTCATGGGTGTGATCCAGGCCAGGCAGGGTGGCAGGGAGGCAGAGAGCTGTTCTTGCCAGCACCTCCCACCAGATACCTACCGCAGCCTGGGGCTCAGCAAATCCCATCTGCCTTCCAATCTGAGCTGTTAACAGCTTATTCCAAATTCCCAAGTCTTTCCAAGACAAATTCCCATGAGTCCTTCAGGACCTCCTAGAGAAACAGGAAGGAAACAGACATTTTCCCCCACACAAATAACAAGCAAGTGGCAATAATCAGGAAAGAGAAAAAGATGAGAGTGGGCCAAAGGTCCGTCGTCTCTGGAGGGCAGCAGCTGACCCTGGGTTCAGGGCACAGCTCCTACATCCTCTGGACTCTGTGAGCCTAGCTGAAAGGCTCCTTGGCCTAGACCTCTCCCTGGTCCTCTTGGCAAAGTGCTGAGCTTCTTAAGAATGTAAAGTGCCTTGTCTAGTTAGAGGGTGGCCTCTTCAGTCTCTATGGTCCCTGCTACTATGAGTCTCAGCTATAAGTCTCCCTCATGTCCTCCCAGGGATCTAGCTTGTCACAGAGATGCCCCCACCCAGTTTCTCTTTTCTCTGCAGGCCTGTCTTCTTCCTCCCCACCTTGCTCTTCCCAGGTCTGATCTCCACCTTTATTTCTCTCTGTGCTCCCTTTCCCACCTTGTTCCTGCTCTTCAACCACTACCTCTGTCTATTCTATTTCCCCTTCTGAATGAGATTTAAACATCCTCCCTTGGGTCTTCCTTGTTATTTATCTTGTTTGGGTCTATGCATTGCAGAATCCTAATGGAGGGAGGAGAACACCAACCCATCCACAAAAACTTTGATCCAAAACTTACCCTACCTACAAGTGCAAGGATAAAGATAGAGTTAGAGCAGAGATTGAGGGAATGTCCAACCAATGCCTTGCCTAAGCCAAGACCCACCCCATGGAAGAGAACCAATCCTTGATACTATTTGGAAAGTTATCTGGTGCTATCTCAGAGAACTGGGAATAAGGCTTCCTCAAGACCCAGCTATTCCACTCCTTGGAATATACCTAGAAGATGCTCCAGCACACAGTAAGGACATATGCTCAATCATGTTCATAGCAGCCTTATTCATAATAGCCAGAACCTGGAAACAGCCTAAGTGTCCCTCAGTTGAAGAATGGATAAAGAAACTGTGGTACATTTACACTATGGAATACTACTCTGCTATTAAAAACAAAGAAATCCCGAAATTTGTGGACAAATGGATGGGACTAGAAAGAATCATAATGAGTAAGTTAACTCAGAAGCAGAAAGACTCACATGATATATACTCACTGATAATTGGACACTAGCCCAAAGGAACATCCCATGGAAGTCTTCACTTACCAGGAAATTGGGATAGAGATGAGGACATCCTATTGGGACACTAGGCAAGAGAATTATGGGAGAATGGAGAAATAGAAGGATTCAGAGGGTCCTAGAAACCTACAGTAAGAACATTATGATGGGCAGATCTGGGCCCAGGGGTTCTGCTCAAACTATGGCACAACCAAGGATAATATGTGCAGTAAACATCAAACCCATGCCTAGATCTAGCCAATGGACAGGAAATTCTCCACACAGTGGGGACTGACTTTCACACAAACTCTGGTGCCCCATAGTTGACCATGTCCCCTTGATGGGGAAACCCAGTGGCACTCAGAGGAAGGATAACTGGCTATCAAGAAGAAACTTGATACCCTATGAACATGTAGACGGGGAAGATGTCCTCCTCAGTCACAGACATAGAGGAGAGGAATAGCGTGAAGGCGGGAGGGAGGGAGGAATGGGAGCATACAAGGGATGGGATAACAATTGAGATGTAATATGAATAAATTAATAAGAAAGTTTTTTAAAAAAGAATATTCTGCTATGCTTGCAGACAGGAGCCTAGCAGAGTTGTCCTCTGAGGGGCTCCACCCAGCATCAGTTTGAAACAATTCACATCCAAACATTGGGCAAAGCATAGGGAGTCTAGTGGAAAAGTGAGGATAAGGATAAAAAGATTTGGAGGAGACAAGATCTCCACAAGAAAACCAAAAGAGCCAACTAACCAGGGCCCAGAGGAGCCTAAGGAGTCTGAGGCACCAAGAAAGGACCATGCATGGACTGGACCTCGGTCTTCTACATAGATGTAGCCAATAGGCAGCCCAAGCTACTAGTAAGAGGAGCAGGGGCTCTCTCTGACATGGAACTCAGTCCTAGTGGGACTTGAGCTGGAGTGGGTGGGTAGGGGGTTCCCTTTTTCCACGGAATAAGGGAAAGGGAATGGAGGAGGGAGGGGAACTGGGAGGAGAAGAGGGAAGGGCTAACAGGGGTATAAAGTGAATAAATAAATAAATTTAACTAATAGAAGAATGTAAGGTGCTAGTGCCTGGTAAGAGGTCCCCTAACATCTTCTCAACTTCTAGATACTCTCAGAGAACAAGACCAGCATTCTGCTCTCAGCCTTTTCAGGATAGTTTCCTGTCATGGCCTTGAACAGAAAAGAGCCTATGATCCAACATCCAGGGTCAAGATTGACAAAGAGGTGAAGCAACCGAGACATCAGCTGTATATGGGACAGAAAGAATGGATCAAGAAAGGAAGGGAAGGACAGTTTCTGCAGCAAGAAAATTCCTTAGAGGCACAGGACTGTCCTCTCAACTCCCCAGCTAAGAGCCTGTGCTCCTTTGAGGAAAATCAGGATGGGGGGCTGGGGGCACTCTCCTGGAAGCCCCCATCATTCATTTCTTCTGAACAAGGTTGAATATAAAAACAGTATATCTTTGGGTCAAAGGAGATGTCTGCAAATCTCACAAGATCCCAGAGGAGGAGAGACAGAAGTTTTCAAAGGTAACCCCAAGGTTATAATAAAAGTACACACCTAAAATAAAATGCAGGTACTACCCTTCTCCCCCTGTACACTGAGGAAAGTTTAAAATCCCACAGAAAACACTGGCTTGCTGGAGACATGTATCCCACAAGCATCATGTGTTCTGCAGATGGACCCAGCCCACAGCCAAGTTCTGATGGACATCGAAGGGGAGGAGTAGGATGTTGTATCTGGAATGTGCCCCAGTTTCTTGTGTTAAAGGCTTTGTCCTCAGCTGAAGGCACTGCTTGGAGGTAGTAGAATCTTTAGGAGATAGGACCAGTGAGAGGAAGTTAGCCCATTGGAGGTGTGTTCTTGAAGGGGATATCAGGCCTTGATTCTGTCTTTGCTTCCAGGTCTCTGTGAGGTAATCAGTTTTTCTCTGGCTGCCCACTCCTTGACAGCCATGACAGTTTTGCCTCACTATAGACTCCAAGCAAACATGAACTGAAACCTCAGATGTCAGGAGCCATAACAATTATATTCTTATAACTGTGTTCTGCAGGTGTCTTGACACAACCAGGGAAAGTTCACAGATGTTTACACATCAGACTGGGATGTAGGATACAAGTAGAGGGATCCTGATGCAGGGAGAACATCCTCTGTCTGGTTCCTTATGACATCATGGGCCTCAGGCAATGAGCTCGTGATTTCTGCACCTCAGGCAGCTGGCACCCCTGGGAAAATGCATTTTGGAGGGCCACCACAACTGGGGCACTGGGATTCTGAATTAATATCAACAAGTTGCTCGTGTGGTGGCCAGGGAAAGATGTCAAGCGTCCTGATCCATCCCTCTCCTCCTTATTCCTTTGAGACAAGGTCTTGCCAAAGTTGGAACTAGGTGGGCAGTAAGCATTTGCTATCTTCTCTGCCAGGTTTTTCTATAGGTGCTTCAGATCCGAACTCAGATCCTTATGCTTACACAGCAAGCACTCTTACCCACTGAGCCATCTCCCCAGTGATTCTTTATGTAAATATAAACATAAATGCATATACATGGTAATGTGTCTTATATTTTACAAAACCAATGATAAAATTTACACGCTCTAGTCAGTTGGAGCTCTTAACTAACAGAATGCCTTGTCACTTCTTTGTTGATGCTCTTTTTTTAAACTCCATTTGATTTGGGCCATTTAAGCCTCTACCTTCCTTCTACCAACCCCTTAACCCTGGGTAAGAGAGAAGAATGGTTATTTGGAGAGAGGGATGAAGATCCTTTACTTCTTCTGGCTGTTTAGGGTCAATGGGGTTCTTTGGGGGCAATACCAATCCCTGTCAACAGCAAACACAGCAAGCAGTTTCCTCTAACCTGTTGCATTGAAACGTTTATATCAGTCTACCTCCAAGTTGCCACACTGCTCATCTCTGGTCTCTCCAAACTGACACATGCTAGACACTTTCTCTCTCCAGGCTCTCCTGTTTATCTTCCTCAGAGTCCTAGGCCACGCCCCTCTCCATACTGCATGAGGCAGGCTGTTACCAGCTTCCAAAGACCACATCCCACAGGAGGCAATTATCAGCTGCAGGCATGCTAAAGTTCAAACTAAAATCCCACACTTGGGATTAAAACAAAAACATATTTGCATAGCATAACTGAGTTTAGGCAAAAAAAAACCAAAAAAACAAACTTCCATTACACTTCTTTTCCTTTCCCACACTGCAGCATTTTCCTCAGAAGACATTCATTCATCTATCCCCTGGTGACAGGAAGCTTCAGTCCTCTGTGCTATGGAATGACTTTGTGTGTGGCTTCATACCAGTGCAGGTGGGCACTATGGGATGGATCCTCAGCAGTGGGACAAGAGGGCAGACACACTTGTGCCAGGGTAGACATTGCTGCCATTCTCCCATTGAGGTACTCAATTTTACACTCACCCTGCAATAGAGGAGACCTGTGCTCCCCAACAACTTTGCCAACATTGCATTTTGTCAAGATTTGGGAACTTTGCCCACTGGAGAGGTAAGAGATGCCATCTCTCAGTGTGGCTTTGATTTGCATTTCTCTCAACATGAATGGGCTACTTGCCTATTCATGGGTAAAGGCCATTTGCATTTCTTTCATTGTGATTTCAATGTTCCTGTCCTTTGACCATTTTCCATTGGGTTATGGATCTTCTCAATTTCTAAATCTTTTTATACTAAAGGGATTAGTGCTTTGCGATGTGAATTGCAAATACTTTTTCCTCACATTGTCAAATGCCTTTTGACTGAATATGGTGTTTCAGATATGCAGAATATTTAAATATATATACATGTATTCAATGTATCCATCATTTTTGTGGCTGCTAGATTTTACATCATACTTACAAAGGCTATCACCATCCATAGTGACCCCACGCCCCCTCCCCCCAAGTTTTCCTATATTACTCTCACATTCCTTGTTTCTACCACTTAACTCTTGGCTCCATTTGGAGGTTTGCTCAGTGCATGAGATGAATGATATAGGGAGGAAACTAGTTTGTTCCTGAAATGGCTTCTCTACTGTCCCCAATATCACTGATTAAAAGTTTGCATTTTCAGGACCTGTGGTGAGGCAGAACAAAATGTCAGCCACCCAGCGTGAGAAGATGAGTTTGTAACCCAGCACCCACCTAAAATCCAGGCACAAGTATGGCAGATGTAAACTTAGCACTGGGGGAGGTGTGAAGAGGTAGGTACAGGTGGATCCCCAGAGCTCATTGGCCAGTCAGCTGAGCCAAATCCACAAACTTTAGGTTTGATAGGAGATCCTGTCTCAAAAGACAAAGCGGTGAGCAATCTAGAAAGACATTCAACATCAACCTCTGGCCTCCACACGCACACAGACATGCGTGTACATACATGCTCTCCCACCCACCAGCACCCCAGCCCATCCCACCAACACACACATTTTCCACGCTGATAAAGACATCATCTGTACCACTGCTTCTTTACAGATCCACTGGACTTATCTCGATTGCGCTATTCAACCCCCTTAACCTACCTACCTGTCTGTGCTGATCCCACAGTGTCTTAATGATTATGACTGCATGATGTTTTCTGGCTGTCTCATAGGACTAGTCTCTCCATATTCTTCTCTCTTTCTTTCTCAGATATGTTTTGCATGCATTGCCTGATGGTTTCACAACACAAACTTTAAAATACTTTACCCAGCTCTGAGAGGAGGTAGCACCTGTGCAACAAATAAATTTGTTAGTTATAATTCACCCAGTCTGTAGTATTCTGTTACCATAGCAGAACACTTACTTCTAGCCCATTCGGCACTGTAACAAAATACCACAAAGTAGATAATTTACAAACAACAAATGTATTGTTGATTATTATAGAGGTCAGAAAGATACCAATGGTTTGCAAATCTGATGGAGGTTAAACTTCATAAGAGTGCTTTCTGTGTCTCCTCACCTGGAAAGAGAATGTATGAGAGCATTAATTTTTCTCATAATATTCCTCATGCAGTGGAACCATGCCACACTGGTGTTAAAGGGAATATGATATCATAATGGGCTTTGAGATTTAACAGTTAGAGAGAGATTCATTCATGAACTCCAGAGTTGAGTGTCACCACAACACTGAAGTTCATGGACTAAATTTCTCCTTGTTTTTGCATTTAGACCATGACTCTATCTAACAAGCTCTTCCCCCAGCATATGAGCTTCCTATTGGCATTGGGTCCATCAGATTCTAGCCACATGCCTAGGGTGGAAGTTGCCCTCAGCTCATGGCTTGTACCTGGTCCATCTTCTGGGATGCCCCACCTGCCAAGTACCCCTGCTTAGCTCGCCATCCAATACCTGACAGGCCTCAGGAAACCACCTGAGCCTTCCCTATCACCAATATTCACTGAGACTCAGCCATTGGAATGATTACTTTTATATCTCAACTTAACTAGGCTGCAAGGCACCCAGCCATCTGTCTATTTCTGTGAGGACGTCTCCAAAAGACCTTAGTGTTTAAGCCAATAAAGGAGAAGACTGCCCTTTCCAATATGAGCCAGCATCATATGACCCATCGAAAACCCTCAGAGAATAGAAAGGTATCAGAAGGTTGAGTGTATTCACTCAGCTGGATGCCTGGAACTGAGCCATCAAGGCTTTTCTAGTCATGAGCTCAGACCTATTGTGAATGCTCCTGGATTTCAGGCCTTTAGGCTTGAACTGAGATTACAAAAACTGGCTTTCCTGGTTGTCCAGCTTCCAGATGGCCGCCTATGAGACTTAGGCCCCTGTAGTCATGTGAGCTAATTCCTTATAATAAATCTCAGTCTTCGTGTTTCCTGTTGCTTGTTTCTTTGGTGGAGCCTAACACACCACCTCCTTGGAGCTCCTTGTGCCGTGGGCTGGGCCCATCTCTTTGTATTATATCCACGTTGCCTTCATCAAAGAAGACCTCCTCCATTAAACTCAGAGCTTCTCTAGACAAAGGCTTCATTTGTATTCTAATGGTGACATATAGGAGATACACAATACGTGTGTGTAAAATGAACAAGCAATCAAACAGATGAGGCGAAGGCTCTGTCTGCAAGTGTCTGCTTTCCACCACCACTAAGCACACATAACTACAATGAAGTGACCTTGGACATTGCATTTGCTGTGGAACTCTGTCTTCTGGGCATGCCATGGCCATTGCTGACTTAAAAAGCAAAGCTTCTATGGTTATTTGCATCAGATCCTCACCAGACTGGACCCACTAACATTCCACCAAAGAAAGAAAGGGCACAGCTCCTGAGATAGTGCACACAGGCCTAGAACCTGGGATGTACCGTTAGCGAGTAATTGCTGAGCAGCGCAATAAATTCTTGTTGGGTAGTGTAGTTTCCCGTAAATCACCCATGTCCCTGTAAGTAATCCCAATTAAACCCAATCGTTCATCAACATTGGATGGAATCATTTCCTTACCCTGTTCTACGTGCCCTACCCAGGGTGAATAGATTTCTATTCCCATCTCCCCAAGGAAAGTTACCCGGTAATATTAAACACATCTCAGCCTCAGTTTCCACATCTATACAATCCACTCAATAGTAAAACACCCTCAGCACTGTTTATAGGAGTAAATTAGACAACACATGTTAGATGCTTGGCCTGCTATCTGGTGCCTCAAAAGCATTGAATTAATAGCGCCGCTATCACTGCCGCTAATGATAGTTCAGTTAATAGAGTTCCAAGCTTGAGCATTATGTTTAACAAAAAGGTCTGCAGCTGGGCTCAGGTGGCAGAGACATTCACTACAGATGGGGAGGGCCAGGTATTTGATGATGTCCCCTGCTCCTTTGCAACAAATCATCCCCTCTCCAGCTGTGGCCAAAGCCAGACATGCAGAGTCCCTTCCTCTGCAGACTGACTTGGAGGGTTTCCGGGTGCACCCCACTCCCCAGCAGAGACCAGCTCACAGAGTGTCTGAGGACACCACCAAGGTTCTGCAGTGTGGCTGGCTTAGCACCCCAGCAACCCTGCAGGGAAGAAACACAATCACAGCACCAAGAACTTTCCAGAGCATTCATCAGAAATGCTTGCTGAACAGCAAACCCCAACTTCACATAAGGTCCCACTGGAAAACTGCTGACAAAGGCCTGGTTATGTAAGTGAGGCAGCAGATAATTAGCACAAATGCTCCCCAGAAGAAGAGGAAGAAACAGCCCCTCGGGCCCCCGCTCTGTCGTCTGGAAGGATACTGCAGCAGAGTCCCTGTGCTAGGCCAAGTGTCAGGCAAGAATACTCCCTAGATCACATGAAATTTGAAAGCATCAGACCACAGCCTGACATCCGAAGGAAAAGAGTTCAGGGTTCAGGAGCTTTCTGGGGGTGTGGGGGGCTCCCCCTACCACTTCGTTCTCTGGATAGGTGGGGAGGAAAAGGCTTGTGATGGGAGTTTATGGGTAAGATGCCCAAACACTGGGGAAAAAAGCCCAGGCTGGCTTTAAATTTGCTGTGTAGTGCAGGCTAGATCCCAACATGTGGTGAGCTTGCCCGAGTTTCCTGGGTGTTGTGGCTATAGCTGTGCATCACCATTTTTGGCCTCCTTAGGTACTTTGAAGGAAGATTTGCCTTGGGATCCACAAGGGTCAGCACATAGGCTGTGGATAAAGATGAACCATCAAGGTCTGAGGAAGGGTGACAGGCAGGTCACCCCCAGCATACAGGGTACCCACCTACCTCCTGGACTCAGGGCCATCTCCCAGACTTCCTTTGTCCCATAGCTCCAGGAGGCCAAGGCTCGCTCCATCCTTGCAGCAAGAGATGCCTCCTAACTAAGAAAGGTGAGTGGCCAGCTCTCAGCCATGAGGACTGAGTTACTGCCTGGATAATAAATTGGTGAGTGCTTCATAAAAAGACACTGAATAAATAGGCTGTGCTTTAAAAGCCCTTGAGTATGGATTTAATTTTATACAGAGAGTGGCCATTTGAAGGCTGATAAATGCCATCGGTGCCTATGTCCAGGATGCACTCAGGAGGGAGGTACATTTGAGGACCCGCTCAGGCTTCAGAGGCCGAGTTCAGTCTTTCCTCACCGCATGCAGCATCTTTCCACCACTCCATCACTAGTACCGTCCCTCCACTCCGGCCTGTTGGAGTCTCTGACTCTGAACCTAGCCTTACAAACAAACCAAAGCCTTCAAAGTTGATCCTCAGTGTTCCCCTAGAGCCATCAGATCATGCCGGCCAAGGGCAAAGGTGCCTTCACCAGAAAGTGAGGCCTTTTCAGCTCCCGCGGGCAGGACCAGTTGAGGTCAGACACTGAGCACCTTAAAAGCAAGCATCAGAGAGGCACCACCTGCTCCATGTAACCCTTTGCAGCCATCCTCCAGACAGAGGGTAGAGAGCACTGACCAGGCCCCAGGCTACAGCCCTTGTCCCAGTTCCACCCCTGACTGCATGGGGGGGGGGGACCAACTCCCTCCTACAATTTAACCTCTTTGGCTCTCAAGCTTCCTCCATAAAATCCAGCTGAAAACACCTGCCCAGTCAGTTTGACATCATCCCTGTAAGGATGGGAAACTGTGGGAAGGATTGTAATCTTTGTCACAGGTGAAAGCAGTCCTGGCGGGCTTTGCCCTTGGACACACCACGGATACTCCCTGAGATTAACCTTGAGATAGACTGAGTAGAGCCATCCTGGGCCTGGAATTCAGGAAGCAGACGGCGGGGGGGGGCGGGGGGGCTTGTTTCTAACCTACCCTCGATGGGAGGAGGAGACCGGCCCTTGAACATGAGAGACAGGCAGGTAGAGAGGACAAGAGGGGCAGCAGGTTCAGACCAAGCTCTGGTGCACTTGGATCTGGAAAAGGATTAACGAACAGGCCGAACAGGCCGGACCAGCGCAGGCCAGAGACACCTAGGGACCTGTCCCATGGAATGGAAGGTTCACTCTTGTTTCCCTTTAACCCTTTTCCCCTCTTGAGTAAGCTAGTTGGGTTGTATAATAAAGTTTAATTGTTAAGAAACAGAGCCAACAGGAAACTTCACTTTGAAAGCGGAGCATCCCACAGCTGCTCCTGGTTCGTCAGTCTGTCCTGTCCAGTTCTAGCTTGAATCCACCCCACCCCCGCCCATTGCCTTTGCTGTGCTTCTACTGTGAGGACAGAGCCAGGTCTCATGAGCTGGGCGAGGGGTCCTGCCGATAGACAGAACTGGCAACACAAGGGAAGAGAAGCATTCTTGCCTAAAGCCAGGGCCCAGAGTTCAAGGCCAGCTGTGTCAGCTCAGCCCCTTCCACACCTAGGGAGTCAAAGTCAGACCCCTTCATGTCATGGCTGTTCCCACAGCTTTTCTTTCCAAGTGAGTGAGGAAGACTCCTTGACAGCACTATTTATTTTGTAATCTGAACGCTAGATGCCCAAGGTTGCATACAAGGAACAACTTGTCTCCGAGGAGCCTACGTTTACATAAGAATTCTGGTGCTCCCAGGCACCTTCCTGATGGAGACACTCTGTTGCGTCATAAAGAATTGCCGAGAAGGAGCTAAGAGCCAATCAGAAGGTCCTTCCCCCTTTACTAGCCTGTGTCTGCATCATCTTCCACTACCTTAGGGAAATGTCATTACTGATAATTTATAAGCTGGGCCATTGTAGGTTAGAGAGGTGAAAAACTTGACTAAGTTCCCATGAAGGTTAAATTAGAGAACAGCACAAAGGTGGAAGTTCTGTTTATTCTAAATTCTATGTCTTGAGCCCTATTGACTTGCTGGCTGGAAGGTGGCAAGAAGCTTTTGCTCAAGAGATAGGTAGTTCCTTGTTTCTGTAGGCAACCACAACCCTGTTGTACTAGTTACATTTCTTCCTACTGTGCTAAGATATCTGGCAAAAGTCAAATAAAGAGGATGGTTTGTTTCACTCCCTAGGGAGGGACAGTCCATCGCACAGTGGGGGAGGCCCAGTGTCAGGGGTGCGAGGCGGCTGGCCATATTGATCTGCCACCAGTGAGCCTAAGTATACCCTGGCACTCCAGTCATTTTCTGTTTCCGATTCATTCTGAGACACCCCCCCCCAACCCGTTGGATAGTGCTGTCCACATTCAGACTTCCCTCCTATGTTAAATCTGTCTGGAAATCCTCACAGACACACCCATAGGCCTTTTTCTTAGGTGATTCTAAATCCTCTCAAGTCGACAAGATGAACCACCTTGTCCCCCTCCCGAATAATTCCTAAAAGCTTTAAAAAGTGTTTATAATAAAAGGTAGGCACTTGTAGCTGCGGAGTCCAGGACTGCCTCTTGATCCTCCTGCCCTACTCTCTTAAGTGCTGGAATTGCAGGTATGCACCATCATGCTGGGCACTACACTTATTATAAAAGATCAAAACCCACAGAAGAAAAAGGAACAGAGAACTTTACAGGAAAGCTGAGCGAAATGCTTTCTTTAACCATCTGTTCACTCATAGCTCGTGATTCAATAAGTGTTTCTTAAGCATGTCATAAATTTCAGATACTTCATGTTTTATGACAGCTGTCATAAGCTGGAAGACAGAATCCCTAGCCTCAAGGAACTTGAATTTGTGGGGGGGGAGGGGGAGGGAGGGAGAGAGAGAGAGAGAGAGAGAGAGAGAGAGAGAGAGAGAGAGAGAGAGAGAGAGAGAGAGAGAGAGAGAGAGAGAGAGAGAGAGAGAGAGAGAGAGAGAGAGA
>OU015748.1:48864619-48909172 GCA_907169655.1 Acomys percivali
GTGTGTGTGTGTGTGTGTGTGTGTGTGTGTGTGTGTGTGTGTGTTTCCATTTTGTCAGGCGGGAGTTCACATCTGGGTTGCTTGAAGAACTTTTGTGCTGGGTTCCAGTGGCCTACAAGGCCAAGGTCAGCATCAGGAGTGGGAGGGCGGACAAGGCAGCCGACAGTCTGGATCTGCTGGAGCCTGAGTTAAGTCTGATGACCTTTTTACTCCCTGGGCTGATGTTTGTCGTGAGCTGGTCCAACAGCAGAAGAGGCACATACAAAATAAACAAAAGCCCATCAGAAAGTTTGTGGTCAGACAAAGAAATGGACACACCAGGAAACTGTTCTGGGCCTGCCTCCCTAGCCACACAGAGACCCTCTTGAGCCTCCCTGGTATTCTGAGGGTAGAGCTGTGCCTCTAGGGACAGGAGCAAATGATAGCTTCTCTCTTCTAAGCCTTAAGGCTCTGGACAGCAGTCCCCAGTAAACGGGGTGGCAGCCCCCACGTTGGGAATGGTGGGAAGAATGGGAAAATCAACATGGTAGCACAAGATTGCAATCCCAGCATTCAGAGGGGGTGGAGGCAGGAGTAGGAAAATAAGTTCAAGGCTAGCCCTGGGTAGAAAATGAGTTCAAAAGCAGTAAAGTAAGATCCTATTTCAAAACCAGCAAACAAACAAAAAAGACTTCAAAGAGATGAAGCTTCAGGTCCATACGGGCCTGATTACTGACAGGGAGAGGAGAAGGCCACTTTCACCCTGCTCCTGACTGCTAGGATGCTCTTCCCCCATCAATCATCTACCCTGAACATCCAACAGAGCTTCTCCCTTTCAGAGAATCTTGCACCAGCCTTCTCCTCTGGCCTGGACTATCATCCTGGGTCTATGAGTCATTCCCACACTCCCAGGCAAGAAGAGGCTTCTTCTGGAGTCTGGGGCTTTCTCTCCTTCTCTGTCCTGTAACCATCACAGAACTAGAACTAAGAAAGTACTCAACCCACTTGTCTCAGAGGGACATGTGAGAGGGCCTCTGCTCAGAATGACTACTTGTCATGCTCAAGGAGACGCCCACAGGCTCTGGCTGTGTAGCCTCTGCCGTGCCAGCAGAGTAAGTCCTCGCACACACGTTCAAGTCAGGTCAGAAGTTCAGCTGACCCAAGGGCTCTAAGTTCAAAGTTCACCTAAAGGGCAGTCCCCCTGGGCCATCCTCAAGCGCCCACTCCCCATTGTGTCCCCACTCACCTCTGCGAAGCACATGCTTAACTCTTTGGAGTTGTTGGCCTTTAGTCCTTGCTCCTAGGGAAAGAAGGCATGACAGATTACCAGGCTGCTTGGGTCCAGGTTTTATCCAGTGTTGTCATTTACTGTAAGCACTGGCTGGGTCTCATGTAGCACGAAGCACCCTGCTCCCTCTGAAACCCTTGGCGTTTTTACACTGGCTCCTGCAGAAAACTTGGATCTCTGGTTTGCAGCATTCTGTGGTCGCCAGCCATTCCACATTTCTGAACACTACTCACAACTCCCCAAAGGCAGAGAACACATCTTTCCCTTGCACTGAGCAGTGTTTGGCTCCTAACAGCAACTCAGCTAATGTTTTTACTAAGTGCTTGCAAGTGCAAATGACTAAATGCCACAGAGAAAAAAAATGGCCGCTGGGCACCAGCTCGTCATTGGCCATTGCAGCTGGAGAGCTATGGAGGAAAAGATTAGGAACCCTCATCTGAGGTGAAGAGAGAAGAGAGTTGTGGTTGATTAGTGATGCCTGTCACTAACATTAGGGATTTGGCAACTGTGTTTGGCCATTTCCACCCAAACAGATGTGTGCACCTGGGCAATGCATAGACGCCATGAGGGATGAGAGGAAAATCAGATTTAGTAATGAGCCAGTTACCTTGACGTAACTAGTTTGGCAGCAGAACCAAAGGATGTTCACAACATCACAAAGGATGTTCTGTTACCCACACTGTGATAGAGACCCGTCAGAACAAACTACAGACATGGAGCATCTATCCTGGCTTCAGATAGCTTAGCTCTCACAGCAATTGTGAGGATACTCTGTCCACAAGAAGCACCTAGGAAGCCCTAGAAATCATGCAGAAGTCACTATTCTTGGCCAGATTTATCAATAATCTCTTGGACACTAGGCAACCGATCATCCCGGGCATCTGGTCAACTGAGTGAGGCCCCAGCTGTCGCACTGAAACTAAGGCCAAAAGAGCCTGTTGATAATCCAGACTGGAGGAAAAAAGAAGAACCAGACCCAGGAGGAACCTTCTTAAGACTACAGTGTCCCCAGTGTCTCCAAGTGGCATGATCTGGCCCAGCCAAGCCACCAGCTGCTAGTCTCTTGAGAGGGCCATGGGCTTTAGCCCTTGAATCTCCAAAAATGAGCTTCTCCTCCTCAAGACACAGCGCCACTCTAGCCACACTCCGGGCAGCCACATGTCACCTCCTCTCAGAAGCTGTACTGTCTTCACAGTCTCCCACCTAGCACCCTCCACTACCCTAAGCCTCAGCATGTCACATCTGTCCTTTCTATATACCTCTAAGAATCTACTTGCACCCAGTATCACTTTTGATTCTAATTATCAGGTGTGGCAAGCTTGGCCTGCCTTCTGGGGTTCCTTGGCTTAGTCCTGTGTCCTCTTCCACCCCTTTCTATGTCACTGAATATGGAACCCATATAAATCCCAGAGTCAGGATTCAAGATCCTTGTCTTATTCCAATCAAAGGTACCCTGTCTTTCTTTTATTCGGGTATTTTAGAGTTACGCATGAAATAGGGTTATTTTTGTCCTTTTATTTTTTTAATTTATTCTTGTTACATCTCAATGGTTATCCCATCCCTTGTATCCTCCCATTCTTCCCTCCCTCCCATTTTCCCCTTACTCCCCTCCCCTATGACTGTGCCTGAGGGGACTTTCTCCCCCTTTATATGCTCATAGGGTATCAAGTCTATTCTTTGTAGCCTGCTATCCATCCTCTGAGTGCCACCAGGTCTCCCCCTCCAGGGGACATGGTCAAATATGAGGCACCTGTTGCCTTAAGAAAAATAAGAGCTGAGAGAACCATTCACCTAAACAATCAGCTAAGGTGGGGCGGCCACATCACTCTGTGACTGGACAGATGCTCTGACACCCCATGGAGGCTCTTAGACTTGGACACTGAGGCCATACAGGGTTCTACACCAAGATCAAGCCACAATGAAAAGCCAAGAAGGGGCCCAGGCCTCAAGCTAGAACCTCTAGCTCAACCAGAACTAAAGGGATAAGATCTGAACACACATGTTCTGGGGGCCAATTACCTCCCATTCCTCCTCAGAGTGCTCAGGGCCCAGCAACTTCACCCAACCAGAGATAAGAATGGTAGACTCCTGCGCTGCGAGAGGCCACACCCACACAGAGCATTACCAGTCAGATCTGCCCACTCTGCTCACAAGCAACAAGATCTAGTTCTAGAATTCTCTACCTGCCTAGTCCCTTTATGGTCTACACTTCAGGACCTAAGTCCTTGGTCCAAGGTGGTCCAGAACAGAATAAGAAGCAGGGACCCAAGAAAGACCTAGCCCTGGGCTCAAGCCTTGGTTCTGCTGTTTGCCCAAGACAAACTTACTGAGCCCAGTTTCCCCAGCTGTACAATAACCTAGCAGAGGTATGAACTTCACAATGCTGCTGTGGTGTTCATGGGAGGTATCCATGTGTGCCCAAAAGATCTCAAGATTGCCTGTTCATCACACAGAGCATGGCCAGCAACAAGCAGTTTCGCATCCAGAGGCAGAACCGAGGATCCAAGCATGTGAGTGACAGGAAAAGAGCCTAGAAGCCAGAAGATGCAACTCAAGTAAGCTTACAGTCTGGGGCCACAGAGGCATGGCTGACTCAGGGCAGCTTCCTGATCTCTCCCAGAACTCCTCTTCCTTCTCTGCACCATGACAACCCTGGAGGCAAAAGGCTAGAAAAGTCTCTGCCCTCCTGATTCCAGAAAACAGTGTAGAGCGCAAATGGCCACAGTGACCTCCAACAGTTAACCCAGGGCTGGGGGAGAGGGCGCTCCACATAGTGTTCTAGTCACACAGAGCAGCAGGGGCGGGACCTAGCACATGGGTGGGAGGAGCAGAGAGATGGAGGTTCTATTACCTAACTCAGAACACAGAGACTCAGATCCACTGCGTCCCCCATTCCTGGCTGGAGCTGCTCCTTCCTCTGCTTCCTTCCCCGGGGTGCTCATGAGATGATGCAGCAGGTAAGTGTGCTTGCCACAAAGTCTAGTAACTGGAGTTTGATCTCCCAAACCCCATGGTAGAAAGAGAGAAATGACTCTTAGAGGGTGTCCTCTTTCCTATGTCTACATTTGTGACATGACACTGATACCTACACATAAAAATAAAGTTTAAAAAAAAAAAAACTATGATCCCTGCCTCAAAAATAAGCCTATACACAAAGGCCTCTGGACAGCCTTAGTTCCAGGAGCGGGATGCCTATCCTCCTCCAATCCGCCCCCCTCATAGGCACACACACACACACACACACACACACACACACACACACACACACACACACACACACACACCATTGCTCTGTCCTCAGCTGCTCTGCCCTGCTCAGAACCTCTCATAAGGCACTATCAGGGCCTGTGGACATTGGTGTCCCAAGGGACACAGACAAAGGCTGCTAAGACAAGATATAGCAAAAAAATAATAATAATATAAAAAAAAGACAAGATATAGCGCTTCCAGCAACTACTCCCATTGCATGGAAGTGAGACAGAGGGGCTTTGTGGGAAAAGCTAACTCCTGACAGCCACCAGAAGCATGAAAAAATCAGGTTCAGGTACACACAGAAAGGGGCCCGCACACCTGCACACTTCACCCTTCTAGATCTTTCTCCCAGGGAGGTCCTCTCTGCCCAGTAAGTTAGCAGGAAGTCCCCAGGCTACCTCCCAAAGCCAAGCCTTGAAGTCCGAAGAGTCTCTCTGGTTTGGCCCACACATTAGTGACTATGGCCCAGTGCCAGCCTGCTGGGCAAGCAGAGGGAGCCAGCTACCTCCTAGGCCTCATCCCCAACCTTAAGCCTTAGGCCTTCTCTCTACTTGTATGCTTTCTTTTCAAGCCTGGGACTATGAGTATCACAAGACACTTCCAGCAGGCCTTCCTGACTCTGTGTATTCCCCTCTTACCAATCTCCACCCACTGTCTGATTAACTCCAACAATCTTGGCTCCAAGCAAAGCCAAAGTTTATCAAGATCTCGCTACTCATCACTTTCTGCCTATTTTACATATACAGGACCCACCCCTCCCCACACAGCTGTATTTCTTCCAGGTCAAAGCCATGAGTCTGTATATGTTTCCATTTCAGGCTTTTGCAGCCAGATTGACTGTCATGACTGTCAACGATGCTGCATATGGCACAATATGCAAACATCCTAAGTCATCTGCTTGGCCCTTTCCTCTGCCCACCACACCCTTGTTTACTCCAAACCATGGACTCAATGTCCCTCTAATTCCTCCAGGCCTGTCAGCAAGTTTTCCCTTGCTGGCTAGTCCAGCTTACACTGCCACACAATACAAGCCATCCTACCCTAAACCCCAGCAGATCAATCATCTGAGTGGGTCTCCTGTCTGTCCCACTCTTATGAAGAATAGGGTCCTGGTTGATAGAGGTTCTCAGTCTCAGTGGCCAGGATAGAGTGATATGCAGTTAGATTTTTTTTTTTTTTAAAGAAGCGAAGGCATGTGCCAACGTGTATACCAGTCCCATGCTTCAGTACCACTGGGCCTGGGAGAAAGACCCATACAGCAACCACACAGCAAGAGGATGGGATGGATAAAGAGAGAGAAATGCCGCTGTATGCAACGTCTGCTTCAGACGTCAGGTAAGGGTTGTTAGAGCAACCCTCTAAACCTCTTTCCAATTGTCCGAGAGGTAACGGGGCAATCTCCTGCCTCAGACTTCAGAAACAAAGACCTTGGTTATCAAAGACTGGCCTGCCAATAGGGTAGAGGGAAAGACAAGGACATTCACACAAGGTTCAGATATGGACAGATCCTGAGGCTGGGGACCACCTCAGAACATATGAGAAGTTCTCAAAGTTCCAGAGCCAGAAGGCCACATGAAGGGGGCCACTGTTGGGTTGTCTTTAAGAAACAGCCTGAGCCTACATCAGATAGGCTGGACAAAGTACCAGTTTGGCGCTGCCCTATGCTATATAAATTCCTGCATCCCCATCCTGCAGGCCTCCAATAAGAGCAAGAATTCTCAATCCCACATCCACTTTTTGGGCAGAGCAGACTTGAGAGTGGGGAGGCACAACGCAACTAGAGGCCCAGGTCCTGGCTCTGCTCATGTAGCCACATGAGGCCACAGACAAGTTATTGCCCACCCTAGGACCCTCCATTTAGGAAAGGGATGTTAAAGGATCCTTGCAGTTTTAACATCTAGACCTACTCACTGGGTTCCCATTAGGCTGCTATCTCTAGGGGCCCCTTGAGTTTCCCCCAAGGAAGGAAACACAGATGAGGGAAGATAGGAAACAATCTTCCAAGCTGTATTTTGGAGTACATAGGTGTCCCCCAATTCTGACCTGAGCATCCTGTTCTGACCTCATTCAGGGACTCTTTTTATAGTCATGTGTTACTGAACTCTCATGGACAGTATCAGGACCACCATAGACACCATCAGTCAGAGATATCGCAAATTTCAGTGATAGACAAGCGAAGGGTGTAGGGTGGGAAGAAGCAGAGCCCTCGGGCCAGCCAGCCGCCAGCTGAGCCAGGACAGAGCAGCTTGGCCTGGGTGAAAGAGGTTCCCTAAAAAGATGCCAATCGATGATGCAAAAGCACTCTTTTTGCAATCCTGAGCAGAAACTCGGAAAAATGGTATGCAGGTCTCTCCTAAGGACCTGATCTTCTTTCTTGTCATCTAGAATGGCTGTCCACAGCATCCTGTTCAGTGACATAGTCAACGGGTGCCAGGTTGACAATCCCTGTGGCCACACCTGCAAGAATCACTTGTTAAAGAGCATCCCACTCTGCCAACCCACCCTGAGCAAGCTTTCTAATCCCAGTCTTTGAGCAGCATTCTCAGTATACAATGCACTTTCACACCATCTCCCATACAGCTAGCTTGTCCATCATCTCCCCTGGAATCAAATCAAGACTAAGACACGCGCCCCCAGACTGGAGCCTTTGAAAGCCCATGTTATGGGGGCGAGGCGACTAAGCAAGGCTGCTTTAGCAACCAAAACCACAAGCAAACCAACTGGTATGGGGGTGGGTGTCTATGAGATGACATGGCCAGTAAAGGTGCTTAATATGCAAGCCTGTCAACCTTGGATTGAGCCCCAGAATCCCACACAGTGGTGGAAGGAGACCTCTACATATGTGCTATGGCAGGTGCACCTATGTATACACATCATACACAACAGGCTCACAAATGATAGTAACTGATTGATCAATATATAAAGAGTTGATCTTTCTAAGGAGAAAGAATGAGACTTGGAGTTATAAGACACTGAAGAGGGCTCCACCACAGCATTGAATTTCTCCATGCCCAGAGGAATAACACGGAGGGTATAGCAGCAACAGCCTCCTACTGATGTGGTTCTTCTACAGGTGAACTGTCCCCAAGAAACTTGGGGTCAAGGGTAACCTCTGGGGTCATGTAAGTCATAGAAGTGAATCTTGCCTGAGCCTGGTCATCTGGCAGGTGGCACAGCTCTAACCAACCTAATTGTCAACCACATTAGCATGATATTGAGTTGATGCTGTCTATGGAATGGGGACCTGAGCCCTCTCTCAGCCGCCATTCAGGTATGCCCAGTGCAATGCGGAGGTAGCCAAAGGTGACATGGGCACCTGCATCCAAATCGGGGAGGGTAACTTAATGGAGGAAGGCAGTAACAGAAAAGCTCCAACTGAAAGCATTTACAGGTAACTGTCACTGGCAATGAGACCCCAGCAAGGAGCAGAAGGAACAGAGGCTCCCTAAGCATGAGGGTCACCAACACAGAGCTGTTCAGGGTCTCTTCTTGGTGCTCTGAATGCTACATTCTACTTGTTGGAGAAGCACACCACCCAGCATCTCAGGTCTTCCCAAGCCTTTTAGTAGGCTTAGCCCCGACTCATTTTCTCCAGATCCCAGTAATGTATTCAGGAAGTCACTCACTGTCAACTCCTGCCTGCAACATCTCCTGTTCTTTCTACACACACTTCACTGTTTATCTCCTGCTCATTTTGACATTCAACACTAGATTTTCTTCCAAATATTTTGTTCTAATTGTTTGTGTGTGCATGTGTGTGTGCACGTGTGCGTGCACATGCACGTGTGCACACACGCACTCGTACACATGTGCATGCATGTGTCTGTGTATCTGTATGCCTGCATGAGTGTGAGTAAGTAGGCATCTGACCTGCTTAGAATCAACCTCTTTAGCAGATAAGCTAGTATAGTAAAGGATACCATTGTTTGACCCTCAAGGTCATAAAGACTGTATGTCTTAGTTAGGGTTTCTCTGGCTATGATGAAACACCATGAACAAAAAGCAAGTTGAGGAGGAAAGGGTTTATTTTGCTAACACTTGCACATTGTAGTCCATTTAACCAGGACAGGTATTCAAACACGCCAGGAACCTGGAGGTAGGGACTGATGCAGAAGCCGTGGAGGAGTGCTGTTTGCTCCCTATGGCTTGCACAGCCTGCTTTCTTATAGAACCCAGGACCTCCAGCTCAGGGATGGCACCACCCACAATAGGCTGGGCCTTCCCCTATCAACCACTAATTAAGAAAATGCTCTACAGGCTGACCCACAGCATGATCTTATGGAGGAATTTTCTCAGTTGAGGGTTCTTCCTCTTAGATGACTATAGTTTGTGTCAAGTTGACATAAATCTAGCCAGCACACTGGACAATCCATTACAGTATCAACCTCATTCGTCATTGTTTCCTTAGAAGCTCATATAAGACCCAGTATGCACTGGGTCTGTAAGCCACATTGCATGGATGGATGGGTGCATGGATGCATGGATGCATGGATGCATGGACATCCAATGGACAGTATAAATTTTGGAGTCAGATGAAGAAGGTTTGAAATTCATGCCACCAACAATCAGTAGCATGATTATGGGCATGTCATCTAAGACTTCTGGGTCAGTTTCCTGAATGTTGAATAAGAATGTTGTCACCTCGTTGTGAATTCAATAGATGAGAACTGCCAGGAAAATGGCTGATAGTTAGCAGACAGTAGATGTCTGGTAACTATTACTTTTCTCTTGTACCTGGTATGTCTAATACAATACTGTGGCAACAAGTGTTTTCATATTTGCAAAGAAAGTGCCTAAATGAATAAAGAAGTTTTTTTAATGTTCTTTCCAAACTCCCTGCCCTTTGGGCTTCTAATCTCAAAGAACCTTCGGTGTTTCTTCAATGGCCCCAGTTGAGTGGTTTCCAAAATCATGTCTAAAACAATGGTGCATTTCAAGATCTTGAGCCATCCCAAGCTCCAGCTCCCAAGCTTCAGAGGTACACTCCTCACCTGGATAGACGTGCAGGTGGTAATGACACTGGTCCCCAGGCTGGTGCTATCACTGAGGTCATCTGGCAATGAAGGTGTCTTTTCCACCCGGGGGGCCTGGGTAGCTGGAAGTGAGGGGCCTTTGGGAGACATGTTCACATCTGTGCCATTGCCAAAGGCCTGAATGGCATTTCCTGGAGAAAGGACATATGGAAACAGCAAAATCAGAACCCACTGCCATGATTCCTACCTCAACTTTCTTCCTAACTACGGCTCTCTCAAAAGAGTCCGGAAGCTGAAGACAAAATGGTAGGGTGTTAGAATTTGACTTTGCTAAGGCTCTTTTCAGACTTAAAATGATCTCCCAGTTGGTGAGGAAGATAGAAGAGGAAATCTAGAAAAGACAGAAAAATCAAAATGGAAAGAAAGTGACATGATGAGAATTGCTACAAAGAAAAGGAGAGGGGAGCCCTGAAGAGACAGTTGGCCAAGCCAAGAAGGCGGGAACATCTTAGTGGTCAGCACTGAAAACCTATCTTGCAGAAGGTCCCATTCTCAGCTCTCTAAGCACAGGGTCTTCCAGGCCCTTTGCCAATTCAAGTACTATCTGATCCCCACCACAAACTCAGACATATTCCCTCTCCACATCACTGACTCTTCCTGGACAACCACCAACTAACACTAATCCGGTGAGAAAACCTAATTAGGCTTCGTGGACAAAATCATCCCTAAAACTCAACAAGTGTCTACAGAAATCTCTACCTCCAAAGTCATTCTGTGGTGTTGTGGACTACATGTGTCTCCCTATCATCAACAATGTTTCTCTCCCCTTTATTGCCAGTCCCAGAGGTGTCTTCTATACCTAAGTCTTCCAAAGCCAAACCTTAGGAGCCAGTAGCTCATGGTGCCTCCCTACCCACTCACTGGAAGTCAGAGGAGACTACCTCACAGATATCTCATGATTCCACCTCTAGTCATTATCCCCAGGTCATCACTGTCTTCTTCCTAAGGCATCTGCTATAGCGTAGGAGTCCCAGTATTAGGTCATCCCTTAAGTCATATCTATAACCCCAATAACATCTACGCCACAGCTAGGTTGGGCTGGATTCCAACACCAAGTGCTGGTCATGATTCTTTAACCACCCACCACCATGACTTTCAAGAAAGGAAACACAAATGCCTTCATATATGCAGGAGGAGTACACTGTGTTCTAATCCAGATACGTGCTACTCTGGTCACCTTCAGTGCTATGTGACAAGACTCTCTGCATCCTCCTCATCACTCTACGTTCTTCTAGGGAGTCCTGAAACCCTGTCAGAGTAGACTTTTAAACGGACTAACACCCAGCTACCCTCAAGAGATACAATCTCTGGGAAGCTTTGAGCCCTCTCTTGTGCTGGATGACTTGGGTATCTGAACTCTAACACCATAGAGAACTGTACCCTACAACTTCCATCTGTGCTGGGATCACAGACAACTCCTTAATTTACCTTATCTAGCTACACCTCCTTTAATGACAGGCACTGGAATCTCCCTCTCTGAATCCCCAGTGCCAGACATAAGGGTAAGAAAAAGAGATAAATGGATAGAAGGAAGAAAGGATAGAGAATAGGATGATGTGTGCAGGTGGCATAATCAGCAAGAAAATGTCAGGCTGGAAAAAACAAAAGCAGGATGGATTTGACTGTGACCTCTTCTCCCTATAGCCTTTGGGCCAACAGTTAAATATCCTTTTTTTTTTTTAAGTCACCAATTATAAAAGGAAAGACCCACTACATGGAGAGGGTGCCTGTGGTCCTCTTGAGAAAACTCGGGCTCCAAGGGGAACTAGCTGATGTTGTCAGAAAGCCAACTAAATTCCTTCTGTCTTGACTTTCCATGGGCTTACAGACTCTGGTGGCAAACTCAGGGCAGCCCACCAATAGTTCTGGTATGAAATCCCCAAAAGCTCAAAACTTCAGACCTGTAGGTGCAGAAGAGCCACATGTATCATTGGCCATCCCAAAAAGATGAGAGGAAAATGACCAGGGCAGCTCCAGGTTCCCTCCCAAGTAGCAGACATGTCTTCCAGGTAGGAGACAGAAGGGGCCTGAGGCCATGGGAATGTTTTTCTAGACTTACGGAGGCATGGGTTTTCTGTAAAGTCCCTGAGGAACTTCTCGCACTCTTCTTCCATGTTCCCACTACCACGACAATTGCACCAGGGAGACACCACGATGCCGGTCGGGTTGGAGTCCACATAGTTGGGCGTCATATCAAACCCTGGGAGAGAGAAAGGGGAGGAAAAGAAGATGCATAGGCACAGGAGGACAAAGGTCCTGCCTGTCTTCCCACCTGTCCATCCCCCAAAAAATCACAGATACCCCAATTTACAATCCTAACTCTGAGCACAATTACCCCTGGTAACTATGGGATCGGTCAGCAAGAACAGAATGGCCAAAGGCCTAGAGAGCCATCAGCCTCTGTGTCCTCAAGAGAGCAGAAAAGACCCCAGCAGCTCTGGCCCCACCTTCAGTTTTCCTTGCTTTCTACCACACAAACATACAGAATGATTCTTCGAGATTCAAAGAGATGAAGGCTTCCATTCCAAGCTAGATCTCAATGCTAGCATGTACCAACCAAGGGAACATGGTCAAGGAACTCAATTTCTCTTAACCATCAGTTTCCTTGCCTGTGAAATAGAACTATCAATTGCTCTTTAGTGAAAGCTCCAATATAAGAGTCCACACTGACTGCTTAAGCAGTACCCAGAAGGCTACAGCTTAATTTCCAAAACCCTATAATAGAGAAACAGGGCGCCACTCCTGATAAGGAAGCTGCCCTCCTCTGCTTTCCCCAAATGCTCTGTCTGAATCTGCCTCAGGCAAGGTTGTGCTGTCAGTCTCTTCTGCCAGCCTTGGGCTGGGCTGCAGCAACCCCACCCACTTCAGTGAGGCGGGAGGGAGGGATGCATGGGGGAGCTTACCAATCATGCCAGCATAGGAGCCCAGACATGCCTGGTAGTTGTCCGAAGGGCAGCTGGTGAGTGTCCGGTAGGAGGCTCGACAGTTGGCGTGGAAGTCTGCCAGGCGGGACCTGGTGTCGGGAAAAGACCCAAGGAGGAAAGAGTTTAGTCTGGCAGCCTGCTCCAGCCTCCTCCACACCACCTGGGGCACTGAAGCTCCAGACTGCACATTCTAGAACCTGATGAAGGCAGGAAAGGGGGAGTAGGAAGTGAAGAGTGACCTAGAGCCGAGCATAGCACATTTTTTATGTGCATTAGTGTGAAGGTATAAGATTCTTTGGAGGCTGGTCGTGATGGCACAGGCCTTTAATCCCAGCACCCAGGAGGGAGAGGCAGGTGGATCTCAGTGAGTTCAAGGCCTGTCTGGTCTACAAACCATGGCTCTGTTACACAAAGAAACTCTGTCTCCAAAAAATTGTAAAACAAAATTTAAAAAAAAAAAGCGTGTATCACCTCACCCGGTAATTTTACAATTTCTAAAGAAATAAGACACTAAAGAAACAAAACAAAACACCTTAATTGTTTCAAATTAGACTCATCTGAAAGTGGTTCAAAAAAAAAAAAAGATTCTTTGGAACTGGAGGACAGTTTTAAGCTGCCATGTGGTTGCTTGAAATTGAACCTGGGTCCTTTGGAAGAGCAGGCAGTGCTCTTAACCACTGGGCCATCTCACCAGCCTCCAGGCATAATGCAATTTAAGAAAAGCCCAAGCCATGCACCATTAATATCATCACTTAGGGGGCTAAAGCAGGCGGGTTATCACAACCTGAGCAACATGGTGAGTCCCAGGCCAACCTGGAATAAAATGTGAGACCTGTCTCAAAAAAGAGCAAAACCGAAGCTCAGAGATAATTGGGCAAAAGGGACTAAAAAAGATGCTGGCAATGCTCTCTGAGTGGATCTTGCTATCAGAAAAATAGAGCAGAGGGAGGGGGTATGCTGCTTGACACTACCCAGGACCAGGGAGGGGAACTAGGTTCCACTTGCTGACAGTTGGGGTCTTGGAGAATGTTGCTCAAATCCTGGAACACAGTGCTCTTCCCAACCCAATGTGGATCCAGTGATCCTTACCCTAGCCTGAAGCTCAAAAATCCTCGACTCAGAGAGAAGGAAAGAGTCTTCTTAGGGTGAGAAGTCTCCTCATTCTTGCATCATGTCAGAGCAAAGGCCAACAGGGTGCCCCTCTCCTGCCTCCCCAGGCTCACCAGGCAGAGCCCACCTTTTAAAGTTTTCTCTTCATGGCCTAGCATGCCATCCCCTATTGCCGTCAGTAGCTCTGACATTGCTTTGTAACCACCTGTGCTACGGCTCTGCCACACTCAGCCAGGAGTAGGTCCAGGCTTTTCTCTACCCCAGCCTCAGAGCTGGATGTGACACAAAGTCTAACACCCTTGGTTATCCCCTTCCTTCTCCCTCTTGCCCTACTGCTCTGGCCACAGAGGTTTCCATCCACCTGGACCAGGAAGGATGCTTCCCTTCCTGTGTCTAAGACAGCCATGCCCTCCTACAGGAGAAGGTCCTGCCCATGTGACCTCACTTATCAGCTCATCTGAGTCTTTGACAATGCAAAGAAAGCAAAGTCCCGTTGACAGTTGGACCTCAGACCTCTGGCTTCTGCAACTGTAGAGTCTATTTCTGTCTTAAGCTACATAATCTGGGGTACTCTGGTCCATCCCTTGGGAGATGCTATTAGATTTTCAAAAACTCCATTTTGGTCTTCCTCCAGAAGGAAGCAAGGGCAATGGGAGGTGATGATGGCAGAATGGAGATCCTGAAGATTTCTACGTTGTGAGCAATCACTGGTTAGCATCTTCCCGATGACGGTGTTTAAACGCCTCCTCTGACTCAAATGCTTGCATCCATTTCAACTCCATATGGGCATGTATAGAACCTGTCTCCAACTTCCTGCATCCCCAAGGCTACCCGAGCCCTTCTCCAGAGAGGTATTTTCCCATATGTCATATGGATTTGTCCTCTTTCTCTGCAACTACACAGAAAATCTGGACCTCGCAACTCAATAGCACAGAGACTTGCTGGCATCACCTTGTTTGGTCTCCTCAATGAGAACATCCATCACTAACATGGTAATTTTATTTCTTGCTTCATCCATATCCTCCAATGCCCTGTTAAACATGGGATGCTGGCTATCCCTCATCCTTGCTCCAGCTGTGTTGCATCACATCCCCTGCCATGTGGCTAACAGGGTCAAGGGGTGAATGATAAGCATGTCAACATGGCATCAGAAGGGAACCCCAGTAACATGTTCAAAGCAGCATGCTCCCCACCCCACTGCCCCAGATTAGGGCTCAGGGCTTTAGTGAAATGTCACCATCTGCGCACTTTCTTACAAACAGCGTGATCTGCCCAAACCTGAGCTAAGAGTTCCAGCTAGACCTGCAGCTGTTGGAAACCTCCTCCACTGCTCCAATCATCACCAGCATCCAGAACAGATGCCTCCTCTCTAACAATTCTGGCTCTGAGATCAAATGGCACTGGGAACCCTGTGTATCTTTTGTCTGGGCTTTTGCAGTCCAAGGAGCCTTTCAAAATGTCACCAACTCAAAGGCTGGAGAAGGAGTGGAAACACAACTGACAGAATATGAGAAGGGTCCTTTGAGGGATCTAGGACATTTCCCTAGTAAACCAGAGACCATCCAGGCACTGCAGGAGAAGTGGAGGTGAGGGTCCAATCGAAGGAACAGAAGGTGAAAGAGTACAGACCCCTCCAAGGGTTGTGGCTAGAGGTGCTTCTGAGCTGGCAAGAAGGAAGCCAGTCCAGCTGCTGGGAGAGCCATCTGTCACATGGCGGTGCTCAATCCCTTGCTCTATTATGTGACCTGGGGTTCCCTAGCCACGTCTCTGTAGTCAGTGTCCCCACTTAAACAGGAGGCTGTGCCTGCCCAGAGCTTCAATACAATGGCGAGAGATACTGGACAAAGCAGCCACCGGGGGAGACAGGAGTCATCATCCTCATTGATTTCTCCGTAGCCCTGTGGCTGGGTCTGGCAAGTGCAAACAGGAAATGGCTCTTCCTGACCCATGGAGAAGAAAAACACACCGCTTTATCCTGTGTGGGAACTGTGAGCATGCCAAGGGAAAAGAGGGCTCCAGAGGCAGCTTGCTGGATCCCAGGAAGACCCTGCCCCCTCTGAACTCACTGACCCCTTCCATGCCATGAAGAACACTGGGGGAGGGGAAAGGAGCCCAGGCCCTGGAAACTAGGAATGTACACAGAGCCCCCAAGGCCAGTCCCCAAGGTAATGTGCAGGGGGAAACACCATCTCAATCCCGTGTGGCTCCAGACTGTCCTCAGAGAAGTCTGGTGGTTAGCGCCAGGACCCCAGACCTGAAACTGTGCAGAGTAAAGGGAAAGGGAGGGCATGGGTTTGGGCTGACAGTTGGTGAGAGGGAATGGCAGGGAAGGGAAGCAGTTAGGCCTTCTGTTGCCATCCTCACCACTTGCAGCATCAGAGCAGTTTGGCAAGCAAGAGGAACAAATGGGGCCATTCAGGAGGTTGCCAAGTCCAAGTCTCCAGGAGGCCTTTGATTGCTCAAGTTTCTTTCTGCCTCTCAATCCGTGATAAAGCCACAGCCGTGGCCTTCCTCTGCCAGGACAAGAGACCAAGTGGAGTCAATTTCCTTTAAGCCCTTTACATACTCCAGCTCCAACACACTGAGAACCAAGCACATGAGCATTCCAACCCAGCCCATTGTAAGTGGGGGTGCCAGCCGGTGATCGCCACCTCCTCTGGGCAAACTGTCACTCATCCTCCATACCCTGGGATGTCACCGGTCAGTCTCTTGGATTCTGTTCCTGCCACCCAGAGCTGATCTTCGCTGATCTCTGCTTTTAAGCGCTCCCTCTTCCCCGCCACAAAAAGAGATGGTGTAAAGAAATCATAAGAGTAAAAAACAGACAGATAAACAGAGAGAAAGGAGCAAAGAGGCAGCAAGAGAACCAATATGTACACAAATCAAACTGCTCTTAACTGAGCTCGGGAAAGCAGGTGATCGCCCCCAAAATCTCAAGCCCTCTTTGGGCCTGGTTCATAATAGCTGTAGCCTATTCAATCACAGAGAAGCAGCAGAAGAGAGACACTTGACCCTAATTAGATGAAAAGGTGGCCGTATTAGATGCAGTATGCCCATTTCATTTGAATTTCAGATGAATGTGAGGTTGTTGTTGTTGTTGTTGTTGTTGTTATTGTTATTGCTATTATTATTATTATTATTATTATTATTATTATTATTATTAATCTCAGACAAACTTATACTAAAAAATGCTTTGTGAATCTGGAATTCAAATTTTACTGGGCATCCTATATTTTTATCTGTTAGGACATGTGACCTGGCAAAAGGAGAAAGAACAGAGCTGAGTATGCAGAAAGCAACCCACACAGCAACACCCACCCAGATTTGGGAGGGGGGCACTTCTCAAAGTGTGGTAAACAGACTACCAGCCCTGTCAGTGGCCAGAGATTGTTAGACATACAAATTATCTAGGCTCCTGCCCAAATACACCCTCCCTAAAACTGCATCAGCAGAGCTAGGAATGTCTCTACCAGGCCTCCAGATGATGGGGTAGCAGGCTCCAGTCTGAAGTGTGGCAATCTGCAAAGGCTGTTGAGTTGGGCTTGTGGGTGCCTAGCAGATCCTGCCTTCTGGCCTCTGCTTTAAATATCCTTGCTTTATGCCCCACTTGTGGAGGAAAGAAAACCCTAGGAAGATTGTGGTTGCATAAAGAATGTGTGTGCTTCTATACATATGTATGTATGTGGACAGGTATGTGTAGACACATAGACACACAGATCTATACACAGAGAGAGAGAGAGAGAGAGAGAGAGAGAGAGAGAGAGAGAGAGAGATCTGCATCCAAAGAGACCCACAGGACATCATTATAAGGACATGCCCTTCCAACTGCTTTGTGTGTGATGTTATCCAAAAGAAAGGGCACATGTTCCTGTTTTATTAGTGACACTCTGTCTTGGCCCAGGCAATAACACCTTTCGAAGTCTGCTTACAAGTGCTACATTGAGTCTGAAGTGTCCCCATGAGCTCCTGCTTTGGGTGCAGGATCCTCAGCAACAGGTGCTATCTAGGGGGACTGTGGAGCCTTAGCAAGTGGGACCTAGCAGATGATTAAAGGCAAAGATTTGAAGGTTTTAGCCTGATCCCCTAATTCCGGCCACTCCCTGCTTCCTGCCCATCAATGAAGTGAGAAGCCTCTACCACATGCAGTCACCACCGTGAATTCTGCCATGCCCTCCCCTGCAACGGCAGATAGACTGAGACCCTCACAAATCATGAGTGAAAATAAAGCTTTCTTGTCATAAACTATTTCTGTCAGATGTTTTGTCACAGTATCACAAAGAAACTAACACAGTAGGTGAATTTCTCCTCCAGATGCCCAGAACTTTCCAACAATGGCCAATGCGTGGCTCCTGGCTTGCAGTTCTTTCGTCTATCAAATTGTACCTGCTCGTTGCTAGAATGGAAGCCAATGTAAACCAATCAGTTACTTTAATTTTTAACCTAGCTGCACCTCTGCTAGTTAATTTTTTTTTTTTGACTATTACTTAGCTTCACTCTCTGATACTATAAGGCTTCTGCTGGCCAAGCTTGAATCAACCAGGAAAAAAAGCACACTACGGAAAGGTGACACAGAAGCCTAGGGAGATGGCTCAGCAGGCTCATGAGCACGAGGACCCACTGCCAATCCCCAGCATCCATGTAAAAAACTAGGCATGGTGACACATGCTTGTAATTCTAGGGCTGGGAAGACAGAGGCAGGGGGATTCCTAGGCCTCTAGCCAAGGGCCAATGAGAGACTCTTTGTCAGATGAAGGGCAGCAGTGTCTGTGATTACAACGACACCTGAGCTCATCCTCTGGCTTCCACATGAACACAGGTGCACCGCCCACAGCCACCCCCAAAACAGAGACACATTTTTAAAAGAATAATAATAACAATATTAATTAATTTTAAGAAGCTGCCCTGGGAGCCCACTATTTCAAAGCTACCACACCCAGGCCAACCTCACATGGACCCTAACTGGCAACACCTCAACCTCGGCCAGCTGCAACCTTTCCCCTGCCTCAGGAGCACTCTCTCCAAATTATCGCACACAGCCCAGCGCAAAGCTGATCTAAGGCAGCTTTACCCATCTGCCACCCCAAGAAGCCTGCTCCAGCAAAACTATTTCTTAAGACAGCACCGCGACAAGCAGCCCATCCCCCGCAACCGTACAGCTGCCACCCACTACTCTGAGTCCTCTGCCACCGAACCTACACAAACTGTCCCGGCCTGGCACAGATTCAGGCAGAAGTACTCCCTCAGCTGACCAGCTAGAAGCAGCTCACCCTGGCATGGAGCAGGAAAGCACACCTCCATCCTGCTTTTCGTTCCCCCCTTCCCCCTCCCTCCCACCCTACCCCACCACCCACCACCCCCGGGGTCTCCTGCAAGTTGCCCAGCCCTCTGCCCACCTATGGGCTCTAGCTTTGTGGGCAGAAAACACTTAGCAAAACACATTGAGCAACCTAACTCCAGATGCCCAGGTCTCATCGGAAAAACACAGGCAATAAAAACAGAAAAACAAAAAATAAAATAAAATAAAATTCTCATGGTCCCCAAGGAGAATAAGTTAGATAAAATTGAAGGTACGGAATTTTAAGGAACAATTATAAATATGTTCAAAGAGGCCATGAAATTCAAGGAGAGGGCAAACACTTGAATGAACTCAAGACAGAAATAAACTGATTGTAGACCAAGTAAACACAAGCAAACATCTGAATGAAATAAGGAGGCTCATTCAGGATATGAAAATAGAAGTCAATGAAGAAGTGGAAATACCAAAGAAGAAAACTCAACTTGAAATAAAGCTAGAGATAAAATTCTCAACCAGTCCAATAAAAGTTCAGTGGATCATTTTACCAACCAAATAGATCACGTGAAAGACAGAATATTAAGGCTTAAAGACAAATTAGAGGAACTGAACCATTCAGCCAAAGAAAATGGAAAAATAAAATTTTAATGCAGAAACGGACCATGCAGGGTCTGTGAGATGCCATAAAAGACCAAATCTATCCCTGATAAGAGTAGAAGGAGAAGAATTCCAGGTTAAAGGCCTAGAAAGGATTTTCAATAAAATTGTAAAATAAAAATTTCCAAACCTTGATAAAAATATGTCCATACAAGTATAAGAAGCCCAGAGAACACCAAACGGGCAGGACCAGAAAAGAATACTTATCCATAGCATGTGATGGTTACAACACTAAAACAAACAAATAAAATAAATATAATTTTGTAAAAGCTCCAAGAGAAAAAGGTCAAGTCACATAAAAGCCAACCCCATTTAAATAACACCTGATTACTCATAGACGCTTCTAAAGCTAGAAGCTCTAGGAAAGATATATTCCAAGCGCTGAAAAATCATAACTTCCAAGTCAGATATTAAACTCTGGAAAGCTATCTTTTATAAGTAAAAGAGAAATAAAAACTTTCCGTGATAAAAACAAACTAAAGGAATTTATGACCATTAAGCCAACCTACAGAGGATGCTGGAAAGAGCTCTTGGGACTGAAAAGGAAGATAAAAACATCCAAGAGAGTATAGAGATAAATATACCACACCGTGACAATTTCATCGCAGAAAATAAGAAAACATCACAAAGTCATCAAAACTACAGAAATTAATATACAGCTTCCCATAATAACTCTGAATATTAATGGTCTCAACTCTCCAATAAAAAGAATACAGGCTAGCAAACTGAATTAAAACATAAGATCTATCTTTTTGCTGCTACCAAAAAAAAACCCATACCTTACCATCAAGGGAAGCATCACCTTGAAATAAAGTTATTGAGTGGAAAGAGGGTAATACACGCAAATGCAACTAGGAAACAGGCATAGTTATTCTGATAGCTTAGAAAACAGACTTCAAACCAAAACTGGTCACAAGAAATAACAACACTTCATACTCATCAAGGGAACAATTCATTAAGAGGCTATCAATTCTAACAATATATGCACCAAACACAGGTGCACCCAACTTTATAATCCAGGCACTACTAGATGTAAAGCAACAAGTTAAGCCAACACAGTAACTGTAGGGACTTAGATAACCCAGTTTCAGCAATAGACAGGTCATGCAATCAAACTTCAGATAGATAAACACTGGAATTAAGTGTCACCGTAGTCAAATGGACTTAATAGAGATCTACAAAACATCCTACCAAAACAGTCAGTAATACACATTCTTCTCAGTAGTACGTAGAATGGTCTCCAAAACAGGCCACAATTCAGGATGCAAAGCAAGCTTTAACAAATAAAAGAAAATGGAAACAACTTCCTGTATTCTGTCTGAACACAGTGGCATAAATCTAGACATCAAGAGCAAGAAAAATACACCAAGTCCATACACACAGGGAGACTAAACATACTCTATTAAATAATAACTGAGTCAATGAAAAACATCAAGAAGGAAATAAACACTTTCCTAAAATTGAGTGAAAAATGAAACCACAACGTACCTATAGGACATGAAAGCCACCCTAAAAGGAAAGTTTATAGTGCTAAGTGCCCATATCAAAATTTCTGAATGATCTCAAATTTAAAAAAAGAAATAAGAACCTTAATGATGTACTGTAAGCCCTTGGAAAAATAAGAATAAGCAAAATAAAAAAAATAGGTGAAAATAATTAAGATCTGAGCAAAAACTAATGAAATAGAAATTATATAAATAGTATTTAAAAGTGAGTGAAGCAAAGAGCTGGCTCTTTGAAAAGATAAACATGTCTAACAAACAATTAGCCAGATTTAACTAAAGAAAAAAGAGGAACACCCAAGTTAATAAAATCAAAATGAAGGAGACATAACAGGTACCGATAAAATTCAGAAAATCATAAGGCATATCTTAAAAACATATATATTCCACTACATATATGTTCTACTTCTATATTGAAAAATACAAAAGAAATGAATGAATTTCTAGATGCGTATGGCCTACCATAAGTATACCAAGATGAAATAAAGAATTTAAATAAACCTATAGCCAATAATAAGACAGAAGCAGTAACAGACAGAAGACTCCAAGGATTTCTCCCCTGTTAACACAGATGCAATAAAAAAATTTTTTCAATAAAACGCTTGCAAACTGAATTCACTGCAGAATTCCACCAGACAGACCTCTGAAAAACAACTACAACCAATACTATTCTAGTATTCCACAAAAATAGAAAAAGGTGAGCCTGAATTGTTAACTTGACATAGGCCGGGAGTCACCTGAAGAGGGACCCTCAATTGAGGGACTGTCCAGATCAGATTGGCCTGTGGCCATGTCTGCAGGTGATTGACTGTTGATTGATTTAGGACAGCCCAACCCACTGTGGGTGGCACCATCCTTAGGCAGTTGGGCCTGGGCTGAAGAAGATGCTAGCTGAGTGAACCTGGGAGCTACATAGCAAGCAAGCAGTGTCCCTCCTCGATTAGGGTCAGACCTGAATGACCTCAGTGGTGGACCGTGACCCAAAAGTGTAAGCCGAATAAACCCTTTCCTCCTCAAGTTTCTTTAGGTGACAGCATTTATCACAGCAACAAAATGAAACTAGGACAGGTAGCATTCTCTTGAGGCTCAGGGAACATTGGGCAGTGGGGGGTTGGGGGAGAAGGCATGCCTTACGACAGGGAGATGGGCTACAGAATGCTATCTTCTAAGCATGGCACAGCAATGATAAACTCAGAGCAGCTGCACCTATTGGCACTGGGCCTGTGCAAGTTGGGCCCACCCAATAGTCAGCTAGGGATGGGGAAAGAATTCGCAGAGCTTCATCTCCTACTGCTTAAAACTATTGGCAGCTAACAGGTTCTGGGAGAAGGGAGTCATGACAAACATCCGTACACCCTCTGGTAAGTCCGCTAGGCTCTGATGGAGAGTTCGGAGCCCATATCCACACAGACAGCCCTGGATAAACTCACATAAAATAAAACAAGAAGTTGTAAATACAGAAGCCAGATTTGTCGAGAAGGAGACTGGCCAAGGTGGGAGGTATATAAGAAAGGGTGTGGCGGTTTGGGAAAAAGAATCGGCGTGCACTACATACGAGTATTAAGTTATCAACAAACAAGCTTTATTAAATAAAAGCTGCTCACATGCTGGTACAGGTCAGTGGTGTGGCACTGGTAGAATGAACAAGGTCTTGGGCTCTAGGACCAGCATAGAGAACAGAATGATCACATGCCAGGAATCAAATCCTCAGAGGTCTGGGATCCATGCAAAAGAGCAGGATGCCAGGAGCACTTCAGTTTTGGAAACAGACATTGCGCTGACTTCCGCAAAAAGACAGCATGGACCAGGCACTCTCTGACCAGCTTACTCAGGGAAGAGCCACTCAGAAAGCCCTGAACACTGAGGAAAGACACACCACTATCAAAAATGGCAAGGATGTGGGCTGTGTCTGTATCTAAAGATTTTAAATATAAAAGCATATTAAGGGATTTAAAAGCAGCAGCCAGAGTAGTTTATGCCCCCTGGGAAAACAGGGAGCAATGTTAAGCTGAGGACCCGGGGAACTCACAGGAAATTTCAAAGGACACTGTTCATTGTGTTCTCTTTTAATAAACTTGCCTGGAAGTTGTAATTATTTCTTGACGTTTAACCGAACGAAGCCTTGGGAATCCTGACTTATTATAAACAATAATTTTTCTAGGCCTCTTCTGTTACAGAAAATGTTCTCAGTTCCGAAAGTATCAGCAAATTCATGCCATTCTACCCTGTGATGAAGAGGAAAGCCCCAGTCTTGTTTGTTTGTTGTGTTTCAAAAGACAAGGTTTCTCTGCGTAGATTTGGCTGTCCTGGAATTGATTTGCAGACCAGGCTGGCCTCAAACTCACAGCGATCCACTTACCTCCACCTCCCAAGTGCTGGGATTACAGGCATGCTCCACCATGCCTACCCGGCAAAGCCCCAGTCTTAAGAGGGCCAGCTCTTCACTCTGGCAACCCCAGTTCATGGGAGTGGCCACACTGGAGAGAGACGTGGTACTGAGCCTGGAGAGGCTGCTGAACCATTCTGAGCACAGGAGCTGCCCAAGAACCTCCCTTTTCTCCTCCATGTGCTCTGTGGAAGGAGCCGGGGACAGCGCCCAGCCTCTGCCATGACCACCCAATGACCTACTCAGGTCACTCAATGAAGCACCTCGTTTTCCCCACCTGATAGATGGAGGCTGCAGCAGCACTTAGCTCCTGTGGGCCATAGGAGGACTCAGTGAGCTGTCAGATGAAGGTCTGGAAGTGTCTGGACAGATTCTGTCACAGCGGGATCCCTGCCAGGGTTTGCTCTTGTGGGGGTAGATATGATGGGTGTCACTAACCAGGGCAGGAGCTCTATTCCTCCATGCCAGCGTCACAGTACCCCTGGCCATTAGGTACCACACAGCACTTCACTAGCCTTGCCACATGGTACTCTGACAACAGTGTTCCAAAATCAACATCCTTATCAGTGTTTTACAGCTGAGGAAATGGAAGCCTAGAAAGACAGATTAACTCATTGAATAGCACAGCACCAGGCCAGGAGGTTTAAGTTCAAATCTAAACTCCAAAACCATTATGTGTTTCCTGCTGCGTAGTCCATAGTTCTCCCACATTTCTCGGCCCCTCACTTCCACCCTGCAACATTCTGAAGCCACAGAAACATAGTTCTCTCCTGGGGCTGTGCCAGAAAATAACTGGGTGCCACCTTCCTCCTTTTCTATCATCCAGCCTGGAGTGCACACCATCTCTCCTCCAGGAGCACCAAGAAGGTGTCCATTGGAAATAATGGCCTGGAAGAGGTTGTGGTTACAGCCACTGGACTCCAGATAACCGGAAACAATCAGTCAGACCTAGTCCACCATCACAAGACCTATATGCCGACCCCAGTGAGGGACCCACACCTTCTCTTCGAAAGAGTCAGGAGGATGTAGATGGGGCAAAGGTCAACTCAAGCCCACCTGGATCTCCACAGAGGGATGTCCAGGTATAGCAATCAGGCCACTTCTTTCTCCAAGACGTTGTCAGTAGATTTACCCCCTTCGTGTCCTTCAAAAACATACCCTTGTTTTTGCACTTCTTCCTCATCCCTTCACCTGTGTTCCAAACCTATTATTACTGGGTATGAGGAGAAAGGAATTAAATGTATGCATCATTTGATTTTAATTGAAGGACTGTTCTATTTCATTGAACTGCTAAGTAAGCTGAACAGGAGATTGTGTTTACATAAGCAAACCCCAAGTCACTATAGACTTGCTGTCACATTAAGTCAATACTTATGAAGGCTCTCTATTTAATTATTCAGTGAGGATTGACTTATTATTGTGTTAAGAGTGTGGTTAGCCTTGAGCTAGGTAGCCAGCCAGCTGAAAGATTTCTTTCAACTTTCTCTGAATGCTGATACGGTTCTTGCTAGTGGTATGAGGTTCGCTTTCTCCCTTTCTCTCTCCCCACCTCCCCCCCCCGCCCCTTCAGCCTCGGAGCAAGCACTTCAAGTCCACCACTCTTCAGTTGGGGGGACCCCAGGTGATCCTGTGTGGTTGACCTTTCAAATGGTCTTTCTAGGATGGGTAATTTGCCCTCAGAGCTTAACATATAAATTCTCACCCAGTCAATTCTTCTCTTCTTAAGTACATCAACCCCAGCCTTTATCCTTCTCACTTCTGACTCAGAGGGCCTCCTGCCGAAAGTCCCAGAACCTTCACCTGCCTTGTTAATCCCCGCATTTACCCTCCCTCCAAGCTCCTCAGAATGTGTTTCTCCACCTCCTCATTCCTGTACAAACCCCACCACTCCACAGCATATTGTTTTAAAGGTGCAAAGATTCAGACATGTCCTTATATCAAACTCAATATGGGAACGCAACATCAGAGGTGGGTACTTCAGCTCAACTTCTGGCCAGCTAGAAAGACAGAGTGACAGAATAGCTAAGAGCTGCTGGAACCCACGTCACCTTGGTTCAAACCCCAGCCCTGCCAGTGGACCTGCATCCATGTAAGAGTGCTAATGGATTCTGGGAAGAGGCGCAGCGACTGCCTCTGAGCATCTGGGACTGATGTCCGTCCCAGCTTTCCTAAGCAGCCCTCTGTATACTGAGAGTAAGACCCCTATGAAAGAGAAACGCCTGCACTTCTATGGCCCACCACGTAGCACCCTGACTCCAGCCTTACCTGGAGTAATCTCCATCACCTTATTATCCTCAACTCCTCCTCCTCTCTCCCACCTCAAAGCCATGTACCAACATAGTGTTACATCTCCCAACCTTGTCTCATAAATCTCCTTTATCACTCCACTTGCTAAAAAAAAATATCATCCTCCAGGCTTGCCCTCCTTAAAAACTCTTCTAGGTCCAAAAATTCCAAATTCAGGTCACATACCATCTCTTCCAGAAAGCCTGCATACCTTTGTCTATCTCTGAATGTGTCCCATAAACTCCAGCTATGGCTTGTCTCATCTATCATAATTTACATTTTTTTCTATGTACCCAAGGGTAGCCTCACACTTCTGATCCTCCTGCCTCTTCTTCACAACTAACAGTTCATTTCTCATGCTTCATTTGCTAACTACGGCTTCTTTCGGGACAGAGATTGTCTCATCCATGTTTGAATCTTCAGCACCCAAAGGAATACCTGATGTACAACAGTGATTCATCAGGCATTGGATGGAGTGTTAGCTGAAAGAATGAATGCATGAATGTGTAGACAGGAGGATAGCAGGGTGGGTATATAGCTCTGAATGGATAGATGATGGGTGAGTGGATTGATTAATGGGCCTCTACATGAAAGAATCAAGGGTGTGGGGGGACTTTCCTCTAAGAGGCAAGAAATCTGAGAACCCTGTTTCCCTTGAGAAATAAAATTACAGTTAGCTCTCTAGCTGCCAGCAAAACAATGTGTATCAATGTTGCATTTACTTGGGCACCAGCATAGCTTAGGCCCAAAACACTCCCTGCACTGGGTTCGTCTTTTCACCTTCCTGTGGTCCTGCCAGGTGGTTGTTAAGACTTAGAAATGTCTCTCTGCCATCTCTGGTAATAGCCATCCACTAAAGGAGACCCCAGTGGCCTACAAGAATTAACATGCGTCCTTAAGTACCACTCTTAGCATAAAGAAGTGCCTTGGGGACCTACAGGAGAGAAGCCAATGTGTCCCTATGGGGGGAAAAGGGCTAGTTAAAGTATCCATTCTCCAACACACAGAAGAGCAAAGGGGCCAGCGACGGAGCAGAGTATTGGGGCCAAAAACCTATGCTTACATACCACAAGCCCTCAAAGCATCACAGCACCTCTTACGGCTGGGAGCTGTGATACACATGTCTGTAAGAGACCCTGGGGGACAAAACAACCGTATCCGCTAAAATACTTCTGAAAACTGAAATGCACCGTGTGCACACTTACCACACTTTCCTTCTAGGAATAGAATAAAGAGAACATTCAGTTCCCTTCTCACCTTTGCCTGGCTGAACAGACAAGATCCCTGTGCAAGTTGGAGGAAGGAAAAGGGGGACACGTGAGGGCAGAGCAGAGGAGGAGCCTGTGCAGTGCAGCTTCCGGTTGTGATGGAGCCACCAGGAAGTAGGAAAGAACAGTTATGGCTGGGGTCCACTCTGAGAAAGTACAGTCCCCTCCCTCCTCCTGGACTTCCATTCAGGCCTTTAAAAATGAACTGCATAAACAAATATTTTTCCAATCAGGCAAATATCGGGGCAGCTATGCCACCGCTAGGCGTCCTTCTCATTATATAGACTAATGAGAACACTGTGCTTCTCGGGAGCAATTTATCATGGGCAACATCCATTATAAATGACATTTTTTTTTCCCGAACTAACAAAGGATGTGAGGCTAGAGAAACTGGTTAAAAGGAAATGTTTAGCTGATTCCAGAAACCATTTAGAAACTAATTGCCAACCCCTTTGCTGGCCAGTACTTTCTCCTCTCTGCACTGTTTTTCTGCCTTGGACTCCCTGCTCTGTCCACCCACCTCCAGGAGCCTGGGAAAGGGAGCATTTGCTGGCTCCTGGGAGTGCTGCCTTTTGGGAGGGCAAAGTCTTAAGCAGCAGTGCTAGAGCATAGAAGACCCGATTATTTGTGGTCCCAACTTGCTGATGCAAGAAGAAAAATACAGCAAACTGCAGCTGCTGAACTCAGCTTTTTTTTTTCCTTTTTCTTCCTTCTTCCTCCTTCGCTGAGGTTAGTGTTTTATAAAACAGGGGCTTTGAAACAAAAATAAAATCTATAAACTAGGGGGCTTCCCACCTGTGAGCATAAGGTCAGGCACACAGAGGGCTGCATTCAGGATAGAGAGCAGGCCCTTCAGTTTGCCTGCACACAGTAAGCGCCCCCCCCCCCCTTCCTGGTACAACACATACACACAAGCATGCACACACTCAACACATGCATGTACATAGGCCGGCCCTGAATACAAGGTTACTCACCCTTAGATCAAAAACCTTCATTCCACCCCTATGCCATCCATCCTACCCCATCCCCATCCCCACCCCCACCCCACCCCACCCCCCCACCATATCACACCCCACCACACACCAATCACAAGCCCTTTCCCTAAGCCCTGCATCTCAAGCCTTCTTTCCATCGCTACCCTTTAGCTCTGCTATAGATTGCCCCTGTGATGGTAAGACTCCAGGTTGACCCATGAAACACCATAGGCTGTATGCATAGTGATGGCTCCATGGAACTACAGAATCTGGCAACTGACGGTCAGTTCTCATCAGAGAGTGGACTGGATGCAGATCATAGGGGCCATAGCAGACTGTGGGGGCAAGGCAGCAAGTAGCCACTGAGACCCAGTAGATTATTAAACAATTGCTATGCTAGTTTTCTTGTCACTGTGATGAATCCTTGACAGCATCGCATTAGGGGAGGAAGGATTCATTTGGCTCAGGAAATATAGTCAATCATGGCATGGTATGGTGGCTGGGATGTGTCAGTCCATGACATCAAAAGTATGTGACATGGCTTGTCCATATGTTCCCAAACAGGAGGCAGAGAACTAGACCGTCATCAGGGCAGAACTAGAATCTTCAAAGCCCACCTATTATGGCCCTGAGTCATATTCATACATATATATGAATGTGTATATATGTGTATATATATATATATATATATATATATATATATATATATATATATATAACAATCTCCCAAAACTATGCCACTAGTTGGAGACCAACTGTTCAAATGCATTTGGGAGACATTTCCCATTCAAATTATAACCTTTGTCATCTAGAAGTTTCTACCATGCAGAATGAAGTACCAAGTCCCTGGAGCTTCTGAGGATTAGAACTAAAACATCTGACTTCAGCCAAGGAAGCCTCAACCAAAGATATTGATGGCCACTAACTGACGTAAGACAATGCAAGGCAGAGCAAGTCAGCAATCCCTTAGCCTATTAAGTATCTTCATACATTTATCTTAACGTTTTCAGATTCAAGGACCATGCAAGCTTCTCGTGTCTACTGAGCTCTTCATACATGCCGCTTAGGACCTTGCCATGACTAAGGCCTAAGGGACAGATGCAGGACACAAGAATACAAGGTACAAGTGAAAGAAAACCCTAAGTGGAAGCTGAGATATTAGTGAGAGTGGGGCCCCAAGGAGAGACTACAGACCATCAAGGCCAAAGGGGCTGGAGAAAGTTGGAAATCAGTCAGGTGATGGGAATGTCTGGGTGAGTGGGTCCTGAAAAAAAGAATCAAGAGATGCCCTAAAGTATGCAGAGGCCTTTCCATGGCAGCTAGACTGAGTGTCCACCACCAGATTTCATTATATCCAAGAAGGTACATAGTAGGGAATCCCTAGAAAGCCTTGGACCCCAACAGAAACATTGATGCAGAAGGTACATCCCAAGACACTCACCCTACCATCTGACAAGTAGCCAAGCCTTGATTCTTCTGGACATTAGCACTTTCAGTAAAACAAAGAGGTTCTTTAATCCCACTTTTGAAAAGGGATATGAGGTAAAAAATAACATCTTAGTGTGAGAGCCACAGTGAAGTCCCTGGCAAGGGGCAAAAGGCACGGGCTGCCTCACCGAGGAAGCAGAGACAGAAGAAACAGAATGGCTAAAAACTCTATCCCAGACCTGGGAAGCCAGAGGGTGGCCTATACAGATGGACAACATCCCCAATATCACAGGGGAGAGGGCTGGGTGCAGGGAGTAAACCAGGTTGATGACCTCTGACTGTCAGGCCCCAGAGAATAATCCTCCTCTCTCTTGCACAGAGAGGGAGCCTGACCCTACAGATGGTCCTCTATCGGAGCTGAGAATTTCCTGAAGTTCCTTCTTGCTGCCCCCAACTGGGACTTCTGTGTATGTCCTAATAGGAAGCCTGAGTTTATACAGATATTTCTGGGAGTGGTCATGTTGGAAAGCCAGAGTAGAATTGACTGATCATCACACTGGCTTGGAGGGCAATGACTTCTGATATGCAAAAATCTGCAGCAGTGAGGAAGGTAGCCGGCCACATGGCTTAACAGGAGGGCTACTCTCCAGATGCCTGGTTGATATACTCCGCAGTAGTACATCTGCAAGTAATGGGCTGATGAACATATTGCCAAAGGCCTTAAATAGAGCCGTTATGAATGATAAGACAAACTGGGGATGGCAAGTCAAGCCCAGGTAGCTGGTGGTCTGCAGGAAAGGGATCTGTAAGGGGTCGGGTCCAGAGTCAGGATGAATCTATGTGCACAGAAACAGAATATAAATAAAATTAAGAATAATACTGTCTGGGCACTTAGGAATTGCTAAGTTACATTCTCTCAGAACAACCCCAAACTGTGACTCAAATACCAGTGAGTGTATAATGGCATCCAGAGAGAGAGACAGAGACAGAGACAGAGACAGAGACAGAGACAGAGAGACAGAGACAGAGAGACAGAGAGAGACAGAGACAGTAACACTCTGTAAAAGACTAGACTTAGACGTAGACCACTGGCTTTCCAAATTAATATTTGCTCTGGCTTAAGTCTGCGTTAGTTACTTTTCTGCAGCTGTAGTAACTTAAAGAAGAGTTTATTTTGGCCCACAATTTCAGGGTCCAGTCCATGATGGCAGGAAAGTTATGGCTGCAGGAGCTTGAGGCAGCTGGTCACATTGCATCCAATCAGGAAACACTGGTGGGGTTGCTAATGAATGCTGTGCCCAACTCACTTTCTCCTTTTATACAGTCCAAGATTTGATCCCAGGGACCAGTATCCTTCACAATGAGTGAGTCTCCCCTGCCTCAATTAGTTTAATCAAGATAATCCCCCATCTTAATCAATGTAATCCACATGAGAGACAGTACCCAGAGACCTGTCTCCCAGGTGTCTGTAGATCTCAAATTGACAATGGAGAGGATTAACATCACATTGACATACTCCAAAAGAGAGAAGAGGAGGGCCTGACTCCCAGACCCACATCCACTAGCATCTCCAGCCAGTCTTAAGATGTCAAAGAGACAGGGGTAAGTATCCACCTATATCAAAGAACATTCTAGAGTTCCTCCAAAAATCCAGCTCTGGCTATAAACCAATGGGCTGCTGTGGTCAATGACAAAAGGCTGAGCAGGCTGAGTAGCTTCAAGAGGAGGAGGAGGAGGCCAGAGTAGAAGGCCTGCAGGGAAGCTCAGTGCCCAATGCCAGGCAGGGGAGAAGGCCAGGCTGAGCCAGCCCAGGTACTTGGATTAAAACCTGTACTTTGCAAACTGGTATTTTTATGCTGTTTATATTTTCTATAATTATTTCCTTTTAGCCCTCCCTTTGCATTTGCTGAGAGACCTACCAAACTAATAATAATCATAGCTAACAATTTTGAGTGTTTACTATGTTCTGCTAAGCACTTCTAAAAGCATTAATATGTTTAATACTAGTAAACACCCTGAGACAGACAGGTACTGCAAAGTGCCCCAGTTGACAGAGAAGAAAGGTGACACAGTTGCTCACTGACTCACAGCTCCATTGCAAAGTGCTGGAGTTAGCCTGGAACCCGGGTCTATGAGTGGAGCAGGGCCAAGGTTGCTGGCTCTTTGCAGGGAGGGCCAGGTTGGCTGCTGTTGGACATGTATTGAGCATTGCCTTGGGGTAGGGAACAGGGTAATGGCAACAGAATCCTATGAAATACCAGGATGGGGTTGATGGTCATAGAGGCAGATCCATAGCTGCCTGACTTTGGGTCACATCTGGGCTCCATCCAGGAAATTCTGAGAGTTTCTTATCATGAAGAAAGTGACACACAGTGACAGCCCACATTCTCTAAGTCACTGCCCTCAAAACAATGCTTCCTCTAGCCATTCCTCCACCTAAGATACTCCATGAAGAATCCCTCCTCTCCACCCCACTCCTTCTCGGGACGGTCTTCGCCAGCTCTCTAGCAGCACCTCCCATAAACCTCTTGGAGCCATATTAATTGTTAGGGTAGCCAGGTTTCATCTTAAGGAAGAGAACACACAGTGACAACAAGACATGTGCCTGGTGACTCCATGAAGTATGAGGTCCCCTGGTTTACTGTATTATCTTACTGAAACAAACCTAAGAAATTATCACAAACTGTGTGGCTTGAAATGACAGTCCTTGACCTCTCTTAACTTGGGAGGCTAGACTCCCAAGCTCTTTTCCAAGGCCAGGCTCCCTTTGATGGTTCCATGGACGATCTTTCCCACATATAGCTACTGGTGGTGCAGCACTCCATTGTTTTTAGTGCCATTACCCCAATTTCTGGATCTGCTGTCACACAGCCTTTTCTCCTGTGTGTCCCTGCATCCTCCCTTCACCAGCACAAGGACACCAGCCACTGGACTTAGGGCCCATCCTACAACAGTATGCTTTCATGCTAAATGATTTTGTCTGAAAAGTTTATTTCTAGATAAGGCCAAGTTCTGAAGTTCAAGTGAGACACGAATTTTAGGGAGAAGCTACCCACTTTGTGAATCCCCTCCTAATCCCGGCAGACCTTGCCTATCTCTCTCCCATCCCATCTTGAATCAGATCTAAGTTCAACCTTCTGTGTGCTCAGCCTCCATCCAGTACAGAACTTCAATTCTCCAAGGGACCCACTCTCTTCTACCCACGTGGGATTGGGCCTGTTTCCTGTGGTAACTGAGAAGGGCATGTTTTGCCCCCCACTTCCCTTTTCTGTAAGAGAACTCTAAGCAACTATGAGACAAGGATGAGACCCAGGGTATCAGGCCTAAGGGATGTCCTGGGGTGTAAATTCTACTCCGATTCCCCACTTCTCTGAGTTCTTCCCAGGCAGACTGTGTGAGACTCAGACCTTTGGACTTCCTTCAGAACACCTAAAGACACAAGCCAAAGAGGAGCCATGTTCCCACACTCCCACCTTAAGCCCCCAAGGTTAGGAGTGTTTACTATGCAGGACAAGGGCAGTGGTTACCCAGGGAATAAAGGCAGATGCTGTTACTGTCTGCCTGGCCACAGACTGGAGCCTCCATGATGGGCCTTGCTCAGTCTTTGAGGCATGGGCCAACCCATCTGTTCTGAGCACAACACAGTTAATCTGCAGTGACACTCCATTTCCAAGGTCTGTCTGGACCCACACAAAATATTTTGATTATTTTCCCAGGGATATGCTAATGAGGTTGTTTGAACAATAAGAGAAAATGCCAACTGGATGATAAAATGAGTCTGGATAGTGCATAAAGGTAGATGGTGGGTAAATCTGGGCCACACTCCATCTACCAGGGGTAGGCGCCTAGAAAATTCTGACATGATGGAGTTAATCACAGGCATATCATGGGAAATTGATGAGCTTGCTGGGTCCCCAGTCTGGGAGCTTCCATCCTAGCCTGGGTACAGCACTGACTCTAGGAACAAGCCCTGGGATCTATAATCATCCCTCTCCAGAAAGAAAAGTGGTCATAAAGTAGGAAGGGAAATGGGTTCCTAAACCTCAAGCCCAGAGATTGTGTTTCCATAGGAGAGATTGAAATCAGGAGTTTATTAAGTACCGCAGCTGACTGATGTTTGGGCCCAATGGACTTTGCATGGAGAAACAGCAAAGGCTATAAGGACATTGTGCCTGTTCATAGTTCTTTTCCAGCCATAACTATGTACCTTGAGGGTGGTCAGTAGACAACACACAGACTCCACACATTGTCCACTGCTTGGAGCAGATCAAGACCCAAAGTGCAGATCTGCCAGCCCCAAGAAGCAAGTCGGACCTTGCAACAGGGCCGGCTCGGGATATGGCAGCCACTCTGTTTATCACATCATCTCCTGAGCCTTGATACAGCAATAATAAACCTCTCAGCCTATTCTAGTTATACCCCAGGACAGTTTGAGCAGGCACCCCTTTGTAGACCCCTACATGATAAAGAGAACCAGGGCTGCCCCTCCACTTCAGATCCACAAGGAGTTTCCTGGTGATCTGTAAGCAATCCTTAAGTTCGGGAAAAAAGATAAAACTGAGGTCTAGGCAGCCACTACCCTTCTGCCTCCTTCCAGATTTTCTCTTTCTATAACCACAAAGGATCAAGGCTTCAATATAAAGATGCATTGCATAATGATGTTTGAGTCAACACTGGACACAGTCCCAATGGGATTCCATTACCCAGTGACATCATAACTCATTTGTCTGCATGACTGTGCTCCAAGACCTTCACATGAAAATAAAATGGCCTAGTACCGCACTTTTCAGGTGTATCCCCACCATTAAGTGACATGTGGTTGTGATTATTAAAGACAGGGCCATTTCCTTACAGGTAACACTGAACAGTTCATAGTTACTTTGGGAAGACACACTGGCAAGTCTACAGACGTGCTTGCACAGATAACCCTTCTCACAAACTCTACACTTTGGTTCACTCAGGGCAACGCGCTCACAATGGGCTTCATGAACATGGGTGGCGTCACCAGAAAATCTCTCTCTGGTCTTCCAGCCCAAAAGCCTTAGTACCACATCTCTCCCTAACTTAGCAGCTCCTATGTTGCTGGGCTTACACTGAAGATGGCCCCAGTACCTGCTATAAGATATGGGAAGTCTTACTAACTCAGAGATGCAGAACTCAGGATGCCCTAAAAAGGTTACCAGTCATGACTACACTACCCTAGAAAGTCCAAAGAAGAGGAGGGGCTGCAGATACACCCTAGCCACAAGAGAGATAGAGTACAAAGGAGTTTCCTGGAGTTCTCAATAACACAGTTAAGAAGGGACATAAAAGATCAGTTAGCCCAGTTCCTTACCCCAGAAACAAAGAAGCTATGTCCAGAAGGGAAATGAGCAACTCAAGCTCTCCTTTTCAGTTCTTGCCTGCCATTGAGTGAGTGAGAGTGAGAGTGAGAGCCTGCATGAATGCTGAGTTTGTCCTCATAGTTTGTCCCCTGAAGCACTGCCCCCCATGTTCATGTCTCCTTTGGTGTTTCTCTCACACTTGCATAGTACTCACAAACACACACCATCCGCATAGTCCTACACAAACTTCCAGAATCACAAAGTTACACCGAATGTCAGTGAAATGCGGAAGTTCTCACTTTTCTACCTGGCTGGGTAGAGAAACAAACGTTATTACTTAGGTTCAAAACACACGATTCTCCTCAGAGCCTCTGAAGAGTTTAGCCATCAGTCTTCATTGTCCGCTTGCCTGAGTTGAGAACCACCTGGGAGACACACCTCTGGATTTAACTGAGGGAAAAAAAACCCAACCTATAGGAAGGTGGCATCATATCAAGATATGGGATTCCAGACAGAATAAAAGGGGGGGAAAGTGAAAGCCAACTGCACCCAAACATTCTCTTTATTCTCTTTCCTGAACCTCCAAGATGTAAGGAGTCCCAGACTCATGTCCGCATCACCGTGGACTCCACCACACTTTTCCCAAAATGGAGGTCACTACTCTCTCAAGCCATGTGCTAAAATAAACCTTCCCCCTCCATAAGTTGCTTTTGTCCAGGTATTCAGTCACAGAAAGGGGACATAATAAATAATGTAGATCCTATGCTCACTCACTCCCACTCCCAAATTTTAGAAATTAGGCAAATCTTCCATCAGGAGGCAAAGAATTTGGGGAGGGTGTTATCTGATCCCAACGCTCTGCTGTTGAACAAAGGCTGAAATGCTGCATGCCTTCATTCCCTGAGACGTCCACTTATGTGTCCATCAGTAGGTAAATGGATCATGAATGTTTAGTATATGCATAAAAATGGAATACCACTCAGCTCTAAAGAAAAATATTGGTTTTTTTTTTAATGCAGGAAATGGATAGGCTTAAGATGTATAATATCAAGTGAGGTTCTACAGTCTCAGAAAGAAAAAACTGCAAGTTCTCCCGCATATGCAGGATCTAGCCAATAATATAAGTATATACTTAAACAAATGTACATGTGGGTGCAACATAACATGACAAAAATGGGCCAAGAGAGGCTAAAATTAAGTAGATGAGAAAGGACTGAATGCAGGTAAAGACATGATTTATTAAAGTAGATGTAAGCTGCTTGTTTTTCTTGTTCTAATTCTGTCATGGGTTTTTTGGTTTTGGTTTTGGTTTTGGTTTTGGTTTGGGGTGGTAGACTAGTACACAAAATATATTCAATACTAAAAGTATAAAGTTTAACGTGATTTTCTTCAGCTTCCATTTAGAAGATCTATTCTAATTGTATAGAAAATCATTGACTTGCATAGACTTTGGGTCTGATTAGTTTTGGTGTGTGGTGTTTTTATTTATTTGAATTTTTATAATAAAGGGTTTTTTTTTTAATCTTTTTAAGGCTTGAGGTAGTCAGGTTTAGGCTCAGATAGGACCCAGTGGTTCTGATCCAGCCTCTTCCCTTCCAATGCTGCTGGCCTTCACTCAACCTACACTTCTTCTGTCTGCAATGGGAGTCTTCATGGTGCAGCATCTCTGGCTGACCTCATGGTACCCTTGGGTAGAATGATTGTTATTGTCACCATTACCAATAGCCCAGGCATCATTTGGCAAGGCAACAGGCATTGATCTGTGCTGATGCCACTACTCTACCTAGTGAGATCTGGCTCCTAGACCCAGACAGAGGGTGAGGAAAGGACAGAGTAAGTTATTGCAGTACCGGCCATCGTAGAACACTCAGGACAATGCCGTTCTACAGAGACATGGTGGAATCTGAGGGGTCTACTAACCTGATCCATCTCAGTGGCCAAGTCGGCTTCCCTCCCACCAGCCGTCCAAGGAGCTCTCCAGTCCCTTTTCCAAAGTCATCTTAAAATATGTTTTTTAATCTAAAAGGGCTCTACCATGCAGCACATTTGTAGGTCACTCATCTGGCAGCTGTCCAAGTATAAGGCAGCTGCCTAGAGAGGCAAGATGAAGTTTGTCCACTAAAAGAGATCTTTTGCTCCTAAGAAAATTGGTTCTCCCTCCACTTAAATCCTCTACCCCCCAGAGCATACACAATCCCCACACTCTCAGATATCTGGTTCTCTTGTTTCTTGGGAAATATAAAAAGGGGAAAGGTGATAGAAGGAATGGCACAGGAGGGAACAACCCTTCAGGGGAAAAAAAAACGGAAGCAAACACAGGGAGGAAAATTAGACAGAAAAACAAACAACTGTGTCCCAGCAGCTCCAGCTCTGGAGATAATTAGAGTTGGAGGGAGCCATTCTGTAGATGTCAGGTGCACCTGAATCTGCACACCTCACCTGGTTCCCTGAGCTGATCCTGGGTTCTCAGGAATGAGTTAGGATGCCTGCTACAGTCTCTAATTTAGGAGACAGAGCATCCAAGAACCCCATGCTTACTCACTGCATTTCTGTCACACCAGGCCATGTGCCAGATGCTGGAGTTAATGAGTAGGCTACCCTGCCACCAGGTCCAGAGCACGTAGTGTCACCAGGAGGAGAGTCACATGTGGGCAGACTCCTCCCTTCCTAAGGGTGCAGCAGAGAAAGGAATGTGGACAAACCATAGGAGGTTTCTTTTCTTCTCACCCCCTATATAGCCATTCCAGGAAACAGGTAAGATTTTGAGACTGAAAGGCCTAGGTGTCCATAAGGCTAAAACAAATGATAATTTTCAGAAGACTCAAAAACTCAAGTCAAGGGCTGGAGAGATGTCTCAGAGGTTAAGAGCACTGACTACTCTTCCAGAGGTCCTGAGTTCAATTCCCAGCAACCACATGGTGGCTCACAACCATCTAAAATGTGATCCGATGCCCTCTTCTGGCCTACAGGTGTACATGCAGGCACAACACTGTATACATAATAATAAATAAATCTTTAAAAAAAAAAAAACTCAAGTCAAAACCTAAAAACTATTCATGGCTTGCTAAGTGGCCTGGTCATCAGTGTGGGAGAGGAAGCTCAAGGTTGTACTGTCCTAAGGCCCACTCCCTGGGATACAGATGAAAAGATGTTACAACGCAGAGAGCCTGAGGTCCTGAGGGTACTGCCTAGGGGAGAGGAATATCCCTAGGCAAATTTGAAGCCAGTAGAATGTCACAGCCATGGCACATGTGGAAACATCTAGAGCAGAGTATTCAACAAATACTGACAGGTCCACAGGAAAAGACCCCAACCCTATGAGGCTATCAGGGGAGCAGAAGCACAGACTGGAAGTCTGACCACCACCTAGGATGGTCCAGCAGGCCCCAGACCCACAGCTTCAGCACGTGGGACAGTACCACGATAGCTAGGCAGGAGAGTGAGCCAACTGCAGCAGAGGGAAAAACACCAGGAAACGTGAGATGACCCCAGAGCATTGTAAGGTGAAGGCCACACACTCAACAACTGTGATGTCTCTAAGAATAGCTCTGATGGGGACTGGAGCACATGAGTACGCTGGTGCAGGAAACGGAGAAGGCAACTTCCCGGAAAAGACAGAGATGTACAAAGAGGAGGTGACTGAAAAGAAACTCTAATATGATTAGGGACTTCCCACTGAGCTAGTGGGACGTCCAGACAAGGGGTCCTGACCCTGCAAGAGCCCAGAGACTGGAAAAGTGGGGTGAGTTACATGTTTAGGGAGAAATAAACAGCAGTAGGCATGTGGGCCAGGGTTGCCAGAGCCCAGATTCTTTTGGAACTTGCATTGAGGGCCCTGGGATTGGGGCAGGGGAGGGTGCAAATTCATTCTATAAACATGGCCAGTGGTTGCTCACTGCCAGGCTATGTAATTGCAAAATCCGTTTCCAGATGGCATGCTTGTCTGAGATGCTACAGGCACCACGTATCCGGCAGGAGCAGTGGTACTCACATCCTCGATTCCAGCTTCCTCACGGTGGATCATTCCATCTCCACATGGGCCCAGTCTGTAGATCATGCCTGCTCCACCAGGCTCCCCACAGGTAAGCAGGTGTTCCATGGTACCCTCCCCTGGCCTCTTAGAAGCTCAGGATCCTATAGAGAGAGGCTGTTTTCCACCAGGCTGGGCATTATCAGGACTCTCCACATCTATGCACTATATCTCATTAATATGTAGAGTGGGAAATACACATCAGCACCAGCGGGGCCTCCACCCAACATCCCCACCCTGAGGATCAGCCCATCTGCATCTCCAAGGAAAGAGGACTGATCAAGAAACTGCCCAACCACGCCTGCATTTCTGCACCTGGCAGGTTATCCCAGGTCTAGCGGGGACCACAGCTGAGCCGGGCCCACTGGAAACTGTGCTCTAGTTAAAATACATCTATCTGCAGCATTCAGAAAATAGCCATCCACAGTATTGCTTTCAGCTATAATGGAAAACTGATGGCTTTTATCTCCCCAACTTTATGACTATTGATGGGATAGAGGCTGAGGTTTGATGACCATTTAATAGCCGACCCTGCGCAGTTAGAGGAGCATCAGAAAGCAATGAAAGCACAGCGATGATTGTCTGGCAGAGAATTCACCACCGAGGTCCAGGAAGCAAAACAACCACCCTCCCCAGGCTCCGACACAAGAAGGGGAAAAAAAAAATCAAAGTCATCATCATTTCGTTTTACTCCCTCCTTTCTGCCAGTGACCTCCGAAGTTTGATCTAAAAGGGAGAGAAATAGGTGAGGACTAAGGCAGACCTGAGCCTCCATGGAGAAAGGAAGGGGACTGAGGGCTGAAGACCCTCCCTCCCCGCCCCCACCCTCCACCCCCGCTGATTGGTTCCCTGAGATCGCCAGCCCTCCCCCACCCAGCCTTCAGCACCCAATGGGCTGGCTGGCTTGTAGGGGACTCACTTGGCTAGAAATGATCTCCTTTGCCAGGCCTAGGCTGACCTGAGGTCCAACTGGTCTTTGACCTTCTGCCCACAGCTGGAAGCCAAATGCCACCTCCAGGGCTCTGTGTGCAGCCAAACACCAACCCTTCCCCGCCTTTCGGCTCTGCCGGCTTGTACCCAACCCGTACCCTCTGCCCTCTATTCCCACCAGGACAGAGCTGGGTCTGTAGGCCAAGCAGTAGGGCTGGGCACATCACATTTTTAAACTCTGCAGCATTCTAAACTGGGGAGATGCCTCCGTGAGCAAAGTGCTCACTGTACAAGGTTTAGGACCAGAGTTTGGATCCGCAGCACACATGCGAAAGGCAGGTATGCTGAGTAACCATAGAAACGGGAAGGTAAAAGGGGCCCATGAGGTGGGGCACTAGAGAGCAGTCTAGCAGGATACAAGAGATTTGAAACAGGAAACGGGTAAAATGGTGGAGGGCTACTTGGAAGATGCTACGTAAACTCCCTAGGGAGGTAAGCAACTGATAATTCCTAACCAGCTCTAATACCTATGAACAGCAATGACCAGCTAAGCATGACAGCCCTGAGGGTACAACTGTGGCACTCACACCTTGGCAGGAACCAACAGCTCTGTAATTAGACTCAAGATCCACTCAGTAGGAGGGAAACATAGCCAACTACCTGGGGCTTGTGAGGCCATGGGTCTTAGAGAAGAACCCACCACACCCACTATATGAAACCAGCATAATTCATAACCACATTCTGAAACCATATCCTTACACCCTCATAAAAGAAACTTATCCCTGCAGCAGAAGGAGATCATTACATAAAACCACAACTAGTCAAAAAGCAGCAACTAAATGATTGTGGGATACACAACCCCAGCTGGTACGCCTGCAACACAACTTCTACACCCAAGGCTCAGGGAACACAATGGAAGATGGGGCAGAAAGGTTTTAAAAGCCAGAGGACCAAGACGCCAACAATGGCTTGCGTCTCCTAGAAATGACAGGGAGGCTACATTCATGATACCTCAACAATATGGCTGCCTAGTCAAAAAACCAAACAATGACAACATAAACAGACATGCTAACATGGAAGAGGGGACACTCATGAAATATCACCCCGAGACAAAGAAACACAGGCAACTAAGCAATGCTGGGAGAATGGGGGGAAACTAGCTTCCTTGGGACATGCCACTTAGCTTATTATGCAGTGTCAATGAGGCAGAGCTGAAATAATGTACATACCAGTAATATTGATGGACTGAGCACGTTGTATTTATGTATTTAGACATGTGTGTGTGTGTGTGTGTTTGTGTGTGTACACTAAAGAAAAAGAAGAGGTCATAATTTTGAGAGGGAGCGAGGAAGGTACATAGAAGAGATGGGGCAAAGGAAAGGAAAAGAGGAAAATGATGTAATTGTTTAATTTTTAAAATAAAAAAAATTTTAAAGAAAATGAAATGCTGCCATCTTTTAAAAACAAATTAAAAGGCATTTGTAGCATCATATGCCTGAAACCTCACCTCTAGGCATGGGGCAGAAACAGAGAGAGTTGAGAGGGTCAGCTCAATGGCCAAAATGGTGAGCCCCAAGAAAAACACATTGCCTCAGAAAATAAGGTGGAGAGCAATAGAAGAAGAATACCCAACCACTCAATCTCTGGCTTACACACACACACATACACACATGAGCGCGCGCGCATGCGCACTTTTAAGTAAAGCAAAATAAAAAATATTACTTTGTTCAAAGACTCCAACCAAAAAAAATCTGAAATATTCTAAAATCTGAAACATTTAAGTATCAACATGAAACAAGAACAGAAAAGGGCCACCAGGAAGGTTTATCTCATGCAAAAGTTACTGAAAAGACTACACATGTATGTAAGGGGTGTGAAGCATAAGTGAAGGTCTTGTTTACAAATGTGGCCCCCATGGGATCATAGGATAGTTAAATGCTTGGTCTCCAGCTGGTAGAACTGTTTAGGAAGAATTAGGAGGTGTGGCCTTGTTGGAGGAAGTAAAACACAAGGGATGGGCTTGGGGGTTTCAAAATGCCCAGTTTCTCTCTTCTAGCTCTCTATCTCTGTCTCTGTCTGTCTCTCTCTGTCTGTCTCTCTCTGTCTCTGTCTCTGTCTCTGTCTCTAGATAAATTGGTAGATATAGATATATCTTTTGTCTTTTTCTTTCTCCATCTGTCTCTGTCTTTGTCTGTCTTTCCCTTTGTCTTTTTCTCTCTCCATCTCTCTGTTTCTGTCTCTCTGTCTCTGTCTTTTTCTCTCCCTTTGTCTTTTCTGTCTCCATCTCTCTGTCTCTGTCTCTCTGTCTCTGTCTCTCCCTTTGTCTTTTTCTCTCTTTGCCTCTCTGTGTGTCTCTGTGTCTCTCTCTGTCTTGCTCTCTCATTGGCTCTCTCTCTCCCTGAGCCTGTGTATCATACATGAGCTCTCAGCTACCTTCCCAGCCCCATGCCACCCTGCTTGCCTGATGCCATGTTCCCTGCCATAATGACAATAAGCTAACCCTCTGAAACTGTAAGCATGTCTCCAACTCAATAGGCAGATATGGATTTCACCTCCAATATATATGCATACGTATGTAAATACTAAAAATAAATTATCTGAACTACTTAAGGACCCAGCAGTTCAGATAAGGCATTCTCAGCTTGTTCCTTCACAACCGTCCCTAGTTCTTAACCTCATATGGTGAACAGGACTGAGTCACTTATGTCCCTTTTGTTTTTGACCAGAGTCTCACTATGTAGCTAAAGCTGCCTTTGAACTCCCAGTGCCTCTTCCTTCAAAGTGTTGGAATTACAGGCATGCACCAGTACATCCTGCTCCAATTCTGTCTTTTTTTTTTTTAATAAAGGAAGTAAAACTCACGAATGTCATACCTCCCGAGGCTGGAGGGTGCCTAGAGCTTTGGCTCTGTTGGGTTCCTCTTCTGGTATATCAAGCTGCCTGAAAAGAATGGGGCACTCTCCAGAGAGGCAAGACTTGGCCTCTCATCCAGATTCTGTGTGTTCTCAGTCCTGTGACTTTGAACCAATAACTTTACTTTTCCAGATTTCAGCATCTCCATCTATAAAATAATATTCTATTGTGGTGTTCTCCTCCCTCTCCTGGACCTGTACAGGAAGCAGGCATGTATCTTTGGGACTTCATAAGCCACAGTTTCAGGAATAACCATGTCCCGTTCATCACCATAGCTATCATCTTTCCACAAAGCATACATCTTATCTTGGCAAAAAGAAGACTAAGAAGTACAAAAGACATAAACACAGGCCCCACCTTTATGATCTCCACCCCCACTCCCACCCCCAAGTGACCGAGGCTAGTGGGCAGAGTTGTCTAGGTACAAACAGCAGAGAAGTAAGGGCTATGGCTCCCCATCTCACCACACGTACGTACACACACACACACACACACACACACACACACACACACACACACACACATCTCCTTAGAGAACCAAGACCAAATGAAAGCAGCAGATTTAAAAAGGCAGAAAATAAGCAGCATGGAGCATGGCCAGAAGAACATGCCAGCCACTGGGAGGGGACCTGGTAGGAAGGGACATGATGCCTCCCACAAGCCTGCTTCGCACCTGCCCACCTGCTGGGAGATAAAGCCCCTCCCCTCCAGGAGGGGAAACCACAGCTTAACAACTACAACTGTTGCCTGGCCTCTCCCAAGCTCAAGGTCTATCATGCTCAGTGGCTACTACTTGTTGCTGTCTTCAGGATTTCAAATTGTCCCTGAAGAAACTAGAGTTATCCAAAAACAGGCAACCATCTTTGCTCACTCATTTAATGCCCCCCCACCCCCAGTGTGGGTGATGGGAGCTAAGGGACCTCACACCATAATCTCAGCACTTGGAGAGCTGGAGCAGGAGCACTGCCATGAGTTCAAGGCCAGCCTGGACTACACAGTATGTTCCACACTAACTTGAGTTACAAAGTAAGACATTCAAAAGCAAAATAATCATAATAAAAATAAGTTTAAAAATAAATAAAGTCCCCACTCCCAGAGAAGCAAAGTCTCTGAGGAAGCAGAACCAAGAAAGTGTACAACTCAGACCTCAGAGGCCCAGCATGACCAACATGCTCTCACCCTCTGAACGCACCTCTCACTCACCCTTTCCCGACACAACCAGCCAGTCCGTGGTTTAATGATGTCAACGCACAGATATACTCCTCAATTCTTCTGCTTTGAACATCATCTCTCCTAGAATCTCAGGGTGGTGGCTAAGAAGGCCTCTGGATCTTTCAAGAGCCTACTTGCTCAGAACAGTCCTCCCAGAGGGAAGCAGACTCAGCACCCCCACACACAACAACCACTAAGCAGAGAGCAGTCCTAGCAACAAATGGGAAAATCTCCCACTTGCTGTAAAGACTGTGGCAGCTGCTCCATTCTAGCTCATGGCTCCTCTCCACCTAGGGAAAGTTGCACACCAGTCCCAAGAATTCTCTGAGGGTATTCTGAGCATCCCTTCTCAGATAGGGATAGCCTAGAATATGGCTACCCCTACTGTCTAACCTAGGTACACATTCCTTAGATACTAACAGCATATAAACAAGGGGAAAGACAAGCTGTGAAAGGCCTACATGGAGACACAGCTCACACGGGGAAAACAGCATACTGCACTGACATGGGAAAATGTGGACCACATATTTAGAGAACACAAAATAGCTTGCAGAACAGCACACATGACATCATTTTGTTAAAATGTATGAGCATCCTTTTAAAATAAAGTCTGAGAGTATACATTCCCCCAAAGTGCCATGCAGAGTTTATTTCAGGGTATTTGTATTAGAGATGATTTATATTTATGTCAGGCCTGAAGGGTCCTTCATGATGTTTTTGTTGTTGTTGTTGTTGTTGTTGTTGTTGTTGTTGTTGTTGTTGTT
>OU015748.1:48909572-48968852 GCA_907169655.1 Acomys percivali
CTGCCTCCCCAAATAAGCTTAGAGCCCTTTGAAGGAGCTCTTGTTTTCTACGTGCCTATGCACCAGGCGGCTGCTCACACCTTTTCATGAGATATTTCCCTTAATCCCATCATCTCCACCCAAGCCCTTGCCTCTCCGCTGAACTCCCGGATAACAAATACCTTTTGTATTTGACATTGACACTTGCTCATTCAAAGGTTTTCAAACAACAGGTCTGAGAGGCAAACATCCCTCCCCCATCTTAGCAAACTCCTTTTTCTCCTCCTCCCTTCTCAAGGTGATGGCTTCAGCCACCAGTCAGTCGGTCACCAATGCTGGAGACCTTGTGAGTCTCCTGGACTCCCCTTCACTGTCTGCCTCCAGTAAGTTCTCAGGGCCCTATGTCATCCCTGTGGCCAGGTTCCCTTTGTTCCCAACCTGCCTTGCCCTTGTCTCAAGCCCTTCACAAGAAGGTCTCCTATTGGACCCCCCCCCCATCTCCAGGCTCCAGCCTCTAACTCTTCCATCACAGCATCTTTCTAACATGATGGTTTGGGTCATGTTATCCTCCTGCTTAAATGCATCATGACTCCTCATTATCTCCCAGAGAGAGTTAAACTTGCTAGCAAAGTACAGATGGGCTAGATAAGCCTCTCTTCTACAACAGTCGTTTGGTGCATTGCCACTGCAAGAAGCAGAAGGGGCGCCTCAAAACACAGAACTACTTCTTCCAACTGGGAAGAGAAATCACTCCCAAGAGGGCTTCTCCAGTGACCCTGCCAGCTGTGAGGGCCAGCCTTCCACCTGTAGCCCCTACTAGCCAAGCAGTGCCTTTAGATACCCAGAGAGAAATCCAAATCCTCATACCCATTTCCTAAATGGCCTACAAAGCTGCTGTCCTTCCAGACAGATGCTCTTCAGTCAATGTAAAAAAAAAAAAAAAAAAAAATATCTGCACACTCACGCATTTCATGATCAAAACCCAGGGCTGTCTGTCTCACTCATGATGTAATTCTCTGATCTCTTTTTCTTGAGCAGATCTCAGTGCCCAAAGTCCAGGCAGGATGGGAGCGGGGACTACAAATGTGTCTATATGAGACTCACATAGAATCCCCCCCCCCCCCCCCCCCCCCATGTGCATCAGCAGGCAGGTGGCTGTCATTAGCATCCTAAGCCAAATCAGAGAACCTTCCCTAGTAGCACTTAACTGGTAAAAGGCCTCTGAGTCTTGCAAGGCTGCCCCTAGAAGGGCCCTGTTGCAGTTTGAATCTGAAACTGCTTCCATGGGCTAGTGTTTTCTAAAGCTTTCTCACCAGCTGCTAGCGTTATCTTAGGAGGCTCACTCAGGGTAGGCCTTTGAGGGTGATGTTCCTTGGTTCCTGCCAACACTCTGCTTGAAGTAAACAGCCTCCGCCCATGTGTACCCCGTCCACAAGCCATGAACTAGTCCACCCTGCCATCCTCACAATGATGGGCTGAAGCGCTCTGAAACCATGAGACAAATAAACCATTCTCTTGTTTCTGTCAAGTAGTGCATCATGACAATGTGAAAGCAACTAATAGAGACCTTGAAAAAGCTGGCATGTAACTCAAGGACAGCAGGCTAAGGGTACTCAGGAAGTGAAGGCTACGGCTATGCTACTGAACAGAAAGGCAAAGCCCTCCTGGTGTTGGGCACAGGCAATTCACTCACATGCCATCCTTGGAACACCATGAAACAAACCCCATCACAGGAGCCCCCAGAACATCCCTCAAACCCCTTCAATGAAACACCAAATGCCTCCCTGTGGAAAACTAGAAGAGCTGGAAAGTAGAGACTGCCTCCTATGCTGCTCCTACAGCAGCGTCCCAGAGACAGATGTTTTCCAAAGTTGAAGGACTTGGGCCTGGAAGCAGGAGAGGCAAAATCAGCAAGGACCATATCAAGGAACTTCGGAGCCTAGATTGGAATCTGAATTAAAACATGCATGCTCTTCAACTTCAAATGCAGTTATATCCCCATAAGCCAGTCATAGGATGGAAATATCACAAGTCAACCCGTATTTCAAACCATCATAGCTTAGCCCAGCTTACCTTAAGCGTGCTCAGAGAACTTATTTTACCCTTCAGCTGGGCACAATTACCTAACATAAAGCCTGTTTTCTAATACAGTGGTGAATACCTCACGTGGCTTGTTGATCAAAAGATCAGTTAGCAGCCGGGCATGGTGGTGCACGCCTTTAATCCCAGCACTCAGGAGGCAGAGGGAGGTGAATCTCTGTGAGTTTGAGGCCAGTCTGGTCTACAGATTGAGTCCAGGGCAGCCAAGGCTACACAGAGAAACCCTATCTCAAACACAACAAAACAAAGAGCAGTTAGCTGTCCATCACTGTGGTTCCAGAAATGACTGGAAGCTGTGGCTCAGTAACCACAGGCCAGCATCATCAGAGAGGATCAAACCCAGGCTTAAAAGGATCTTTTCTAGTGAGTGTGTAAAGCACCATTATAAAGCTAAAAGGTCCTACATCTATCCGAAGGCTGAGGGTCAGCAGGACTACTTATTGGCTCCAGCTAAGCCCCTCCTCCTATAGTCATCAGACCTGAAGAGGACTATTCCTGGAATTACCTGTGGTTGAAGAAACCTCATGCCCACCTCCATTTCCAGCCACACTTTCCAGATCCAGTGTTATGTATCCTTAACCATCCTTCCACAGAAGGGAAACCTTTTGCCATATCCCTCCCCTATTCTATGCCGGCGAGCTGGGACCAAATGAGGTGACTTTCTTCAGCACTGAAGAAACTAGCAGGTTTCTGGAATCAACAATTTATCAAAGTTTCTATGGAAACATCTCCACAGCCCTTTGCGTTCCTAATACAATAGTTCCCTGGGTGTCCACATCCTGTGGACATCTCAACAGCATCTAGCACAGCTGTCCACTTCTTTTTTGCCAGAAGATGTTCTTCTGAACCCTGGACCTCATGGGATGCATAACAAACATCATCACGTGGCTAGCAGATCAGGAGCATCCCCCATGCCTCTTCTCTCACTGGACTCTCTCTACCCAAGAGGAATTTACCATCCCTCGCTTTAAAATATCTCCACCCTGCTAATAAGCCTCAAAATTTATCAACCCAGTCAAGGACCAGAGATGTCTGGAAGCACCCAAACACTAACCATGGCCCAGATAGAATTCCTGGTCTACCTTCAACTTCAGATATTGCCCATCTGAAAGACTCGCTCCATGCTACTTACATAGATGTGTCCCTTGAGTCATCCGGGAGTTTGTCCATCACCCTTACTCCCAAACCCACCTCTAAAATATCCCTGCCTTATCCACTTTTCTCCTGCCAACACAACCATCACCCTGATCTGAGCTACCATCACTGCTGCTGTGGTGATGGGGAAATCACTTGTGCTCTGTGTCCTGCAGTCACTTGTGCCCCTCTTGCTCTCCTCACACGGTATCAGTCATCTTCTCACTCAGTTTTTGTCATGTTGCTGTTCAGCATCAAAATGCACCTTTCAACCTGTCCCCAGAATCAGTCTGAACTCCTCTCTGGGGCCCACGTGCTGCCCCAAGCCTGTCCCCAAGCCACTAAGCTCCAGGCACAGCCCTTCTTCTGGCAATGTTAAGTCTTTCCCCACTGCACCCTCTGCCAATGACACGCCCTCTGAATGAATGCCTTTCCTTCTATGTCTCTTTCTGGATCTGCATTCCTCATATGTGTGGACTCCGGAGGACAATTTGCAGAGTAGGTTGCCTCCTTCCACCAGAAATAGAACTCAAATCATTGAGCTTGGTGGCAAGAACCTCTACTGACTGAGCCATCTCAGCAGCCTGGTGTCTCAGTTCAAACATTATTTCCTCTGAGTCTTCCTGACCTGATAAGGGTCCCCCTCTTCCTGCCCCTATGATGCTGTGTCTATATCCTGTTCGCTGTAGCTATTCTGTTAAGGAATATAGGGTGTCCAAAAGCCTGAGACCAGAAATGGTTCAGCCTTCAGATCTGGTAATATTTGCATTTAGATACTAAGGCATAATGAGGATGGGACCCAAGTCCAAAAGGGAAATTTGCTTTTGTTTCATGTACATGCTAAACAGACATCCTGGAGATATTTTGTGCGGTATTTTTAGCATACTTGGGTTTGGACTGCAGCCCATCTCCTGAGGTCAAGTATGGAATGTTCTGCTTGTGGAGTCACACTGCTGTTCAGAAAGGCCTCAATTACAGAGCATCTGGCATTTCAGATTCCCAGATACAGGATGCTCAACCTGGATACACCTGTCTGCTTGCTTATCCACTGTCTCCGCCATCAGACTGGATGTTTCAATGAGGTGTGGCCATCCCTACTGTGATCTCCAAAGTACCTCTTGTATCCAGCACAGTGCCTGAGGCAGAGCAGAGGCACAACACAGACTCATTAAATAAGTCAATCGACACAATGGTAGCTTACGAATATGAAAAGGTAGGGCCATTTAATCAAGAAGGAAAACACCAAGTACCAAGTGAAGGACACAGAGGAGCTTAAGAGAAAGTCCACACAAGGAGCCAGCTGCCAGAAGAGGTTAGGAGATGAGGGTGAAACAGGCTTCCTGAAGGGTCAGTTGAAAGCACTAGGACTGAAGGCTTATATTTATGTCTCAAAAGTGTTATGTGGAAACCCTAAGCCCTAGTGTGGGCTTTGAAGATGGAGGCTTTGGAAGTGAGGAGTGTTAAAAGTCATGAGGAGGAGGTACTGCTCGTGATAGGATTAGTGGCCTAATAGAAAAGAAAATCAGCCCCAGCCCCCAACACATACACACATATATGAGTGTGCCCCCACATGCACACACACAGGAGAGGCTCTGGTGAGAGCAGACTACATGGGATTATATCCTGACAGTCCCTGCATCAGCAGCATCTCCCCAGTGGATCCTCTTCCCCACCCCCTGAATTGAGGTAGGTCCTTACTCACTGCTTTTCAGTGGGAGCTTTTGCTACACAGGGACCATACTTCATCTGTACTGGGTGTGAGTCTTGTGGGGCTCAGGGGCCTGGAGTGTGGGAGGAGAGGGGAAGGCTAAAGACACCCCCTCCTTAATGTCGCCTTGCTACGCAGCCCACAGCAACCACAACAGGAAGTTCCACAGGCTCTATCATACAATCTAGGTATCCAGGCTTGAGCATCTGTGAGTTGATATCCCTAGGGGCTTTTTGTAAAACAGTAATCGACATTGTTGCCTTGTGTCAACATGTCAGTGGAAGTTCCAGGAAGAACCCTTCCCTTGACCCAGAATGAAGATGGGCAAGGCCTCCATGAGAGCCAGCATGGGTCACGCGGGAGCAAAGTTGCTGCACAAAGGAGACACAGTGCCAGCCCACAGCTCCTCCCTCCTCAGGCAACCTCAGCTGTGAAGCTTTTCTCCGATCCAGGCCAGAAAGACACTCCCATTAGACTGAATCCCACCCTCTCTAAAAGAGGTGCTCTCCAGTACCACCAGAGTAGACCTAGGAAGTAAAAGAGAAAAACCGGAGCTTCCAGAAAAGCCTAGTGACCAATGCCTTCATCTAAAGACAGAGGTACCCCCCCTCTCTCCAACTCTAACACAATGCCACGTCCAACACAGATGATCAACAGGGCATTATGAAATGAGTGAAGAGTGGTCCTAAGACCCCCATTCTCCCTGCTAGAGGCAATTGATTGCCTTAAGAATGACTGGCTCAGTTCCAGCCAAGACCCATCCTAACCTTCCCAGACCAGAGACAGGCATCACTAGTCAGTAACAGCGCCTTCTGCTACCAAATCAAGGGGGAAAGTCTGACTCCACCCTTGGGGAATTGATGGTATTACCAGAGAAGATGGTGGTTCTTAATCTCTAAGAAACTTAAGAACCTTCTCAGAATCTAATGGACACAGTAAGGTTCCCTCTAAAATGTGCACACAAAACATGATATATCAACCAGACACACCGGGCTTTTCTTTAAAGAAAAGTAAAAGTTTGGAAGTCCTTAGCCTTTCTACCCCTTTCTTACTGGTTAGAGGTGGTCTGCTGAAAACACCAGCCAATAGATCAACAGAGTCAAAAAGAAGCACACTCCAAGGGGTCAAGATCAACCCGCAGTTCAGGACAGCCTCAGAGAAGGAGGCTACCTCCCACTCCTCCACATCCCAACCATCCTCTTTTTCAGGACAAAGACAGCAGCCACAGCACAAGCATGGCCCAGGACTGATGGGATAGCCCCAGGCCGGAGTCTATTTCTGCACATCCTCAGCACCCAGAGGTTAAATCACAGCTCTATAGATGGCATGGGTCCAGCAAAAGGTTATTTATAGCCTCTCAGCAGGCCAGGAGGAATAGAGCACTTCAGGAGACCATTTCCAAATGTGGCCGACAAGAGATAGTTAGTAAGACAACAACCATCCTCCCCCCCACCCCCATCTTCACAACCACAGCAACACATGCACTCGTGCACTCCCACAAACACACATGTGCACAAGCATGTGCACACGTGTGCATACATGCATACATGCATACACATGCACCTGAGTACATCCTTACAATGAATGCAAGCTGAGAAGATATAAACAATTGCATTCAAAAACACAAAAGTAGTTCATGACCCACTGGAACCTGGAGACAATCCAGTCAGATTCCACAGACTCGTTCCAAAAAGCTCCCAGCTCCTCCGGCTCCCTATCAGATGCTTCTAAAGGAAATGTCTCCTCTTTAGATCCTTAAATCATCTTTAGACCTTCAGTTAGTTTAAGTCCACAGCCCTGAGTCTTGGGGCGGAAATGGGACAAAACCAAAGAGCAGAGTCTGCGTTCTTAAGGGACCATCCTCCTATCTGTGTATACACTGTGAGTACAGTGGGAAGTTTCCACTCCCAGAAGCTCCATCTGACCCAGGTCAAAGAGCAGTGGGAGGATTCAAAAGTGCTTCCAGTAACACTAAGGCCTGGCTAGCAGACATTCCTGTTTAACCAATGCTTCATCAAAGGGAAACCTACAAAGCCTCATTGGTAGTGACATTTAAGAGAATCTACAGAGGCAAAGTTCAAGGCTGCTACTAAGCTAGTATCCCAGCAAATCAGCAAATTGGCTCCCATATCATGCCATCCAGGCCTTGGCAAAGCTGCTTCCTTCCACTCCAGAACTCCTGGGCCAGGACTGACTGAGCAAGAAGCCTGGGGAGATACCTGGGCTCCGTGCACAGAAGGAAGACCAGCAGATGAGACAGGACTGGCTGAATCAGGACTGAATACTAAAGAAATGGAGCACGGTGGTGGGGAAGGGAGGTGCAGGGGATTCCTAGGGCTGGGAACTCCATTATCAAAGATCCTATCCCTAAAGATGTTTTTCCATTATCTCCATCTAACCAGCTTAATTAGTATACCCAAGAAAGAGAGGATCTTCAGTTCCTGTTCCAAGCCCCATGACCTTTGGCGCCACTATTTTCATAAGATTTTTCTACCTGTGTGCCCATTCTGGGAGGTAGAAATCCAGAAAACGACAAGCCAGAGGAAGAAAGAGCACAGAATACCTTCCTGGGCACAGTGCAGGGTCAAGCCCAACTTCATGCTCTCCAGTTGCCCTTTTGAGCCATCTCTAACCTTATAGAGCTGAGATTTGCACCAATCAGGGTCTGCAGGGCAGTGTCACATGGGTCAGAGGTCAGACCTGTGGGAGCTAGATAGAAGACAGTACTCTCTTTCCCTCTAGGCCCATCCTGGGAAGACCCAGAGGAGAAAGGCCTTGAGGTTGGCCCCAGGAGCAAGACAAAACATCCTGGAAACCACCTGGAAAGACTCCAGCCCACAGATCTGGGAAATGAGAAAAGATTCCCAAGAGATCCCTTGCCTTGATCAGTGTAGAAACCGAGGAAGCTCAGGAGAGGACATAGCCCACTAGGAGGCTCTTCAGGAGACCACATGGAGAGGGCTCCACCATGGAGTAGCACCCACTTCATCTACCACCTGCCTGTCCCTCCGCATCTCTGTCTCTGCGTTCTCCCCAGCACATGTCTCCCTGCGCACTGAAAGCTTCAGCTCTGGGTTGAGGGCCAAGTCCCCTGTAGGGAACTTGGCTGTGCTGTGACATCACACAGGGCCTCTGCCAGACCCATCCTAAATGCAGGCTCTTTCTTCATTCCTGCTCTTCTTTCTCTAGGACCCCATGTTACATCTATATTCTGGAGTGTGTGGTGAATGGGGTGGGAGCTAGGCAAAGATGGCTCAAGGAACACCCTGGTTGGGAAAAGAAGCTCACATAGCCTCATTTTGGAGGCAACATGAGCTTCCCACCCGAAGCCTGACAAATCAGACCATGTCCCCAAGTCAATAACCTTGATGAATGTTGTCTATGGACCCCTACAGATTGTGGTCCTCGAAGTCCACATCCCAGTGTAAGGGGCTCATTTTCTTGGTCAGCTCTTTATTCCTCAGAGTCCTCCAAGCTGACCCGCACAATGCCTAATGGTATTTAATCGTCTATGCTGTTTCCCCCGCACAATTCTCCTGACCGTGGCTGGCCCATCTCCAAAAAAAAGATAAGCAAACAGAAATCTTTCTGTTTCCTTAAACAGGTAGATGAAGCCACAAAAACATTCCCGTCGCACGTGACTTCAAGCATTGGAAACACATGTCCTGTGGGCCATCCATCCTTCCTCAAAAAAATACTGACAAGCAAGCAAAAGTCCTGTCTCTTATCTGCTAGAGACTCATAGCTCAGACATCTGAGTATCTTGACTCTATACACCTACATAGGCACCCCACAGCCTGCTGGCTTTTGGGATGTGCCTGGCCTACCTGTGGGCACAGGGTCCTGAGCCTGGACTCATGCTGCTTTCTGTACCAGCAACTTTGAAGGCTCTACTGTCCTTCCATTCTGTTGTTGCATGTGGCTGTGTATGACAGACTCTGGCATGCTCCATTTGGCATTTAGCCCACTGGGGAGACTATATCTGCATCTAAGAATTAGCATGCTCCCTTCTGTGGTGTTTTAGGAGTTACATGGCCCACCCAGCCTCCCCTTCATCTAAGTCACCAGGAAGCTCAGAACTGATGTTCAGAGCTCTGCCAGCCTACGCAGTTGAGGCTTTTGCTTGCTCCTGTCTTCTAAGGCTCTCCGTTGCCAGCACTAAGCCCTCTATTGTAGTAGCCACAGGCCGATTTCAGGTTCCTTCATCTGTTGCATCCAGTGTACACTTAAAAAAAAAAAACAGATGCAAAAAGTCTGTTTCTTCACAAGGCTTTCCCTGAGCCCTGCAGCTAGCTCTATGCTCAATCCCTTCTCTAAACACTGCGATAGCTTTTTTTTTTCTAAAGCAAACAAAAGTGGAACCTCCAGTTCCAGCTGCACACAGGCCCAGTTCTCCAGGGTCCAAAAGACACTATCTTCCATCCTATGTCCTCCTGAAGGCTCCGGCTTCAGCCCTCTGCCTTCTGAAGGAAACAGTTTAACCCCTCTTCTTCCAACTCCTCACCAAGCCTGGACCACAGCACTTGGCTTTCAACACACATAGACACATGCATGCACACAATGTGAGGCACCTGGCTTGGCAGACCCCACCCTCTGAAACCCCCTTTCTTCTAGATTCTGAGTCACTGCTTCCTGGTTTTCCTGTAACCACCTCGGCCTCCCTGTCTTTTATTGTACTCTCTTATGTAGGCATGGGTGTTTCCAGTAGACTCGAGCCTGCTTCCCACACCAATGCCTCCACTTATTTCCCGACCACAGACGATGCCCCAGTCCATGGGCACCTCCAGCCTGGATGCCCTCATGGCCTCCATTCACCCTCCCCATGACATGACAAGGCTTTAATCATAATCAAGTCCCCAAGAATGCCTATATACCCCCCTCCTCCCCAGTATCATGACCAAGTTCAGGAGTCACCAGCGCAAGCACCCCAGGGACAGTGATGGTCACTCTGGTCCCTCCAACACTGCACTTACAACACCATCCCCACAGAATAATTATAATGTCCCATCATTACTCAACTAGGAAACAAGCAATTGCCAGACACACATCCATCCAATTAGTGTGCTATTCAGTATTCCCCATGGCCACACTCTGAATGCAGGAGGAGGTGCAGAGACAGCCAGTCCCATCAAGTCTATTTACATCTTCAGTGATCTGATCCACTTTTCTTTATCCCTGCAGCCACTGCCTTAGCCTAAGGTGACATGCCTGCTGTCATGCAGGCTGCACATTTTAACAGCCATAGTGGCAAGAAAGAGTATTACACCATCCCATCTGTAAAATGTTGCTGTCATATGGCCGCAGGCAAGAGTCTTCCTCCCCTTCAAAGATGGCAACAGCGCCTACCTCAGGGGCTTTCTGCAGCGTTGGTGGGTTACAAGCATGAAGGCTTTAGAGCAGGGTCCAGAAACACAGTAGACTATTGAAACGATGGCTATCTTCCCTTCTCCATCAACTTCCCATCATCCACCACTGAATTTTCCCATAAGCCCAAGCTCTCCCTCCAGTCTCTCCAGACTGACTCATTCCTGGACCCTCTCCTCCTCAGTTCTCAAGCCTCCATTAACTCAATGACCTTCCTCAGGACTCCCAGACTTAGGTAGGGGGCTGTCCCCTGTGCTCCCTTTTCTGGGAGCCCCAGCCATGTTCCACTGAACTGGCACCACCTCTCCTCCTGCAGGACACGTGCTCCCCAGAGAGCAGTGTATTCTCCTCTGCAGGGCCAGGAATGGGTGTCAAGCACGTGACAAGGGTTAATAAATACACAGCCAAAAGGAAAAGCAGACGAATTGCCAAAACAAAGCACATTTAAAGTATCTATAACCAAATCTTAAAAACCCAGACCTAACAATTAGGCTATACTTATTAAACACGCTTGCTATATGCCAGGCTCTGTGCTGAGGTTTGGACATGCAATCATGTTCACAACAATGCTCTGATATTATTCCATTCCTCTTTCATAGAGGAAGCTTAAAAACTGGGGAATCTTAAAAACTGGCTCAAAGCCACACAGCTTGTAAGTGGCAACATCAGGCTTTGAACTTAGCGCTGTCGGACTCCAGAACCTAGTCCTCACCCCAACACTAGCTCAGCCTTGATCTCAGCCTGCAGTGAGCTGGCTCTTAGATTCCATTCTTCTGCTGGGACATAGGCACAGGCTTCCCTTAAAAGTGGAACAAAAGCCGCTAAAGGTCCTATCCTCCTGTCAGAAATCCAAGTTTTGAAATTATAAGATCCTCTGGCAGTCTGTTTTGGCTTCCCTTGAAGTATTTAGCATGAAGCTATACACAAAGTAGATGAATAATAAACCCATGCTGAATGGAAAAACTGAGTGATGGATGGATAGATAAATTATAAAAGGACAGATGAATGGATGAGTGAAATGAAAAAGTGACGACTGGTTTTGCTTATTACCAATCAGCTTTAACCTTCTCGACACCTTCTGCTGGGCTTATTCATTGTCATAATCCAAGGGACCCAACCACATGAGCACCGTTGGCAGACGTCCATAGCTTCAGCAGGCTCTTACCGGCACAGGTGGTCCGTACGGCACAGGCTGCGCAGATCCAGGCAATTGGGCTTCTCCTTGTCCTCATAGGAGCAGCTGGGCAGGATGGTTTGGCGGCGACGCTCAGCACATGCCTGGTCCTGACAGGAGCAGAAGAGCATGCGGTAGGTGTACTCGCTGGGCACACGGTCAAAGAACTGGCGCAGGGCCTTGTGGCACTTGCGGCGGTTGCAGCGTTCGGTGGGCGAAATCTCGCGGTTGCAGATGGAGATGTAGGAGGAGCGAAGCTTCTTGCAGTTGTCATTCAGGTTGCAGGCCTTGGCGGCATCCAGGCAGTGGTTGCTCTTGGCACTGACCGCAGGGTCTGCCCCTGTCCCTGGAAGACAAAGAGGACCACGTGTCAGAGGTACACATGGGCACGGGGGCAGGGGAGGGGGACATGCGTAGCTACTTAAGATCAGTATGCTTCCGTAAACGCCCGCCCCTTGCCCCAGTTTACTTGTCTCGGAATAAAGATCATTTCCAAGAACGTATGACCATAGGGCACATTGAAGATGTCAATATGCAGGTGTCCAAAGTACATGAGAGTTCCGGGAAAGGGTACGCTGCAAATTCAAGGAGTGACTCAGAAGGAGGTTCTCAACCAAGAGTCTTGTAACAGACCAACCCCAGCCTCAAACCCTTGGAAGTGCCTGTTCGCTTCAAAGCCATGGAAGTGGGTTTTCACAGTCTTGTTTATGGGGGGAGGGGGCAGCAAATAGCGTGTCTGGGTCAAACCCACATAACTAGGAGACCCTGCTACTTGTCCCCCAGCAGCAGGACTTCAGGGAAGTGGTACCGCTGGCATTTGGAGTGGGGGACGTTCATCATCGAGTGCTGCCAATAAGGATACAAGCAGTGTCCCAGCCACCCTCCTCACCTTGTAACCTCCAAAACTGCTCTCCTGTATCCAGGGGGTGTGGTAGCCACTGCTACCAAAAGGAAAGCACAAGTCCTTGCCCCAGGTTGAACCCTGACACTGATAGATTTATGACCAACCATGAGGCAGATGGCCTGGGTCTCTCTTGCTCTCATGTTGTGGCTTTCTATTTAATATAATGAGGAAACTTCTGAGGTACACAGCATGGTTCCTAGGAATCACAAGCTCTATAGTAGCTCTCCCAACCCCATAGTTCTTAGTTGTGCCGAGGAGATACCTGTCATAGAAACCAACTGACTCCACCACCAGCCAGTTCCACCTAGAGAGACTCTCTCATCCAACTTGATAATAGCCATAGCGAAGGGTAGGACCCCAATCTACACACACAGTTAAAGAAAATGACTTGCGGGTGACTATGGGGCTGCCACGGCTATCGAGCCTGAAGCCCGTAACTCAGCACCATCTTATGCCAGGGAGAACTACCACCCTAAGCCAGAGATGAGCCCTTCCACCTGGCCACGTTCAGTCTTCCCTGTGTATCGCTCTATATAGGAGAGCCTGCCAGGAGGTAGAGAAGAATCAAAACCAGGCTTGTAGAGGGTAAGACCCGCCCTCTATCCCTGGAGATTCAGCATTTGCATATGCAGTGCCCAGTCCTCTGATCGCATGCTCGCTAAATATCTATAGACTCTCACCTCTGCACCATCCTCTGCTGGGTGCCACTCTGCACATAAAAGTATTAAGAAGAAGCCGGCCACTCCAGAGAGGAAACCAAGAGACAGAACCAGGCCAGGCCTAGGCCTTATAGAACTGAGCTAGCCTTCAAGTTCTGGCTCGACTACTCATGAGGTGTGTGGGGACAAACTTATATTTTGCCTCAGTTTCCTTGTCTGCAAAAGTGCAGCCTACCACAGAGCATCTTTGTTAGCATGAGAAATCACTCATAACTTTGTATCTGCTGCATCATGACTTTGTCTGGTCTTCTAGAACATTCCCATTGGCTATGCGGCTGGTTGTCTTTAAGTGAGAGAGGGGGGAGGTCTCCTCATGGTCATGTTATTCCCTTAAGCTGCCGCCCTACTTTCTGTTCCCCTTTAAAGCAAACCACTAGTTGTCTCCCGCGCCCCGCCCCGCCCCGCCCCATCTGTGTCTTGTTCTCCTGCCTTTTCTCTCAGACCCACACAAGCCTGGCAGCTGCCCTTCTCCCTCATCATTGATAGGAACCCTCAAGCCGAGCTTTTCCAGCTGGTGTATCCGCAACCTTGGACCCAGGGACTCACTCATGTCTGCCTGAATCTCCTTTCTCACTCTGGCCTCCCTGCTCGGGGTACCTTGTTGGTTCTTGTCTCTGCTCCCCAGGGCTCAGCCCCCCCTCTCTGAGCACCTGGGGCTATCATTTTCATCCCATGCCATTAAACACCATCAAACAGCTTCCATATCCTGAGATCTCTCTCAAAAACCCCAGACTCGTCTGTTTGCGTCTACTCAACAACACTACCTAAGAGCCCAACACCCTTGTGTCAAACCCAGACCCCCAATGGTTTGATTGACAGTCAGCTTCATCCTTCACACCAAAGAAGCTCCAGCCAAAGCCCTTACTCCATCTTTGACTCCTCCCTCATTCACAAAGCACATCAGGGAAACCAGGAAGTCTACCGTCAAAACAGACCCAGAATACACTGCTTCTCACTGCTACTACCACCTTCCTTAAAGTTATCCCCGGAATGCCCACCCCTCTGGTTTTCATAGCACCCCACAATAATCGTCTCTCATCACAAAAAACTGGTGTGAATTTTAAGAACCCAAGGGATAGAGGTGTAACTCCAGTGTTCCGGTACATCCAGGAGCTTCACTCAGTGAGCTACAAGGTTCTACATTTGCACTGCCCAGCACGGTAACCACTGGACATTGAACTGGAAGGTTAGGAAACACACACCAGATTCTAAAATTTTACTAAGTATCTCAGTAATAATTTCTTTGCTTTGATTGCCTGTTGTTGGATAGATAATGTTTTGGAATGAAGGGTTAAACAATATCAAAATTAATTTCACCTATCTTTCTAATGTGGCCACTAGAACATTTAAAATCCCAAGCGCATAGTGTGCGATGTTTCTTTTAAGCAGCACAGCTCTGTCTAATCTTGCTTCTCCTCTTCCTCCTGTTGGTCACTCTACTGTGGTACTAGCCGCCTTGATCTTCCCAGAGACAGGCCAGGGGTGGGCGGGCCTTGGAGCTTCTGCACGTGGTGTGTCCCTAGTCTACAAGGCTCTTCTCTTCCCCCGAGGACTGTAGAGCAACAGTGGTCAAACATTAGCTGATCTGTGAATTCTTCTCACCTAACTGGCACAAAACACTTAGTACTGCATTAACACAGTACTACATTAACCCCCAAAATGGTCTACTTTCCCCAACAGCACACATCAGCAGCAACCACAATATATAGACTTAACTCATTTCTTGTATCAAAATAAGGCAAAATAAGGCATAAGATGCCAAGAGCATGCTATCCTCCATGTATCAAAAGTTTGATACATGAATCCTTAATAAGAATTCAATATTTTTAAAAAAAAACGAACAAATGTAGCAAGAACAATGGTTGGTTTATAGTAAACACTTGAAAGTTTGTTTGTATTTTGAAGGAAGCAAAGTCAACCAGGTAACAGCAGACAAGATTACATTTATTCAAGTATTAATAGTGGCCCAGGCAAGAAGGAATCAGAAGGTAGAAGTGGAAGAGATCAGAAGTGAGCCATCCACTTTAACACTGCTTTGCCATCAGCAACCTTGTAATACTGGGGAGAGCAATGTTCCCTCTCTTTGCAGTGAAATAAAGAGGAAGGGAGTACAGGCAACAGAAGATTATTTGGTGATAAAAGGAAATGAGCTGTCACACCATGAGAAACTCACGAAAAGCAGCAGGGCATAAGACGCTGAGAACATGACATTTTGGAAGAAAGAAAACAATAGAGACTGTAAAAAGATCAGTGGCTATCAGAAGTTGGGGGAGGGAGCGGTGAGTAGGCAAAACACAGGGTACTTTCAAGGCAATGGAATACTCTACACGGTACCGCAGAGGTTGGCAGGTCCTGTGCATGTATCCAAGCCCAAGGAATACACCAAGAGTGGATCCTGATGCCACAGGCTATAATCTCTACGTGGTAACAGACTATCTCTGCTGTCAGCTGTAATAAGGCAGCACCTGGAGTAGGGTGTAAGCAGTGGGGAGGGGGCAGTGAGTGTGAAACTGCCCTAAAAACATGGACTTTCTTTCAAATGGGAATAGGAGCAGGGCATGATGGCTCACTTCTGTAGTCCCAGCACTCAGGAGGCTGAGGCAGGATGATTGCCATGAGTTCAAGGTCAACCTCAGCTAGATAGTGAGTTCCATGCCCTCATGGGTTACAGAGGGAGATCCTGTCTCAAAGGGGGCTAGAGAAGGAAAAGAGAGGAGACGAAAAGGAGAAAAGTAACAGGCCAAGGTGAAACTAAGACAGAACGGAATCAAGATACATTTTCCTAATTTATTTTCAATAAACAGCTGTTGGCTGAGGAAATGTAGGTAAAATAGGTACAGTGTCTGCTGCACAAACATGAGGACTTGAGTGTGGATGCCCAGGATCCACGGAAAGAGAGAGAGAGAGAGAGAGAGAGAGAGGAGAGAGAGACCTCATAAGCTCCAGGGTCTAGGAGAGACCCTGCCTTAAACATAAAGTAGACAAGTGATTGAAGAAGCCTCTTGATGTTGATCTGGCCTTCGCATGTACATGTGCTTGTGTATGTGTGTCTAAATATACACAGAGAGAGGGGGGAGGGAGAGAAACATATATACCACAATACACATGCACCACATACAAATTTAAAGAAATTCATACATCATACATACATACATACATACATGAATACAAGCATGCTTACATACATACATACTACATACCAGGTACTTCCCCAGACATTAGGCTGCCATCTTGCTGAATAAGCTGAGGACAGCAGAGCCACACGCCTGTGCAAATGTTAATGCTGAGCTCTTCCAGAAGAGGTCAAAGTGCAGAGAGGAGAGGCTCTGTCTAGAGTTGGGGGCACAGGACATGATGGTTTCTTTGCTAAAACTGACAAAGTGAGTCGGAAGTAGGAAAAGGAGTGGCAGGCAGAGGGGACTGTCAAACAAAGGCTTAGAAGAACAGAAAGAAAATCATGCCTAGATATGGGTGTTGGGGGGAGAAAGAGCAAGGAAATGAAAGGGAGTGCTGGTTGCCCAGGCAGTGGACTGACTTGGCCTTGCTGGAGCTTGACCTCTGGAGCAATCCTCTGATTCAGCCATCCTGCAGGCTGTGTGAGGGCCCAAGGATGCTTGTCAGCGCAAAGGCTGCTGTGGCCTGCCTCTGTGGGGGTGTTCTCCCATACCAGACAGCTCTCCCTGCATTTGTTACATGCCTGCTAGCTGGCAGGAGCAGAGTGAGTGGCCTGGGGCCAGGGAGGAGGGGTAAGATTGGGGAGGTGGGAGGGGGCATGTGCAGAGGAGCCCTTGACAACTGCAAGCAGAGCAGCAGCTAATTTAGGCCTGTGGCTGCATCTAGGTTCCCCCAAGGTGCTCTGTTCCCCTCCTCACAGCAGTGTGCGTAGCTAATGCCAGTGTAATTATAGCCCCAGTGGCTTCCATTTGGAGCTTGAATAGTGAAAGTGTTTGCTACAGGGTAGGACATGTAAACCCCTGGGCCTCAACTTGGTAAATTTCCTAGAGGAAAAAAAAAATCAAGAAACACAGCAGTGTGAACAACAACTGCCTGAATACTGAGAAGATGCCCCCTCTGAGTCTGAGGAGGGCAAAGGGATGGCGGGGGTGCTCCATTGTGGAGAAATCCACCCCCTCAAGACTTGGCCTAGCCGCCCACTTGAGCATCTGTCATGCTCAAAGAATGGGGCTCAGCACACAGCCAGGTGCAGGCAAGCCTAGGTGACAGGTTTGTGGCACTGTGTGCCTCTTTCCAGCCTGCCACATTTCATCCCACCCCAAGGCCTCTCTCCTAATGCCTGGAAAGTAAGCCCCCATTAAGGAAGAAGTGGAAAGATTCCAGACACAAAACTCTCCCTCCAGGGTCCCTCAGCCTCCTCAGCCTACAGCCCCAAAACAAAAATGTACAGCAGACAGGGATGAAGATTCTAGAAGCTTAGGCCTCTCATTGCCACCCATTCCCTGTGCAGAGAGCTGAGACCACACAGACCTCAACAGAGACATGGGAGCTAAAAATGAATGCCACGTCCTCAGACCCAGGACTGCCTGTCCCTGACAGATGTAGCCACTCATGTCCTATGTGGACCCCCTAAGCCTGTAGAGAGAGGAGCAGAGATGGGCCGAGGTATACATGGCCCAGGGGAAAAGGAGGCCGAATTCAATTGCACTTGGCACTTTCCAAAACCTCAGTCAGCTTCTCCTACCAGCAGCTCAAGCCCCCAGAGACATATATTGGCTGCTTCTGTTTTTTTTTTTTAAGTAATTTATTCAGATTACATCCCGATTGTTAGCCTCTCACTTGTATCCTCCCGTTCCTCCCTCCCTCCCTCTTTCACCCTATTCCCCTCCCCTAGGTCTGTGACAGAGGGGACCTCCTCCTCCACCATATGATCACAGATATCTTGGCTTCTTTATCCTTTTTCTTGTTCCTCCCTCTGCAAAGGACAAGGAAAAGGGGACATGGACACGGCTAGCTAAAGAGTGATGGTGGGCCTCACCACAAAGGCTCCACACCAGCCTCCCACACCCAAGCCAGGAGCACCCGCTCTGAGCCAGTGGTCTATCTACAGTACCAGGCTATCCCCAGGTCACATGGCACCCCTCAAACTGACATTCCCTAAACAGCTGTTCTGCTTTTAACATAGAGATGAGTTTGCCAAGCCAGTTACTCAAGCACAGCCCACCAAATTTAAGCCCTGTTAACAGTATCACTTCTACTAATATTTAATTTTTTTCTTTTACGTTAAGGATGTGTGAGCGCGCATGCACATGCATACGCGTGTGGAGGTGGGGTGCTGTGGGTTGGGTGGATGCTCTACCAACAAGCTATTGCCTCAGCCTTCTTAACTAAGTTACTCAAACTGGCCTTGAACTCATTCTATGGTCCAGAGCACTTGAACACGTGATCCTCTTGCCTCAGCCTCCCACACAGTAGGAATTACAGTCCAAAACTACTAAACCAGGCTAAATCCCTTAATTCTTAAATGAAAATTTAAGTTTTTCTTTAAGTGGTTCAATTTTAAGTTTTTCAATCCTTACATAGATATATCTCACATGGCAATGTCTGCTTTAGTTCTGGATTGGACACATTTTAAAAACCACTACTTTCATTTTTTCCCAGTTTTTTTATATTTTATTAATTTATTCATATTACATCTCAATTGTCATCCCATCCCTTGTATCCTCCCATTGCTCCCTCCCTCTCATTTTCCCCTTACTCCCCTCCCCTATGACTGTGACTGACGGGGACCTCCTCCTCCTATATATGCTCATAGGGTATCAAGTCTCTTCTTGGTAGGCTGCTATCCTTCCTCTGAGTGCCATCAGGCCTCCCCATCCAAGGGATATGGTCAAATATAGGGCACTAGAGTTTGTGTGAAAGTCAGACCCCACTCTCCACTCAACTGTGAAGAACGTGCTGTCCATTGGCTAGATCTGGGTAGGGGTTCAAAGTTTACTGCATGTATTGTCCTTGGCTGGTGCCATAGTTTCATTTGTGTAATTGTGTGTCGTATCCATCTTGTATCCCAGCTGCTCAGTGTATGCACTCAGAAGCCGACTAGCTGCGGCAGAGGTGCTCAAGCATCATAAACTCAGGCATCCAAAGGCCCACTGGATCACAGGCTTTATGCTTGGCAGTTGGATTCTGCACCTGCCCTGTGATTCTAAGCTGCTTTCCAAAGTTTGAGCCCAAATCCTAGAGATGAGGCCCAGGTACTAGTGACCACCAAGACCAAATGCACACTGATGGCACACAGGCACACACCTCTAGTATACCTAGGTCACCGCTGACCAGTCCCAGCTGAGCAGAAGAAAGCTTGTAGCTCTGTCATCACCTGAGGATGATTCTCAGGCATGTTTTGGTCCCATCTCCTCCCCACCCTCCACCACCAAGGCAGACTTCCCAACCACAAACAGATGGCAGAAATAAGAGGCCCAGCCTTCTGAGACACTTATAAGTCACAGGGGCCTAAATACTTCAACTTCTGTTTTTGCGAGGAACATTCCCTCTATGTCCATGGGTCAGTTTCCCCCAACCTCATTTGCACATGTGTGCACACAGAGGCTCTCCGCCAACAACAACATGGCCTGCCAGTTAGCAGTCGGTCAAACAAACAAATATTTTCATGAACTGACTATACACTGAGACCTTGAAAGAATCCCTGCTCTTCAGGGTCTTTCACCCCAGTAACAAGAAAACTGGTTATAAAACACGCACATAAAATGATGTAAAGGGTTGATAAGTGTAATGAAGGTAATAAGAAACTTCAGGAAGAAATGGTAAGGAGATGAGATGCAGGATGCTGCCAGGAGGTGATGCTGAGTGGGAGTGCAGCACACACAAAAGCCCAAGGTCAGAGAGGCACAAGCAGAAGGAATGTCACAGGCATGGAGTTGGCATGTTCCCAATCAAAAATATACAGTAGCCAAAGCTTCTAGTAGGGCAGGGTAAAAACTTTAGGTTTTACTCTAAGATGATAAGCACTTGAAGGAGGAGACCAAATAGCTCATTCATCAATATGTGAAAGGATGGTATACAAAGAAAAAGATGGGTAGATGCACTAAAGATATGAATGACAGGTTGTTTCAACAACAGTCCAGAGAGGTGAAGGCTTGGGCAGGTGGTTGTTATAGCCCATTTCCATTCTGCACATTAAGTGGAGAGAAACAACAAAATAGGACTGGCTGTATTTTGAATGGGAGGAGAGAGACCCCAAGAAGACTCAAGTTACAAATACCAGGTAGATAGCGATGAGGTCATTAGACCAAGAATACAAGGAAGGAAAGAAGGAAGGAAGGAAGGAGAATTTATTGTTTCAGGATGACAAGAGAAAACCAAAGTGACCAAATGGAGATGGTGACAAGACAGAAAGATCAGAGAGCGATCTGGGCTAGAGACACCAAACTTAGTCATAACTGACACAAGGCGTAACCTAACTCAACAAGACAGCCTAGGTTGAGTCTGAGCATGAAGATTAAAGGGAGAGGAGACAGAACTATGGGCGCTAATGTCTAGTACAGGCTGAGAGGCAATGGAACTTGAGTTGGAAGGAATCAAGAGAGCCTAGTTTCGTGACGTCAAGAGTTGCAAACATGAAGGAGAGTCAACTGGATGCTCAGCGGACCCCACACAATTAGGGGTATGTTAACAATGAGATGGAGAATAAGCAAACTACGAAAGCCTGGCGGCTGTCTGGAAAGACAGAGGGGAAACAAGAAGGCCAGGAGAAGAGACAGAAGTGAGGAGCCTGTGCTGTAACCTAACTGTCACTCCCTCTTGTCCTCAAGAGGCCACCCAACTGCAGCTTCAGTTTTGCAACCAGCAGTCTCTGAAGCCTAGCCCACCACAGGTCAAACAGGGCAACAAGAGTACTTGGCAGTCCAGCTGCCCGGAGCTCACATTCCAGAGCAGAGGCGATGAGAATCATAGACAAACAAAAGCTTACCTTTTGCCCCCTAGATTTCATTCTCGGTCTCTGGCTATTAAGAGTGGGTCCTCTAGCTTAGCAGTAGTTCGGAAGGTGGAACTGTCTAGAGATGGGCTACATCCATCACACTTCACCAATAGAAAAGGTCAAATCCATGTGCTCTGGCCTGTATACACTGTACCTCAAGAAAAGAAGACCCCTCAGGCTGCCCCTCCATGCAGGAGCTCCTTTTCTGCATACAGAAAATCTGACAGAGCAGGGCCTCCAACCCCTTCTCATATCTCTCCTCACCCTTGAAGCTCCTAATCAATTGTACCTTAGTTTCACATCACCCCAAAGATACAACAGAAGCAATTACAACATTTCACCCCCATTCCCCTCCCCCAAGTTGTCACCCAAAGCCTAGAGACCTGAGGGACATACTAATCCAAGCCCCGTGACCCCAACACAAAACCATAACCGTCCAAGCACTCTTTAAAGGAAGCAGACATTTTGAAAGCAGGCCAGCCCACCAGAGGTCAACTTGATGGATGGCAAAATGCAGCAGAAATCAACAAGAAAGATCAATTTAAATGCTTTTGAATAGTGTGTTATATTTTGACAATTGTTAACCACAATTAAAATTTATTCTCAAATTCCTCAAGAGGCAGATTAGTGTTGATTTTGTGGTCCTGAAATTTTAAAATTTTGAGTTTTATTTTTCCCATGTAAATGGTCTTCTAAAACCATGTTTGAGGTCTCTACATGTTTGAAATACACTTCTGGAACATGGGGTTTTCATATATACCACAGAGGCATATCAGCTCCAGTTTTGTGTGTATAAAAACCTAAAACTGATGAGCATATACAGGGGGAGGTAATCCCCCTCAGGAACAGTCATAGGGGAGGGGAATAAGGGGAAAATGGGAGGGAGGGAAGAATGGGAGGATACAAGGGATGGGATACTCATTGTGATGTAACAAGAATAAATTAATAAATAATAATAATAATTTTTTTAAAAACCTAAAACTGACGTATTTTGTGTTGGCACAGTTGACCTCCTTCAGCATTCTTACTTGCGGTGAATGGATGCTGGCATAAGGCTGCAGTCTGTAAACTAGAACTTTGTTTACTGATTATGAAATAGATTTTTCTCACCACAGGAAATATACATCAACTTACGACCCTTAGCTTCTAAAATAAACTAAATACATCTTTAAAATACATGTGCGAAAAGCGCAAAAGCCATGGAAACCATTCAACACAAATCTCTTAAACTTTTTAAATGATTCAAAGCAATAAGCGTAGATAGATAACACATTTGACAGAAAACAGTGACTTGCTCATTTAACACACTAATTATAGAAGAGGCCACTGGCCTGCTGCTGGACAGCTAACCATGGTCAATGGCAGGTCTTCCTTTCTCCTTTCCATATTTCTGTGCCACCTGTCCTCCTGTGAAGGTCATATTACCAATCTACTGTCCCCACTCCTCAGCGGGGCTGTCACCTATCAACCTCCTCATTCCTTGTAGGAGGAATCTCAAGTCTGATTTATCACCTTTTCCCATGCCATCCTTGTGTCTTCCACTCAACAGAAATGGTCTTTACAACATGGGTCATCTTCCTGCCACCGTGACACCTTCCCACTCACTCTTCTACCCCCCAGTGCCACAGTCATGCTCCCAGCCCTGTCCTCACTGGGATCTGTACCAACATCCCAACCTTGGACCACCTTCTTCCCACACCCTCAACTTCCTCTCAGATATTCCTACTCTAGTAAAATTTGTCCCCCTCCCTGAGACTTGATCATTGTCCTGAGCACCTCCTCCACCATCCTACCTTGCCCTCAAACTTTCCTTTTATAGGCTTAACTTCCGGGCCTCCAGGCAAACGCATCACCTCATCGGCCCCTCTTCTAACACACAGATCTGGAAGGAAGCAAAGACCCATCCATCTCCACTAGCAGCTGAGTGTCCCTCAGAGGCACACCATCCAAAATGACTGGTCTCGGTTTAAATTCCTGTAACTCACGTTTCCAATCCTCTATTTTAAAAATCGATTTCACAGCTCCTCCTGACTCGGTTTCCCTGGGCTGTTTCTTTTCTCTTTGTTCTACCCTGACAACACTTTGTTTTAATATGTCCAGGCTGCTACGAAAACAACAAACCAACAACAACAACACAGATTAGGTGGCCTATAAGTGTAGATTCTCCCCTCGCCGCCCCCCCCCCTTGAGGCTGAGACACCTAAGATATCTAGCAAGCACTGACTTTCAGATTGAGGACAAGCATGTTTCCCTGTGCCACTGTTTGTCCAAAGGGACAAGGGGGTTCTCTGGGCAATCTTTTACAAGAGGGGTCCCAAGTCAAGGGGGGCCTACCCCTCATTACCTAGTTTCTTCAGGAATCCAACCACCTCCTCTGGCCTCCACATGAACCATCACACACATGATGCCCATAAACTCATGCAGACACACACACACACACACATGCACACACTTATAAAATAATAAATGAAGACCCTCTTAATACCATCATCTTCAGAATTAAGATTTCAGCGCATGAACTGGGTGGGAGGTGGAGCATACAGAAACATTCCAAGCACAGAACTCGGCCTCCTAAAGAAACAGAAGTGCTGAACAGAAAGTCCTTGAACCTTCCTTCCCTGGCACCAACCAGCCTTTCTCACCTGCAGCCCAGCTTTGCCTCCTGTTACTCTGGAGGCAGACGTGTCCCTGACAAAGGCCACCTGGCCTCCTGTGCTCGAGTGTGCCATGTGGATCTCATCCCTCCTCATGGCTCAAGGACATCCTTCTTGCCCCCACCACTCCCCCCTCCTGCCCTCCAAGCTCTCCCTGTCAAGTTCCATTCAGCACAAAGACAAAACACACAGCCATTACTCGTCCCCAAACAGAACAAAACCTCCCTTTGGCCCACCAATGCCATTCTTTAGCATTACTCTTCATAATGAAGCCTGAGAAGGTGACATTCCCAAACCCATCTGTCCATCTCACCCTCTCTAAGGGTCCAGTAGGAGACTGGGGTGGCTCCATGAGGGCAAGGGCCATGTCTCCAGGCTTCTCTCGTCAAGCTTGACTTTGGCCATATCTGGCACACCCTCACTCTCTAACGCCTAGGGCCCACCCCATCCCCCACACCCAGCTGGTTCTCCTCCCCTGTAGCCCTCATCTTAACCCTCTGCCTCTTCTCTGTCTCAGACTATAAGCTTTTGCATCCACAGCTCAAAATGTCATCTTTACACTAGTATCTCTCTATAGAGTGCACCTGACTTTGGCACTTCCAGGTTGAAGGGCTACCTGACATGTCAATCCTAACATAGACTAAAACTGAATTCTTGGTTTCTACCCACTCGGTCCTTTGCCTCGTCTTTACCATCCTAATAAACGATGGCATCACTGAGGTACCAGATGAAAATGGCTTTAGTAGGTCCCACCTCCACACATGGGTTCACTGCTGGGGTCTTCGCCTATCTGTTTCAAACCTGCCCCCATGTCAGGTTCTTCCTGTGACTCAAAACTGCATGTTGAGGATCACTTCATCCAACATCTTATTTTAGCATCAGCTTAGCACTTGTGACAATTATATTTTTCCCTGTTTCTTTTTCCCCTACCTACAGCATTTCACTTCCATAAGAACAAAGAGGTTAAGTTATGGGTGCATCCTCTACACCTAGATAAGGGCATGGAACACCAGGGGCTTATGGGAATATTTGGGAACAAATGTCTCATAGGAAAGGCCTCATGGAAACAGCCTCCAGGTGAGAATGCCCCAAATTACACACACGTTTAAGTCTAGTTCATTTTATAGGCCAGACCAAAATGCCTTCCTCTTTCCTAAAGCTCCTCAGTCTTCATCATTAAACCATGTTCTCAGAACTTTCCAGAAAGACAAGAAAGGGGGCCGGGAAGAATGGCTGCTCCCTGAGGGGCAGCAGTTTGGATTCTGTTCTGACCTGGAGCCAGATCTCCAGCCTCTACTTTTCTACCTCCCTGACTCTGGCCCCCTCCTCTCCTTCCCTTTCTGTCTGCAGGCAGAAAGCGGCTACCCCAAATTCACAAACATGGCTACACACACCACTACACACATACTGACAGGCCATGTTAAATACACCCAACACCCCATACACATCACATTAAGCATAATAATACTAGCCACATAAAACCACACAAATGGCCCAACATATTAACTCACACCTATACAACTATACACATTAAACCCACTCCTTATGCACAATTGCACACAAAACCTAAACTCACCACACACACACTAGCATACATTACAAACATACCACCCCACATACACATTAAACACATACATAAGCCACCCCAAGTGCCACACCCACATACTGACTTACACAGCCTATACACATATACAATAAGCACGCATATGAACCATCCTACAAGCACACATCACCATATGTGCATATCACTACCCAAACACATGCATAATAAACACACATACAAACCACACCATGAATACTTATCACCACACATTCATATATACTCACATATAACCACACACACATACAAATACCCAGTAGGTACATGCCACTCATGTATCCTGTCACACATATCTATAGGCATGCATGAAGGCTAACAACGCACACACCACCACATGAGCACACTCACATACATACACGGCACATATACATTGGCCCACATACAACACCTCGTGCATGTATGCACACACACACATATATGCCACACATACCTACACTACCCTTGTTCTGACCCCACTCTCTGTCCCCACTCTGAATCTCACCTTGTTCTGGTCCTTTCTCTGTGCTCCCTGCAGGCACAGCAGCATATGGATGAATGGATGTGGTGGCAAGGAAGGTCTCCAGTGTGGGACCTCACATCACTCATGCCTGCCTTCAACCAGGATAAACCAGAGTAGGTGCAGTTAATGTCTAAAGAGGGGCCAACTGGAGAGTGCAGAATCCCAGGAGAGCCAACTCAAGAGCTGATGACAGCAGAAAGTGTGCAGCCAAGGACCCCCTCACACACCAGCAGAGCCCATCGTGAGGAAAAGAAGCAATCGGGTGGCTGCCTGCCTGATGAAGGATCAAAAGAAAAATACTCTCACCCGCAACAAGTCCAACCCAAGCCAAAGCACCTAAAGCTCTACCATTAAAGCGCATCTATGTAGGTTAAATTTCTTCTCTGATGGTTCTTTTTTCCCAGAAATTTCTGCCTTGAACACAAAGGCCACCAGAGATGAAGTCACCAACACCCAGATCACACCTCAGCACCAGCAAATCGTTCCATCACTGACTGGAGCCTGAAGTCTCTCAGCTTTTACAGAAAAGAGAAAATAAAGATGTGAGCAGATCTCTAAGCTCCCAGGACTCCTAGGTGGGGATGCTGGCTCAGCCTCTGCTGGTCCCAGTCACCCTTCAGCATGGCCACAGCCAAGGGTCGCTCACCCTCTGCCAAACTAACTAATGGTGCCTTCTCCCATCCCTCCTCTCCCTGGCTAGCAGAGTTATCTGTGAAAATGGGAGGGGTGATGTGGAGGGGGAGGGGAGTGACAAAGCTACAGCTAATGCCCAATTTTCGTTGACACTCAGAGTCTCTGACAGCTGTTAGAAGAGGAACGTGATTTTGAAGTTTAAATAACACATTTCTGCATTCGGCTCAGGGAGACAACCTGCGGATAAGCCGTTTGTCGCCTGAGCCACCGTGAAGGGGCCAGGAGGGGCTATGCTCTTCCCCCTCCTCCAGCCCACCCACCTGCAGACATCGTCCATGCTATGGATCTCTCACTGGATTCTCTAGATCATACAGCCTGGCTGCTGGACACCAAAGCTGAACCTCCCTTCATAGCCCAGGCTGTATGGTCCATACCTGCCCCAATGACCAGGAAGTTAGAAGGGGTAGGCTGCCATGACAGGGGCTTCCCCAGGCATACTGCAGAGCTAAAGTGAGCCAACCTTCCCTCCAGGGCCACCAGGGTGCTCCCAAAGTATATTGGCTCTGCAGCCTCAGGATAAATCCCTTCTTCCCGGGGCGGCTCAGCCTACCCTCCCTGACCAAGCAGCTATCTCGAGGAGGAGTTCCATCATGCCACAAGGCTCAGTACTCAATGTTCTCTGCACTCACCAGGCTCAGAAAACTTGAGGTCTCCCTCATCACAAGCTTAACCTGGCTTCCCAGCCATAACGCTGTCAGAACTGTTGGAGCTAGAAAGACCGGCCAATCAGTAGAGTCCTAACTACACAATCATGAGGACTTGAGTTGGAACCACAGAACAATTGTGAAAATAAAAACAGGAATGCTGGCACATATTTGTAATCCCATGAGAGGGAAGGCAAAGACAAGCAGATCCCTGGGACCCTGGGCTATGCAGCCTGCCCTATTCAGAGAGTCTCAGGACAATGAGAGACCCTATCTCCAAAAGCAAGGTCATGGCACCTATGGAAAACCACCTGAGGTTGACGGTTAGTCTCTATACACAGATATATTCAAGTGCATGTACACATGGACAACATACACACACTTATACACAAAACAGACATATAAATAACACACACACAAAAAAAAGCATAAAACAAGGAAATGTCACTCCCAGGGTCCCCTTCCTCATCTTCTAAGAATTCCCTGATATCCCTGGGCACTGCTGATTTCTGCTCCCCCTGAAATCTTAGGGCAGCATCTGGCCTGGACCACATGGACTGTAAACCATCTATGAGGTATCTCATCTGAGTGTCTACATGCCCCCCTGTACAATGAGTACACAGGCCTCACCTTGTGTGGTACACCAGCGGACTGCATGTGTCTCCAGCACACACTTCATATGGACTGACTGAAATGATATTCATTTCATGGCTCACCTTGACCCCCTCCTTCTCTGTGAACACTTCTTGTGCCTCAGCAAGGTATACGCCATCTCTGCATCTCAGAACTCTAAGATCCAGCACCCATGGAACATCTCCCAGTTGCTTAGAAACCCTCAGTTTCCTTTTCCTGGGCAGACCTAACACTCCTACTGAATCTTCATTCTTTCCCTTCCAGTGCCCAGACAGTGACCCCAACAGTCACCATCTAGAACAATCCTGTGTGCCTCATATCACATGAGAAGATGACCTTATGCTCTCGCCAGACACAAGTCAACTGACCTAGTCTATCGACAGATGAGAAAACACGAGATTCGGGAGAGCCGCGTGGCCCAGAGGTCACACAGCTAGTAGAGCAAGGCCAGGATTCACTGGTAAATCCAGCTGACGTCAAAGTCCATATGCCAACCTTCATTGCAGGACTCTCAAAGGACACATGCTAGGTGTGCAGAAAAATGCACACACAGGCACAGAAAGACTCACACACATTCTAGAAACCTAAGAATTAGCACCATGGAGTCACCTACCTGCAAGAATGTCCCTACCCCTCTCTGTGATCTAGCCAAGCTAGATGGCCAGTTACAGTGGACACAGCCAACCTTCTACCCTCCAGCCCCTGAGCTCAGGTCTTCCGCAGCCACCATTCATCCCACCTGGTTCCTGGAAGGCTATCATTGTGTCAACTGCGCCTCAGGATGCCACTGTCCTCTAAAACCATCACCCTGTCACCTCCATTCTCCAGCCCCCACAGGCACCATTCTGTTGTCAGAGTTAATGTCAAGCCAACAAGAGGTACACAGCAATCTCTCAAGCCCTATCCAGGCTGACCCTGCCACCATCTACCATTTGACCTTAAGGAAATTACTCTGTGGCCATTTCTAACATATCTCCACACAACACACCAGGCAACGTGCTTACCTACATTATCTCATTTGGTCCTTGCAAAAACTCTGGAAGACAGGTGTTTCTGCTGGCCCATGCACATTTCTAAGGGCATGCTAGGCAGAGCTCAAAGTGGGACTTGAACCCTAGTCTATATCTATCCCTTCTCTCCGAACCTCAATTTTATTTGCTGCCTGGTGTTTAGGCTCTCTTCCAGCTACAGAAAACAGAGAGTGGGGTTGATTCACAAATAGGTTTCAAACCTATGTCTCAAGCAACGCTCACATGGGATGTAGACCCTGGAGACTCCCCAAGAGATCTCAACCAGGATGCAGAGGCAGAGCCTAATGATATAGGACCATCTTCCATCACTTCTCTGTGTTCCTTAGGCATGGCTATGTAGCTATCAGAGACACCCTAACTTGCCCAGTCCAGTCCTCCTTGTTCATTGATACCTAACCAAGTCCTTCACTCTCTACTGAGCCCACACACCTCTTAGCTCCAGGTCATCTTCTTAGAACCTTTTTCAGAGAAACTCTCTGCCTAAGACCTCTCACTTTCTCCTCTACCTTTTCAACGCCAGTGGCATTTAGAGAGTCACAGAACCCTGGGACAAGTAGATCACTCAGTTCCAGCACTGTAATCTTTGCATTAGAAAACTCTTACCTCTATTGCCCGGATACTCCTGAGAGAAGATGACCAACTAGCAATCCCAACTTGGTCTCCATGTGCAAAAGCAACATTACCTGACTCATTTTCACTAAACCCCCTGCAACACCACTGAAGATACACAGCACATGCCCAGTTCACAGATGTAACCAACCAGTGCAAAAAAAAAAAAAAAAAAAAAAAAAAAAGCCATGGTGAGTTCCAAGAACACGTGGTCTGATATGGCCCACATGTTAAAAGTCTTCCAAAGTCTCCATATGATGATGATGATGATGATGATGATGATGATGATGATGATGATGCTTGGAACTGATAGAACCTTTGGAAGATGCAGCCCAGAAGGTGGAAGCTAGACCAGAGAGCATGCTCGTGGAGTAGGTGTTAGGACTGGGGCCCCTTCCTCTCTCTTTTGGCTTTCTAGCTATCATCAGGTGAGCAGCTTCCATCCACTACACACTTCCACCATGGTTTACCACAAGCCCAAAGCAATGGAGCCAAGCAACCACGGACTGAAATCATGACCCCAAATGAACGTTTTTTTCCTCTCAAACTGTTTATCTCGGATATTTTGTCACAGTGATCGAAAGCTAATTAAAATTCAGCAGCCAAGACAGGATTTGCTCCAGGGACTGTTGGCCAGTGTTCTTCCCCTATACCAGAGACCTCTTCCAAAGGTCTGGCTTATGTTTTCAAGGGCAGTTTGAATTCAAAGAACAAGGCAAGTCCAACTTCTCCATGAAATCTCTCCTCTCACGTTAAAGTAAAGATTTCCAATGTTAGCGTTTTCAACATCCCTGTTGCTATTGGTCTGTCAGTCACAGCTACACTGCCTTTAGCTGGCCTTGGGATGAGACTGGCTGGTCCATCATTGAACCCAGAGCCTGACAAGTATGACTATGAAGAAAGGAGGGGAGGGGTGAGGCTGTGCCCTCCCCAGGGCCTCAGGCAGGCAGAGGGTGTTGTAAGAATTCTGGCGGCCTTCCTTACCAACTGAATCCCAGAAGGACTTTCCAAGAATCCCAGCAGAGACGAAGAGTTATGCTCCATGGGTCCATAGACCAAACACAGCCTCAACCCTCAGATAGAAAATGGTAAAAGGTAAAGGCAAGAGGACCCCTAAGATACAGCAGTCTCCCTCTTTCCACAGGGCCCCAGCTGGTAGTAATGAACTAAGAGGAGGTCACTCAGAGCTGGTACTCCACAACACAGGCATCACAGAGAAATGGCAGAGGGATTGCACACAGCCAGGCAAAAACACATGGACATGGAGAGCCACTTCCAATCAATGACATGTCATCCTGCAGGGCAGCAGAAACTAAAGCCCAGTGTTCTGGTACAGGATGTCAGGTCAACCTGCCCAAAGGCCCACCAACCCAAGGAGGACCAGGCAGGGATCTATGTCAGCTGAAGTCCAAGCTTATGGGACAAAGGATGAGGGAGGTCAACCTCAGGTCTTCATCCCTCAAGAAAAAAGCATCACAGATCTGGAGGTAGGAAACCTTGTGCCCACAGCCCTATGGGGGACTTGAGGCACATAACATACAAGAGTCTGGCCTCCTGATTCTTGTTCTTGCCGTCTTCTGTTGAACACCCCACAACAGCTTCCTTGGCTTTTTGGAGTAGGGCCAGGGCCCCCCTCCCTAGCTATGTCTCTAGTGAGTTCTGCCCCCTCACCCAACATCAGGGCTAGTATGGGCAAAACTTCCTAGGAGAAAATCTTTATGCAATAGACACTTGCCACTGTGTGGGACAAGGGTGTTGACAAGACAAATGAGGAGACCACTGGGTGTGCCGCTTATAGAACCAGCATCTTGCTACCTGCTGCTCAGTTATAACTAGACCAGATATGGCTCTAGGATTCTGTGATACATCCACAGAGTCAAAAAGACCATATATTAGTTATTTTTCTTATCATCGTGGCCAAATACATGACAGAAGTCACTCAAAGGAAGTTGAATTATTTTTAGCTAATGGTTTGAGAGGCTCCAAATCCATTGTGGCACGAATGTACGGGGGCTGGAGTGGGTTGATCTAGGACAATGGAAGCTTGAAGTAACAAGTTTCACATAGGTCAGGAGTCTGGGGGGGAGGGGGCTTGAAGCAGGGCCAGATTCTGAGAAGGACTGCCTAAAGTAACCTACCTTCACCAGCCATGTTATCCACAGGGCTCTGCAACCTCCCAAAGAAGAAGCACCGCCAGACTTCAAACACATTAGCCTATGGGGAACATGTCATGCCCAAACTATAATGGTATACTACAGCCTCCAATGCCTGGCCCTTATGGTGGGCAGTGGACTGGAACACAGAGTTCCAGAGCCATACCTGGCTCAGTCATCACTGAGCAGCAGGTAGAAAAATGCTGGCTCTGTAAGCTGCACATTCAGGGATCTTCTCATTTGTCTTGTACACACCCTTGTCCCACAGAATGTCAAGTGTCTGTTACATAAAGATGTTCTGCTTAGGAAGATGCTTAAGGTTGGATCAAGGAAGCAATAGGATCTGGGGTTTGGGTAAGGACTGTGAACCTCTAGCATTCACAGAGCAAACCCTAAAACACCTGTCCACACTGTCATCATCAGCTGGCATTCGATCAATGGGTAGTAGGCACACAGGATGCAATTCGAACCCCAATATGTCCCCCACCACAGCATGCATATGCCAACATTGCCCAGATTCTACATGTGAGCCTCAGAGCACAGTCTCAAAAGGACTGATTCATACTCCAAACCAAGCAGAAACTGAGACTCAGAATATCAGCTGGAAGGGGCTTCAGTCAGTCAGTCATATCACTCAGCTGCATAGGATGGGCAAAATTACGAGAGAGTTATCACTGTACCCAGAGGCAGAGGCAAGAGGAAGCCTACTCTAAACCCAAAGCTACTGATAGGTAGGACCCTACTGGGGAGGCTATAGTAAGGGAAGCCAAAGGCAGAGTGTTGTAACTGGACAGCTTTGAGATTCCCATCTACTTCTACCATCCCCCAGCACCACAAAGGCCCAAGGATATGTCCAATGAGCCACTCTCTGGCTACTATAGTTTGAATATTTTGTTTGTTTTGTTTTGTTGAGATGGGGTCTTATTCTGGTAGCCTAGGATGCCCTTAAACTTACTATGTAGCCAGGATAGCCTAAAACTAGCAATTCTCCTGCCTCTATCTCCTGACGGTCAGGATTAAAGGCATGTGCCACTTGCTGAGCGCTAAAGTTTTAACCTTAAATGGCCCCAAATGTTCCTATATGAAGGGCCTGGTCCCCCGGTTGACACTAGGAGAAGGAGTACAAACTGTAAGAGTTGGGGCTTTGTGGGAGGTCTTTAGATCCTTGAGAGTTTGCCCTCAGAGGGACTTTAGAATCATAGCCTCTTTCTCTTCTGCTATTTCATTTCTCGGACATGAAGTGAGCAGTCTGGCTCCATGCCACAGCCACACCTGTCACAACATACTAGAGTGGGTACCCAGAAGCAAGAAGGACAGTCATGAACTTTTTAAACCTCAGAGCCTGTGAGCCAGCAACCTTTCCCCTGAGAGTGAGTTAATGCCATCAGGTATTTTGTATAGCAACAGGACTCAACCAACACACTGGCAAGTGTCTCCCTTCTGGTGAGAGGCCAGGATCTCTCCTGCTAGGGACATACACTCCACCCCCATCAGGTTCACCTAAAGGAGACATCTTCACTGGAGAGGAAGGTATTATGTCAAAGTAGCAAACTTTGGTAGATGCACCAAAATAAACAGACACTCCAAGTGGCTCACAGTCATCCAAAACTCAACCCTGTGACACAAGCTTTATTTCTTGGTATTTAATTTCTCTACCTGAGGGAATTATTCTCCCCTCCTTAAAGAGGTAGCAATAAAGATAATTAGGGAGCCTTGTTCTAGAGACTAGGAACCCTTGCCTCACAGTCTGGAGCAGTGTTTCTTAACAAGCTATGGTTCTGCCCCACAGGGGTCATTTGGCAGTGTCTGGAGACATGTGTATTTTTCACACCTTGGGAATGTTTAAGTGCATCTAGAGACAACTCCAAGGACAATGCTAAACACTCTACAATACCCAAGAAGATGCTGACAAAGCCAGTGTCCCAGTTGCTGCTACTCAGAACCAGGGTTCAGAGTAACAGGAACCTTGGAAGGTTCCAAGCCTGAAGCCCAGATCCCAGTGTTCAAAGACTCAGAAAACAAGCTCCAGGCTGGTCATGGGAGCCTGTAACACACACACACACACACACACACACACACACACACACACACACACAGGAGAGCAAGCACTGATCTAAGATAAAGCGCCTCCCAAATGCCAGAGGGAATACAAAGTAAAAAAGGTTCACAAATCTCATATAGCTCTTTTTTCCTAATGTTTTTAATGTGTATGTGTGTACATGTGTCTTCATGTATGTACAGGTGTATGTTCATATAGAGTCCAGAGGATAACTTTGGACATCAACCTTAGGAATCTTACCCTGGGGACAGGGTGTCTTACCAGCCTGAAGCTTACCAAGTAAGCTAGGCTGGCAGACCAGGAAGCCCCACGGATCCTCCTGTCTCCACCCCTCCAGCACTGCGGTTATAAGTTTGCACTGCCAGGTTCAGCATTTTTACATGGGTGCTGGGAATCAAACGCAGGTCCTCCTGCTTGCAAAGCAAGTGTTTTACTGTCTAAGTCACTCCTCTGCCCCTTGTTTCCTTCTTAAGCATGTGCCAGCAGGCAAAGCATGGCCTTTCTCATTCCTCAAGTGACCTACCCAGGACCAGGATGTTCGCAACTCAGATGCCTCTCTGGGGGCTCAAGCAATGGAAGGAAAACCGAGAGTAGACTGGATGGTGGCAACATTAGTATAACTGAGTATCCTTTATCTGAATGGCTGAGAACCAGGAGTGCTCAGTATTTCAGATGGTCACTGGTATGGAGATATTTGCATATACATAATGAGATGTCATAGAGATGGGACCCAAACACAAAATTGTATCGTTTCGTGCATACTTGATGCACACAGCCTGAAGGGAATCTTACATAATACCTTCAATACGCCTGCTTTTTTACTATGCCCCATCACATAAGGTCAGTTGTAGAGTTTGCTCCTGCAGCCTTGTCTCGGTACTCAGCATATTTTAAATTTTAGATCAGTTTAAATGTTTAGGATGAAAGAGTCTAAATCTATACCAACAAACACGACCAGTTCTTCCAGAACACAAGAATCCTTCAGCATGCTGTGTGCTTTACAGTCTACTGACTCACTACTAACCCAAGCAGATAGAGCCTGCCTCACTTCACAAGTAAGGAAACTGAGGCACAAAAAGGTTGCTAAGCAACCTAGCCAAGGAAACCTAGCCAAACAGAAGAGCCAGAGAAAGAGGAACAGGATTGAGATGAGCAACAAAACATCAATGTGGCGTCGGGTTTCAGATTCAAGACCTATCCGTGACCACCAAGGAACCAGGCAAGTGCTTAAATCCAGATCCTACCGAAAGAAGGAGGCCAGATGGCTTCCTAGAAGCCAGGAACCAGATGACATGTAGACCCAACAGAAGACCAGGAAAAGCAGCTGAGTCCAAGAGATGAGTGGGCCACACCATGGGGATGAGAGGGAAAAATGGGACAAGCACCAGCGAGGAGCGCTTACCTGAGAAGATTGAAGCAAGCCTGAAGATGTCCGAGAGGCGTGAGGTCACAGGCTCATAGGGGGAAGCTTCGTAGAACTCCTCACCTGGAAGAGAGGTGAGCATGAGACACGGGCTCCTCTCAGGCACAGCACTCCCGACAGACAACAACTCTGCCTAAGAAGCTTCTACTCACACATCCCCATGCCATTTAGGACATGAGAGAGGGCAGCCCTTGCCAAGGTGGAAAACGCTATGCAGGCAAGTTACAGGTGAACGTTCGTTTCATAGAGGCAAATTATTTCTCACCAACTAAAGCATCTATGGCTGTCTGCCACGCAACTTCCCTGAAGGACCAGTGTTCTCTAAAGGAGTCTGGGAACAACACCAGTCCTCAGAAGGTAAAGTGCAAATTATGAACTCTGGAGACAGAGGTCCTACTAAGATTTTTTTTTTTAGCCCAAGTGCCTTGATTCACAAGAGAAGGTTCTGGGGTAGCCCAGCAGTGTGTACCTGGGGGTGGAGTATCCCACAGCTTTGTGTGGCAGGCCCAGGACCTAACTGGTCTTCTGGAGACCCACTTTGCCCAGCATTCTCTCTTTGTCTCACATCACATCATCAGAAAGGGTCTAGCTGGGGAAATTAAAAGCCACTAGGTGAAAGGTCTGACCCCTGCTCCTGTCTGCCCGGCCTCTAATAGGCACCCTACTAACCTCTCCTCTACCTGTTACCTCGTGTGCCTCCTCCGAGCGTCAGAGGACATTGGAGGCTTGCAGTAGGAAAGCAAGTGAGTGACAGGAAATAAATGGCCCAGGATGCCCAGGAGACCCCCCCACCACCACATTATCAAGAATCCCATGCCCTCTGCAAACACCTTGCAAGAAAGGAAAATATTCCCAGGAGACCCGACCAGTGAGGAGAAATCAATGCAAACTCACTCAGACTGTGTGTGTGGTGACAGGGAGGGGCAGACAGGGGGTGACCCACAGCCTCACACATTGATTTCCTATCCAGCAGGGCCTAGCTCCACAGTCTGGCACCCTTGCCTACAGAGAGCCAGGGTGAGCAGCATCTATGCAGAATGTCCCTACAAGAGGAGGCAGAGACTGTCCCTGCAAGAGGTTCCTTTATCAGCCCAAGAGGAGACAAGGAACCAGAACTGGAGGTCCAGCTAGCTCTGGGATGCTTCATAGTAAGTTACCTGCAGAGACGGTACCTGCAACCTTGAGCAAAGATACCCAAAGAACAGAGAAGAAGCTCGTCCCCTCCTTTTGAAAGGAGTTCTAGACTCCATTTTGCTTCCTAGGAAATGCTGTGTGGCAGGCAGTACCCAGCACACAAAGTGTGTGCCCCCCTAGAATCTGCTTGCAACTTCATCCACAGCACCCAGGAAGACTTAACTTACTCTTCCCTGGGAGACTCCTGGGTGGGGCCCCCAGACACTACCATGAGTTAAAGCCAAACAGTGTAGGAACTTAGGAGCTGTTAGAATAAATAGTAAACTGGTGCTGCACTTTCTGCATGCCCACAGCCCAAACATAGTTCAGACACACTAATTTACTCTCTTCTTTGCCTCCCTGTCAGCTAGGCACTATTGCCCCCTGCTCATTGTGCTGATAGGGAGCAAGGAGCACAGAGATAGGTAACTTGCTCCAAAGTGATTTAGTTTCATTGCTCAGTCAGCAGTTGAGCCTGGCTTTAAACCTAGGGCAATGGCGCTAGAGCACAATGCTGTCTCATTTTACGACAGCCTTCGAAGTATCTTGTGGCTCTGCAGTAGGCCCTGTGGTCAGAGCTCTGCTGCCCCTGAACTTCCCAACTGTCCCCTTGGCCAACTGCAGGAAGCACAGGCAAGCGTCTGGTTGTAGGGCAGCCCAGACCATTGGCTAAGTAAGGACTTAGCCTCTCTGAGGTCATTATCATTGACATGGTCTGGTCCTACAGCTGGGTACGCCAGGAAATGTCAGGCCTGGGCCACTGAAGCCAGATCCTGGATGTAGATCCTGGATGGGCCTTTGTTCTTCGTGTTCTAAAGATCAGGGACCGTGAATTTCAGAGTCAGCTTTGGAGCAGCCATTGGTAACATCCCCGATGTGACCATACACAGTTTTAGTGACAGGAGAAAAGAGACTCCCCCTGCCCATCTTCTGGCCATGGAATTACCCTCAGCACAACCAAAAGAAACCAAGACATGGTAAGGGCTCTGGATTCCGCTCTAGAAGGCCATTCTATCACTGTGCCTTGGCTTCCCCTAGAAACAGGGTTAATGTATTACAGTTCTGACTCCCTAAACTTAGTGGCCACCTCCTCAGAGGCCATATGCCTGCCGCAATGGCTCCCCTTCCTCCAGTGCCACCTCAGCTCCTGCTACAGGTGTAAGGTCTTGGCCTTGGATAGAGGAAGCAAAAACACTGGCGAGTGCCACCCACCTCAGGGTCAAAGAGAAACCAAGAATTTGGGAGATGGTCTCATCTTCCCCTCATCTCTCCTCTCTCAGTGGGTCTTGGCCTCCCCCTTGGCCCCAGACCCAGCCCAACTACTAAGAATTGTCAAGGTGCAGAGAGAAAGGACCAACAGCCTCCCTTGGGAAATGGCTCAACCTTACCATGAATAATTAACTCTCAGGTAGACCTTATCACTTATGGTCTATAACCTCTATTCAAAGGCCTCCTGGCTTCTCCTGATGGAGAGTCTCCAGGCCTGGGATCTAGGGGAGGAGATAACCCCTTAGAGAGAAGAGGCAAGCATCTGTAGAAAGGGGCAAGACAGAATGTATTTCTGGAAACCTCCAGTGGAGAGCATAGGTACTACAGTTTCTGTATGGCCAATACCCTGAGGCATACAATAGTGCTAACTGGTGGTCACTGAATGAATGAACTCAAAAATCATCTCAGAACATACTGCCAGAAACAGCTACGTGCAAGGAGCTATGTTCCAAGTCTAAAGGGGCCTTTGAAGATCCCATGATAGTGACAAAAAAAAAAAAAAAAATACACATGGCACCTGGAACGCCTCATTTCCCTGGCTTCTCATCACAGGTTGTCCTGTACAGGGGCATGACAATGCCAAAGGGAGCCACCAAGGTGACAGGGCTGCTCCTGCTTAGAAATCCAATCAGCCCACACACTTCTAGTCAGACCTTCTATCATCTCTCTGTAGGCTGCTACATAGCCCAGGCTAGCCCACCTCTACCAGCCATCTGAAGACGTAAGTTCAGTTCCCAGCAGGCTCACAACTGTCTGTAACTCTCAATTCCAGAGACTCTGACACCTCTTGCTTCCGTGGACACCTGCACTCATGTGCTCATAACCACATACAGACATTCGCACCTGCACTCACGTGCACCTGCACATAATTAAAAATAATTAATAATAAATGCTTTTTTTTAAAGCTCTAAAAAATGGAAACGAAAGGCAAAATGATCTATTTCCAGAAGCGGTGGCTTCATGGTGTGCATGTCAGAGGCAGACCGTTAGGTAAGCAGTTCCTCCTGTCATGTATGGAGAAGAACATGTGTGTGTTAGGACAGCCCTGCCTTCCTTGGAGCCCCAGGAATGGAGCTGCTAGGGAGAAGTGGCCATCTAAACCTGCAGAATTATTCCATTCTTGACGGCTGTAATACTGTTACTAAATATTCGTACGACTTATCCATGTGTTCAGAGTGTATCTGAGCCATCTCAGTGACTTCCGGGGATCCCTCCCTCCCTCCCTCCCTCCCTCTCTCTCTCTCTCTCTCTCTCTCTCTCTCTCTCTCTCTCTCTCTCAGGATTCTACTCCCTCCTTTCATCCTTCCTTATGATTCTCTGCAAAGGATCGATTCTCTTATCTCAGGCTAATGGCCCAGCACTGGGCCTGGGCCCACCCCCTGTCCTTATAGAGAACCCACCTGTCATCTTCCCCCAGCCTCTCCATCACTCCCATCCTCCTTTGGGGTTTAGACATCTTTAAAAGAGAAAATAGGTCATCCTTCTGTTTGTCTCTTCACAAGAACTTTTGGGAGAAGTTATCCATCATGTCCTATCCTCAGCCTCCACTCAGTCCCTCACCAGGGCCCTGTCCCCAGAAGCCACCTAAGAGGCTTGCCCAAGTGGCAGCACAGATCTGAAGTGTGTGAGCTGTTGAGAGTCTTCTCTGTTTCCTGGATGGTCCTCCCAATTCTCTTCCAGAACCTTCTCAACCACTTGTGCATAGTCCTCTCTCCCACCTTTCCTTTAATGTCAGTGGTCCAGGGGCACTTCCACTGCACACATTCTGTGATTGCACCCGCTGGCTTAGCTCCAGCTTCCAAAATAGTCTAATAAACAGTCCAGAGTCTCTCTAGAACCATAGCCTCCTCTGAGCTCCATGCCTGCGGGTCTGCAGGATTTGACCAATGACAAGTAAGGAGTCCCAGAGCAACACCATGGCCCCTGCCTTCTTCTAGTTAAAGCCTTTGCAGGCACAGGATTCTGGGAGGGAGTTCCTCCTTGGCCACTCTCTCCCTTCTCATCCCATAGGCAGAAGCTACCAAAACCTGTTGAGTCGACCTTGTTAAGAAACTCTTAAAACCATCTTCCCTGTGGTTGCCCTGTCTTTCACCTCTCCAGTCTTAGTACATCCTTCCTCTGGGTAGTAACTCCATCCCAACCTAGAGACATCATCTTCCCAGAAGATTTTTTAACAAGGGCTTAGACGCTCCTCTCAGGTATTCCTACTGTGTCCTAGGCCCTTCCCATCATAACACTTACACCTTCCGCTGGCAAATGCCACCTTACTTATCACACCCCCATCCCAGGCTATAAGTTCCACAAAGGTGAAGACTACAGATCCTAGACCTGTTCCAGTAACACACAGCAACAGTGCACTCTCAATAAATATTTGCTGAATAAGTAAATGAGCATCTTGCCAGGCTGACCAATCATCTTGAAGTATATGCAAGTCTCCAGCACCTGTCTAGACTGAGGAGTATTGAGGGGATGTCATCGGGCAAAGGGCTCTCAGGTTCTGCCTTGGGCAGGCTTAAGGAGAGCTTGCCTAGAGATGTAGGACCTGTTGCTCATGTTCAGTCCTGAGCTCCTCAGCTCTGTGCAAAATGTCAAGGTCAGCCATTGGATGCAGAGACCACATGAAGGAAGCAATGCCCCGGGCTTCACTCCAGGGACCAGGGCATCAAGGGTGGCAGGGGTTGGTACCTCCTGTTCTCGCTTATATATCTGCCTGGTACCTCTTTCTCTCTTAGGCACAACTCCATGCTGCCTTTGCTTGCATCTGGTGGTCCAGCGCATCCTCTATCCTTGTCATCTCCCTGTCTCCATCAACATTGTCCTCCTAGGAAGGATAGTACTTTCTCTGGACTATAGTTTCTCTTGTGGGTAAAACAGAGAGCAAATCGGGCCACCCATTTACCAAGTCCTCCCTTCTGAACCCCCTAACCAGATACATCCCTTTACCCACCACCACCACCCTTCCTTGGGGCCCACCCCGGCTTACCCTCGGTCAGCCCCAGATGGATGCTCCAGTAGATCTGCAGACACTGCAACTCTTTCTTCATGCCCCGCTTGCAGCGGCAGTCATACAGTGGGCTTTCCTGCAAGACCTCCAGGGCCGCCTGGCACTCCTTATTGGCCAGCATTGTATTGCGATCCCGGCCCGCCAGACACTGCCGAAGAGTGCGGTACCTGGAGCTGCAGTTGGATTCAGCCGCACAGAGCTCATTGGCCCGGACACAGTCCACTTGGGGACGCCAGCCGTGGAGCTCAGAGCCCTGCAGGGAGGAAGGGCTGGCCAAAGAGCGGAGGGTTTCGTCTGGGTATTGGGGGGGTGGAGGGAAAGAGAAGCATAAATGAGTGCCGCCGCCGCCGCAGAGTCTGACCCCAGCGCAGGCCTATGGCTTGAAGGAACTTCTCACCCACATGATACCAAAGTACACCAAGACCAAGGTCCGCCGCAGACCCAACCTAGTCAGCCATGCTCCCCTACAGCCATGGTTCGCATTCATTTCCTCCTGAGTACAATCCTAGGCCACGCGGAACACAACACAATAAATCCAGGAAGGTCTTCACTGAAAACCGCAGGCGGGCTAAGATGCCAAGAGTTCAGACGGAATGTCGTGGCCTCAACCACGAGTGGCAAGGCTTATGCAGAGGGGATCTCAATTCAACTCCCATGCGACACAACTCCACACCATCCAAGGCATAGGTTTGAAGGTACCAAAAAGTCAGTTAACCTTCAGAGCCCATCTGGACCTTAGACAGACCCAGGAATCTAGCCTCAGCATCATATACTAAGGAAACTCGGGTCCAAAGAAGGAAGAAAACCCAAGGTCACACGCAGAGAAGCAGAAAAGCCCCCCTCCAGCCCTTGGTCTCATCACTCTACACCATTAGGCTTTTAGAGGACAACCAGGAGGCAGCCTAACTCAGTGGTCCAGGAGGCCCAGGAGGGAAAAACAGAGAGCCCTTTAGGCCTTGCCTTTAGGATCTGCCAACTTCACACCAGACAGAGGCCAGACAAAGTGCCTGCGTGGCCACATTTCACCCCAGCCCCCCTGCAGAAGGGAACGCACTAGGCAAAGCACAGGAGCACATCCGCTCTCCCTGTGCACCTTGCCCATCTCGACCTGCCTCTCCCACCTCCATCTCTCATCTTCCTTTGCTTCCTGCCCCCCCAAGAGTTCTGTTCTCAACAGACCTCATCACCTTTTAGTGCTCTCCCCCCCCCCCCAATCCCTTTTCCTTCCTACACTAGTCTGAAATTCCTTCCAAAAGCAAAATAATAAATCAAGTACAGAAAAGAAAGAACCCCCCCCCTCCTTCAGGCCCTGCCCTTCCCAGCCCACCCCTCTTATCTGCTTCCCACAGTGTCCTCAGAAGGGAGGGGACTGAGGCCTGGACATGAAGGGCAGAAAGAAGAAGCTGGCCCACTGGACCCTTTCAAAGCCAAGCTCCCAAAATGGTTTCCTCCAGATATGGACATCTTCCTATCTCCCTGTGCTTCCTAAAGCCCTAACTCCAGACCCTGCCCACAAAAAAGCACACACCACTTCAAGGCAAAGACCGTCTTTTATGCAAGACCCAAAGAATTATTTGAGAGGCTTCATCCATTCCCTCCCACTCCAAAACAGAATAAAATTCTAGGCCATTAGCCCCTTCCTCAGAATACCGCAGAATCCCCCACCCACCCAGCCCATCCTTGCCCAGAGCCACCTCTCGGGCCTTCTCCCTAGGAAGCCTTGCTCATGGGGGAGCTACTGCAGGGAGACAGCGACACCTACAGGTAGATCTGCGCACAGCAAGCCTGTGACTCTCCAGAACCCCGGGAGGTGGTTGGGGGGGGAGCGGGAGGGGGAGGCGATGAATCACTCCCAGAGGGCCTCAGGCCTTCCCCAGTAGGAAACAGCAAAGAAGCTGAAGGGGGAATTGGACTACCACTGAGGGAGGAGGCTCCAGTTACAGCAAAGGAAAATTTCTCTCACTCACCTTATACCCCCGCCCCAGAACAGAAAGAGCTGTAACATGTAAGCACACAGAGACAAGAGGCAGACACCTGTATAGAGTGGGCGTTACTGGAAGCAAGGTCTACCCAGACACTAGCCTGAGACGTGTCCTCCACAAAAGCTGAGGTAGCAGCTTTCTTCCAAGGCCTCAGCAGATTCCTACATCCTTTTACAGGCCTCTAGCGCCTCTGCGCCACACAGGAACAGCTGAACCACCAACTTGCACCTGTCTGCTAGTATCTCTCACTCAGACAGTCCTGCAGTCTCCTAGGGTTTCAGTAGGACTTCTCCTTCCTCCTGACTCAGCTAAAAGCTGAACTGTCCAAGGGGGACACAGAATGGGACATGCTGTTATCCTGGGCCTTTTATGGGCTCAGAGTTCACACACGTCTAAAATCAGGATAGATGGTCCAGACAGCGCTTCTCTGGAAGCAACTCGGTCTGCCTGCCCAACATCTATCTGTAGGACCCATGATGTCCTTAGCACAAGTCCCCATTGGCTTCCATGCCAAATATCAAGGGCCTCCCAACGCTGCCAACTGATGTTCATGACAGGGCAAGGACGTGTTCTACAGAGGACCAGGACTGTCCCTGTCTCTGGGACCCGCCTTCAAAACTCCTAGCAGCAACCAAGCCCAACTAGAAAAGGGAATCACAGCAACCTGGAGCCGCTGGCCAAGGACCAGGAGATGCTGTCTTCCCGGCCTGGAGGAAGAAAGCCAAGACCTATTGAGAGTAGACAGAGTGGAACAGTTCCAGGGAGCACAGTGGAGAGGGGGTGATCCAGAGTGCCCTCCTGCATCCAGTGTCCCCTCAAAAGCCCCTGGGGGTGGGGTGCCACTGCCCACTCTGCTCCCATCACTTTCCATTGCATTCACTCCACGTCTTGTCAACACCAGAGATCTGGATGGCTGAAAGAAAAAGCCCTTCCTCTCCACCCGGTTCTCTGACACTGGCTCTCACTCAGAACCTTTGAAGAGGCACCTGAAGGCCTTAGGGAAGGGGAGGAGGGAGGGTCCTCTCTTCAGCATGGCCCCAGTCAAACTGCTAACTTGAGACTTCAAACTCAAAGTGCTAAGGAGTGTCCTTCAAGCTGAGCACACATTCCAAGTGGCTCGCAAGTCTAGTCTTCTTGCCAGGAAGAGGCTGGTCCTAGCAGAGCTCTGCACAATTCCCTGGTCTGCCATTCCGTTGAACCTTTTGGCCAGCTTTGGAGAGGGACTTCTCAAGGGACAGGGAACTGAAGAGCCATGGCCCAAGGAGATGCCAAGAGAGCCCCTCCCTTTCCACTCTCCCCTCTTCCCTTCTCAGCCCCTAGATAGCAGACAGGGGTGGCCATGCCCTCTGCTCATACTCCACCCACACGCCTTCGCATCCTCACACACATCCATTATGGGAAGGGTGCCCAGTGCCACCTCTGAGGAAAGATGACAACTTGAGGTCTGATACTGGAGGAGTCTGTTGTCCTCTACCACTGGCCCTCAGTGAGGACCCCTATACCTGGGAGTATGCATCCCTGATGATGAGGGCGGGGTACAACTCAACAGCAGGCAGTCTGGCTGGCTTTGCCTGAAATGTGATGTTCTTTTCTTCTTGGCTCTGATCATTCTAAGGACCCAGAAAGCTGTGTTTTCAGACCATCAATGAAGAAAAGGTCAAATTTTGTGACAGTTCATTCAGAATGAGCGTCCACTTCCCCAAGGCTGCTGGGGAGGGATGCAGGATGAAAGTCAGCCCAGAGCATCTTCAACCATCCTACTCCTCCCCTCCTCCCCCATAGGGTAGCTGCCACAGGGAGAAAGCAACCATGGTGAAGGCCACACCCCAGGGCAGGGCTGTGTCCCCTGGGAATGCATTAACTGGGAGGTAGAAAGTCTGTGAGTAGGCAAAGGGCCCAGGATACAGCCAATGCTGATTTTCCCCGACTACAAATCCGCAGGACCAATCTGGAGGGCACTTCTTAGGCCATGCACATCTTCCATAGGCAAAGTCTACTTCCCTGTCTGGGTACTCCAGAGCCCTTTCTGCTGGAGGTAAAGGTGAGCTCCTGATCCTGCTTCGTAGCTAGCTTACTCTGGACTACCAGCAAGCCATGCCTGCTAGACCAGCACCTGTGCTGAAGCAGATCTCACACACACACACACACACACACACACACACACACACACACATCACTTTCTAGAATGTGGAATCCCTACTCTAGTCTTTCTAGAACACAGAATGCCTTGTCTGGGGACTCTGGGTCCACACACACACACACAGCCTCACAAACATCTTTTCTTTACCTGTGCAAGAGGAAATTGTTGTCTATGCCTAGACCTTGCTTCCCAAGCAGCTGAGATTTTACAAAGTATAAGGGGAGTGGGGAGGCACTGCTGGAGCTCAGAGCCACTAGGCAGCCACACCTCCCTGGCACAGAGGGAGGGGGCTTACAGGATGAACGGTGAGTGGTCTTTGTTAAGATCTGTTTTTCCCTTTTATATGCATTCACACACACACACACACACACACACACACACACACACACCATTTCATATTCTTCCTAAGGTGCAAAGTTAGGCCTCCTCTACCCCATGCCACTAGCCCCAGGCCCCAGGGTTGCTGCTCTGAGGGCCTTGAACACCCATTTACACATCTGGCTTGAGTCTAGGTGCAAAGTGAGGCAATGGATAGGAAGAAACTTGCAAAGTGCTCCCAAGGAGTGGGGAAATGGGGTGCTTTCCTGAGGCTGATTGGCAAGTGGATGGTGACTACAGGGGCTCCCCCCACAAACACCCAAACTAGGACCTGCTGCGGAAACCCGCCGACAAGGAGAGCAATCAGAAAAGGAGGGACTGGCTTGATAGCTGCCCCCCCACCCCGCGCGCCAGTCTTTCCTCTCCCTCCTTTATTGCACACCAAGAGTTGAATTTTTTTTCTTCCTAAGTTGCTGCAAATTGAACCCATTATTTTGGGGAAATGAGCGCTACCACGGTCTGCAAGTAAGCGTGTGTCAGTGTGTGCGCGCAGCGCGTGAGTGCGTGCGGAGATGGTTTGAATATTGGAAGGCTCCTTCTCAGTCCTCCGCGCAACCAGCCAGCTACCCCCACGGCTCCCCGGAGCTGTCAGCATCCCCAGAGCCCTGGCCCCGGCTCCTAACACGGCGCATTCTCCCGATGTCTTCCCGGCACCCTGCTTGCAGCCCCCAAACCCCACCCCCGCGTGCCCAGCTTCCAGTGGGCGCCTCAACGAGCGCAGCCCCGAGTGGCCCCCAGACTCGCCACCTGAAGGTACTCACCTAAAAAGAAGAAGAGGCAGAAGGCGTTTGCCAAGATCATGTTAAATAAATCCCAGTTTGTGTGTATGTGTTTGTGTGTGTCTTTCTCTCTTAGGCTTAAAAAAATAAAAATAAAATAACAACGATAATAATAACAGCCAAGCAATAATAATGACCCCCAAATCCAATGCGGAGATCCCGCCGGGCCGCCGAATGAAGATCCTCAGTCCAGGGATTCTCGCTGTTGGCTGGAGGAGGTGGGGTAGGAGGCGGGCGGTGGGCTGCCTTTCGACGTTCCCCCTCGCCACTGAAATCAAACACACGTAGCTATGTGTCTGGCTGCCTTCTAAGCCAACAGCCTTGGTCCTGAGGTCAGCCCAGCCCTTCCCGCGTCCGGGAAGGCGTGAGTCCCCGTGGGTCCAATTTCCCTGCACTTCCCAGGAGGGGACTGGAGAGGTGGGGGCGAGGAGATCTGAAAGTGAAGGGCTGGGAGAAGGCAGCAAGGGAGGGGGTCAAAATAAATGCAAATAGGAAAGAAATCCACGGATAAGGAGCAATCCAGTAAGAGCTTCTAGGACGGGAGACCAGAGTCGCTTCTTTGGCACCAAGACGAAGAAAAGGATTCAAAAAAAAATCTTCTCCCGCTAACCCTTGCTCCGTTCACTTTTTTCTAATGGAATTCCAGTGCCAGGGTGCCTGTGCTTGCGTGTGTCTTTCTCTCCTCCCTCTCTCTCCTCTCCCTCGCTCTCGCTCTTTGCTCTCGATCTCCGCTCTCCCTCGCTCCCTCCCTACTCCCTCTCTCCCTGCTCCTCCCTCCGCCTGCTCCCTCCCCCTTCGCGGCTCCCTCGCCACAGCTCTCGCGCCTCGCCCCTCTCCTCTGCCCGGGGATCGGCGCTCGGGCTCCCTGGCGGCTGGCCGCGCGGAGCGCGGGAGCGCGGCGGAGCAGCGACACTCTGCAGCAGCGGTGGCAGCTGCTTGGCGGTGGTAGCAGCAACACGGCGGAGGGGCTGGCGCCAGGATACACTGGCCTAGGGGTGAGCTCCACCGTTGGCTCCTTTCGCTCAGCCGCCCACCCTTCCTGGGACTAGCCTGCTGCCTTGGCCGGAAACTGACTGGATCTCCCAGCTAGTGTCCACGCTCAAACCCACGAAACCCTCGCGCCCCCTCCTCTCCACGCAATGTCTGTTCTCTGCTAGGCAAGGGCTTGCGCCTTGCAAGTGCCACAGCCCCCACCCCCCCGCACTGGGCCCCCAGGGCCATGAGGTTTCGGAAGCCTCAGGAGGCTGAGAAAGGCTGGAGGGACACGGAGGCTGGGTTGCTGGAGCCATCCAGAAGGCGTGGGGGCAGGGCCGTAGGCAAACCCTGTTCTGGTGGTCCAGGTCTAGAAGAGAGAGCACTACTCTCTGCAAGCTGTTGTATCCCTCGTAGGTAGCCGGTCTGAGTCGCTCCCCAAAGCACTTGAGAAAAGAAAGATGCTCTTAGGCCCAGCCCTCCAAACCAGAGAGCAGCCTGTCTGCCTAGATCTATCCCCGCGCTCCTACACATGTGTTCTGCATGCGGAGCTCGGGAACTTTCACCGCACGCTGATACCCCGCTTACTAGCGGCCTCTCTCCACCCAACACGTACACGCGTCCCAGCTTTGCAGCCATTCCGGACTTCTCTTTCCCAGTTGATCTCTCCTCCCCCGGACCAAAGAGAAGGTTGTCTGGGCGTCCCAAATACCTCCTCCGAGGCCAGGGAACCAGCCAGAACCGCGCGGGAAATATTCAGCCCGGCTTCGCACCCCACCCTATTGGGGAGCCCCAGGTCACAAGACACCCATGCCTCCGCTCCCCATCCCGACCCTGCAGACAGAGATAGTCTGGGCTCCCCAGAGGTAGTTAGGGAACTGTGGCCACTCCCGGCTCCCGAGGCTGCGGGTGGGGACCCCTCCGGATGGGGACTCCTCCCCAAGCCGGGAAGAGGACAATTGATCCATCTGTCTTTGGGCCCGGTTCACCGGCATGTTTTAGTCACGGAATTTACAATAAAAGCCCAGAAGTACCGAAAAAGAAGCATCTGGCTGGTTAGGAGAAGTAAGGTTGCTGACGGAGGTAGCAGGGCTGCAGATGGGCGGTGCACACACCGCAGCGCTCTCGGGATCATACAACCCACGCACACCCGGCACCCTAGTCCCACGCTTCTCTCTGACACACCCTTGGCTGCCCAGCTTTTTGCATTCGTATACCTTACGTGCGGCTCCTCAAACCCTGAGTGCTAAGGCCAGGTTTACGCAGTGTCTCATCAACTTCCCACGCTGCCAAAGGGGGCTAGGGAGTAGATGTCAACGTCCAAAGCTTATTTAGGAGTGTCATCTAAAATACATTGTTAAATATTAAGGCGATGGAATAGAGGAAATGCTCGAAATTTCCTTAGTGTGAAGAGAGGGGTCACTCACAAAACCAGGAGGCTTAGCTGCTTGTGGTAAAGCTAGAGGGAGCAACTTCCATCTTGTGGATTTAGGCGGGAAGGCGGGGTTTTTTCCAACCCTGGGAAGCACAGAATAGGCCTCCCATCTGGTTCATTGAGAGACAATAGCCCTACACCACTGTAATAGCTGGGTAGTGGAGGGTTCCAGCGCAAAGTAGGGAACCGCTCAGTACCCAGCACCTAAGCAGCAGTCCCTCCTCCAGGCCACTTCTCTTTTACGAAATGACTTCGCAAGCTCTCCTAGGTTCTTTCCAAAAATGGAGAACATTAAGATCAGATGCCAAGCAAGTGTAGGTTAAAAGATGAAAAACAATATGAGTTAATATCTCTAGGGACTCTTAGCCCAGAAGCCAGAAGTTGGAAGCCTGGCCATTAAATAAATAAAGCCTCTTTCACTCACTCACCTACTTCCAGGACCTTCTGATGGTCCACTCCTTTATATCCCCCAAAGGCCTCTTCTTTGGGGATACCCTAGAGGCTTCAAAATTACTGCTGAGCAATCCCTCCTTTACTCAGACCAGATATCTGCATCTTACCGTCCTTTAGCCCTACTTGAGCTTAAGGAGGAAAGGGCTCTGAAACATCAGTTTTGTTTCCGCCGACCCCCACCTATAGTTAAGTGGGCTGAGAAAGCAGTAGAAGACAGCCAGGGATAAGCACTACTGAGTTCCCATGGGAACAGGGACAGGGGATTCAGGTAGTGGGAGGTGAGTGAGTTGTGATGCTTCAGACCTTCAAGACCACCCAGGCCTCACAGGGACAAGGAGAAATACTGGGTACCACCCAGTTCTGCTCATTGTGGCCACCACGGGACACATTTACCTTGAACCCTCTTCCCTCCCATCGGCACCAAGATCCATCATCCTCTGCCTATCTGCCATCTGCCGCCCGCCCACCCGCCGCTGTCAGATAGGGCACACACAGTCCATTCACCAGGATCTGCTGAAGGAGAATGTTACCCCTAAAGCCGCTGGTGGATCTAGCTGACTCACCCCCCCCCCCTTTCTCCTGGATCCAAAATGAGAATGACTGACCCCGCTCTTTAGAAGATGGGAGCAGATCTTGCAAGAAGTCACGGAAGGAGGGTGTCCTTTGGGACGTGAGACATGACACACTTTCACACCTAAGATGCCCTGGGTCCTTTTTCAGTGGTCACAGAGGGGCCAATCCCTGGACATAGGCTAAGATCAAAATGTGCATGAAGAGGGAAAGAGGACACATGAAACTTAATGCCTTCTCTCCTTCCTCTTGTGGAGAAGATTCTCTCAAGAGCAGGGGCAGTAAGGGGGTAAGGGGGCTCTTGAAGTAACCACCACACCTAATCCAGAATCTCTTCCTTTGGTATAAGGAAGAAGGCTGGGGCTCCCTTGCATTACAAGGGGAACCAATCAAGAGGTTTGATTTTGTTTTTGTTTTGCTTTGCTTTGCCTTTTTAATAAAATGTTAAGACACACGAGGAACCACAGAGGTATACTCCATTGGACAGCTGCCTAAGCCAGGATGCTCGCTATCAGCCAACCAGAACAAACTTACTCGACACCTTATCTGTCTTCAAGACCATGCCAAAGGCTGTGGGAGTAAGACTGGGGTGTCTCTTAGGGGAGAGAGCATTTAGAAATGGAGTTAGTCATGCTTCTGGAAAGAGGGGGCACAACCCAAAGGGGAAGCTGGATTCCAGTGAGAGGAGGAAAGAGAGGGTCACTGGATTTCCGGATGGAGACAGAACAGGTATGGCTAATGACATTTCGGGCATGGAGGATATGAGTTCAGCTGCTGTGGTAAGGAAGGACCGGACCTAGGCAACCAATCATTGAGAGGAACCAAGGGCACAAGTGGATCAGGCCTGATGGGAGGAGCCAACTGGGAGGTATGGTAGAGTGCCACCTCTCACAGCCTTTAGACTTGAGCCACTAAAGGCACTGAACAGGTATGTGACATCATCATTTTAGTGATACTGATATGACAAGTGTATGAAAGATGGACATGAGTTGGGAGGCAGTTGTGACAGCCTTGGCCTGAGGTAATGAGAGTCCCTAACAGGAGATGGCAGTGGGCATGGACAGGGGATGGCTGTTAGGGGCGGTGTATTCTAAGACGAATCAACAGGATGGTGGTGACAACTTGAACACAGTGAGGGAGGGAGGGCAATTACCATCTGCTCGAGAATGGCCAGGCTGGAATAAGGACACCAACTCTCATTTCTCCAGCACTGCCTTGGGGAAGGAAAAAAAAAAGTAACTATCTTGGTGGTGAAATACAAGTTAATACCCCTTTAATTCTTATGATAAATCCATGGGCTAGGTTAGTGATTTAACATATGCAAATTCCTATTCTAATCGGGGATAAAGCCAGGCAGCTGGGATTCAGGGCCCTGTGTTGGTCATTCTGGGTTCCATGGGAATAAACAAAGTGACAGCAGCTCTGCAGGCCTATAAATTCTGTATCTGCATTAAGGACACCTAAGATAATCCCTTTCTCTCTCTCCTGTCTGTGTTTTAAAAAAAAATCATGAGAATCAAAATCCTTTTTCTTCTTTACACTTTGGACCCGCTTGGCTTCATCCTTGGAGTTCAAGACTTGAATCTAAGAAGGATCCTGTCCACGTTAAACATCTCATAATATCCAGCTCTGTGTCCTGAGCCTGGACTATGCCTGAGTTTGCCCAGCCCTCTTCCGGCCCCTGTTGCTCTCTAATGACAACAGAGCCCCAATTTGCCTTGTCTTGGCCATTATGGATCCGAAGGCACAGCCCTGAAGAAAGGAGTGAGCCTGGGGGTTAACTAAACCTTCCAGTTCACTAAGCAGCGTGAACCAGGCTTCACAGCAGGGTAAGGGAGAGCAGAGGAGGAAGGCAGAAAGGCATACTGCACTCAGGGGCATTGATTCCTCTAATTGATTTCAGTCAGTGTTCGGTGCTTCACATCCCCTGCAGAGGTAGGATCTCTACTAAGCCTCTTCCCAAGCCCCCAGGGACTACTCTGTGGCCTCACCCAGCTCAGGAAGCCCCACCCCCAAGCTCCAGCACAGCCCATTAGAGAAGGAAGAACCTACTTGCTACAATTTCTTGGGGAGTGGGGGGAACAGGACAGAACTGCAGCCTTAAGCCTGTGAAGATACCATACCTTACACAGCTAGAACACCTTCTCCATCCAAGTCTTATGGCATCCCAGAGGAAGACCAAAACTAGCCTCCCTTCAAAGTGGACAAACTTGGGTTGAAGGCTGTCCATGACACAGCTAAGGTCATGTATAGTCAAGGTCACGATACGTGGCTGCAAGTTTCAGATCTGGGACCAGAAAGCAGGTCCTTCTCACCTTATGGTAAGTCTTTCAGAAGTAGGAAGGAAAGAAAGATTCCAGCCTGGGATGTGCTACGTGACTCAAGATTTCTTCCAAGTCAAGTAGCTATTGGGGGAAGGGGGCAAAGAAAAGTACCCAAGGTGCTTTGGGACACGTCTTTATGGCATCCAAGACAGGCTGGGCACACACAGCTGGTTTCTTCAGCCTTCCAAAAGAAGGCTGCACCCCAGTCTGTCCTTACAGCCTGCTTTCTTACTCATCACAGTGTAAATAAGCTGGAAACTGCTGTTCTGCACAGCTATGGCAAGCTAGAACCCTAACAGTACCTTGCCTTTTCTGTTTCCCTGACTGCTCTGCAGCCTGTGGCTGGCATGGATTTACCACACCCAGCCCTGTGCTAGGACTAATGCTGTATCTGACAGCCCCCACCTGCCTGGAGCAACCCTGGAGCCTCTCAAGCACTGGCCATCTGCCAGGTTACTTGAGGCTAAGACAGATAGGGGCAGTCACTGCTTCTGCCAAGACTTCTGAACAGCTCCTGCTGCCTGGCACCCCTAGGAGAGCTCTCAGCCCCAGTGGCTCCCCACTGGGACCGTGTCTTTATATAGCCAAGCCTGGCAAGGTAGGTGGAGCATCAGCACCAGGTCTGAGATGTACTGTCACTCAAAAGCCCCAGCTCTGTATCCAGGGCTTGAAAAGCAACTCGCAAGGGCTTTTGGACACAACGTGAGAGCAAGGGTGCTGCTTTCTAAGCAGAAATGTCCTCCCTCTACCCAAAGTGGAGGTTCATCAAGTGAGCACGTTTATCTGAGTAGCCACCCCATCACCCAGACCTTTTGGTTCTGAGGGTTTCTTTTCCCATTATCCAGAAGTTTTCTCCTTATGCCACTTTTCCCCTGAACTGGTGTTTTCCTGCTATCTTATTGGGTTTCCTATGGTAAGGAAACCTGAGAACAAGTGTTTAAACACAAAAGAATGCGCCACTATTGCACAACCATGACCATAATCTGCTTTCAGGCCCAAGGCTCCTAGGGATGTAAGGAGCAAGAATAATATCCACAATGAACAGGAGAGTACAGAGGGCATCCCTTATTGTATACACCTGTGGATGGCCAGCTGCCTGGGTGCTGGCCTGATGTACATACACACCTGTGGCAGCCAGCTGCTTGAGTGCTCGTCTGATGTATATACATACCTGTGGGTGGCCAGCTGCATGGGTGGTGGTCTGATATATATATACACCTACAGCAGCCAGCTGCCTGGATGCTGGTCGGCTGTATGTACACACCTGTGGCTGCCAGCTGCCTGGGTGCTGATCTGATATAGATACACACCTGTAGGTGGCCAACTGCCTGGGTGCTGGTCTGATGTATGTACACACCTGTGGCTGCCAGCTGCCTGAGTGTTCCTCTGATATATATACACACCTGTGGGTGGCCAGCTGCCTGGATGCTGGTCTGATGTATGTAAACACCTGTGGGTGACCAGCTGCCCGGGTACTGGTCTGATGTATATAAGCACCTGTGGGCCGCCAGCTGCCTGGGTCCTGGTCTGATGTGTATAAGCACCTGTGGGCAGCCAATTGCCTGGGTGCTGGTCTGATATATACATACCTGTGGCAGCCAGCTGCCTGGGTGCTGGTCTGAGGTATATAAGCCCCTGTGGATGGGCCAGCTGCCTGAGGGCTGCTCTGATGTATGTACCATTCGTTTTCAACAGAGGCTGCCCTATCACCTCCCATTCCAGGTTGCAGCTACCATAAGGAAGTTACCACATTTGTCAGGTAGGCCCCAGGATGGCAGTCTCAGTACTATAGGCAACTGTTGTCTCCCTACTCCTGGAAGGGGAAGGAACTGGCTGGACCATGTTCTTCACTCTTGGTAGCAATGGGAGCTCGACATCCTGCAGTCTTCTAAAATTCCCTATGAAAGTGCCCAGCCCTTTATCCCCTCGCTGTCCTGAGATAACACCTAGCTAGCCCATGAGGCACCATATTAGGGCTTGAGCTCTGTCTCACTGCCAGCCCATGGAGGAGGTCGGTACCCTAGTGAGCACCACAACGCTCATAACACAGTGATGTGGTGAGACCTCAGAAGGATCTCCCAGAAAAGGGAAGGGTGAAACTGAAGTGTTTCCTTCAGGAAACATCCCAGAAAGCATCCCAGAAACTACAAACAAGGTTTACCACAAGCAACTCCCACCACAGCCAGACCTACCCCAAACACTATGCGTTCCCTGCCATAATGGACTGACGGGTACCCCCGAAACCATGAGCTATAATGAATTCTTCCTTCTTCCATCAAATGGTCTCCTTCACAACAATGGAGGGGGTTTGTGTACTCTGAGAAGCTCCGTCCTCTTGTCTATCTGTGCAGCATCTTGAGGCTCTCTATCTGCCTTCCAGCTAATTCACCTGTGAAATGAGCCAGAAAAGTATATTTGCAGCCAGCTCTGGTCCCAGCTGACCATGTGACCTTAGGTCCTCTGGGATTGTAGTTGCCTACCCTGTCAAACTCAAGGTAGGATCAAATGAGATGGTGATCAGTACAGCACTTTGAAGCATGTGTGACACCCTGCAGGGGCAAAAAACTGTGAAGGGTGTTTTAGGTAGTGAGTCCTGGGGCCCACCTTCCAGCATCTGTTTCAGGATGTTTGCCACACTCACTGTACCTGGGTCTCTGTGGGAAAGAAGAGCCCCCCACCTTTACAGGTGGAGAAACAGAGGTTTTCTGGTCCCACTGTGGGTGACAGCCTCTTAGCACTCCTCACACCCTGATGAAAAGGTTCATGGGTTTGTTTGTACCTCTTCAACCCAAAGCTCTTTGTAGGTAGAACCTGTATCTTCATCATCACCATACCCTCAGAGGCTGGTACATAAGTATTCAAGACATGCTGGATGGATGCATGGATGGATGGATGGACGGACGGACTGACTGATGGACAGACAAACAGACAGTCAAATGGGTAGACTGAAGGATGGATGGATGGATAGATGGCTGAACAGACAGACAGACAAATGGACAGACTAAAGGATGGATGAATGGATGGATGGATGGATGGATAGATGGATGGATGGATGGACGGACGGACAGACAAAGACAGACAGACTAAAGGATAGATGAATGTATGTATGGATGGATGGATGGGAGGATGATGGATGGATGGATGGATGGATGGATGGACAGACAAAGACAGACAGACAAATGGACAGACTAAAGGATAGATGAATGGATGGATGGATGGATGGATGGATGGATGGATGGATGGACATTTGATGCCTCTTCTGGGCCTGGTGCTACCTCCTCTTTCCTATCCTAGGAGTCTCTGGGACCTAACTGACTCATACAATAAATGTACTTGCTTCCTCGTGTTCTGTTCTCCATAGGAAAAAAAACTGATAAATCTTACCAGAGGATTTTTTTTTTCTTTTTACTGTTTAAATTCTTTTAATTCAAACTAGATTGGCTTATGCTCCTGATTTTAAAGTCTAATTCTATAAAGATTTAGCACATTAGTGGGAGTGGAAGCCTTTAGAATTCCTGATTGACCCTATGAGCCCCCTTTTTCTTACATGTTAGTGGTGTAATCCTCCAGCCTCTGCACTCTGGCCCAGGGACCTCAATAATTGTTTTTTTAAGTTAGAAGAAGGAAAAAGAAGCAGCAATGTAAGTTCTGAGCCTGAGTGAGTCTCCCAGCATGGATGGAAAGGATACAGCCTACAGAGAACTGGCAATGGTGCAGAGAGCAAGGGTTCACTGCAAGAGATACCTGCCCTCGCTGCACAGCCAGCACAACAGTGAGGTAAAAGAGAAATCAAGAGTTACGCAGTCACTATCTTCTTTCATCTGATGTCCCCCTGGTGACCCCATCGCAGGGAACAACTTGGCCAGGGACATCTTGAGTTTACCACCTCACTTTACATCACATGACTACTGTCTGTTTCCTCTGCTCCAGCTGCAGCTTTGCGAGAGAGTCTGGTAAACAGATCCTAAAGCGAAGTGATAATCTATTTAGTTCGAGTTGCCAGTGCGGCGTGCACTCCAGAACCTGCAAAGCTGATCAGGGGCCTTTTTTTTTTTTTTTTTTTTTTTTTTTTGGCCATCAATAGCAATCAATCACTGGGTTCTTCAACGCCTTCTTGTTACTTCTCTCCCTGAAAACATGTGCATTTGGAAGAAATGTTAACAGAGCCAGGCCTTAATGCAAGCTAATGGCTCTCTCGCAGGCGAAGTCAGTCACCAGAAAGAAACAAAGGGTTGGAATGAGATGAAGAAGTGAATCCACAACCTTCTCCGGCCGCTCCTTCTTCTCACCACACACTTGAGGTTCATTGATCAAGCTTAGACTGTTCATAGCGGCTCATAAAATAGCCTCATTAAGGCACTTGGACCTTCTAAGTTCACATCCTTCGCTTGTGAGTGCCAGTTTCATGAATCCTAAGATCCCATCCATCTGAGACCTGCTGTGAGGCAACTATACACCAGTTCCCTGCATCCTTCAAATGCCACTCAAGCTGACCTACGTTATACCTGCCCATCCATACAAAAGAACAGTGTGGCTGCAACAATGCATTCCCACATCCTTGGAGGAAGAAAGTAAGGGGTTCGTGGGCAAAGATCGCCCCTATTAGACTCCGGCTGCTCATTAAAAGAAATCCCTGCTAAGAAGCCAAGGGGACGAGATCGTCCCTGTGACCACAGAGAACAGACAGAAGTGGGAGGCAGAAAGGCATGCCAGCTGATACCATACTCCTGATAGGCTTATGCAGACCACGCAGGTGTGCCAGAAAGCTTCCTGGCACAATATCACCTGTTGGGTAGCCAGCCTCGCCCTGCCATTTTTGTAGATCTCTGAGACAGACATTGAGTAGGGCCCAGGAGATCCACATAGCCATGGAAGAAGGGGGGCCCCCGGGCACTTGCTCCCCTGCCAGCCCCCTCCTTCACAGGTCTGTCAGCGTTCACATTCAAACCTCCCTTCCAGCTGTTGGGCCCTGCACTTTCCTCTAAGTGTATGTGGTGCAACAATACACTTGAGCCTACTTGCTCAGCTCCAGACACAGAAATTGATACTGAGAGAGACGAAATGTGTAAGATGTTGCCTCTGTGTTCAATATGGCAGGATTCAGGGTTCCAGCTCAGAAATAAGACGAAGAGATACAAACAAATAAACACAATCCGATCTGAAAGCTCCAGTGGTTGAACCAGGGCCCAACAGGGCAAGAAGCTGACTGGAGAATAGGTATGCATAGAAATGAAAATTTTAGAGACAACTTTTCATAAACAAACAAACCTTGCTAATCTCTACACATAGGGGATCTTTTGGTTACCAAGTTAATTATTCCGAGCATAGGAAAAGATAAGGGGTGTAAAACTACTCTATACTAAGCTGAAAAGAGATATAACAGAACAAAATATTTGTGTAAAAACTAAATAAAAAGCCAGGCGGTGGTGGCGCACGCCTTTAATCCTAGTACTTGGGAGGCAGAGGCAGGCAGATTGCTGTGAGTTCGAGGGCAGCCTGGTCTACAAAGCAAGTCCAGGACAGTCAAGGCTACACAGAGAAACCCTGTCTTGAAGAAAACAAAAACAAAAACAAAACAAAACATAAAACAAATAGAAAGCTAAATAAAGACATCATGCCATCCAAAAAAATTAGTGCAAAATGTCTAGCTCTGGCTAAGTTGTTATGTTGGTTATGCTAAGTTAGCTTAGGCTTGTTACAGCGAATGAGTGCACAGTCTCAGGGGGGTTGTGTATCACTTTCAGTGCACCTTGGCAGACTCCGCTGCTCCAGAGACATCTATGTTGGTTGATGCATGGTCGTGAGTGCTTGTCTACCCAGAGTACGTGAGCTCCTTAATCCTGGGCAGAGGAGTGAGCTAGGGGACAGACATCAGGTCAGATGTGGGACCTATGTTTGATGTGTGATAGCCTGTTAGTCAGGACCCATTACATAGGCCCACTCACTAACATTGGGACCAGTAGATGTGAGGACACAGAAAGGATGCCTGATGGCCATCGCAGGGGACTAGGTAAGGGTTTTCTATGACCCACAGAACATGGGTGTTTGATTAAGCAGAGTGTCCTTTAAGGACATCTGAGTCTGACTCTCTTGGGGTCCAGACATTGCTGAGACCTGGGACTGAATGTGCATTCTTGCTAACTCTGGAGCAGCTGATCATGACAGAGAACTGAAAAAGAAACACCGGGCTCCAGCTGCTTCTGAGATTCCAATGAGCAGAGAGTTATCACAATAATCATAACACTGATGGAGTATTTACTGTGCCAAACTCATATCACCTGTACTAGTGCGTTTAAGCCTCACACTAGCCTGGGCAGAGCAGCAATGCTGTGCAGCAGTCATTTGATCTCTGCATACACTGGAGGACAAGTATCAGGTTCTTCATGGTCTTCAATTAGTGAGAAAAGGAAATAACATGGGATTCTATTAAAATACTCTGTTTCCAAAAACACATCCATTTTGCCACGCTATTTCTCATGGAACTGGTCCACTAACAACACACAGTTTGCAAACCCAAGATCTAGATGCTCAGTCTGGATCCCACTTTAGACTCATGACCCTGGGGAGGTCGTGTCACCTCTCTGAGCCTAAATTCCCTCATCCATTAAACAGGGCCACGTGACATGGCTATCATTCACTCCCTTTGATGTCTAATAGGAAAAAAAGGTTTTGTTAGCTTAAATCCCCTGCTATTTATTCCACGACACAAAAATGTACCTGTGGATCACATCTGCCTTAGAGATAAGGCAAGTATCTAAAGGGAAGTCACACCTCTTAGATGGGAATCAAAACAAAACAGGGCAGATCTCTGGTCCCCTGAGATACACCGGAATGGGCCCATGCCCTCCTGGCCTCCATTGGTCTGTTTTTCCTGCAGAGGTTTTGCAGGACCTCTCAGAGGGATGACTAGATCAATAAGGTCACCATATCATGGGTGTTGTTGAAGAGAGAAGTGCTCCCAGTCTCACCCGTTCTCTTTTACTCTCCTATCCCTGCAATCTGAACCTTGGTACCACTTCCTCTCTTGCTCATTTCTTCCAGCCTTTAATCACGGTCTGACCCACAACCTCAACTCCAGCCTGACTAGTCCATAGATCTGTCCTGCAAAGTGACAGTCACCTTCCTTGGCCTCCCATAATGCTTCGCTTGTGACTCCTTTCCACCTAGAATGGCCTCCCATTGTCCCTGTCTGTCAAAACCCTCCCCAGGCACACACAACAGTGTCAACAGCAGTTATCTGAGGGTGACAGGATTATAGATTATCTCTATCTTCTTCTTTCAAATTTCCTCTTTTTGCATAATGGAGGGGTGAACGCACGTTATTTCTATTATCAGAAAAATGCAATGAAGTCACACTTTAAGTCCATGTTCTCCTGTGAGTCTCTCCTCCTCCCACCCTAGCTGACAGTCTTCTTTATGCTGAGAAATTCTAGAGCTCTCAGCCCCGTCAAAAACTGCTTTATGCTGTGTGGGACCGAAGGGATGATTCCATCAGTAAATACTTACATACAAACATGGATACTTGAGTTCAAATTTTCAGAACCCACACTAAAAGATAGCAACAGTCCTAGTGCTAGGAGGACAAGGACAAAGAAATCCCTGGAGCTTGCAGGCCAGCTAGACTTGCCAAATCAGTGAACTCCAGGTTCAGTGAGAGATTGAAACCTCGGAAGTAATCTTGGAAAAAAGCAAGCTTAGAAGCAATCAACAATGCCTTTATTCCCACCCCCAGCAGCCTTCACAACACCTTCTGGAACACACACACACACA